>OZ018333.1:23715573-24915573 GCA_963969495.1 Ceratothoa steindachneri
ATTTATATATTTATATATATCAGCTCTAAAAGGGTTTCAATGCTACGCTCTCCCGCTCCCTCCCTTGGGCAGTAATAAAAAAGAAAATGGACAGTTTAAAAAGGTTCAAAATAGTTAATGATTGGGAAATAAATTTGAGAACGCCGAAATGGTTTGGTGGAGGTAAAATAATCTCCGATGTTTGTTTGGTTACAAGATTCTCTAAAAAAGGTTTGGTGGAGGTTAAATAATCCCCGATGTTTGTTTGGTTACAAGATTCTGAAAAAGTTATTGACACCTTTTAATGAACTCCTGTGGAGTGGTGGATCAAGATCCAGAGGCGGATTCTGGATCCACTTGTTTAGCTTGTCGAGATGGAGCATTTTGTGACATAGACCGAGGTATCTGGTATCTAAATGCTTTTTTAGTATTGAAGGTCATTCCTGGTCGTCTGGAATTTTTAAGTGGTCAGAGAAATACTAAACCTTTATAAAAATCATTTATTATCTTCAAAGCCCCAGGGACCCTGATATTTAACCTTGTTTTTTTGTATCACTTTATCATAATACCATTCCTCGTCATTTCCAAACAATAATAAAAAATATAAATGTGAAGTATTTAGCGATAATAAGTTAAATATTAATCTTTAATATAATCTTTCCCGCCCAAACTAAAGCTTTAGGTAAATTGACCTGAAATTTGGCAACTGGTGAAATCGGCATCGAAGGAAGATTTTCAGACTTAAACAATTTAAATCAAGGGACAATAATGAGCTCCCGCCTAAGACTTTACTAGTGGGCGTCGAAGAAGCTCAACTCCAGTCAATGGTTTAATTTTTCGCTTTACCACGATACGGTTGCCTGTTCCAGGCGAGGAGAGAGACATAGTTTGTCCTTCCTCCTACAATCGAAAGCAGTGGCTGTCATTTTAACTTTGGAAAGGAAATGGGGGATTTAAGGGAGAAAAAAGTGGGCCACAATCTCGTGTGCATTTTGGGATATCGTATGGGAAGGAAAGTACCAACCACACTTTTGCACCTCTTAAGACACGCAGCTGCGCACCCGCAACAATATGTAAATCGGGTATTCCAAATAACGCAACAGATTTTGATTTTTATCAAATATCTGTCAAACTCAAGCGTTTGCTCACTCTTTATTCAATTGACCTAACATAATTTTACAGCCAAGCACTCTCCCTCTCCCCTCCAACTATAAACTGCAACCGAGAGATTAAGCCCCTCAAATTTTATACGCCCTCTTGATTGACACGCTGAATCAAATTGCCTGCTATAAACTCTATGCTTTGAAAACAAGCAAATGTAATGAATGTACATTATTTAAGTACTATTACTATAAAATGAACTCATGAAGGTATCTGATAACTCCTTTTAAGTAACCCCTGCCTCCTTTCGCCCTCCATCTACCACTCCTCATTACTCCGTCTCTTTCAGTCAGACAACCATGCACAACACCTATTGCTGTCCCTCTTGGATTTAAGGCACACCTTAGTGTGTGGTAATGTAAGCAAACAAACCCTTGTGATCGCCCTTGCCTGAAGGCGCTTATTTAGAGTTGTGTTATGTAAAATCAGGGAATGTGGAATGTGGCCATTTTCAGGAGAGCTGTATAACCCTCCTGGGCTTACGCCGCCCAATTAGAATCCACTTTGAACTCCGTGGACTCTGAGGGGAAACTTTTAATGGAGATTTGACCTCCCAACTGGAGACAGGATACTCTAGCACCCTTATCCATAAATCTATCCAAGCTATTCTAAAAATGCTCCAAGGAGGAAGGACTCTTCTATCACAAGCCTACTGAGTTTATTCCATTCATCTACCACCCGATTTGTAAATCAATTTCTACCAGTCTCTTTCCTAAACTTAAACTTGTCCAGCTCAAATCCATTGCTACCTGTCCTATCCTGTTTACTATAAATAAGGACCTTACCTATCTATCCCCTACTAGGCACCCGCCCACTTTAAAACTACAATCAAGTCTCCTAAGCCATTTACCATAAGGTAAGCTCCTCAACCCATGATTTATTTTAGTCTTTCTTCTTTGCAAAGCTATAGGGAAATTAATATCCATCTTATATATAATATAGTAATTAAAATTTCACCTCCTAGACAAGATAAGAACTACCGAATGCCAGGTACAGTTCCAGAATGATATCAACACTACTATTTATCACGCTCATCGCAATAAACTTTAATACACTATTATCTCTATTCCTAGTACTTATGCACTGTTTTCCAGGGTGGAGGTCGGAACTTACAAGAAGACGCAAGTTTCTTTCGCATTCTGACCTTTTCAACCTCTTTCGTTCAATTGATAAGTCACTGACCAACACGGAATTCATTGTTAATTTTTTTTTAGTTGATTTAGGACAATTTTGATGTGATCAATACAAAAATCACATTCGTTTAAGTCAATCATTGCCACCTTTTGATTTAACGCTACGTGAGTAGTAATATTGAAGGAAGGAACCCGAGTCTACACACACACACACACTTACAAGCACATAAAAACACACAAGTACACAACTACACGAGCATATAAGCCTTTGACCTTTTCTAATGGACCCGGCCTCCCTCTCCTCTTCCCCTGATTGATTTGACATCAAAATGTTCCTTCCTCGTCCCCCATACTCTCACACACACATACAAGCATTTGACCTTTCTAAACTAATTCCCTTGATTAGAAATAAGTGGCATATCGAAAGATTAAATTTACTAAAAGTCCCGACTCTCAAAAAGAGGCGATTGCGAGGTGAGCTTATCGAATAATAAATGATTTTTAAAAAGGTTTAGTCTTTCTCTGATTATTTAAAATTTCCAGACGACCAGGAATGACCTTCAATACTAGAAAGCATTTAGATACCAGATACCTCGGTCTATGTCACAAAATGCTCAACCTCAACAAGCTCAACCAGTGGATCCAGAATCCGACTCTGGATATTGATCCACCACTCCCCAGTTCATTAAAAGGTGTCAATAACTTTTGTAAAATCTTGTAACCAAACAAACATCGGAGATTATTTAACCTCCACCAAACTTTTTCGACGTTCTCAAATTTAATTCCCAATCATGAACTATTTTGAACCTTGCATTAAAACCCTTTTAGAGCTGATATATATATATATATATATATATATATATATATATATATATATATATATCGAATTAAATAGTAAGCCTATTGAAATTAGGTCAGGTCTTTGGGTCACACTTCAGTCATAACTGGATGTGACTAAAGGGGCAATGTTCTGCAATACGGGTGGGACCCTAATCGATCATCCACGATGGTTTCTCGTGTACTAACTCTTATTCCTCAAAGGTTTTATTTGCAATACTTTCTCTAATTACTACGGGATCGATCTTTCTAGTTTCCTTTCGTTGCATTTTCCCATGGCCATTTTTCGATGGGAGAGGACTTCTCGTCCGTGTCCATAACGCTTTTTATGCAGATGGTCTACTACTGCAATAGATCACTCCTCATGGTCGGACGCTACGTCAAAAATTTGCATCGGAGCTGCCGTCGAGTAGGCAGCCTCTAAGGGATTGTAGCATTTCTATCACAAATCCCCCTGCGTCATTCTCCGGCACCGTCACTAGACAATCATCATAACACCGCCCAAGTAATTATTGATGTCTTTGCGCCTCATTTGTAACGGTGAGTTCTCTAGTAGGTCCAACCTGGCCTAGCCTATCTCCCAAACCCGATCTCCAAACTGGATTGTAGGCAAATAACATATGGGAGAATTGCCTGCACATCCGGTCCACAGAATCCCTTGAAGTCTTATATTTACTATACTCTGGCTTATCATACCACTCTTTTTCGCTTATTCTCTCTTCTCCATTTCCGGCAGAGATCCCATCATTAGGTTTCCTATTATGTTCACTAGTGATGATAATAATAAGCCTCTCCATCTCCTGCAGCGACGAACCAATCTAAACCTTCGTTTGGCATAGAGTCATTTTGCTGGTCGCGTGGAACGTCATCTCTGCCTTCGGGCCGACGTGGGTTCCTCTCCGCAGGAGCGTTTCTTTACTTCCACCGATTATATAAGCGTCGCCTCCACGGTGGACCATTGACATCTCCCGTACACGGATATCCCTGGTGTTTTCATTGAAATTCCCCAGTATTTATACCTCGTGGATTCGTTAACCTCCCGCATCATGTGGTATGCTATCGAAAAGAAAGGCATCTTTTGCTGGGTGCATGACCCCATGGAGAGCCCTAAATTTGGGGCACTAAACCCCATAGACACTGAACTTTCACGTGCAGCGCTCCCCGTCCACCTTTATTTGCCGATCTTCTGTTGCTTTTTAACAAGCTCCTACACTCTATAAAGGAATCTCTATTACCCATCTTTACCACTTCTTCTTCTTCTTTCACTCCCACCATAAGGAGAAAGTGGTGCCCGGTCTGCGCTTGTCCCATTATCATACCTCTCCCCACACTTCCTTCACCTGCCCGAAACACTTGCATCAAGTTATAGGCAATGATCTCCCGTTTTGTATGATCCCTTACACGTACTCATGTCTACTTGATATAGATGCACATGGCAATGTCCACTCGGTCTCTCTCACTTCTTTACCGCCACACCGCGCGATTCGATCTGATAAGTTTTAAACAAGCTTCAACTTCCACTTTAAAATAATATTGTTTACCCTACAACCCACACTTTGCAATATAGATATAATTGGTAAAAAGGAGAGAAAAAATGGCAACATGAAATTTAATCATCATTATAATTTAATCATCGCCGGAAATAATATGCCCGAATAGGTCTGAATACGTCCCTGGAGGTACACCAGCTTTGACAGGTTCACCTTTTGTCCTCGGGGCAAAATTTTTGTTTGTGGGCATTCTCGCCAGTGGCACCGCAAATATGACACTGGTAGTGTCTAAGGACAGGACATATCACGTTTCCTTCGGCATCCTGAAAAGAAAAACATTAGACACTTTATCCAAATGCCATACCTATGAACCAAGTTAGGGCTCTGAAGTTAAAAATAAGATATTTTCCATTTTCCTTTTCTTCAATGAATGAAAATAAACAGGCTTCCTATTATATTAAGTCTACTAATAATTATTATTTAAGAACAGGTAATGTTAGACTCTAAGAGATAAAAAAACAGGAGCCAAACCTTCAAATGATGATAAACATCTCTTCGACGCCCATGACTAACACAAAATGGACACACCACTGGATCCATCTTATTAATAAGATCCGATTCTACATCTGGCAGCTCTGAAGAATCCTGAGACATTGAAGAAATATTCAACAGTCCAGGAGAAGCCTCCTTTGCTGTCCAAGATGCGCTTCGTGATGGCGGACCAGTTTCCCATAGACTAAAAGTGCTCATGGGCGGCGTTGAAGGTTCAAATTGACGAGTATCTCCGAGTGAGGCCATTGAAGGAGTAGATGTGGGCATATATTTTCTCCAAATATATTCCTGCAAACACTCGCGCGCTTTCCTGCGGAGGTAAATAAACAATGCTACAACAATGGGTACGGGGTGGGCCTATTTTTAGCATGGAAACAAAAAAGAGTTTTAATTCTTCATTTTCCACAAACAGACATTAAAAGCGTTTTTTAGAGCTCCAAAAGACCTATTAATTTTAATGAAATAAATTGCTGCAATGTTAAGAGAGGAAAACCAGGAAAGAGTGCAAACTCGAGTTGATGAATGTTCAATATGTGAAAGAATTTGTTCACAGTAGCTGTAGATGCACTCGCAAGGACCCCTTCCCTGAGTTGAAGAGTATTAGGCGCCACCAAACAAAATACACCTGGATTAGTGTCCAGGGCCTCCACTAACTGGATGGGGTTCTCAGGGAGTTCCAGCAATTTTTTCCCCAGTTGTGCAAGCGTCAGGTATGTTGTGAATATGTGTTCAACTGTGTCTACTGTCAGCGTATTAATGTATACTGTGTGTGTGGCAGATGTGGTGTTTGTAGTGATACCGACGAGTGCTTTAATAAAAGGACGCCAAAATAGCCTCGATCTTTTAATCTTCCCCTTCTTTATATTCATTAGATTTTCCATCTTTCGTTCTGTCCAAAGATTCTTCGTTGGATTATACCCATATGGTTTTCTTTCTTCTTAATTAGAAAACAAAATAGATACAACTCACCGAATCAGATTTTCTCTAAACACCGAACGAGTGGGACGCTGGATTGGGCCTATAACCCTATTACCGGGGGAGCTCTCCATTTCTGAAATAATAATAATAATGGGTCACCAACTACTGCACCTCTCCCAAAACGGGAGCCAGAAATATAGGTAATACGAAAGAGTTATTATGAATATCAATCATAATTATTCCAAAAAATTTGTATATGTAGGTTTTTTGATGATTAGAAAATTATCAATGTTTGTTTAGTTCTTTATATCTTCCTGTAGATCGAACCCAAAGGCTTTTAATCTACAAATACGATAATTTAATTTCGAGCATTGTTCTCCTCTCTACATGTTATTATAGGCTGTTGGGTTTTCGTTAATTATTAATAATTCACAATTACCTTTGTTCATTAATTAGTGATCATATGTTTTGCACTGCTAATGTCATTGAAATATTAGTTCATTACAAAGAGCTGTTATTTCATCTACCATAATCTAGGTCGTTAATATTTAATGCGAACATGTAACAAAGGAAACTGTCTCTATGATCATCCATTCCTTATGTTTCGCCACTCCAATTAATAATAATCTACCGAAGAGATTTACAAGAAATATTATATTAATCGCACGTTTTGTGACATTCTTGATAACTGCGGTCAACGTAAATGCATTTCATCAGATTTGTCCGGTTCAAAGACTCATTAAGTAAGGTTTTTAATAGCATCCTTTTCACTAGTTATCATTAACCATGTCTCATTCTAAAGACTCGGTCAGCCCCACCAGTGCGACATAAAGTAATTCTAACTACTTTGTTTCCGTTCTTAGAATTGGACAGGAGGGACAGGCTTAATAAACATGAGGCTTAGACAATTTTCCCCATGGGGCTTACCATGGGCTGGATGCCAGTCTCTTAATTCCTTGAGCAAGGCTGGGAAATCTCGAGTCCTGTCTTCGGGCATATCCTGATCCACGGCTTCAAAGGGATGAAAGGGTAATGTTTCTGGCCGTGGAGATTCGCCCCCGGGTATTCTCAATTGAGGCAAGATGAAACAAGTTGCTGGAGGGAAAAATAAAAACAGCTGTTATCGAACGAGTCCCTAAAAGAGAACAGCTGAAAGAGAACCGCGTCAGTCTAAATGATGATGCAGGTACACAAAGCAGCACTAACATATTTATATTCAATATCGTTCTAAATATGTACTTACAAAAGGCACAGAGAGCACAAATTCATCTTATCCATAGCTAATTTTTCACAATTACTAATTTCTACACAAATAAAATATTCAAGGTATGGTGACCAAACCACTATAAAACGAAATCAAGAGACCCCGATATTTGTCCTAAAGAAGCGAGTGGAATAAAAGTCTTACAATACTTGAGAAGAAATCTGTCATTCAAGCTTAACTATCAATTCACAGAAAAACCTCTTTAGAAATTACTGGAGAATTTAAGGAAGTTTCAAGTTCAACAATATTATCCAGAACAGTTAAAAAGGGACCCGAAGATGAAGAACTAAAAGGATGAAAAGAAAGAAGTCATGGATATTTTAGGCCAACAGAAAAAATTGAACACATGAGCAATGGTCTAAAGTTATCTGGTCAGATGAAAGTAATTATCAAAAATGTAAGAAAGACCATTAATATAATTAATGTAATTCCATATAATATCTCGGAAAATTTAATTACAAATCTTTTTTGTACAAATTTGCAGATTGAACATCATACCCGAGGGTTAATATAATCCCAAAGTGAACAACCCAAATGATTCAGGCAATCATAAAACCAAAATATGATCAATGCATACAAAGAAATGCATTGTTCATATTTTGGCTTTATGATTACCTGAATTCTTTGGATGTTTTTGTGGTTTGGATTGGGTGGTCCATAATGTCTCGCTGGGTTGTTCACCAAGGGATTATATTAACCTTGGGGTATAATGTCGAAGCAGTGGGGTTGAAGTGGCACGCAATCCTTTAGATATCATCTACCTCATAATTCTCTAACTCACATCACCTTAGGGAGGGTATTTGAGGTTGTTTATTGAAAGATTTTGTTGGCGGAGTAAAGTGTCTAGTAGATTGACAAAAACAACCTCTTTTTTTAATACAATGGGAATCTTTGGTCATCAGCAAAAATATATTGTAGGAAATGAATATAAGTTTCGGAGACAAATATGAACAGCCGCAGGAGACCATGTTGTAGAAGGGATACTGACTAGCAAAAGCAAAAATTGAATCAAACATAAATTTTGAATGGCAGAGAGCAACAAGGACTACCATAGATCCCCACCAAACAGCACATAACATAATTTCAGGAATTACAAAGGCCACAAGGGCTCATCCGCATCCATGAAACTTCACACACAAAATGCATCCATACGATTGTCACATTATACATCTACAATAGACGATTCAAACCTTCCAAAAGAAAGCGTCAAAAACATAAAGCATCTCCACCAAGGCTCGTCAAAATCCAATCACTCAAAATATACAATAATAAAAAACTGCATCCACAGGAACTAGTCCAGAATACCCCTTCCCCCATAATTACCCTCCCTGACTAATAACCATCCAATCTGAGTTTTCAAACATTCAAGTTTGGACTGTCTACTCTCTCGGGTGTAGAACTACTCCAGTAGTCTACCACTCTAGTGGTAAAAAAATATTTTCTAACATCCAACCTGCACCTTTGTTTTTTTCCAAGTGGAGAACCCTAGTCCTATTACTGTTTGTTTTACTCATTTGACATTAGACATATTAAAGGCAGAAATATTGATAGAGTAGTAGAACTAATATTAAGAGAGGGTATAGTGGTGAAAATTTTGAAATGGTAGAAAAAAAAAGTATAGTTCGAGCTTGAAGGATTTGTTCCCTGGTTAAAGGGTATCTCCAGGAAAAGTTTTGATAAAAACTTTAGAGTTAGTGTGGTTGGTAGATCCCTGGTGAAAGGGTAGTTACAAGGAGTTACAAGGAAAGAAAGTACCCTAGGAGACTTTAAGGTCCATTCAAAGAGGGTACCTTTGGACTAGCAATCGAGCGGACACATGGCTGCTCAATTGTTTTGGGTCCCTAAACGGCCGCTTTTCAAGACTCGGTCTAGTCTTGACTTGAACTGGTCAACAGATTCACCTTTGAAAACTTCCACTGAAAGTGCGTTCCACTTACAGAAGATACTGTAGGTGAAAAAATTTCCACACAGATTGCGGTTGTAATGCTTCAGTTCAAGTTTGAAGCCGTGATTGCGCGTTCTGTTCTCACTCAGTGTGAAAATATCCCGGTAGTCAACATTGTCGAACCCTCGAAGTATTTTGAAAACTTCGATGAGCTGACCACGCAGTCTACGGGTTTCCAGCGAGAACAGATCTAACTCCCTTAGTCTATCCTCATAACTTTCATGTCGGATAGAGGAAATCAGCTTGGTTGCCCTGGCTTGTACGCGATCCAACCTTGCGATGTCCTTTCGAAACGAAGGACTCCAAAATTGTACGGCATACTCCAGGTGCGGCCGAACGAGGGAGTTGTACAGACAAAGTACTATCTCCCTGTTACGGTATCCAAACTGGCGCTTTATGTAGCCTAACATCATTTGGGCTTCTCAGTGTCACTTGATTCAAGAGCAGTGCCCTTAAGGATATAATGAGATTGGGGTTTCTGTGGCCGATATGCATTACTTTGCATTTCCCCAAGTTAAACGGCATTTGCCACGTGTCCGACCACTCCCCAATCTTCCCAAGATCTTCCTGCAGGCGGGCAGTATTTCCATCCTTTGCAATGTTCATACCAATCTTGGTATCGTCGGCAAATTTATAAATCTTGGCAACCTTGTCACCATCCATGTAGTTGACGTAGATGATGAATAGTAGTGGTCCCAGGACAGAACCTTGAGGCACCCCGCTAGTAACCGGCACCCACTCAGAAGCCTGTCCATCTTTAAACTCAAATAACTTATACAAATTATCCTTCCATGACCAGATTTTCAAAAGCTTAATTATACCTTTGTTCAGTCGAACACCATATTCAAGGTGCTTAAGGGAAGGTATTGTTTTTGTACCGACTCTAAGAGGTTGATATGAGGCCTATAATGTGATGATCATGCTTATATACAGTACTCAAAAGGTGGGCTGACAGACTAGTTGTAGAGTTTAAGGATAAACTCTTTACTCCTTAGCTAACATTACTCTTAATGTATTCTAGCACCCTATTTGCTCTATTATTTGCCTCAAAGCACTTCTTGGAAAACAGAAATCAGCCAATACCGATCCAATTCATAGCTAAATTCTCTATTATCACTTTGATTTTTTTAAGGTTAAAAGTCCTCTGCCACTTCTGAGCCAAAGATAAAAAATTATTTCGGTCACTCTGCACTTTAAAGCTACCCTCAACTTCTTTGACTACAGCTGCCAATTTAGTGTCATCAGCACAAATTGACACTCTGCTATTTACAGCCTCTCCAAGATCATTTATATCAACTATGAATAATAAAGGGCCCAGAAAATATCTCTGAGATACACCTCTGATAACGCACATCCACGGTGACCTCACTCCAGTCAATACGACCCTCTGTTTTCTGTCTTTTAGCCATTCAGCTAGAAAATCAAGACATTCCCACATATTCCATGTATTTTTAATTTGTGAACTAATCTCATATGTGGAACCTTAGCAAAGGGTTTGCTAAAATCTAAGTAAATTATATAAACATTCTCTCCCTTATATAAATGTTTAGTTACATAATCCTTAAAGTGAGGTAAATTTTTTAAACACGATCTAACTCATCTAAACACATTATTATCATACTACTCTCGAAATGGTCAGAAATTCCCTTCTTACCTATCTTCTCAAGAAATTTACAAACTATACAAGCTTAGTGGTCTCAAGTTATTTGCCTCCTCATTAATTCCATGCTTAAACATTGGTATAACATTGTATAATTTCCAATCTATAGGTATTTATCCCTTCAGCCCAAACCACACTCAGCCGAGTATAAACAGTAAATACCATTCATACAACACATTTCAGTTTGAGAACATCGATAACCAATGGGAAGTAAGATATAGTCCTTTTGCCAATGAAGGCACATCAAGTCCAACTGCTATAAAACAGCATACGATGATAGTCTACTAATGCTTTCTATTGTATATCCAAACCATCATTAAACATCACTAGTAATGTAGTGTTTATGGATATTTATATTAAAGACGATCAAACTGGCACTTTAACTCTCTAAGAACATTATTCCGAGACGCTGCAACTCAATGTAGAAGGAAATATCGATGCAGATCGAACCTAAAATTCTTTTAATTTTCAAATTATGAAAACCCTCTTGTTTCTCTCTGATGAATCA
Source organism: Ceratothoa steindachneri (assembly GCA_963969495.1). Classification (NCBI taxonomy): domain Eukaryota; kingdom Metazoa; phylum Arthropoda; class Malacostraca; order Isopoda; family Cymothoidae; genus Ceratothoa; species Ceratothoa steindachneri. Next base: position 23,727,021 of record OZ018333.1, read on the forward strand.
AAAAGTTCGCAATTTTGAATTTATCAATACCACTCCCTCTCAATGGTCTTTCTAAAGAAAATAAGTTCAGTGGCCTCAGCCCCATCTATTTCATCTACAGGACTCACGGAAGGGAAAATTTTGGTCGCTCTCTTTCACTCTCTCTGAGATTGGTGATATGCAGGAAATGTGGTTACCCTGTCTGACCTTTACGTAAATAAGGGGAAGTTAAACGAAATCTCAAAATGATTAAAAAGTATTAGGACGTATCGAGTACTCTTTCATAACGGCGGGAATTTTTAAACCTGATAACAAAAGTACAATATGAGATTCGGATCTATGAACTATGTCAGGTTCGAAAACACGAAAACTTAAACTCACGGAGGAACTTTGAGAAGCGCGGCTTTTCTTCTTCAGTGGGAGCCCAGATACTTCGAGACCTTAGATACATTTTCTAATTTTTGGAGTCGGAGCACTAGAAAGAACTTGACCAAAGTCAAACAAAGAGTGAAGACCAAAAGAAAAATTCGGTTTCTTAAATACTGAAATCCTCCTGAACACCTTTTCCAGTTCGCTCCAGTCTTATCAAGATATCTTAAGTCGCTTCTAAGGGTAGATCTAAGGTGCGAGGTTTTAGCGGTCATCCTTCCAGGGCATTACTGACCGCTGCACCTTTCTTAATCCTTTCTGCCCCACGCTTGACAACAAACCTCAAGTTGTGGCTATATTACTTACTTACCTTTTCTCTCCTTCCCTAATTTCATCAAGTATTTGCTTTATTCGTTTTCTTTTTAGTATTATGCCCCCTAATAAAAGAGACTCCTTTCTCACTCTTTGCAGGCCCCATTCATCGCAAATTCAGTCTCTTTTATTCATTAAATTCTGCTGTTGTCCTTGACCAGGGATTCAGAGCCCCATATCGTTGATTAAGGAGGGACTTGTGTGGGACGGATCATTAGTTCCGTTAATCTTATGGGGACATCGATTCCATTGACCCATACAAGTATCAGTTAAACAGCCTATGGGATTAAGGGATTCGCACTCTCTCCCTATATTTCCCTGCCCCTAAGGAAAGCAAGAGGGTTCACTACTTGAGGAGTGTAAATAAAAAATGAAGTTATAAATTACCTAAAATGAATGACGTGAATAAATAAATAAAATTACCTTAAATAGCAAGAAAAATCTGCAATCAAGAGATTTAATTTGGTATGAGTACATAAGGTCTTTACTCCCTCAGATTTATATATATATATATATATATATATATATATATATATATATATATATATATATATATATATATATATACCCGGTTAGTGACCCCAAAGGTGAGTTAAATCGACCCGGCATCCCTTAACGACCAGAGTTGTTAGATTGGTCTATTGGATACAGCCACCTTCTAGGGGTAGAGGAGGAAGGCCCCCGACGATCCAGCATGAACGAGGCGAACCATGGCTATTCTTTTACCGCCGGCCCACGGACTGGTACCTGGTACCTATGGCAACTGTCCTGAACTGGAACCCCAATTCGACTCCTTCCGGTGACTAACCACACTCCATGTGTGTTGTTGTTGTTTTCAAAATTTAAAGTGAAAACCAACGATTGCATTTCCAGCACGAGGTTCGTGAAGATAGATGAAGTGAAGGCGTTTGGAAGATATGTATATAACTCCAGATACCCCTACCAGCATTGGGGTCAGGAGGGAACGCATCTGCGAGCGTGGGGGCTGAAAATGCACAGGTCCTCGTCTGGATATCAGCTCTAAAAGGGTTTCAATGCTACGCCCTCCCGCTCCCTCCCTTGGGGAGTAATAGAAAAGAAAGGGTGGACAGTTTAAAAAGGTTCAAAACATTTAATGATTGGGAATTTGGAGCAAAGAATAAAGCTTTACCATAAGATTTCAGCTCAATTTAATGGACTTCTAAAATCTTCGACCTGGAGGAGTATTAAACGAACATAAAAATATAAAATACTGTAAATGAAGATGTTAGGAGCTAATGAGCAATAATTGTATGGGGAAATTTACCTCGCTCTTTAATTCAATATAAAATTATCAATAATTGTAGAATACTGTATTATTAATACTATTTTGTATCACTAGTAGATAGTGTAACGTCTATTTTATTATGTATACACTGTAGTAGCATGAGTAGGGATTCTGACGAGCCTTAATTGGGCATAACTTTGTATCATGTTTTGCCCATTGGACATTGGACATAATAAGAGATGAAAAGATAGAATTTGAGAGAAAATAGTAAGAAAGTAAAGTGGTTAAGAAGTGAGTTTAAAGAATAGATGATGTGTAGAAGAAAGAATAAAAGATCCCTGGTGAAAGGGTAGCTCTGTTTGTGTTTTTTTGGATTTCTTTTAATTATAAACTATAAGATTTATAGTTTCATTAATCAAATCAGCATTGCTAATTTGATTAAAGGTTCTCATCTTGATGATGAATTTTGTTGTTGTTGGTTGTTGTTGGCATTCAAGCCTTTTTTAGAGACGGGGTTTTTACATCCCGCTTTGGGTTTTCGAATGAATATATTAATTTTCCTAAAAATTTTAGGTTAATTTGAAATTTACTTTATTTTAATTATTATTAAATAATTATTAAATAATTAAGTGAATTTTGTTTTCTATGTGAGGTTGAATTTTAATTAAAAAACTTTTACGTTACACTGGTTGGTTGAGTCTCGTCTATTGTCGATCACGTTGTGTATAATGGGGAGTCACGTCACCGTCAGACTGTAATTTACTACTTTTAAAGGGTCTTATTTGTCTGTCGGCCTCGATGTCTAAGTGTGTACGAGAGAATTCAGGGGTCAAGCGTGCACCAATGGCTTGCCATATCCTCTCAGCTCTCTCGTGGAGCGCCACGTTGATCGGAGATAATCCAACCGAGGCGTGGAGCTCCCTCTGTTTTTTGTGTTCTCTTCTTCGGGTATTTGTAATGAGTAAAACCGCCTTGTTCTGGATGGTCTGTAGTTTCGCAATGTGGGTCCAGGCGCACGCATTCAACGGCACCGGGGGGTACAAGAGTCTCGAGCGAATGCACGCATTGAATATCTTGAGTTTATTTGAGCGAGTTAGGTCGATGAACCTATAAAACTCCCTCAAATCTTTCTTGCTATTCGCGACTGTCCGCCCGATATGACACTTGTATCCCCCTGTGGTGATTTTGAGCCCCAGGACCGTCCCTTCCGAACAGTAGGGGATTCTCTCCCCCTCTACCCGTATATCATTGAAGGTCTTGCGAAACATGAGAATTATTTTGAATTTTGGGGCATTGGTCGAAATCTTCCATTTCCTCTCGAAAGAGTTGATGTTGGAAATCTCCCTAGCCGTATTATTCGCCATAAATTCCCTGTGAACGTAGGCGGCTGTACAAATTTGCGATATATCGTCAGCGAACTGAACGTATATCGTACCTTCGGAAAGAGGTTGTGGTAGGTCACGTGTATATATGTTGTATAAAAGGGGACTGAGACACCCCCCTTGTCGGACCCCAGATTCGAGCTCGAACTCGGGGCCTTTGTGTTCTTTAATCTGTATATACGCTCTCCTCTCCATTATATAATCGCATAGAATCCTTTCAAGAATGAGATCGAGGCCTATTTGCAGGATCTTAAATTGCAAGCCTCTCTTCCAAACCTTGTCAAATGCTTTTTTAACATCGCGGAGCACCAGGTCGGCATGCCTTTTACTTGCCTTGATGTTCGCAAGTTTTTCCGTAATAACGGCTAGTGCCGTGTCAGTCCCTCTTTTCTTTCTGAAGCCGTTTTGTTGCTCGTTATGCAGGTTGGCTTCGTCGATAAAAGAGTTGACCCTATTTGCCAATATCTTCTCGAAGACTTTGCCAGCAAATTCTAAGAGAGATATCGGTCGGAAGTTTTCAGGGCAGTCCGGGGGCTTTCCTGATTTGGGAAGGAAGATCATCTTGGCCACTTTCCACTGGTCGGGAAAATAGCCTGTGTTCAGAGCGGCATTCATGATGTTAAGAAGCCCACTCAGAACATTAGGCGGGGCCTTAATGAAATTCTCCCTGGTCAGCCCCGTGGTGCCCGGTGCTCTTTGACGAAAGGATTTTAGTGCCACGGAGAGCTCTTGGAGAGTTATTTTACTCCCATAGCCCTCCATCGCTCTTTCCTGCGACACACAATGATGAGGGGAGGTTTTATGTATTTGTGTGTTTAACTGTTGGATTATGTCATTTTCGAATTCGATGTCATAATTGTCATTTTCTTCGGGGGTAATTTTAAAGATTGAGGACCAGAAAATCCTAAAAATTTCCTCAATCTCTATAGTCTCGTCAATTTCTTTTTCGTCATGCTTGAGTACAATTTTCTTTTGAGGGGGTTGTCCTTTTAAACGTCTGTACGTCTGCCAAAAAGTTCGTGAGTCTCTCTCTATGTCAAGTCCCTCAATTTATCTGTCCCATACCTGTATTTGTTGGTCTGTAATGAGTGTCTGGAGTTCGTCTTTTATCTGTCTTATTCGTCCAAGGGCATTGTGGTTGGGGCCTATCAGCGCTATTACATTGGACAGGTCTTTATACTCTTGGGCCAGGGCTTTCATGGAAGGGGTCCAAATAGAAGCTGGAAGGGTTTTATACTTAATGCGGGGAATGCTAATTTTATCTGCTTTTATAAGGAGGTCAGTGATTTTATCCAGCTCTTCATCTATTTCTTCTAAATTTGCATCAATTAAAGGGTCTGGGATATAATTTAGAAGGTAGTTTTTATATCTTTCCCAGTCCGCCTGCTTATAGCTTTTGCGTTCTGGGATTTATAGTTTAATGGGGTTTACGCCAATTGTGATTTTAACTGCCTGGTGATCGCTTAGAATAATGGGGCCTGGTTCAATGTAATAGTTGTATGGAAACCTGATACGCACCAATGTGGAGAAATTCAAGGTTCTTCCCATTGGGCGTAGAAAGACGGCCGATATCCTGGTCCGGGACGAATTCTACCCGTACTCACGCGAAGCCCGCGTTCTCGGGTTGACGGTGACGTCATCGGGATACGGTGCTCACGTCAACTCGAAAATCGCGCAGGCCCGCCTTCGCTTACGACAGTTATATAGATTCAAGAGGCTCTCCCTCCGGAATAAGAGGAAACTATACCTAGCCTTAGTAAGACCCATCTTGCTGTATCCCGCTATCCCGTTGCACCTGGAGAGTGCTACCCAGATAAGGAAGATGCAAGCGGTACAGAATCTGGCACTCCGCTTCATCCTCGGAGTATCTAAAATGGATTTCATACCATCGACAAGACTCCACGCCCTCGCGGAAGTGGAACCCCTGAATGTGACCCTACACGATAGAGCCAAATCAATTTGGACTAGAATCAATGAATGGACAAATGATGAAATAGAACAACCGAATTACGACAACCGTGTGAGACCCTACAAACGCGGATTTGGAAGCAGCCGCCTGCGAATGCAGGAGGACGTTTTACCAATATATAGATGAAGAAAACCTACCGGAAAAACAACCATAAGCTAGCAAATAAGGACAATGGTAACAATAGCTCACATGTAAAAAAAACCCCCCCAAAAAATCAAAAACAAAAACAAAACCCGTAGTGGACATAAACCAAAAGTAAGGTAATAAAGATTTAACAAGTAATAAAATGAACTCACGAATCAATAAAACACAAAAGAAGTCAATACAAAAGATCCGAAGTGGACAAACTAAAATAGAAAACATGTGCAGTAAATAAGTTACGAGTGAAACTCTAAGCTACACGCTTCAAGCCGTACGAACACAAAGGCTTGAACGCTACCTTAACAACATCAGAAAAGCCTACGTATAATGAAGACTACGTGAGGACAATGCCAGGGAAGCTGGCACACATTCCTTCGACTATCACACTTTTTATCTCTATAACCTTTCCTACTATCCCACATTTTTCCCATCTTTTACCTTCAATGTTAAAGATTAGCTGAGACTGCTTTGTCCGCTTTACCAAGTTGACTCCCGCTTTGACAGCAATCTTCGAAAATTTAATGAAGTGAATTTTTAGCGAGATGGTGAAGAGAGTGATTTAACTTGTTGATAGTAGCGCGAACGTTTGTTCATCGATTGATTCGTAAGTGGACCACTGGCTTTCTTCGTTCTACGACGGTGCGGGGACGGATCTTCGCTCCTACGTGGATTATTGTATTGAGGTAAAGTGGTAATTTTATTTGGACATTAGCCCTCTGATCTCCTCCACCTATTTTTCCCTCACCACTTTCCTATACAAGTGTTTCTTCCTATTCTTTTTCCCATGTGTAAAAACCCAGTGAGAGTTGGGATGAGTGTAAAATGAGAGAAACCCTTCGAATAACTCTTCGGGTCCTCTCGGAGGGCCCGAAGCCGGATAGAGGTACGGTTTTCGAAAAAAATTATAGGAATATAAAAATTGCACTGGTTCGACTGATAGACATCCCGAATGGATAGTCTGCCATTTGTGCGAGGGAGGCTGATTGTGAGGCCTTAACCTCAAGCAAGGCAGTTGAATGCCTCAAGACGATAAACCTAATACCACACACACCACCCCAAATAAAGACACACCGTAGTGTCATCTGCAGGCGCCTCGACTCTTGGGTTCGGAGCCACTCAGCAGAAGACATTAAAAACGAATTGGAAAGGAACCACCCTTGGGCGAAAGTTGCCGAGGTTTTCAAATTTAAAACATACACGCACGTCTTCAAGGTTATCTTCGAGGATACGGTTATGGCGCAAAAGGCAAAAGAACTAGGCTTACTGTTGTTCAGTGTTAGAGTCTGCTCGGATCAAATTGAGAGGGAAGACTTTGTCGATTTACAAATGTGATTCAGGTGCTATAAATAGGACAAACATACCACCTCAAGCTGTCCTGAGAAAATAGACCTAACTCTTTGCTCTATATGTGCAGGTCGCAACCATTTTTGGCGCGACTGCAAGAGTACATCACCAAAATGCTTGAACTGTGAAGGCACCCACCGGACTATGTCCATGACATACCCGATCAGAAAATCGGAAATCCTCAAGGAAACAAAGCTACGACGTGAAACAGAGGATAAAAAGGTGAATTCAACATACGCCAAAGTCGCAAAAGCCGCTGTTGCCGAAACGAACAACCAAAGAACCTATCTTCACATAGAAAACGAGCACTCCACAAAAATTATGTGCTGCATTTATTATGCACACATAGCAAACATTACACGCCCAGGAACATTCTCAACCGAAGTCAATCGTATGCTCGTAAAGAACGGCTTACAGGAGATGTGGTTCCCCGACAACTCTCCGTCAGAGGAAGTTATGCGCATAAGCGTAGCCCCTCAGTGCCCAGAACCGTGCCAGAAGGTACCCACCCCACAAAACACAGCCATCACAAGCGACCCACGCCTCAACAAAAAACAAACATACTCCACAGATAGAAAAACCAGCGCCACTTACACCCAAAAAGACTGACACAACTACACCCAAAACCCACGAGAAATCACCAACAAAGGAAGCAGGGCGACTGAAAGAGACCAGGTCTCCGAGGTCGAGAAAAATCTAAAAAACACATGGCTCCAGGTCAACCTCCTCATCTCGAGGCAAAGAGACCCAATTAAAATACCACTCGAGGTTTCAATTTGAAACTATATGCCCCCGAATCGGCCCCTTTCCCCACCGAAATCGAGTCTCACGAAGTATCTGATGGTCTTAAAACCGGAAGATACAAGTGGAAATGCTCCGATTCGGTACCGGAACGGCAAGTTGAGGAGGCTCTCTCACGTTACATGGTAAAACTGATCACCGACTGCTTCTAAACAATTACAGATACTGAATTCAGGAAAAAACGAAACGGCAGGGAGCGCACCCCGCCCAGTACACCACATGGGGCTAAAGTGGACCGCGAATAAGCCCTCACTTTAATCCCACACATATAAAAAAACACACGCTACACAAAATGACTGACAGACTAACAATAATACAGATGAATGTCGATGGGTGGGACGGAAAAGGTTCCATCTACGGCAACATCTTGCGACAGAATGAACCTGACATAATACTCATTAATGAACACGGAATGACCGCTCATAAAGAGATAAAGATTTTTCAATACGACGTCATTAGCAAAAATCACAGCCAGGAACGGTATGACGGATGCGCAATAGCCGTCAAAAAAAGGTTTAAAATACAAAAGACTACCCGACTTAGATGAATCTTACCTTGCCATTGAGGTAGGCACTACCCTGGGGGGTCTAGTCGTGGCCACGGGGTACCAACCCCCAGGACGCGGCTATGTACCCTTGCACAACCTTCTACAGATCCTCAGCCATAAGAGAAACGTAATCTTTGCTGGAGATCTGAATGCAAGATGTGCAGCATCAGGGTATACCTCCTGCAACAATGCGGGTAGAAACATCGAAGTATTACTAGACAGACGCTACGCGACAAGAATCGGACCCGAATTCCCGACATTTATTACCTGAAATGCAGCAACGAAGCCTGATATTGTTTTAACCAGTATCAGGTTTCCAAACAACTATTACATTGAACCAGGCCCCATTATTCCAAGCGATCACCAGGCAGTTAAAATCACAATTGGCGTAAACCCCATTCAACTAGAAATCCCAGAACGCAAAAGCTATAAGCAGGCAGACTGGGAAAGATATAAAAACTACCTTCTAAATTATATCCCAGACCCTTTAATTGATGCAAATTTAGAAGAAATAGATGAGGAGCTGGATAAAATCACTGACCTCCTTATAAAAGCAGATAAAATTAGCATTCCGCGCATTAAGTATGAAACCCTTCCAGCTTCTATTTGGACCCCTCCCATGAAAGCCCTGGCCCAAGAGTATAAAGACCTGTCCAATGTAATAGCGCTGATAGGCCCCAACCACAATGCCCTTAGACGAATAAGACAGATAAAAGACGAACTCCAGACACTCATTATAGACCAACAAATACAGGTATGGGACAGACTAATTGAGGGACTTGACAGAGAGAGACTCATTGACTTTTTGATAGACGTACAGACGTTTAAAAGGACAACCATCTCAGATGAAAATTGTACTCAAGCATGACGAGAAAGAAATTGACGAGACTATAGAGATTGAGGAAATGTTTAGGATTTTCTGGTCCTCAATCTTTAAAATTACCCCCGAAGAAAACGATAATTATGACCTCGATTTCGAAAATAACATTATCCAACAGTTAAACACACAAATACACAAGACCTCCCCTCATCACTGTGTGTCGCAGGAAAGAGCGATGGAGGGCCATGGGAGTAAAATAACTGCCCAAGAGCTCTCCATCGCACTAAAATCCTTTCGTCAAAGAGCACCGGGTACCACGGGGCTGACCAGGGAGAATTTCATTAAGGCCCCGCCTAATGTTCTGAGTGGGCTTCTTAACATCATGAATGCCGCTCTGAACACAGGCTATTTTCCCAACCAGTGGAAAGTGGCCAAGAGGATCTTCCTTCCCAAATCGGGAAAGCCCCCGGACTGCCCTGCCAGCTTTCGGCCGATATCTCTCTTAGAATTTGCTTTCAAAGTCCTTGAGAAGATATTGGCAAATAGGGTCAACTCTTTTATCTACGAAGCCAACCTGCCTAACGAGCAACAGCACGGCTTCAGAAAGAAAATAGGGACTGACACGGCACTAGCCGTTATTACGGAAAAACTTGCGAACATCAAGGCAAGTAAAAGGCATGCCGACCTGGTGCTCCGCGATGTTAAAAAAGCATTTGACAAGGTTTGGAAGAGAGGCTTGCAATTTAAGATCCTGCAAATAGGCCTCGATCTCATTCTTGAAAGGATTCTATGCGATTATATAATGGAGAGGAGAGCGTATATACAGATCAAAGAACACAAAGGCCCCGAGTTCGAGCTCGAATCTGGGGTCCGACAAGAGGGGTGTCTCAGTCCCCTTTTATACAACATATATACACGTGACCTACCACAACCTCTTTCCGAAGGTACGATATACGTTCAGTTCGCTGACGATATATCGCAAATTTGTACAGCCGCTTACCTTCACAAGGAATTTATGGCGATAAATACGGCTAGGGAGATTTCCAACATCAACTCTTTCGAGAGGAAATGGAAGATTTCGACCAATGCCTCAAAAAATTCAAAATAATTCCCATGTTTCGCAAGACCTTCAATGATATACGGGTAGAGGGGGAGAGAATCCCCTACTGCTCGGAAGGGACGGTCCTGGGGCTCAAAATCACCACAGGGGAATACAAGTGTCATATCGGGCGGACAGTCGCGAATAGCAAGAGAGATTTGAGGGAGTTTTATAGGTTCATTGACCTAACTAGCTCAAATAAACTCAAGATATTTAATGCGTGCATTCACTCGAGACTCTTGGACCCCCCGGTGCCATTGAATGCGTGCGCCAGGACCCACATTGCGAAACTACAAACCATCCAGAACAAGGCGGTTTTACTCATTACAAACACCCGAAGAAGAGAACACAAAAAACAGAGAGCTCCACGACTCGGTTGGATTATCTCAAATTAACGTGGCGCTCCACGAGAGCGCTAAGAGGATATGGCAAGCCATTGGTGCACGCTTGACCCCTGAATTCTCTCGTATACACCTAGAAATCGAGGCCGACAGACAAATAAGACCTTTTAAAAGTAGTAAATTGCAGTCTGACAGTGACGTGACTCCCCAATATACACTACGTGTTGGACAATAGACGAGACTCAACTAATCAGTGTAATGTGAAAGTTTTTTAATTTAAATTCAACCTCACCAAAAACAAATTCACTTAATTATTAATAATTAAAGCTAAATAGTTATCAAAATCAACCTAAAAATTTTTAGGAAAGTAAAAATTTATTCAAAAACCCCAAGCTGGATGTAAAAACCTCGTCTCTAATAAAGGCTTAAATGCCCCAAAATAAAAATCATCATCAAGATGAGAACCCTTAATCAAATTAGCTATGCTGATTTGATTAAATAAACTATAAATCTTATAGTTTATAACTAAAAAGAATCCAAAAATACCACCAACAGAGCTACCCTTTCACCATGGATCTTTTATTCTGTCTTCCACACATCATCTATTCTTTAAACTCACTTCTTATCCACTTTACTCTCTTACTATTTTCTCTCTAATTCTATCTAATTTCATCTCTTATTATGTGCAATGTACAAAAGATTAGCTGAGACTCTACGTTCACGCCCTCTTCCAAGAAAAGCTATCATGGGGGCAGCTCCTCAGGACTGCAAAAGGATCCCCCTCCGTACCAGAGGGGGGGCACCAAAACCTGAGAAAATGGAAGTCATAAAAACCATCTACACAAAAATTCACGTGGTGCTGATCAGGCTCATCGACACTCCTAATGGTTATGCAACTATTTGCAGCACAATGGGGGACGTCGAGAAGCTGGTCTCAGACGAGGCTCAAGCTCATCTCAAAAAGATTGGGCTTGAAGCGAGTGTACCACAAGAAATACTGGCCCAAAGAACCATTATTCTTACGAAGCTGGATCCTATCTTCACGGAAAACTCCTGCGAAGAAATCAAGAAAGAAATCGAAGAAAAACAAGAGTGGGCCTGCGTCACAGCAGTGCACAAATTCGGGAAAGGGAACGGCGTGGTGAAAATGGTATTCGCCTCCATCGAAATGGCAAACCGAGCAAAAAACGACGGGCTACTCGGCTTCTATCTGAAGGTCAGCCCGGAACAAATACTGAAGGAAGAATATATTCAAATCGACTGCTGCTTCAAGTGCTATGCAGTCGAAAATCACGCCACAAAAGACTGCACAATTACCGACCCTGCATGCTCCAACTGCGCCAAAACCAGGCACGGTTGGAAAGAGTGCAGGGTAAGACTGCATAAATTCGTAAATTGTGGGGGTGACCACAGGGCCCTAGCCATGAGGTGCCCAATCCGCAAGGAAGCCATCCGCAAAAAAAGAGAAAGGCTGAAAGTAGAAAAAGAAGAGAAGAAAAAATCCACGTACGCGAATACGGCAGCAACATACACAACATCGGCACGAACGAACGAAATGAAGTTGGTGATGCCTAAAGAAGGAAAAGAAGTCATGGCCATGGTCATGGTTGCACACCTAGCAAACATGACAAACCCCGGTACCTTCTCAACCCACCTCAACCTTCTTCTGGAGAAGAATGGTTGTAACAAAAAGGTTTGGTTTCCCGAAAACCCAGACTCGGTGGGGCCTTTTTAATCTCGAATTTATCGAAGATGAAAAAAAGGCTCCCTCAAGTAAGGGGGTAAAGGATACCGAAAAAGAGGAAGAAGGAAAAATACAAACGCCTTCGGAAGGAGAAGGAGAAAAAAGAAGGAGGAAAAAGGCGTAAAGAAGACAAAGAAAAACAAGAAATCACCTAAAAAACCACCACAGAAGACAGTCTACTTCGGACGAGGAGGAAGAGGACGACGACAGGCACGAAGGGTTCCCACTCACCGACAACAAGGAAATCCTCGAAGGAGGACTCTTTTTCGACGGAAAAGACGTGGGACTACGTGTCTTCGGCATCCCCCTGTCCCCGGCCCCCCAAGGACGACCTGGAACTACTCATCATCGGCGTAGCCGCAGGTGAGTACAAATGGAAGTACGAGGGACCATACTCCGAGAAAGAAGTGTCAGCCCTACTCCTAAAGTCCCTAGTATACATCAACCCGAGAGATGTGCATAACGTCAACATGTCGACATTCAAAACTATACGGAGTGGACAGAAGACATCGCAAATCAAATAATGAATACGCAAAAGTGAGCAAATAAAGTAAATAAAAATAGTGAATCAAATCTAATTTATTAAAAAGTAACAGTCAAAATATTAAAGTAAAAGAAATAAGAACAAATAAAGCAAAAGTGAACAATTATTAAAATTATAGTTAGTGAGAGTAAATCTAATTCAACGTAAAATAATGAACATTTATAGTGTAAACTTAACTAATTTAATGAAATTAAACTAATGAAGTAAATAAATAAGCAAAAAGTGAATTTTAAACAGTGACGATAAATCAAATTCTAATGTCAATCAATTTAATGTAAAATTAAATAAGCAAAATACAACCGTAAATTTAATGTATAGCAAAATATAATAAACTAACAAATTAAATAAATTATAACAAATGTATAAAAATGTAAGTTTAAGTATATATAGTAAATTACCCATAATCTTTATATAGTATGTAAATTGTAAATAACTTGAAAACTAAACTGATAATGACTTCCATGTCTCCGGGATGCTACCTTTTCCTACTTCTACTCAGTGCTTTTACCTCTTCTGATAAAACTATTTTCACTACTATTTTTTCTATCATTCTAATTACATATATAGTATGTAATTACCTCCTTTTTGTATTTATAACTTAATAAACCTTGAACCTTGAACCTTGAGATTAGCTGAGGACGGAAAGCAGGATAATTTCTCTTACTCAAGAAGAAACTCACGCAATCTATACCTTCAGCTTTGGATTACGATTTTGATCGTTTTTTGCGTCGCAAATTCAAGATTGGAGAATCGGAAGAATCAGAAGAGACGAATACTTGACACATACAAAAATACGAACTCTCTCTTTCCTATCCACCCTCTTGAGGGCAAGTCGGGTAGGGAAGCTCTAAGTCTCCTAAGATACCTTCTTGTGCAGGAGGCTTATCTGAACCGGGTGGCTAACTTGGTGCAGGCCGAAGCTTAGCTCGGGGTGGGTTAGATCCCGCCCCGAGCAAAAACTGCTAGGACTAGAGCTAGGGCTAGGTAGGTAGGGAATACCGACTCGTCGGCTGAATAAGCCGGTGTCATAAACGGATATAGCAGCAAATATATCTGCCTATTCTTTTTTCTTCCTCTTAGCTAATGGAAAAAGAAAAGAACTCTGAGAACTAGAAGATGGATACGACTAAACGGGTCCCTTTGCGCATCTTGAAGGGCGCGCAAAAACCCGACCGAACCAATGTCTTTAGAGTAATCTACAGGGAACTCGGTGTAGTGCTAGTAGGGTTACTAGACTACACCAACTCGTATATAGCGATCTGCCAGAGCGACAGGGATGTCGACAAGGTCCTTTCGGAGAAAGCGAGTGAAGAGTTTGCAAGAATTGGGCTGGAAGAAAAAGTGCCCCCCCCTCCCAAATGGAAGCCCAGAAGACGGTCTACTGCCGTCAAATTGACCCTTGGATAGGTGAACACAGCACAGAAGAAATAAGGAAGAAATCGAAAGAGCTCAGCAGTGGGCGAGGGTAAAACAGATTATCAAGTTTACCAACTAAGCGACCGGCACAGAGTACACTTACGTGTTTAAAGTTATTTTCCGGGAAACCGGTATGGCTGCGAAGGCAAGAAAGACGGGTATCTTCGAATTTAACTTGGAGATTACACCCGAACAAGTTAAAACCGATGAGTTTATTAGCGTCCTAACTTGCTTTAACTGCTACGTGATCAAGAAACACAATACGAGGGACTGCCCAGTCAAAGACATAAAATGGTGCTCAGAATGCAGTGATAAAAACCACACATGGCGAGAATGTAGGTCACAGCAAAAGAAATGCCTGAACTGTAATAGGAATCACCGCATCTTGGCAATGGCATGTCCGCTAAAAAGGGATCAGATCGAGAACAAAAGAAGAGAGAAGGCTAGAGCGGAAGAAGAAAAGCAGAACCTCATATTCGCCAAGGTAGCTAAAGCTACAGCCGGTAAAGAACGTAATCGAAGTCAAGCATGGCGAGTCACTTAACATCCTTGCCTGCATACTTCATGCACATGTATTAAACGTGGAAAAGCCAGGCTCCTACTCCAAGGAACTGAAAACAATGCTCAAAAACAATGGATTAGAAGAGATGTGGTTCCCGGACAACCCACCATCGGCAGATATCCTTAGCATACAATACAAGCCTACGAAGCCTACCCAGGCCCGAACAAAGCATAAGGCCACTGGCCAGGAAAAGTCCATGGAAGCCAACAGGGCGGCGAATAGAGACCCGAGGATAAGGAGAAACACGCAAAGGGAACAAGAGAACGCAATGGAAGTAGAGGTAGTCACAGACAACCAAATTAGTAAAGAGGGAAGAGAAGCGAGCCAGTCCCGTGAAGGACCAAGCCAAGCCCCCCCCCCCAAAGCCTGCAAGAGAAGAAGAGGAAGAGCAAAATAAGTTCAACTTGAAAATTTACGCCTCCGAGGAAAGACCCTTTCCCGAAGATAACGAAGAATTGACTCAAGGCATTAAGAAGGGAGCGTACAAGTACGAGAACGAACGCCCATACTCGGAACGGGAGGTTTTTGCCATGTTGACAATAGGCAAATTTGAAATCCCACAGGAAATGCACAGTACGCTAAAGAAGGAAGAGTTCAAGAAGAAGAGAAGCGGGAGAACAAAATCGCCCACCGAGCGCGAAGTGCATAAGGTTGAGAGAAGAGGAAGCAGGGAGGAAAGGAGACATATATAATGGCCCAAGGAAGAAAATTCAAAATTGTATGTCACAATGTAGCAGGTTGGAATGAGAAAATATTTTCTCTAAGGAATACATACTTAAAAGAAGACCCAGACATAGTTTTGCTTAACGAAATAAATATCGACCCGGCGAGGAGCAAAATAAACATCTTTACCTACACCATAATTAGTAAGACCATGAACGATATTAACTACGACGGCGTCGCTATGGCGATCCGCAACGAGATAGTCTACAAGAAGCTAAAGGATCTGGACGAATCCTATCTGGCAATAAGCATCAGAACTGCGACAGGCTACCAACCCCCAAAGAGAGATTTTTTGCTCATGCACAACTTCACCGAAATATTTGGCCAGAGAGACCAAAGGCTTTTGATGGGCGATCTAAATGCCAGGAGCAGAGCCTCAGGCTACACGAGTCACCACAATAGGGCCGGGAGAAGCCTCGACTAGCTACTGGAGAGAGGAATAGTAGAGCGCCTGGGACCCGAATTTCCAACATTTTGGGGCCGGAACACCGCTACGAAGCCGGATATAGTCTTCGCCACCCCGAACCTCCAGTTCAATTATATCATCGAGAGAGGTCCTTCTTAAATTAGTGATCACGAGATGGTGGTCATGACTTTGTCCATGGATCCCATCCAAGTAAAGTTCCCGCCAAAATAAGTCGTATAGAAAAGCCAATTGGGCCAAATATAAAGAAGAGCTCGCTGACCACGAACAAAGAGACCTGACCAAGACCACACTGGAGGAAATAGATGAAGAGATCGACGACATCATGGAAGCGCTTGTCAGTGCTGACAAGAAGTACGTTCCCACAACAGAATACAGAACTTTGCCGCACCCAATAAGAACAGCCCAGATAATAAACCTCGAGGTAGAGTATTTGAATACGAGGGACTCAATCGAGCATAACAGGTTACAAAGAGGCGACCGCGCAAAGCTGAGACAAATAAAGGACAAGTTGCTAAACGAAATCAGAGTAGAGAGGAGCAGAAGATGGGACCTTTTTGTGGAAGCAATGGACGAGGAATTGAACCCTACCAACATCTGGGAAAAAATAAACGTAGCTAGAGGAAAACGCAAACACAGACCCCAAATCAAACTCCAGAATGAAGGAGGGGAAAAGGAACCCAAAGAAGTAGAAAAGGCATTCCGGAAAAATTGGAAGAGGATATTCGATATATCCCCCAATGATAACGAAGACTTTAACGGCGACCACGAAGCAAAAGTGGTGGAGGAACTGGAGCTAAACCGCCTGGAGTTAGTACCAAACGTAGCTGCTTCACCAACGCTATTGGTGGAGCAAGGAATAGAACCAATAACGCTACAAGAAATCCAAAGGACGCTCAAGAACACCAAGCAGAAGGCGCCTGGGGCATCAGGCATAACTAGAGGAGATCTGATACGCGCACCAGTCAGCTTTTTGTGGCGGATAGCGGCTGTGTTCAACGCCTCCCTAAGCGAAGGATACTTTCCAGACGCGCTAAAGAAGGGGAAAATTATTTTTCTGCCCAAACCAGGCAAGCCACCAAACAACCCCTGAAAATTCAGGCCAATAGCGCCTCTTTAAATAGTAACAAAACTAATGGAGAGAGCGGTTAACGACAGGCTCGCCAAACACTTGGAAGAGAGGGCGCTGATCCCAAACCACCAACACAGGGTCAGAAAAAAAGAAACACCGAGACTGCCCTAGCCATTCTGGTGGAAGCACTTGCGAAGGCAAAGTGCGAGAAAAACTACACCGACATCGTACTCAGAGACGTCCAAAAGGCGTTTGATAAGGTATGGAGAGCTGGTCTAAAGTTCCAAATCAAGGGACTAGAGCTACCCCCCGCTCTAACAAAATGCCTTTGTGACTACGTCACCGATAGGACGGCGTTCATCTCAGTAGCAGGCTGCGAGGGCCCGGAATTCGAAGTGCTACAAGGTTTTCCCCAAGGCGGCTGTATAAGCCCAACCTCTATAGTATATATACTATGGACCTGCCAAGGCCAGTCCACGAGACGACGACCTATTTACAATTCGCTGACGATATAACGATAATAACAAACAGCACTTACAGGCACCCCCCAACCATGGTCAGAATAACAGCTGTGGAAATAGCCAACATTAAGGAATTCGAGCGCAAGTGGAAGATCAGAACAATCCCTGTAGGGAGACGCTTAACCTCGAGGGTATATATAGATGAAAAAAGGTGTTCTTGAGTTGATAGATCAGATTTCCCTTGAAAGATTTAGTTATGTGATTCTATCGCCATCAGAAGTTGATGCAGTATAGATAAGAGATAATCATTAAGAAGACACCATATAATTTGCTATGAGAACAGAGTGATTTCGTCGAACAAATGTATGTCGAAACAGTGATGGTAAAAGCGCAAACGATAAACGGTGGCTTTCTAGCTTTAAGTAACTTGGTTTGGTCAGTAGTAGCTAAGCAATAAACGAGCTAATTGAATTTAGTATCCTCCATTGTTGCGCATTAGAGCTCTATAAGACCTCAAATAAGTTTGATACTGCGTAGTTCTTATAAAGTTAATTGCTTATAAATCTCCTTTTACCGATGTATGTATGTATATCCCTCTTTAGTAAACTAATAAATTTCTCCCATATCTATCTATCCCTTTAAAATTATATTGAAAAAAATATAAATTTTCGCTACAGTTGTCTTTAATTAGAGGTTAACTTCTGTTCAATTAATAAAGAAAAATTTATTTACTGATTAAAAAGTGAGCTTTGGTTTCCTATATCTTCTGTGGCTATTCCTGTACCATCGGAGTTTAGTTTTTACACATTGGAAAGTGTGTGGTCGTTGGAAAAACCTCCAGGAGGGCCAGGCGGACGTATACATTAAATTCACCCCCTTGCGGAGAAAGCAAGAGAATTGAGCTACATGAGGAGAGTGGTGGGAAAGTTAGCCGGCGGAATAACAGTCCAACTGCCTACCCGTTTTCATCTCCCCGTCGCATAAGTAGTCGGGAGCGAGCCGCTGTGCCTAGGTGACCACGAAAGGCCATTATGCAGCGCTCAAAGGATCCAATTACCTACGAGATCCGCAGGCCCGTGGTTAAATCACCAAAAAGCGGTTCCAGTCAAAAGGAACACCAAAAATGGTGACGGTTGGTGGTGTCTCTAATTAACAAGCCAACTTGTGCACCGCGGTGCCACCCTCCTTGCCACTTGCTTTCCCCTCTGCGGCCTCACCCCTTCCCCCTTAGATGGGGCGTTTGCTAGCCTATAAATAAGCCCCTGAAGGAAAGAGAAAGATTATTATTCGAGAAGAGATGTTAAAGGATGAGTTTGAGAAGATCGATCCTTCCCCCAGTGTCTAATTAACATACGACTTTAAGTTTTGTATCGGTACCAGACTGAACTATCCTTTACAGAGTTAGAAGAAGTCTGACTGGATTACCATTTCTAGTGCTAAACCATGAATTTCGGCAGCAAAAGAAGAAGATTATTCAGTGAAAGGCGATAGAGGATCAGTTCGAGGAGATCAGTCCTTCGCACAATTTCGAACTAACTCTTAAACATCCCGTTTTGTACCGGTGCGATACCAAAGAATCCTTTACAGACTTAGAAGAAATCTGATTAGAGAAAAGAAAACCTGCTCACCCTCGAGTGACTCTCACAGCGCAAGTTCCGTAAGAGTGAGAGGAGAATAACTAATCACCAACGAGGTTCCATTTGTTAAGTAAGGCAGAAATCCCCTCGTATATCCAAAAACCAGTTGGGCACCCGGCGTTAAAGACTAGGATACAAAGAGGCTTCAAGAGCATCCAGAAGAGCACTCCTTAAGCTAGACCCCGTAAGGGGCGCGGCGATTTGCCATCCTGGCCGCCGTGCTGACGGGATCCAGCGCCCCGTCCGGCCCCAGCTTAGCCTCTCTTCCTTCCTTCAGATAGCCTGTATTCCTATCCTACCTCGTCGCCTTTCATACAACCTCTCCCACAACTTTCTCTGGTCAGCCTCTAATTTTACAGGGTAGAAGCTGACCTTCTTCTAAGCCAATCGTCCCGGATCGGGGCTGAGGGGGGGGGGACAATGTCCCCTAACCCCTGAGCTCCGGTCTGGGGTGGTTGGCTTTTAACAACCTGCTTCATCCCCACCCATACCTTCCTCACATCCCTTTTCCTCTCGTCTTCAAAATCTATCCGTTTTACGCCGTGTTCAAGGTGGAGCCGCCATGCCGAAGGACTGCCAGGCCACCAGGCGGGAGGGGTGGTCCCAAATGGCGGCGACTGGCTCTGCCGGGCCTGTAAGCACCTCTTGCAGTGCGGGCTACTGCAAGAGGTGGTGAGCGATTGCGTCCCGTAAAACAAAGAGGGTCACCATGCCCAATGATGAAACAAAAAACATCTCCCCTTAATTCCCCCTATAACAACAACGGAGCCACCCTCGTGCAGCTCCACAGAAAAGATGGAGGTCCCCCCCCCTGTGCTTGCGCAGGGGACCCTCCATACCTCTTTAACCGGAGAGGAGGCTTACTCCTCTCCTACGCCTACGGGTGTAGGGGACTCCCCCTCACCCCCTTCTCTGGAGGTGCTTTCGGGCACCTCCCTATCTCCAGCGGCAGTCCCTCCTATGCTTTCTAAGGGGACTGCCAAGAAAGCCAGCAGGCAGCCCATTGCCGACCGCCCCTCGTACAAGCGGCTCGGTAGGGCAAACCCCCTTAGGGGGGAGAGGGAAGCCAGGCCCCTTCGGTCGCTTCCCTCAAAAGACCTGCTGGCAAAAATATTAAACCTTGCCGGGGTCAAGGCCTGTGCCTCCCCACTAAAGACTTATGACGCTGCCAAGGAGACCTGCGATGTCCTGGGAGGGGATGACCAACTGGAGGCCCCTCCTGTGATAGACATGGCCCTTGAGGAAAACCAGCCTCAGACAGTAGGGCCTTCCATGGGGGGAAATCCGGGCTTGGCGCCAAGCACCGAACCCGAATCCGCCCCTATGCAAGGTCCTCATCAAACGGCTGTGGATTCTCAGGCAGGACAAGGAGGGGAGGGATCTCCTCCGGATGAATCCCCTGCGCCCACCGGGACCTTCTCCATTTCAGAGAAGGACCTGGCTGAGGCCGGTCCATCTGGCCTGGGGGCTTCTACCGGCGGGGGTGAGAAGCGGGTTCATTCCCCGCCCTCCTCTCCTAAAAAGAAGAAAAAGACAAGAAAGACGAAAAAGACTCGGGGCTCCTCTCCATCCGCGGGGGCTGCGGGGACGGATGGGTCTGCTGCCACTTTGGTAGGCGACCAAGCCAAGATCGGCAAATCCGGCCCCTCTACCCCCTCGTGTGCGGAGCTCCTGACCAAGACTAAGACGAAGAATGCACAGGGCGGAGCCTCGATGACATCGGGGCCCCTCATTCAGAGGTTACCTGGCGTTTTCGAGCCCGCTGGCTTCAAACGCTTCCTCGTTATTCGCTCCACTGATGGCACCATGTTGTCTAAGGGCAACATGATCCATCAGAGGAGAGGATTAGCTAGTGCAATTGGTAGAGAGCCGAAGGTGACCCGTTTCTCGGACGGCAGCCTTCTGGCGAATGCGGCGAATCCCGCCGAGGCGGCCAAGATAAGTGCTCTTCGGACACTTCATGGCACCCCGGTGAGTGTGACGCCGCACTGTACCATGAACTTTGTGAAAGGAGTAGTTTATGCGAGGGAACTCGTTGACTACTCCATTGAAGACATCACCCTAGAGCTGGCCGACCATGGGGCGGTCAAGGTCGAACGTGTGATGAGAAAACAGGGAGGGGCTTCGAGACCCACCCCTACACTCTTCGTCACGTTCGACTGTGACAAGCTCCCTGAGTCGGTGCGTGCCGGTTGGTACCGCTACCGCGTGAAGGCATTCGTGCCACTGCCGCGGCGGTGCTATT
This sequence comes from Ceratothoa steindachneri, assembly GCA_963969495.1. Lineage (NCBI taxonomy): Eukaryota > Metazoa > Arthropoda > Malacostraca > Isopoda > Cymothoidae > Ceratothoa > Ceratothoa steindachneri. The sequence goes on from OZ018333.1 coordinate 23,748,259, forward strand.
ACTGTCACCGCTTCGGCCATACGAATCGCTCATGTAGACGTGCAAAGTCGGGGTCACCCGAAGTCTGTGTAAATTGCTCCAAGGTCGCACACGATAAGTCCAAATCGTGTGTGGCCAAGTGTGTCAATTGCGGAGAGCCGCACCCTGCTTCTTCGAAGCAATGTGGTGCATATCTCCTGGAGAAAGAAATCCTGGCCGTTCAGGCCCAGGATAGACTCTCATTCCGCGAGGCTAAGGACTTGGTCCTGGCGCACCCAGCTCTGCCTGGGACGTCATATGCCTCAGTAGTTCGAAAGGCACCCTCTGCTCCTGGCCCATCCAGGCCAACGAGCATGGTTGTTTCCGCGCCCATTCGGAGCCCTTCTGCGGGCTCTACTACACCCGGGCGCTCCCCTGGTAGAGCTGGCGGCAAAAAGGGTTCACACCCAGCCCCGGCTAAAACCAGGGCTCCCCCCTCTTCCCCCAGCGTGACCGTTTCCCGTAAGGCGAAACGGCCACGCGCCTCCACCGAGTCGTTAGACTCACAGGAGGCAACACCCCTGAAGATGGTCGCTAGGCCATCTTCGGGGGTTCCTAAAGCTGTCCCCCGAAAGGAGGACAGCAACAAAGGAGCTTCGGCTCCTTCGCCCACGCCACGAGGTGGAGCGAGTGGCTCGGAGACGGTGGTTCCTCGAAAAGAGGGCCCCCCGCCTCCGAAGCCGCAGCGCCCGCCTAAGGTTTCGAGGCGGAGGGAGGAAAAGACTCGCTTGGCGAGGTCAACCTCCCCCAATAAGTCCTCGAAGGCGACAGCGCCTCCAGCGCTTTGTCCGGCCAACAGCGCCCGGGGTTCTGCCCCCGGGAAGCGTACGGCCATTCCCGTGAGGGTCTTCAATTCGAGGAGGGCCCCCGCGTCTCCTCCGAGCTAGGCCTGAAGGGCATATTCCTTCAATGGAATTGCCGTGGACTCCGGGCCAACTGGGAGGAGCTGCGGAGGCTCGCCTCGTCCCGTTCCCCGTTAGCTATTTTTTTGCAGGAGACCATGCTAGGCGCGTGCCCACTGCCTGCCCTCCCGGGGTATAAGGGTCTTGCAACCCCACCACCGCGGGACGGCCGGGCTGGGGGATGTGCGGTTTACACCCGGCATGATGTCTCCGTTCTTCCTTTCTCTTTAGATACCTCCTTACAGGCAGTGGCTGTGCAGCTGCACCTGGATAGGAGGTATACTATCATTTCTGCGTACATTCCACCGTCAGCTGACTTCGACGCGGGGGACTTCCGCCGCGTCGTGGCACGGTTGCCGAGGCCCTATCTCTTGCTTGGAGATCTGAACGGCAGGCATCCTCTCTGGGGAGATTACACCATAAATCCCAGGGGACAAGTCCTTGCTGATCTGATCGAAGAGCTTGAGATGGGTGTCCTAAACGTGGATGAGTTTACGCATCACTGTCCGACAACCGCTTCATTTTCTTGCCTTGACCTATCTTTGTGCTCTTCGGATGCACAGCTTGATTTTGATTGGGGGGTGGTCGATGCCCCTTATGGTAGTGATCACTTTCCCATTCAAATATCATTTTCAGGGCAACTGCCGCCTGAGAGACCACCTCGGTGGTGCTTGGCACGGGCGCGGTGGCCTGCATTTCAGGAAATGACTGAATTCTCTATCTCAGTCGAGGAGTTTAGGTCGGTAGATGAGGCCGTTGAGTTCTTCTCCGGCAACCTTATCGCCGTGGGCCTGACTACTATTCCTAGGACGTCTGGCTGTTTTGCACGCCGACCACTCCCATGGTGGTCGGCCGAGTGTGAGACGGCCCTCAAACAGAAGCGTTATGCCTACATGCGCTATAAGCGCCGCCCGAACGATTTCACTGTCGCTGAATTTCGTCGGGCTAGGGCTAGGTTCCGGTATATTTCGAAGCACGCCCGCCGCTCTTCTTGGCGGGCATACGTGTCTTCACTTAACGGGAAGACCCCTTTAGCTGAGGTGTGGAAGCGAGTCAAAAGGATTCGGGGCAAGTTCTCGCAGGACCCCCTTTCCCGTTCTCCAGGAGAATGGGACCGCAATCTCGGACCCCGCGTCCGTGGCGGAATCCTTAGCGACCGCTTTCTCTGCATTCTCTAGCCGTGATGCTGCTCCGCCAGCATTCAATGCACGTCGTGATGTCGCGGAAGGCCGCCGGCTGGACTTTACCTCCAGAGGCGGAGAACCCTTCAACGACAAGTTTACTGTGAGTGAGTTGCGTTCCGCTCTCGCTTCGTGCGCGGACACCGCCCATGGTCCGGACGATGTCCCGTACGCCATGCTTCGACACCTGGGTGAGCGAGGCATGGCCTTTCTGTTAGATCTGTTCAACAGGATCTGGGTGGAAGGTCTTCTCCCAGACTCCTGGCGAATCGCTACTGTGCTCGCCTTTCGCAAGCCGGGGAGAGATCACTCTACTCCGACCGGTTTCCGCCCAATCTCTCTAACCTCTTGCGTGTGCAAGTTGATGGAGAAATTGGTAAATGTTAGATTAGCCCATTTTCTGGACAGCGGAGGCCATCTGTCTTCTGCACAGTGCGGCTTCCGTAAGTTTCACTCCACGTCGGATGCTCTGCTCCGACTGGAAAATGCCGTCTGCGAGGCTTTCCTTCGTAGACAGCACTACGCCACGGTGTTTTTTAATCTGGAGAAGGCCTATGATACTGCATGGCGATACGGTATCATGGAGACTCTCCACACGATGGGGGTGAGGGGACGCCTCCCAATGTTTATATCTGAATTTTTGCGAGATCGTCGATTCCGCGTACGGGTGGGGGGAGCCCTCTCTGCCCCAAAGGAGCAGGAAGAGGGTGTCCCGCAGGGAAGTGTCCTCAGTGTCACACTCTTTGCCCTGAGCATCAACGGCATCACCTCGGTGCTGCCAGAAGATGTTCTCGCTACGCTTTACGTGGACGACCTTTCGATCTCTTTTGGCGCGGCCCAGATGCCAACTCTGGAGCGTCGACTCCAACAGGCATTGAACCGCGTCTCTCGCTATGCCGAAGCGCACAGGTTTCGGTTTTCTTTGGCCAAGACTAAGGTGGTGCACTTCTGCCGCCATCCACGGCTTCACCCTGACCCAGATTTGTTTCTTAATGGGGAACGCCTGGATGTGGTTGAGTCGCACCGTTTCCTTGGTCTTGTATTCGACCGACGCCTCACCTGGAAGGCTCATATTCGCAGCCTTAGGGTCTCTTGCACCCGCGCCATGGACATTCTCCGTTCCGTGACGTTCAGCGCTTGGGGCGCTGATAGGGCTACCGCCTTACTTTTTTATCGATCCTTTGTTCGCTCGAAGCTCGACTACGGATGCGAGTTTTATGCATCCGCAGCCGAGCGTTTATTGCGGAAGGTGGATTCAATCCACCACACCGGCCTTCGCCTTGCGACCGGTGCCTTCCGCACTTCCCCCATTGAGAGCCTGTTGGTCGATGCTGGGGAGATGCCACTCGCTCTGCGCCGCGTGCAGTGCATCACTCGCCTGTACGCGCGAGCCCGGCGACTCCCTCAGTCGCCAACAGCTCTCACTGCATCCGCAGCTGATCTCGATGGTGCCTATGCCGCCGAGAGACGCCAGTCATACCCTAAGCCCTTTGGGTTTAGGGCCAGGAAACTCCTTCGAGAGCTAGATATAGCTCTCGGGCCGGTGGCGCCCCTGGTTCTGCCCAGGACGCCACCCTGGAGGGTACGACATTTGGCTATTTGTCGCCACGCCTCTGCTCCCAAAGCTTGTACTGCGCCGGGAGTATTGCGTTCGACCTTTTTGGAGCACACATCGTGTCACGCTGGTACCGTGCCAGTGTATACGGATGGCTCCAAGTCCCAAGAGGGGGTCGGCTTCCACGCCGTATGCGCTCTGTTTGAAGTCAGCGCGGGTCTACCAGGCGCTGCGTCTGTCTTCACGGCCGAGCTGGTGGCAATACACCACTCGGTACGGGAGATTACGCGACGTGCCTGGTTCGGAGACCGGATTCTGATCTATAGCGACTCACAAAGCGCCCTGAGTGCTCTCGGGGCATTGGAATCTCCGCATCCCCTGGTTAGCGATATCCGTGACGCCACGGTTTTGGCGAGCCGGGCAGATGTCGAGATTATCTTCTGCTGGGTTCCTGGACATGTAGGAATTGCGGGGAATGAGCGCGCCGATGAGGGCGCCAAAGAGTCCGCGAGGACTCTGCGACCGGACCAGCGTTTCGCTCTTCCTCACACCGACTACATGGCAGGAATACGGGCAGCTCTTCGGACTGCTTGGCAAAGAAGATGGGAGACAGTCGAGGGGAACTTAAAGTTGCGTGCCATTGCGCCGCGACTGTTCCCTTGGACCTATCCCCCAATGCCGCGGCGGCTTCAGGTTGCTTTCTGTCGTCTCCGAATCGGACACACTCGTGTGACGCATCGCTATCTGATGGAGCGCTCGCCTGCGCCCTATTGCAACGACTGCGTCGTCCCCCAGACTGTTCGGCACATTCTTGTCGAATGTCCCAGTCTGGGTGATCTTCGCGCACGATACCTGTCCCAGTACCGGGATGGGCGGGGTCGCTACCGCCTGTCCCTTGTGCTCGGGACAGATTCGTGCACACTGACTTGTGGACTTGTTTACTTCTTGGGGGAGGCCGGCCTTCTCCCTATTATTTAAGCAAGGTTTGTTTGTTTTGTTTTTTGTTGTTGTTTTTTTGTTTTTTTTTGCATTTTTTGTTTTTTGTTTGTTTTGTTTTTTCTTTAGTTGCACGCTCCTGCGCCGGGGGGACCTCTCCCCGACGCACCAGCTTGCTTCCTTTCCCCCTTTTGGGGTGTTGTTTTTGTTTTTTTTCTCTCTTTAATTTCATTTTAAAGTAGCCTGAACTAGGCCAGTTTTAATACGGCGACTAATGCCCAAGTAGGCAGTCGCCAGATGAGCTCTTAAAAAAAAAAAAAAAAATCCTTAAGCTAGAGAGCACAACACTTTTCTCCGTCTTTTAAACGTAACAGGAGGCAAAGTTTCAATACGAAGTTTACATCGCTCCCATCCCCCCACTCTCGCCACCTTATCTCGTGAAAGAAAGAAAAAAACTCCAGCCGTTCGCTGTAGAAAAAGAAGCGAGGGAAAAAGCCATCTAGTGACCTCCGGCAAACCCTGATACTTTCTTTTATGTAAGTTAGAATGACCATTTATATTCGTATTGCTTTATTATGAGTTTATTACGGTACTCAAGTTAACTGAAGTATGTAGAAACAATTGTTAGTGAACCCCGTCATATTTACAGTTAGAAGAGTGAAATTTAATTTGAAGTTTAATGTTAATCTAAAGGTGTCACTATAAAAAAAAACTAAACGGCAATTTTCTTTTTACGTGGAGGCTATTTTTTGATTTGGACATGAATAGATTCTGTAATATGCCCAGTTTTAAGTATCGTTAACCTCGTTAAACTTATTAGGTGAATATAAATATTTTAAAGTTTTTTTTGTAGTTAATTAATAAATTTAAAATATATATTTATTGTTGGATAATTCCTGGGCGTTTCACTAAATCCTTACGTGTTTAACGGGCTCTCTCCTTAAAACGGATTAAACGCTGTGACACTCTCAACAATAAAGTAATTAAAAAGTCCACTCAGCCAATATTGAAGTATTGTTGTCTTGCATAAATAATAGGATCAGACTGGCTCATCCTTAAAACAACAAATATAATACCACGCCAACCCCAAATGTTTAGTCTAGAACAGACCTGGGCAAACTTTGGCACGCCAACGACTTCTACCGGCACGCGAAGCCAAATGCTTAACTTAAGAAAACTAAATAAATGTATCTCTAATTTATTTTATAAAGCAAACGCATTGTGTACAACCTGTTATAAATTATGTTATCAGTGAGGCAGCAGCAGAAGTCTCATTGACAGTAAATAAATGAAAAGGTCCACAATTTTTCTTTCTCTAGTTTGGATTTGTTGTTTTCTTCTTGAAATGATAAAGATTCAATTCTGTTTAATATAATATGATAATATGTATATTTTTAGGTAAAATGACTATAGTTTCCTTGTAATTTTTATGCATCATAAATGGTTGGGAATGAATAAAAAGAATATCTTTAATTTTATATCCTTCCATTGTGTTTTAGTCAACTATTGGCACGTGATAAAATTTTGTAGCAAAGATTTGGCCAATTTTGGCACACCCACTTAAAAAGGTTGCCCACCTTATTTATAAACATGAGCTCAGAATAAGCATAGGATCTTAAGGCAGATAAGATTCCGCTACTACTTTATTCTGGATAGAAATCACGTATATCCCATAGAAACCCGGTCAGCGAGGTACGAACTCCAAAATGGCGCCGAAAAAAAGAGACTGATTTCTATGTTTTTTCGTCGCTGTTCCGGTCCAAATTAATTTAGGAGAGAATTAATTATAATTATACATTTGTAATTATTTTTATACAAATCTAATTCTATAAACTATTTGTAATTTCAAGTATTTTGGCTGCTATTGTCGATTAAGTTTATCAGAATTAACCAAATCGCTTAATACCCCTTAAATTTGAGTCCGTTGTGCGAGATTAATTTTTGTCTAAACCTTGTATATTATGAATGTTTTAAAGGCATTTTGGAATGTTTTTCCTACATCATTAATAAGAAGTATAAAAAGCTTATAATAAATAACTTTTATGGGGGTCCGAGTCCCCGCACGACGTTAAATCTTCGCCATTTCTAACCAAACTGCCCCGTCGCTTCGCGTCGTATCTAGAGTTACAGCATATTACTCGATAGGACATCCTGTCCTTAAGAGAGAACCATTTACCATATTAAGCTTAATTTATTATTAATCCTTCGATGTTCGTTTAAGTTCACACGGGTAGACTCCATTTTTGCCATTTTTAACTTTTAAGTACCCATATTTGAAATTGGGGGTCTAGGGGGGCTGTAGCGTACCTAGGATAACCACCCTCCGTATGGAAGTTGGGAAAGAACTATATTTTTCCTTTTTGGGGACGAAAATCCGGTTCGATTCGCATTACTATTTTGGATAGCATTCAATTTGTAAGCCGATGTAGGGTATAGAGGCCTTTGAAACTACACTAGACTACTAAGGATAACTCTAAGTGACACCTTCTATCTTCGAACGATGATCATGACGTCACTATTAGAGATAGGAATATGACATGTGGATATTATAGGAAGCAAATGCTGGAAAATACGAAAATGTAATTATTTTTCTTAATCGGAATAAGAGTTTTAATTAATTTAATAGTTTCAAAAATAATAAGGCCACGATTATGAAACTAAATAAATACAAAGAGCGGACTGGTTTACGTGAGGAAAAATAAAGGGAAGATTCCTAGTATCTTTTTCCTCGGCGCTATTAAGTTTTAATCGATTTCAATATGGAAAATATTAATATTTTTTTCGAAACTTGGACCAAGTAAAGGACACCCTAGTATACGTTTGAGATCAAATTTCCATTATCCTGCCATTATTTATAACGACAACAAATGAGGTCATATGTTCAATTAACGGTTTTCGGCCTTTTTAGGCTAATATTTCAAAAGCTATGGATCGTAGAGCTTCGGGATTCGCACCATTCTAAAGTGCGTCTGGAATTGGCGCGGTTTTCCTGGGTAAGAACTCAAATAAATCACGCCCTGGCCTATGGCCTAGATAACGATTAAATAATAATTATCGATAAGTGAGTCGGTTTTTTTTACTAAAAGTAATTTTATGTAGCTTACCTGAAGAAAAGAGATTTAAGATTCTAAGCCTATTCGCCTTGATTTTTCAAGGCATACTTTAGAAAGTGAACAAAGAGAGAATAACGATTGTACACTAAAATCGTCATACTCCTTAACACTTCTTGCAAACCTTCAAGACTTAGTATATTTCAACACATTTTCTCATTTGGTTGATCGAAGCGCTAAATCACTCGGATAAGCGCCAGATAGCCAGGTGGCTCGTGGCTGTCTCCTCACCATTTAGAGAGATAAGCTAGGCAGAATTCTGTCGGAAAATATACAAATACTAACTGGAAGGAAAACTAATGGGTCCTACTTACCTAAATGTAGGCACCTAACCGTTAAATTCCCCTTCTCGATACCTCAATTAAACACTCAAACTTTCATCCTTCTACTCAATCACACCACAAATTTATTTTACCTCTTATCCACTTTCTGTGACGGTACCCCTGTTACTGTGCGCCAGCTGAGGATTTTAATTGAATTAAATAATTACCACATATCTACCAGTAACCCCTCTTCCCAGAATCCAGTACAGAAAAATCTCCTCAGTCAATACTTCCCGCTTCTGGATTTCCCCGTCTCGAGGTTCCCCTATGCTCTAGAGTGAATTGGGAGGAGAATGGTTTTATGGCCCTTTTTTGATTTTGAAGGAGTTAATTTTCATCCTTTAATACAAAGGATTCAATTTGATTCATAGCGTCCTTTCTTTTGACAAATAATGGACTCAATGGAAGGAATTGAATAATATTTTTCTTGATTCTTGTGTGTACGTTAATTGATGTATTGAAATTAAATGTATGTTGTTGTTTTATTTTCACATTGATTATTTTATTTGAAATTTGGAAGCTCTACAAACACTGCTATAAAACTTAGCCTACAGGAGCGTGCCCAACTAGCGGCACGATACGAAGTTTGGAGATCCGTTGTACAAGTGCAAAGATGGTGGAGGATCATTAAACAAAGACACGCTTAAGTTGACGCTAAGACTGCAGGATCTGTAAGTGATCCTCGAAGAAGCAGTTACCCTTCCAATGTCAGTAACTCGGAAGTAGTGCAAGTTGTTCATGAAATATTTACTCATAACCCGAAAAATTCAATTTTACAAGCAGTAAGGAAAAGGGGGTTCTTCTTTAACTCTCTAAGAACGGTGCTCAAAAGGAGCTTAAATGGCGTGCTTGGAAGCCGCACTTCTGTCAATCACTCTCGGCTGACGACTGCGACATTTCATCCTTCGCGATACCAGGAACGACGAAAGGTATCTCACCATGCTGCAAAATGAAAGCTGGCCAGTTATCAGTACTTGTAAAAATATTGAGTATTTGATTTACAACCAGGTTTGCGCTCCTCCATACTTTGGTATTGTTGTTCATGAATGGCTGAATGCAAACCTCCATGGAAGATGGATGGGTTGTATTGATCTACATGAGTGGCCAACCAGAAGATTTGACTTAATAACTTATGACTTTTTTCTTTACGGTTCGTTAAAGGAGAAAATCAACTCTACCAAACCAACGACTTACGCGAAATTATGCCCTCCCTCCTACAAGAGTTCATTGATGCGGTTTCCGGGCGGCTTGAGAAACTAGTGGAGATTTGTGGTGCGCATATCGAATTTACATAAGATACCAGGACATACACTTTCTTTTCCGATTCATTTCTTGTAAGAAGTATACTTCAGAAATAAATTATGAGAATTTTGGAATAGGAGTCACTTCTCACTCATCTTGTACAATTCATGTTGAAGCTGGACTTCGTTTATGTAAGGATTCCAAAGACTGATGCAACACAGTGACCTGTCGTCAAGTTTCGTACTGACTGTGGCTAATCCAAAATAAACTCGTTTTTAACTTTCCCCACATTCTTGAATATTGTCAAGACTTATGCACCTATGTTATCTGAACCGCATACTGATAGTTGGATTTCATACATTTGATTTTCTATGGCGGAATATTAAGTTCTGTAGATTATATTTCCCATCCGCATTTTACACTTATAAGTAAATTATAACGTTACAGGTTAAGGACCCTCAGGCACGAGCTATAATTATGCCAATCATACAAGATGGTCTATTTTATTGTATCACAATTACTTGGAGAAAGGTGAATGATTCATGTATTATACTTACCCTCGGAGAGGCGTTTTTGAAAATAGTTAGTTTCTAAAATCCTTGGAGTAGGACTCATACTAAAAAACACGGGACAGAGAAAGAGAGAGAGGGGGAATAATAGAGAGAGGTTCGTCTTATAAAAGCTGGCATCTAAAATAAGGACGCCACTTCTATTCTTACGTTCCATAGTTTAGGCCGTTATTTTCTTAATTTGTTGGACACAAGGTTTATAGAAGTCTCTATATCAAATTATTGGTCATATAAAGTTCTATGTAATCTCTATAGTACTCCCTCTTTTTGAAATTAGTAAAAAGGGCGATGGTATTCCATTTACTAATGTTATACTGTTAAATAGAGATTAGGAAGTGTAATTCTCGGTTGTAGTATCAAAAGTAATTTATAAACTTTGATGTCGTTCTTTTAATTCATCTTGTTTTTTCCCAGCCATATTACTTGTTTAACATACTGGTATAAACTAATTAATTTGGGAATAAGTATAATTGCTGTTATTCCTTGTGATATTTATCATTACCAAGCTGTTAATAAATTCTATTTTGCAAAAAAATCACTCATTCAGGACTGGAGGTTGAGTAATTTTGTTATTAACAACCATACGAGTTAATCAAGCCATTACGATAATTGATTTTAATTTCAAATGAGCTCGTATTTGTTGTCACCTTTGACAGCAATTAATATTAATGGGTCACGCTAGAACCCACTACTATTATAAGAAGTCAAAGTTATCATATGTAAAGCATCGTCTTAAATTGGAGAAATAGACTATGTAGAGGTATAAGAGTTTAGTATATATATATATATATATATATATATATATATATATATATATATATATATATATATATATATATATGTAAAGAGGCCAAGAAAATAATAACAAAAGACATCTGGGTTTAGCTTTGCCCATTCGATGATCTCCGGTAACATAGGTGAACGGGCAAAAGGGTAAATGTTACAAGACAGATTCCTGACCTCAGCTCAAAAAGCAGGCCCTTCGAGGGTGTACTTATAAACAATCAAATCAAAAGTGCAAACTGCCGTTCTCGTATTACCCTCTCTCAGAGCTACAAGACGCCAAGCGCAGAAAACCTACCTGAAGTCTCACCTTGCGAGTCCCCTTCCCCCTCCCATTATCCTGCGAGAGTAATTTTGGTATATAACAGGCTGACCCGAGGACACAAGGCTTTTTTTTCGTTTTAACAGAAGAGAAAAGAAAGTCACCGGTTGAGAGATTTTTCGAGTTTGAGAAGAAAACAGAAAAATAACCGGTAGAAAGTTTTCTGCAAGTTAAAGAGAACTTGCTGTCCTTGTACAAAACCAGATTGTACTAAGGAAGCTCGGCGCTGTTCGAGCCCCAAGATTATTGAGTATCAAGCTACCCAGTTTGAAGACTCCAAATCCTACTCTATCTGAGTTGGCAAACCCCAACTAGATAGAAAAAAAGAAGACAACAATTTCATCTCGTCCGGAAGAAAACGAGGTCAAGTTCACCCTCCCTCGTGACGTCACCTGTCAACTCGAAAGGCAGGTCGACAAACGCCATCTATTGAGAAAACAACCAACTACTCGAGCTACGCCTTTCTGGAACAAAATCTCCGAGGATAGTCAAACTGGTCGCGGGTATTTATTATCCATTACTTTATGTAAGTAGAGAATAATCCAGTTGTTTATGTCCCCGTGCATAATAATTAGTTTAGTGGATGTCTAGCCAAGGACAAAGGTATTAACTTAAAATTGTTTCCCCAGTAAAATTCTATCTCGAATCGAGCTTCGAGAGCTCGCCCTCAATCCCATTTTCTTTTTATATAAGTGTATTAGATCTGTATTTTTTATGTTATTTAGTGAGAGGGTTTATGTTCATTAAAGTGGATTTTTTAAAGTAAAAGCACTGTTTTAATTATCCTCAAACGAGTTGAAGTGGCAATATTTGATAAAGTCATGAAAAAAACCCTTTTATTCATTTCCGAGAATAAAAATAAAGTTTAGCACTCTTGGAGAACGATCCTCAAGCGATCACCAAGGCACGAACCTACGCCTTAGGTCAAAGTTTATTTGGTTTATTAAAAATCAATAAAACAAATAAATATATATATATATTTATATATTTATATATATATATAATCTCGGCTAACCTACGACATATTTAATTGGTGTCAGGTTATTGCAGTTAGGTCAGAAGAACCCAAATTTAAGATTAGAGTAAAAAGCCCTTACTCATAACAAATATTTGCCAACCCGTTCGAGGAAAATTTAAATAAGGATACTTCAAACAGGTCTAAATGATTCAGTAAAGTGTAGTTACGAAGGTAGGAATTATAACTTAACGAAGAGAGTTGAGTAATGTGCTGTCGTGTTATTGGATAGGAATAATTCAATCAAAAAGTTTAGAAAAAGGTAAGGTTCGAGTAGGAAAGGCTAAGGGACCTCAAGTTGCATACGTAACATTCGTTACAGCGATGAGGTCTCTGATGAGAGTAAGTTGAACTTAACAAAGTTAACTTAAAGTTTGGTTTGATAACCAGGGACTAGCTCGAGGATAAGCTGCTTCTTAGCCCCTTAAGGTAGGTAGCCCTGCCTCTCTTGCTCGACTTGCTCGAAGCTCGACTACGGATGCGAGTTTTATGCATCCACAGCCGAGCGTTTATTGCGGAAGGTGAATTCGATCCACCACACCGGCCTTCGCCTTGCGACCGGTGCCTTCCGCACTTCCCCCATTGAGAGCCTGTTGGTCGATGCTGGGGAGATGCCACTCGCTCTGCGCCGCGTGCAGTGCATCACTCGCCTGTATGCGCGAGCCCGGCGCCTCCCTCAGTCGCCAACAGCTCTCACTGCATCCGCAGCTGAACTCGATGGTGCCTATGCCGCCGAGAGACGCCAGTCATACCCTAAGCCCTTTGGGTTTAGGGCCAGGAAACTCCTTCGAGAGCTAGATATAGCTCTCGGGCCGGTGGCGCCCCTGGTTCTGCCCAGGACGCCACCCTGGAGGGTACGACATTTGGCTATTTGTCACCACGCCTCTGCTCCCAAAGCTTGTACGGCGCCGGGAGTATTGCGTTCGACCTTTTTGGAGCACACATCGTGTCACGCTGGAGCCGTGCCAGTGTATACGGAAGGCTCCAAGTCTCAAGAGGGGGTCGGCTTCCACGCCGTATCCCCTCTGTTTGAAGTCAGCGGGGCTCTACCAGGCGCTGTGTCTGTCTTCACGGCCAAGCTGGTGGCAATACACCACTCGGCACGGGAGATTACGCGACGTGCCCGGTTCGGAGACCAGATTGTGATCTATAGCGACTCACAAAGTGCCCTGAGTGCTCTCGGCGCATTGGAATCTCCGCATCCCCTGGTTCGCGATATCCGTGACGCCACGGTTTTGGCGAGCCATCAGATGTCGAGATTATCTTTTGCTGGGTTCGTGGACATGTAGGAATTGCGGGGGATGAGCGCGCCGATGAGGGCGCCAAAGAGTCCGCGAGGACTCTGTGACCGGACCAGCGTTTCGCTCTCCCTCACACCGACTACATGGCAGGAATACGGGCAGCTCTTCGGACTATCCCCAATGCCGCGGCGGCTTCAGGTTGCTTTCTGTCGTCTCCGAATCGGACACACTCGTGTGACGCATCGCTATTTGATGGAGCGCTCGCCTGCGCCCTATTGCAATGACTGCGTCGTCCCCCAGACTGTTCGGCACATCCTTGTCGAATGTCCTAGTCTGGGTGATCTTCGCGCACGACACCTGTCCCGGTACCGGGATGGGCGGGGTCGCTACCGCCTGTCCCTTGTGCTCGGTTCAGATTCGTGCACATTGACTTGTGGACTTGTTGACTTCTTGGGGGAGGCCGGCCTTCTCCCTTTTATTTAAGCAAGGTTTGTTTTTTTGTTTTTTTTGCCTTTGTTTTTTTTTTGTTTTTTTCCTTTAGTTGCACGCTCCTGCGCCGGGGGGGACCTCTCCCCGACGCATCAGCTTGCTTCCTTTCCCCCTTTTGGGGTGTTTTTTTTTTTCTCCTTTTAATTTTATTTTAAAGTAGCCTAGAACTAGGTCAGTTTTAATACGGCGACTAATGCCCAAGTAGGCAGCCGCCAGATGAGCTCTTAAAAAAAAAAAAAAAAATTGCTTTATAGAGTATAACTGATGAATATGAGTTGTGAGAAATATTTTCTTCTTTTATCTCTTTCTTTCCTATTTCTGTATACCACAAGAGGGGATTTTGTTGAGATTTCTTCTTCCACAGTTCTAGGTTCGCACTCATATATTTTTTCTTTATTTCTGCTTTATTTTAATATCCTTGATACTTATTTGTGAGCCACTTGATAGTTTTTTAAGGTTTCTGATAAATTTTTGTTTTTTTTCTATCATCTCATGCAATAGTAGGAAGGGTACCATCCTTTCAATAGCTCTTACCAATCAATAACCTATGACAATTCTTAGCCTTGTCAGGGTATACAATGTTCTGCAGTTTATGTGCTTTTTAAATTATTATATACTTATAGTTTTTAAAATCAATTTTTCACTAATTTATAGTTATTCTAATTATTTAATTTCATTTCCAGCCTTAATTCCTGCTATATCAGTTTTTATTCCTTTCATATTCATAATTATTATGCTGCTCTTTGATGCCTTGATCGTAAGACCGCTTCTTTTGCTTACCTAAGTTAGGATGTTTATATTAGAGATAGCATCTTTTAAGGATTGTGTCAGAAGAAGCCGTTCATCTATATAGAATAGACTACTTATGTTTATTAACTCGTTTTGAAATCCAACTCTATTGTTTTCAATTCCATTTATTTTTATATATATTATTTATTTAAATAATATTATAGAGCCCGGAAAATTTTACCCTGTCTTATTCCATTTGTTATTGGCATTTGAATTTCTCTCATATTAAAAGTTATGATATTTTTGTCATCCTGAAAGATATTAGCAATAATGTCTATTATGCTTGGGTGTATTTTGAGTTGCATCTTTGCATCCATTCAACATTTTGTAATAGAATCAAAGGCTTTATTAAAGTCAACTGAGATCACATATGATTTTTACATTTATAACTTTCTGCTCATTCTTCTCCACTTGGCTCCGTTTATTCATTCACTTCACTCACCCACTTCACCCTCAGTTCAACCCTTATTCCATTCTTCTAGGTCTCCCTCTACCTCCCCTCCTCCATCCACTTCGATTCCCACCACGCTCCCGCCCACTTAAAATTAGCCTCTCCTCATCACAAGAAGACCATTCCATACGAGTCAGCATGCGGGTGTTTACCCAGAGAATCCTCCGCTCAATGTCGTATTATCTCTCATGATTTATGGCAGCCTCAATGATACTATGCATTTCTCTTACATGTGTGTGTATGTTGCAATGCAGATAAAAGTAATAGTGAGACAAGGCGTGGCTGAACCGATTTAGCACATACCTATCAATTAAATGGCTGTTTCTGAATAAGCCTTGTCTTCATAAATTTGTATGTATGTTTCTTGCATGTGTATTGCTATGTTGAATTATGTTTTTAATTATTAATGAGAGAGTGCATACATAATTTGCTTTATGACATTCTTTTCATGTTTTTATGTCATGAATGTAAGGATATCTATAGGCATAAGTACATCATCCATTTTACATATGGGCAATTCTTAGACAGTGATCTATCTGCATTTATACATGTCTTGGTTTATTAATCAATGCATTCATGAGTTTCAAATGTGATCCTCTCTTGAACACGCAGTACTACGAGCTTTAATGAAGTGTTTCACCTTCGGGAGATTCTATCATGTATCTTCGTGCGTGCATTTGTGCGTTGCTTCATCGAGTGGCAGGAAACAAATTAGAATCAGAGGTGCTAAAGAAACATGTCTGAACCGTGGATTCCTTAATCTTAACTACTCCATAATTAAGGATAATTGTATTTCAGTTTCAATTACCATCCTCTGAATGTTATTTTCACTCCCCTTTATTTTTTTTAGTCTCACTCGAGTCTAGTCGTGGGCGACTCTGAATCGCACTATGTCGGTCGATCAGTCGATCGGTCCACGTTATGCTTTTTTTGTTTTTTTGTAATAACATTGTAGCTATTTGGCCGATTATAACGAAATCTCAAAACATTATGTTGTTTACATTCTCTTTCGAATGATATAATTGTCAAGGTCGTTACAAAGTTAGCTGATGAGTTATTTGGCAATAAATTCATAACTATTCAGCCGATTCTAAAGAAATTTTAAACTCTTATGTTAATATAATTGCCATGTTCTTTCTGGGGATATTCCGTGAATTATTTAAAGTTTGAAGGTAGTAAGGTCATTGTCGTGGTATTCGTGAGCGGATACCTTCGCTGCAGAGAATGCAGCCTACTTACGTTGCAAGCGGCCAGATAGATAGACCAGTTGCACAGGGCTAATAAGAGGTGAGTGCGCGAGGAGATTAATGATTGGCCAAAGGGAAGATTTAATTACCAGGTTTCATCAAAGGTTATTGAAAGATTAACTACCAAATTAAACTTTAATTACACTAATAATGCTAATTATGGAAATGTCTACAAAGGCAAAGGAATGGGAGAATAATGTCGCTCACAATGAAATAATATATAAATACTAATCAGTTTATCGGGGATCAAAATATGGGACATGGTCAGACAGGAAAAATGTTGGTAAGCACTAGGGAGTCCAATTGAATGGTCGGGAGGAGGATATCACGTGGCTAGGGAAAAAAGTGGAGATTATCCTCGAAAAGTGGTAAAAAGGTTTTAACTTGACGGCTTGACTCTTGGTCAGATGAGTGATTTTTACGAGGCGAGGTAGTCTTGCGGCCCAAGAGGCATTGTACTCTTGACTGAGGGGTCCGAATTACCTGGGACAAGAGTAAGGTTATTTCCACGCTGGGTGAGACACTCTTAAATATGGAGGAGTAATCTCAGACCAGGGGGCGAGGTTTCCTTGACGGGATGAGAAGAGTGGTTCGCGCAATTCTCCAAAGAAAAAGACGTTTCACGAATTTGCCGATTCACTGTGGCTAAACTCACGACCTTCGGTCTAACCAAAGAGACTTAACTCCGAGATTCGACTCGAGACGAGGGGCTGTATCTTCGGAAAAGTTAGGTGGTACTCTTTGACGAGTAAAGATTGACCTTAGGTTAAATACCCTGATGGCTTCCTCGCTAGAAAGCCTCCAGGCATGGCAGTCTTTTGTGAGTAACCATTGTCGACATTATCCTTAGGCGCAGACAAGATAAGACGACCCAGGAAGCTTTTTCTCGGGTCAACTATCCCCTCCAGGCAGGGGAGGGTCGGAAAAATGCGTCTCAGCGGAGGATAGGCCTAGTGACCTAGCACAGGCGTTACCAGCGCTTTGAAGTTTTCACATGCAAGAATAGTTCTTTCTCCTTGCGTTTAGAGATCTAGCTTAGGCCCACATGATCTCTGCTTGAAGGGGATGGGGGACTTAGGGTTCGTTCCCTCACAAAGATATTTTAAAAATAAGAATAGAATTAGATTAGATTTTAACTCTTGACCAATTGGATAAATAGTATATTAAACTTATGCAATTATACATCCAGAATTACACTTGCAACAAACAATCCAGGCTTGTTCATCTCTCCTTAGGTTAGGTTACGGTACTCTAGTATTTATGAGTGATGTCAATTTTTTATGCTATTTATTAAAAATGTTTTATTGTGTTCTTATTTTTTTGTCTTAACATGTATTTATGCTAATAAACTCGAAGTGTAGTCCAAAAAATTTGGTAGGTTACATATTGGAAGAGCACTAAAGTTTGTGTACTCTGGTGACGTCTCATTAGGTAATTAATCCCATCATTTATTTAGTTTCATATTTTAAACGCCTTTAGAATGATCACATTAGTTTTAGTAATTTTAATTTTAATTAACCTTCAATTTAGGGCTATTAATTGAAATGATTTTTGTAAATCGTCTTCTCTCATCTACCTCAAAATTGATCCTTCTTCTACCGATGTATTTCTAATCACTTACAATACCTCCTTCTTAATTTCTTCTATTATTATTTTGTATTTGTAAGAAATAATCATGTAGATATCATTCTCTGCCATGCTTCTAGATTCTTGTCCACATACAAAATGGAACCTCCCAAACAAATGCTAACAACTCTATCTTTAAAAGAAATTAAAATGTATATACAGTTTAGGGCCTTCATAATTGTTTAATATCACATTATTTTCTGCTTAATCTCCTATACGGAAATACAAGGGATTTATTTAAAAATGGGAACAGTATCTCGTCCTATAAGTCCTCAAAATAATCCCATTAAATATTTAATGGGTCAAATCAGTGAGAGAAGCGATTCTCACCGTGGAAATAGCAGAGTCCAGCTGTGTTTTATTGAAGCGATGACTGCATGAGTATCTTGCTCTGATAGTCGCCTCTTCAGACATAACGGAGGGAGCATTGTAGCCAGTTACTGACTGCTTGATGCAGGTGGGAGTTGCTTTATTGAAGAGGAAAACTCAGAGATAAATAATAATATAAAACAGTGGAAAGGGATGAAGAAAGAAATCAAAAGGCAGAAGGAGAGAACCAGATACAATCACAAAGAGACAAACACAGCGGTAGAGGGAGACAGAAATTTAGATAAAGCACGAGAGACATATAGACAACGATAGTCTTAGGGACTGGCAGACAAACTTATAAGGACAAAAAATGTTCCAGAGTGCAGGGAATAGGTTTACCTCAAAAGGTATTGCTATCAATCCAGGGGAGTTAATATATACTTATGGAAAGCCCTAACATCCAGCTTGAGAAAAAGCATTGTACTTTTTAACATTATTAACCTACGTTAAATAGAAGTATGTACAACTTTGCAGTTCCCTGTATGTCTGTAGAAAGTTTATGACACGTTTTAAACGTATTTTTCCGCGTAAGGAAGCTTAATAACATTTCATAACTGGTAAATAATTCTTTTGCGGGAAGAAACTAATACAATGTCGTAGTTTACTTATCTAATTTTATTTAATTGCACTTGCGTTCTCTTCACACGTAAGCGAGATGTTTTTTTCAAGAATTTGGAACGTTTTTATAAATATTTCTTAAAGTTTTCTTAATTGCCATATACATAAATGGAACAACTCTCCTCCTCCAAATAGCCCCTCAGAAGGGGGTTACGTATAACTAAGAGCAAGCTGATATATGCAGGATAGCTCGCCCTTCGCACCTCAACAACAGAAGTTGCTTGCCGTATGGGCTCCAATAATTACACGACGATCTGTGGCTAGAGACGCATTCATATTCGCCTCATTTTTTCTTTTAGCTTTGCCACTCTCCACACAGTTCTTCCCCTCTAAGCTTTCTACGAGCGATTCCCGTGATGGTTTTCTTTTTTAATTCACAAATACTTAATGTTATCATTCCCCGGTTTAGCCACAAAGGCGAAACAGCCGTTTACGACAACCAAGCGAACAACTCAAAATCCAAACGATAATCAACTAATTAACTCCTGTTGTAACGGATCGATCGTTACTTGACGAAAGCTCCGCAGCAGAAGAGGGAAAAGAACACCGCGTCACCCGTTTACGGAAGCATTCGACACTGCTGGATAACCCTACGAACTCATTAGCCCGATTGATGCCTCTAATAGAGATAATATTTGGTCAAGGAACAAATAATATCGCTTGTAGTTGAAATAACAAAATGCTTCTTACCTGTTAATATTATTCCAAAGTTTTTTATACTCTTCAATAATGGCTAGATTTAATGGGCAATTTTAACTATAGTGAAGTCGAAGCTTTTTAAGCTACCAAAATGGTGTGATGGAATTACATGAACTTTCTCACGCACAACTTTTAGAATGGTTAAATATGGTTTCATCTTTATTAGTTGAAAATGTTCTTCTGCTGCCGTTTCTGGGCAAAATCATTACAGGATATGAAAAGTTCGTTCTTTATTGCAATTTTAAGTTTAAAAAGCATGATTTGTTGGCAAGAAAAAACAATTTCTACTCCTATAATGGGGCTCAAATAAGAGAAGGTCTGCTTTACATTTGAAAGGACATATTCTTAGTGTGATGCTCATTACTAAACAAACAGTTACTGCATTCATATCTTCAAAAATTCCTGCCTATAAATCAAATAAATCAAAATTTTGATCACAAAATTCCTTCGTGGTCAATAGCACAATGGGTCTCCCCATCGTCATCCTCTTTTGTCGCAAAACAAACCCCCAAGTGGCCGTTTTCCCAAGAAAAAATAATACTTTAGGTTAGGAAGTTCTTTCTCATCCTCCATATTACTCGATTATGGGCAAATCTGATATAATGTTTTTAAATTATCAATAAATATCAAAGTTTATTTTCATGAGGATGTTTGAGAGGAGATTAATTCATATCTTTCATCAAAACCGAATGAAAGATCTCCATTGTTTACTTAAACGATAGGAGAGCATCGGTCCTAATGATCCAAATGACTTTCTTTGATAAATAAAGTGTTTGTATATTAAAAATGATTTTACAATTATTTAGAGGAAAACGAATTTAAATAATTGACCACCTACCATTCACTCTAGTCTTGACTGGTTGCAGAATCCAAGAAGAGAGATGATTGAGGGCGCCATCAGAAAGTAAGGAATCAAAGTAAGTGAGTCGTCTTGCATAAAGCGCCACACAATCCTCTACTCTCAACCATCAATCTATGGTCAGCCACTTCTTCATGGTCAGCACAGAAGACGTAATCCTTCCATTGTTAATCAGAACACTCACCGTTTCAGCCTTCCTTACAGGGGTTGTGTATAATCCCTCTTTGGTCTTCTTTGATAAAAGAGATTGACGCGATGAGGATTTGAGACAATCAGGGTCAATTCCGAGATTTGAAAATCCGTGGCATAAACAGAGAGGCAGACGTGCACATTTCACGTCATTAAAGGAACCCTGAGATATGTGTCTTAGTGCTGGACCTCCGTACCAATATAGCATTAATCTCATAATCCAGAAAAAATATCTCCCCTTGAGGTTATATAATTTCACCCACAAAGGGGCACCTTTTGTTCGTAACTTCATTAATTCCTAAGTAGAAAAACATGAGAATTATGACAATTATATTAACAACTTTTGTAAAACAAAGCAGACATAGTTCAACAATATTATAAATTTCTATATCTAATAATAAACATTAGGAACTATATCTGTTTTATTAATCTGAATTGATAGTTTTTACATTAAACATTTCTCTCTTAGGTTTTCTTTCTGGTTTTCCAATAAATTTGAAGATATTGTATACTTTTTAATGCCTTTGAATATAAAAACGGGCGTCCATAGCAAATGGCCGGGTTGCGAGCAAACTTGTAGAAGAAATATTCAAGTAAATGTAGTGTTTAGATGTGCAAATGAAATAATTCTACCGTCTTATTTTTCTCTCTCTCTTTAGACCTCATTCTATCCTAATCCACTAAGAGGGATGCAAATAGAAAACACTCACTAAATATTCTAATATAGTATTTGCATAATTGCATTAGATATAAAAATGACATCCTCCTTTTGTTCATACTCATGAGAATTGAAGAAGACAGGAATTAGCAAGGAAAAAGTCTCATTCATTCAATATTTTATGTTAATTGTTCCTTTTTCGTTGAACTTTTATGCTTCAAATTAGAGTAATTTATGATTGAATCAAGGGAAATGGGGAGGAATGAGAACAGTTTACATGGAGATAGTTCTTCAATTCTAAAGTATTTCGATTGGTTCTAAAGACATACATTCCTTCGTAAGTCTATTAATGGCTCTACTCATAAAATTGTTCTATTGGTATCGAAAGCAGGCTTGACCTCACCAATAGAGGGCGATAAGCGGAGAGCAAGAGGAGGCAGAGCTTCCAACATCACCATATTACTGAAGAGCTCGAAGACCTTAGGGGAAATAGAAAGGGTACATACATACATACATCAAGCGAGATGTGTATCCGAGGAACACATGACGCCACATCCAAACTGGGTGAAGTCAAAGAGTTGATGGAGGGAGACCCGTCAATCTCTTCCCTTCTTGGGAAACAAGGTTGTCATAAGGGAGGCTTAGAATCCTTATCATTCTTTATCATACTTTATCTTTGTTGTCGATATATAAACGAGGATTTATTGTAAAATCATGAGTTGTAAACCATCGAGGGAATCTCCAGAACAAAATATGTAATAATAGATCTGTTGAGAAAGTGGTGGAATGGGGGAAGTGAAAATATGTAGAATCCATATAGTCGCAGATGCATCTGCAGGCAATGAGGAAAGAAGGCCCTGCAATACTTTGGATGTTATCTGCAGTATGGTTTCAGGCCTCACCCCACCCTTTCTTTCAGGCAGAAAACAAAAAAAATATGGTAGCTGTAGAAAGGGAAAAGGCTGGGAAGAGAGAAGCCTTGTTAACTGCCAACCCCACCCGCGGAAAAAAAGGATGGGATGACCCCCTTCCCTCACCTTGACTAGAGTTGGGTAGAATAATGCTCGTCTGCGACTACCCTTTAAGCAAGAGAGACGCGGATTGTAAAGGAAGTGGCAAAGGAAGGGGGGGGGGATAAAATGTCTAGGGAAAAGCCTCGGTAGTCTCAATCTAGTATGAGACTACCGGGTGGCACTGGGTCCGCGAGCATGTGCTGCTCAGTTAGGTGCAAAGTGCCATATTTTAGGAGTGACTCTTTCCTCTGTCCTCGAATTAATGGTTTTGGAGAAGATCTTTCTTTCAAAGGGTTGCAGGGGTTTGGGGGTTTATCCTTCTCTCTCTCTCTCTCTCTCAAATCAGCGAATCTTTTTGAAAGGAGAAAAGAGTCAGTCGTATGTACTTTACCTGAATTGTTTCTCTTAACGAAAATTAACAAGCATTTACCTCACTACACGAACACAAATAATAGCGAGTCGCCTCCGATTAATTAACAACAATCTCATATAACATATTTGATTTCCGATGATTCTGTAAACTTGCAGTTTGTAGTGGTTGCCACAAAATAGTAGCTGGCATTCGTAAATTGAGTTATTGTAGTGGAATCATAAGTGTATACCTTAGCAGCTGTGAAGGCAATTAGACTCACAGGGCAGGCGGTCGGCGGACGATCTGCGGCGCAGAGCTAATGAAGCGGGACAGTGAGTCCTCCTTGGGTTTCCCGTAAGAGGCGCGACGATTTGTCATCCTCGCCGCCGTGCCGAAGGGACTCAGCACCCTGTCCGACCCCAGCTTAGCCTCTTCTCCTTCCTTCAGACACTTGTCCCCTCCCCCTCCCTCCTGTTTCCTAGCTTTTCATAAAACCTCTCCCACAACTTTCTCTGGTCAGCCTCTAATTTCACAGGGTAGATGCTGACTTTCTCAGCCAACTATCTGGGATCGGGACTGAGAGGGTAGGGGACAATGTTTCCTAACCCTTGAACTCAGGTTTGGGATGGTGGGTTTTTAACAACCTGCTTCATCCCCACCCATACCTTCCTCACATCCGTTTTCCTTCTCTTTTCACACTCTATCAATTTTACGCGGCGTCCATGGTGGAGCCACCATTCTGAGGGACTGCCAGGCCACCAGGCGGGAGGGGTGGTCCAAAATGGCGACACTTGGCTTTGCCAGGCCTGTCCTCACTGCGGGAGGGGGGGGGGTGATTAGCGTTTGAATCCCGTACCAAAAAAAGGCTCGTCATGCCCAATGATGATAACTTACAAAAAACAATATCTCTCCCCATTTCCCCTTTTAAGAACGACAAAGCCGCCCTCAGGCAGCTCCACAGAAAAAATGGACGTCCCCCTGTGGTTTTCCAGGAGACCCTCCATAAATCTTCAACCAGAGAGGAGGCTTACTCCTCTCCAGTACTTACGGGTGCATGGGGCTCCCCCTCACACTCTTTCTTGGAGTCACCGAGTGAGTCCAGCTCAAATCTGGCAGTCTCGCCTTTGATTACTCAGGGGACGGCCAGGAAAGCCACCAGGCAGCCCCTAACCGGCCGCTTCCCGTTGAAGCCGATCAGTAGGGTAAACCCAGTTAGGAGGGAGAGAGAAGAAAGGACCCATCGGCCGCTTCCACTCTAATATTGAATCTAGCGGGGATGAAGACCTATGCCCACCAAAAGAACATGGATGAGACTGACATGGCCTATGATGTCATGGGGGCATGATGTCCAAATGGAAGCCCCTCCTGAGATAGACATGCTCCCTGATGCAGCCCAACTTAAGAAGGTTGCGCCTTTCATGGGGGCAGATGAGAGTTCGGCACCAAACACCGAGCCTGAGTCTGCTCCTGTGTGGGGTCCTCGCCAGAAGCGTCGGGCTGCTAAGACAGAACAAGAAAGGGAGGGATCTCCTCCTCCAGCTGGTGCCCTCACGATGGCTAGGACCTTCACCATCTCAGCAAAGGATCAGGCAAAGGCCGGTCCATCTTGTCTGGCGGGTCCAGGCCAGATGGACCATTCCCCGCCCTCCTCTCCTAAAAAAAGATCTAATAAAAAAAGACAAAATAGACTCAGGGCTCTTCTTCCTCCACGGGGGCCGCGGGAACGGACGAGACCGTCACCATCCTTGAACCCGACCAAGCCAAGATTGGTATGTCCCGCTCCGGTGGTCGCCTGGGCGTGATATCCCAAAATAATAGCAGAAGTGCACAGAGCGGAGCCTCGATTACGTCGAGGCCCCACAATGAGAGGTTACTTGGCGTTTTCAAGCCCGCTGGTTTAAACGCTTCTTAGTTACTCACTCCACTGATGGCAACATGTTGGCCAAGGGCAAAATGATCCTTCAAAGCAGAGCTTTAGCTGGTATAATTGGTAGAGAGCAGAAGGTGACCTGTTTCTCCGACGGCAGCCTTCTGGCGAATGCGGCGAATCCCTCCGAGGCGGCCAAATTAATTGCTGTTCGGACACTTGATGGCACCCCGGTGAGTGTGACGCCGCCCTCTACCATGAACTTTGTGAAAGGAGTAGTTTATGCGAGAGAACTCGTGGACTACTCTATAGAAGATACCACTCTAGAGCTGGTCGACCACGGGGCGGTCAAGGTCGAGCGTGTGATGAGAAAACAGCAAGGGGCCTCGAGACCCACCCCTACACTCTTCGTCAGGTTCGACTGCGATGAGAAAACAGGGAGGAGCCTCGAGACCGACCTCTACACTATTCGTCACGTTCGACTGTGACAAGGCCTGAGTCGGTGCGTGCCGGTTGGTAGCGCTACCGCATGAAGGCATTTGTGCTACTGCAGAGCGGGTGCTATTACTGTCACCGCTTTGGCCATACGAATCGCTCATGTAGACGTGCAAAGTCGGATCACCCGAAGTATGTGTAAATTGCTCCAAAGCCGCATACGATAAGCCTAAATCGTGTTTGGCTAAGTGTGTCAAGTGCGGAGAGCCGCACTCTGATTCTTCAAAGAGATGTGGTGCATATCCCTTTGAGAAAGAAATCCTGGCCGTTCAAGCCCAGAATCGACTTTCATTCCGCGAGGCTAAGGACTTGGTCCTGGCGCGCCCAGCTGGCATGGATGCCTTAAGCATCAATGCTTCTTAAAAAGACACTCTCTACTCCTAGCTCATCCAGGCCAACGAACACGGTTAAATTCGCCCTTAATCGGAGCCATTCTGCGATCTCTACTCAACCTGGGTGCTTCCCTGGTAAAGCTGGCGGCATAAATGGTTCACACCCAGCCGCAGCTAAAACCAGGACTCCCTCCCTTCTCCCAGCGTAACCGTTTCCCGAAAGGTGAAACGGCCACGCGCTTCACCGAGTTGTTAGACGTACAGAAGGCAACACCCCTGAAGTTGATCGCCAGGCCATCTTCCGGGGCTCCTAAAGCTGAACCCCGAAATAAGGACAACATCAAAGGTGCTTCGGCTCCTTCGCCCACGCCTAGTGGTGGTTTGGGTGGCTCGGAGACGGTGGATCCTCAAAAAGCGGGCCCCTAGCCTCCGAAGCTGCAACGCCAGCCTAAGGTTTTGAGGCGGAGGGAGGAAAGAACTCGCATAGCCAGCCCAACCTCCACCAATAAGTCCTTGAAGGCGAAAGCGCCTCAGCGTATTGCCCGGCCAACGGCGCCAGAGAACCTGCCTCTGAGAAGCGCACGTCCTTTCCCGTGAAAGTCTTCTCTTCGAAGAAGGCCCCAGCGTCTCCTCCGAACTACGCAGGTAGGGCATATTATTTCAATGGAATTGTCGTGGATTCCGGACCAACTGGGACGAGCTGCGGAGGGTCGTATCGTCCCGTTCCCCGTTAGCTATATTTCTGCAGACCATGCTAGGTGCGTGCCACCTGTCCGCCCACATGGGGTATAAGGGTTTTGCAACCCCACCACCATGAGATGGGGGCCGGGCTGGGGGATGCGCGGTTTACACCCGGCATGATTTTTCCGTTCTTCTTTTCACTTTAGATACCTCCTTTGAGGCAGTGTCTTTGCAGATTCACCTAGATAGGAGATATACTGTTATTTCTGCGTACATTCCACCGTCAGCTGACGTCGACGCGGGGGACTTGCGCGGCGTCGTGGCACGGTTGCCAAGGCCCTTTCTCTTGCTAAGAGATCTGAACCGCAGACATCCTCCATAGGGAGACTACTCAATAAATCCCAGGGGACAAGTCCTTGCCGATCTGATCGAAGAGCTTGAGATAGGTGTCCTAAATGTGGATGAGTTTACGCAACATAGCCCGACAACCACTTCATTTAATTGCCTTGATCTATCTCTGTGATCTCCGGATGAACAGCCTGATTTTAATTGCGGGGAGTTTGATGACCTCCATGGTAGTGATCACTTTCCAATTCAAATATCATTTTCAGGGTGGTTGCCGCCTGAGATTCGACCTCGATAGCGCTTACTGCGGGCGCGGTGGCCTGCATTTCAGGAAATGTCAGAATTCTCTCTCAGTCGAGGAGTTTAGGTCGGTAGATGAGACCGTTGGGTTCTTCTCCGGCAACCTCATCGCCGCAGGCCTGACTCCTATTCCCATAACTTCTGGCCGTTTTGCATGCCGAACGCTCCCGTGGAGGTCGGCAGAGTGTGAGAGGGCCCTCAAACAGAAGCGTTATGCCGACATGCGTTATAAGCGCCGCCCGAACGATTTCACTGTCGGTGAATTTCGTCGTCCTAGGGCTAGGTTCCGGTATATTTCGAAGCACGCACGCCGCTCTTCTTGGCGGGCATACGTGTCCTCACTTAACGAGAAGACCCCTCTAGCAGAGGTGTGGAATCGAGTTAAAAGGATTCAGGGCAGATTCTCCCAGGACCACCTTTCCGTTCTGCAGGAGAATGGGAACGCAATCTCGGACCCCGCGTCCGTGGTGGAATCCTTCGAGACCGCTTTCTCTTCATTCTCTAGCCAGGATGCTGTTATCCCAGCATTCAATGCACGTCGTGATGTCGCGGAAGGCCGCTGGCTGGACTTTAACTCCAGAAGCGGAGAACCCATAAACGAGAGGTTTACCCTGAGTGAATTGCCTTCCGCTTTTGCTTCGTGCGCGGACACCGCCCATGGCCTGGACGATGTCCCGTACGCCATGCTTTAACATCTAAGAGAGGGAGGCATCGCATTTCTCATAGATTTGTTCAACAGGATCTGGGTGAAGGATCTCCTCCATGATTCCTGACAAATCGCTACTGTGCTCGCCTTTCGTAAACCGGTGAGAGATCACTTTATTCCAGCCGGTTTCCGCCCAATCTCATTAACCTTTTGCGTGAGCAAGTTGATGGAGAAATTAGTAAATGTTAGATTTACCTTTTTCTGGACAGCGGAGGCCATCTGTCTGCTGCACAGTGCGGCTTCCGCAAGTTCCAGGCCACGTCGTATGTTCTGCTCCGACAGGAAAATGCCGTCTGCGAGGCCGCCCTTCGTAGACAGCACTACGCTACGGTGTTTTTCGATCTGGAGAAGGCCTATGATACCGCATGGTGATACGGTATCATGTAGACTCTCCACAGGATTGAGGCAAGGGGACTCCTCCCAATGTTTATATCTGAATTTTTGCGAGATCATCGATTCCGGGTATGGGTGGGGGAGCCCTCACGGCCCAAAGGAGCAGAAAGAGGGGGACCCGCAGGGAAGTTTCCTCAGTCTCACACTCTTTGCCCTGAGCAGCAACTTCATCACCTCGGTGCTGCGGAAAGATTTTCTCGCTACGCTCTACGTGGACGACCTTTCGATATCTTTTGGCGCGTCTCAGATGCCAACTCTGGAGCGTCGACTCCAGCAGGCATTGAACCGCGTCTCTCGGCAGACCGAAGAACACAGGTTTCGGTTTTCCTTGGCCAAGACTAAGGTGATGCACTTATGCTAACATCCATGGCTCCACCCTCACCCAGAGTTGTTCCTTAATGGGATACGCCTAGGAGGGCTTGAATTGTACCGTTTCATTGGTCTTGTATCTTATTGATACCTCACCAGGGAGGCTCATATTCGCAGGCTTAGAGTCTCTTGTTCCCGCGCCATGGATATTTTCCGTTCCGTGAAGTTCAGCGCTTGGGGCGCTGATAGGGCTACTGCCTTACATTTTTATCAATCCTTTGTTCCTTCAAAGCTCGATTTCGGATGTGAGTTTTACGCATCCGCATCCGAGAGTGTACTGCGGAAGGTGGACTCGATCCACCACACCGGCCTTCTCCTGGCGAACGGTGGCTTCCGCACTTCCCCCATTGAGACTTTACTAGTCGAGGCTGGGCAGATGCCACTCGCTCTACACTGTATCATTCTCCTATATGCAGGAGCCCGGCGCCTCCCTCACTCGCCAACAGTTCTCACTGCATCCAACGGTCATTTCGACAGTGCGTATGCCGCCGAGAGACGCCAATCATACCCTAAGCTCATGAGTTTCAGTCTAAGAAACTCTTCCGAGAGCTAGGTATAGCTCTCATGGCGGTGGCACCCTTGGTTCTGCCTAGGAGGTAACTCTGGATGGTACCACCGTTTACTATTTGTCGCCAGGCCTCTGCTCCCAAATATTGTACAGCGCCGGGAGTATTGTGTTCGACCTTTTTGGAGCACACCTCCTGTCACGCTGGAACTGTGCCAGTGTATACGGATGCCTCTAAGTCCCAAGAGGAAGTTGGCTTCCACGCTGTATCCCCTCTGTTTGAAGTCTCCGGGGCTCTGCTAGGCACTGCACCTGTCTTCACGGCCGAGCTGGTGGCAATACACCAGTCGGTACGGTAAATTACCCGACGTGCCCGGTTCGGAGACTGGATATTGATCTATAGCGCCTAAAAAGCGCCCTGAGTGCTCTCGGGGCATTGGAATTTCCGCATCCCCTGGTTCGCGATATCCGTGACGCCACGGTTCTGGCAAGCCAGGCAGATGTCTAGATTATCTTCTGCTGGGTTCCTGGACAAGTAGCAATTGCAATAAATGAGCGCGTCGATGATGGCGCCAAAGAAAGAGTCCGCGAGGTCTCTGCGACTGGATCAGCGTTTCGCTCTTCTTCACACCGACTACATGGCAGGAATACGGGCATCTCTTCGTACTGCTTGGCAAAGAAGATGGGAGACGGTTGAAGGAAACTTAAAGTTGCGTGCCATTGCGCCGAGACTGTTCCCATGGACATATCCCAAATGCCGCGAAGACTTTAGGTTGCTTTCTGTCGTCTCCGAATTATGCATACTCGCAGAAAGCATCGCCATTTGATGGAGCGCTCGCCAGCGCCCTACTGTGAAGACTGATTTGCCCCCTTGACTCTTCAGCACATTCTTGTTAAATGTCCTATCTGGGTGATCTTCGCGCACGTTATCCCTCGCGGTACCCGGATGGGCGGGGTTGCTACCGCCTATCCCTTTTACTCGGGACTAGTGTGTGCACATTGACTGGTGGACTTGTAGACTTTTTGAGGGAGGCCGGTTTCTCCCGTTTATTTAACTAGTTTTTTTTCTTCTTTATAGGTCGCAAGGTTCTGCGCCGGGGGACCTCCACCCGACGCAGGAGCAGGCCTTCTGCTCGTTGCCTTTTCCTTTTTTTTATTTTTACGGTTCGTTTTTTTTTGTGTTTTTGAATCTTATTTTAAAGCAGCCTAGTACTAGGCAGTTTTTAATACGGCAACTAATGCCCAAGTGGGTAGTCGTCAGATAAGCTCTTAAAAAAAAAAAAATCCAAGCATCCAACAGCGAGTCATTTGCTTATGCACAAAAAGAGGTCGCAACTCTCCTACCCCTTTGGGAAAAAGCGAAGAGTCAAAACAAGGATCTGCCTGCAGACAAAGGGAGGTCTCTTATATCATTAAGAAACGCCTACCTTACCTCGCTTGTTCGGATGGGGTTAGACCCGCTACTCACTCTTTATGTATGCCCCAATCTCACGTCCCCCAAGTCCTCAAACTTGCCCACGACGGTCTATTGACTGGTCATTTCAGCTATAACAAAATGGCACCAAGAATATTCCTGTACTTCTTTTGGCCCGGAGCTGCTAGGGAAATTGCCTAATTTTGGTTGAGTAGAACCCACAGAGTGGCTCCGAATGGGCGCGGAAACAACCGTGCTCGTTGGCCTGGATGGGCCAGGAGCAGAGGTTGTCTTTCTTATCATTGTGGTGTAAGACGTCACACGCAGAGCCGGGCGCCCCAGGACCAAGTCCTTAGCCTCGCGGAATGAGAGTCGATCCTGGACCTGAACGGCCAGTTTTCTTTTCTCAAGGAGATATGCACCACATTGCTTCGAATCAGTGGGGTACGGTTTTTTGCAATTGACACACTTGCCCACACACAGTTTCGACTTATCGTGTGCGGCCTTGGAGCAATTTACACAGCGTCGGGTGACCCCGACTTTGCACGTCTACAAGATCGATTCATATGGCCGCAGCGGTGACAGTAATAGCACCTCTGCCGCAGTGGCCCGAATGCTTTCACGCGCTAGCGGTACCAACTGACACGCACCGACTCAGGGAGCTTGTCACAGTCGAACCTGACGAAGAGTGTAGAGGTGGGTCTCGAGGCCCCTTCCTGTTCTCTCATCACACGTTCGAACTTGACCGCCCCATGGTCAGCCAGCTCTAAGTTCATGTCCTCTATGGAGTATTCCACGAGTTCCCTCGCATAAACTACGCCTTTCTCAAAGTTCATGGCAGAGTGCGACGTCACATTCACAGGCGTACCATCAAGGATGGGAAGTGCACTAATCATGGCCGCCTCTGAGGGATTCTACGCATTCGCCAAAAGGCTCCCGTCCGAGAAACGGGTCACCTTCAGCTCTCTACCAATCACACTAGCTAAAGTCTCCTCTGATGGATCATGTTGACCTTATCCAACATGGTGACATCAGTAGAGTGAATAACGAGGGAGCGTTTGAAGCTAGCAGGCTCGAAAACGCCGGGTAATCTCTGAATGAGAGACCACGATGTAATCGAGGATCCTCCCTGCGCACTTTCGTTCATGGTCAGGTGCTCTGCACCCAGGAGGAATAAGCAGAGGGGCCAGATGTGTCGATCTTGGCTTGGTGGCTTACCTAAATGGCAGCCGACCCATCCGTCCCCGCAGCCCCCACAGATGGAGACGAACCCCAAGTCTTTTTAGTCTTTTTGTTGTTGTTTATTTCTTTTTAGGGGAGGATGGCGGGAAATGAACCCTTTTCTCCCTCCGCCGGCAAGAGCCCCCAGTCCAGACGAACCGGCCTCAGCAAGGTCCTTCCCTGAGAGCGAAAGGTACTGGCAGTCGTAGGGGCACCGTTCGGAGGAGGAGATTCCTCCCCTTCTTGCACTGCATAGGAAACCCTAGCCGTTTGAGGAGGACCTTGCATAGGAGCGGACTCGAGTTCGGGGCTGGGCGCCGAGCCCGGATTCGCTCTCATGGAAGGCCCTACCGTCTGCAGCTGCGTTGATTCAAGGACCATGTATATCTTGGGTTCGGCCTCCATTTGGCCTTCACCCCCCCCCTTCCCCCAGAACATCACAGGTCCTATTGGCAGCATTGTTATTAGTCTCGTCTTGGGAGGCACAGTCCTTGACCCCCGCTAGGCTTAGTATTGTAGCCAGCAGGTCTTTTGAGGGAAGCAACTGAAGGGGCCTGGCTTCCCTTTCTCCCCCTAAGGGGGTTTGCCCTACTGAGCCGCTTAAATGGGGAGCGGTCGGCTATGGGATGCCTGCTAAATTCTTGGCAGTCCCCTTGGAAAGTAAAGGGAGATTGCCTCTGGAAAGAGGCAATCTCCCCTTGTCTGGAAGTGCCCGAAGGCACTTCCAGATAAGGGGAGAGGGGGAGTCCCTGACAACCGTAGGCGAGGGAGAGGAGTAAGCCTCCTCTCCGGTTAGAGAAATTTGGAGAGCCTCCTGCGCAAGCATAGGGGGAGAGAGCCTCCATTTTTTCTGTGGAGCTGCCCGAAGGCGGCTCCGTTGATTGTGAGGGGGAAAAGAGAAGGTTTTTTTTATATTTGCATCATTGGGGATGGTGACCCTAAATTTTTGATGGCATGCACACGCTTATCACCCTCGTAGTGGCCCGTTCTGCAAGGGGTGCGTACAGGCATGGCAGAGCTAGATGCCGTCATTCAAGACCCCCCCCCACCTGGTGGCTTGGCAGTCCATCAGCATGGCGGCTCCACTTTGGATGCGGCGTAAAATTGATAGAGTATAAGGAGAAAAGGAAAAGGGATATGAGGAAGGTATGGGTGGGGATGAAGGAGTTTGTTAAAAATAAAACCATCCGAAACCAGATCTCAGGGGTTAGGGAACATTTTCCCCTTCCCCCTCAGCCCCGATCCGGGATAATTAGCTGTAAAGAAGGTCGGCATCTACCCTGTGAAAATACAGGCCGACCAGAGAAAGTTGTGGGAGAGGTTTTAGGAGAAGTGAGGAAGTAGGGGAGAAATACAGGCTGTCTAAAAGAAGAAGAGGCTAAGCAGGGGCCGGACTGGGCGCTGAATCCCGTCAGCACGGCGGCCAGGAAGGAAAATCGCCGCGCCCATTACGAGGTCTTGGATAAGGATGTAGGTGGGACTGAACCTGGTGATAAAAGAGACGCTGCTTCGTATATGCTATTCATTGCTCCTTTGCATACTCGTTCTATTCTTATGTTATCAAGTCATTTAAGCGTGAAAGCCTTCTTACACGAAGAATCTGTTTGGCACTCACTTATTGTAAGGAGGTTTCGCCTCCGCTTTTCTTTAATAAAGAATAATGGAAGAACTGGAGTTACTCATTGAGTTTATACAAAACTAGAGTAGCAATTATGTTGACACAAATTTATATATTTTATATCATTCAGCCAAAACATTATAATCCATTGGAGATTAAGAGAATTATCTAATTTGACAAAGTATAACTGTTCCTCCTCCTATTTGTTTACTATAGATAAAGTTTAGTTATTGGGTATGGAAATATCATTACAAATCGTGCTTAGTGCTTTTTGGATGCAAACATAGCCTAAGCGACTGCTAGAGTCTGAGCTATAGAATTTGAATAATGAAGATCTGCGTGGATAGGCTTATTCATAGCCACGGCCTTTTAAACAATCTTTCTAAAGAAATTAATTTGGATAATTTAGTGCCTATTACTTTTCTAAACACAAAAAGATTAGTTACAAACTTTCTTTAATATAAAATTCTAAAATTTTAAAGTTATACAATAAACGAGATAAAATAAATAGAAGAAATTTGTTTCGTTTTTACGCCATAATATTCTTACCAATACTAAAAATTCAAGAGTGTCAACGGCTAAGAATATTCACCTTAATGGTACAGAGCAGTGTCCTTTTTGACGAGGAAAAAACAAAGAAATTGTAAGCTATAATTGAAAAGGTTTATTAAAATTAATTTATACAAATCTCATATAATTATTGTGAGAGAGAATACGTTGAGTGATTTTGCTCACAGAAATCTGAAAATTTAATTGAATTCCTTATTTATTCCTTAACTTGCAGGAAATTAGACAATATCTCCTGCACGAATATAAAATATATTGTGGATCGCAATTCTCCGCTGATGATTTTAATATTTGGTCAATACACTTTCAAGTCCGTCATAAGTAATGTATTGCGAAAATATATATGTAAGTACTCGTATTGTAAAATGACGTCATTGTTGTTGCCTTGGCAACGCGTCATTCGCTACATTCATGCAGGGCGGGAAACTCGAAACTCGCTTTGTCATAATATAATCTTTTGAAAGAATTGGCCAAACATGGTTCGCATTATGAATACTTTAAGGTATATGAGTACTGCCAAAGGGAAGAATGCAGTGACTTTAACTTATTAAAGTGCAAATTTAAAAAATAGATTAGGTATGGTAAGGCGAGTCAACATGAACACTCATCCTCAAATCAGAACACCTACACATCTTCACTACTTCTAATTCCCTAGAGCTCCGAATGACATTTTTGAAGAGCGTTATCATCGAAAATGAAGTTTAGATACTTTATATGGAAATTAACCATTAAGCTTAATAGCTAAATAGTGGTATATTGCAAAACCTACCCCACAACCTGCAACCTAAGAAGGTTTTTGTGTGTTACACATTTTAAAGCCTTGAAGTTGGGAGCGTTATGAAATAATTTGCTTCAAAACATGTTATCACCTATCTCGGTAAACCACAAGTACAGGAATAGCTTTATATACAAGATTATGGTTTGTGCCATACACCAAAGACTGAGGCAGTTCTAGCATGCTGAAAATATCGCTCTGATGAGCCTGAGACAGCACCCTCATAATAAGAATTCCCCCCCAAAAGAAACCTATGGAAGATCCTCAGTGAGAAGGTCATGGCTCGGAAACCGATGCCAATTGACCCATGTTCTCTCGAAAGGCAAAATGAGCTGCTTCGTGAACGCTCGAGTTCTTCTAAAAGCGATTACGGAACGCTTCTTCTCGTAACCTACAGATTAACGTTCCCAAACAGCAAATCCACGATGACGTCTGGAAATTTAGTCTTAGGCAAAAGATGATTTTATTGGTAGCGTTGGCATAAGAGCTAAAAATCCTACCTAACCAATATGCATTAAGATGTTCCAATATTCTATCAGACAACGTAGGAGGAAAAATGAAAGAAAGTGAGAATTTGATGGAACCGAAGCTTAAAATTCAATTTCAGAGAGTGAAATATTCATATTTTAATTATGACCTAGAAATTTACATTAAAATAGAAAGGGAGATAGGCATAATGGAGAATAATTCTGTTATCGAAAATGGCGTCTTAGCTGGAATAAAATAGCTTACATTTATGGTTTCTAATTTTCGGGTTTGTGTTTATTTTTTAATCTGCGGAGGCTAAATTTCTGACTATTTCGAATACCAGTAAGAATTCATGGTATTATTACTCGGAGGCGTAGATACACATGAGAGAGTAAGAGAATTAACAGGAGTCACTCCGATAGATGTATGTAAGTTAGGGTTGTGGTTACCATGGAAATGGCTTAGGCATCAAAAGAGATAGATAATGAGGTAGAGGAGGTTTCTTTATTTATTTAGGATGAGAAGCGAAAAAACAAAGGGAGGTTTTGCCTACAGAATTGTTGTGAAGGGGCTTCGTAAAGAAAGTGGTGAGGTTGGGATAAGCGAGGATACGCTGAAAGCATATAGTACGAGAAAGGTTGGATCTCCTGTATAAGTTAACTTTAACATACATTTCTAAACGCCCCCTAACAAAGGCACCTGCGTTCTCTGCTATTATAGAATATGTGAGAAACCTTGCTCGAACTACGGGAGTTGGGATTCCGCGAGTTGTTTCCCATCGAGGTCCTCTTTGAAGGGCGACTCTAGGAGGAGCTGAAAGCAAACTATAGCGTCCTCTCGGTGTAAGCTTGTGCTCTGTAGCTTCTGATAGAAAATGATAGAAATAATGTAAAAGCTTATACCTTTGCGGGTAATTAAAAGAGCGATGGTTTGCCTCCTCGACACCTCATCGGGGAATTATAGGGGACGTCGCCCCCCAACCAAGTGGCCAAATCAAATAGCTCAATCTAAAACCCACCTACTTGGGGAGGAAGAGAAGCGATCACATCTGTCTCCGATGCAGAGTCGAGGAGACGAACCGGGGCTCTTCAGAGCTGCCACATTGCGGTGTAATTTTGAAATATTCCTAACTAGCCGAGCGCCATTATACAAAGTATTAAATTTACATGGCGAAAGAAACTATGAATCTAACTCTCTTTTTTATCAATTTTATTCATTTCCCTTAAGGGCAACAAACAATAAATACATAAGGCCATTAAAACCGCCAGCATTAAAAGGCCAGCACTCCATCCAGCCATTCGGGGGGAGTTCTGCACTGTATAATTGGAGTTTCTATCGAGGAAGGTAATTTAGGATCGGTTTTCGCGAATAAATGTTTTTTATCGGACAAAATTTAATATACAATATTATATATATATATACATATATATATATATATATATATATATATATATATATATATATATATATATATATATATATATATATATATATTAAATTGTGTGAACTGAACTAATACAAAATGCTATTTACTTTGTTTCATCATTGATAGTTAGTACACAATTTTTCAATGAATTTAAATAGGTTTTGTAATTCCTGCTTTTGAGTAAAACTTATTACCACCCCGATTTAAAACAGTTGAAATCCCAACTATAAACGCAAGTATTTCGAGGTATATTACTGTGTTCGCAATAAAGAAATTTATTTAACTATAGTTTAACCCTATCTATAGGCAACAACAAGTATATTTAAATTAGATAAAATCATAATTTGATATCTAAAACTTCGGTTTTTAACGCTTCAAGTTTAAACCTAAAATTTAAATTTCCGCAACTTCTTCATTTAACAATGGAACATCATTCAACACTTAATTCTTCCTTATCTCTTCCAAGTTAAAATATGGATCGAAGCTTCACTTACGTTAATGTTATTTTAATTGGCCGCATTTATTATATTCTCTGCTAATATTTAAGTCGTTGTTGTTGAGGTTGTTTTTTGTAACATTATCGAGTTGCTAACTTCTATCCTATTCATTTTTACCGTGACTTTTGAAGACTATAATTACTAACGAGGGCGAAAAACATACTTTTTTTCTCTGAACTGAATTTTAAAATACAACGAAACTACATAAATGTTATTAATCAACCCATCTATTTTTTGTCACATGCAAATCGAAACTTTAGAAAATATATGGTGAGGGATTTAGAAGAAAATAAATCTATTTTCCAATGCAAATTAATTGACATCCTCATTTCCAACCAACAATCAATTTTCACGAACAAAGTGCGAAATCAGATAATAAAACTGAGAATAAATAGATTTGCAAAAATAGCGACTAATCAAAGCGTTACAGACACGCGTCGTGCATTTACGAAGAACACCCTTCCCCTCTTACAAGTTAGACGCGCTGGAACGCAAATTACTCGTAGTTAAGAGAAAAAAATTTGGACTATTTTTTTTTCCTGCTCCACAATAGACTTCCATTCTATTCTCCTGGTTCATCTTAATTGGACATGATCTATTCCATCTCTTTTCTAGGAAAAGCTCGCTTCTATTCACCGTATAAATATTTGCAAAAATAGCGACTAAACAAAGCTTTACAGTCACGTTTAGTGCATTTACGAAGAATACCCTTCCCATCTTAAAAGTTCGACGTGTTGAAACAGAAGAGGAATGTTGACGAGTTTGAAAAAATTATTGAAATATTGATGAATTTTTGCAAAGGAACATTATTCGTTTTTAGATTCCTGATAAAAATTTGAAGTGATTAAGGATTAGTCATAAAACACGAATGATGAGGGATTCTGAAAAGGGAACATAAATAATGAGGGATTCGTGGAAAATGAACAGAACTTAATACATTTTCGTGTAAAAGAACACAAGTGATGAATAACTGAATATGTAAAAAAACAAACAAATGATGAGGTATTATTCAACACAAAAGAAAGACGAACGATTAAAGGGAAGTCGGAAGAGCTCGAGTATTGAAGGATTCCTTTGAAAGTAGAAATGAGCGGCGCTTATTGAAAAATAAAGAAATTGCTTAAGGATTCGTGAAACAGAACTCAAATGATGACTAATTACTAAGAAAATAAAATAAAATCATTAAACACTTTATTCCAAATGCTTAACGTTTGAACCTAGTTAGGGCTCTCAAGTTAAACATTACATTTTTCATTTCCCTATTTTCAATGAATGGAGAGAATATGCCAATGGCAAAAACTGAAATATGCTTCATATTATTATTGTTTAGTAATATCAGTATTTAAAAACCGGTAATGTTCAACTCGAAGAGAAAAAACACAGGAGCCAAACCTTCAAAGGATGATAAACATCTCTTCGTCACCCATGACTCATACAAAATGGACATATGGGGGAGGCTGCATATCCTTATTATCATTTTCATTTTAGTTATTCTTGTTCATCTTGATTTTTCATTTGATTTTCTGGATGCAAGTTGTCCTTCTTCAAAAATTTTTTCTTCTTGACTGAAATTCCTTTTTCTTAACTCTTCAAAAGTTTTTCTTACTGAAGTGATGATGATTGACTTCTGATTTATTCTTTCGTTGCTTTTTTAAACGTTTTTCTTCTGATTTATTTGTGCTTCTTGATTCTTGTTGAGTTATTCCTTCAAGCGCTTTCTTCCGTTTTCTTTTTTGTTGACTGTTGAGTTTCGAACGCGGTACATCTTGATTTGAACGCCAATACTCTAGCCACACGACTGGCCTTCTCCGACTGGCCATTTTTATCGAGTTAGAAAGAATTTCTCTCATACATTTTTTCACCCCTATACAGGGTGCCTTTCTAGAAAGTGGGGCAAATTTGAGGATTGGGGAGACACTAGTCTTGGATTTCTTAATCGAGGAGTAATACTCCCTGTTACGGCTTCCGAGTGTGCGGGATTGAGGAGAGCGAACGAAGTCTTGTTTCTAATAAATGAGTAATGGCTCTCCTTCCCCGAGTCTCCGAACTTCACCGGAGCACTTTTCTTAAATCTCTAATAGGAGAGCAGGTGCAGTTGTAACGAAGACCAGAAGATTGTTCAGCCGTTGAGGGTCACCAGTTATGAGGGGGGGAATGGATATCCTTATTATTCCTTTCACTTGATATTTTCTCTTTTTCTTGCTGCAGGTTGTCTTTCTCGAAATTTTCTTCTTCTTGAGTGAAATTCCTTATTTTTTAAGTAGAACCTTCAAACGTTTTTTTTTTTCATTTTCTTGAGTTGCTGATTTCTTCTTGGGTTGGTCCTGACTCTTCGTTTTCTTTCTTGAGAGATATTCATATAAATTTTGAGACTATTGAGTTTCGAACGCGATATCTCTTGATTTGAATGCCAATACTCTAGCCACACGACTGGCCTTAGTCCGTCTTATTGTTAATAAGTTTATCGGCCATTTATATTATCAAGTTGGAAGGAATTTCTCTCATACATTTTCGCACCCCTACAGACACACCAATGGATCCATCTTACTAATAAGATCCGATTCTCTATATGGCATCTCTGCAGAGTCCTGTGACATCGAAGAAGTCTTCAATAGTTACAGGAATCATTCATTTGCCGTCCAAGATGCGCTTGGTGATAGCAGACGAGTTTCCCATAATATAGAAGTGATTGGCGAGGCTAAAGAAGCTTCTTTTGCCGGGAAGCTGCTCCGCCAGAATTCAATGCATGCCGTTATCTCGCGGAAGGTCGCCGGCTGGACTTTACCTCAAGAGGCAGAGAACTCTTCAACTACATGTTTACTCTGAGTGAGTTGCGTTTCGCCCTTTCTTCGTGCGTGAACACCACCCATTATCCGGACGATGTCCCGAACGCCATGATTCGACACCAGGGTGAGCGAGGAATGGCCTTTCTGGTAGATTTGTTCAACATAATATGGGTCAAGGTTCTCCTCCTGGATTACTGGCGAATTGCTATGTGCTCGCGTTTCACAAACCGGGTAGAGATCACTCTACTGTGGCTGGTTCCCGCCCAATCTTTCTAACCACTTGCGTGTGCAAGTTGAACAGTGCAGCTTCCGCAACTTGTACTCCACGTTGGATACTCTGCTCTGACTAGAAAATGCCTCTGCGAGGCCTTCCTTTGTAGACAGCACTACGCTACGGTGTTTTTCGATCTGGAGAAGGCCTATGATACCGCATTGGTGATACGGTATCATGAAGACTTTCTACACGATGGGGGTGAGGGGACGCCTCCCAATGTTTGTATCTGAATTTTTGCGAGATCGTCGATCCGCAGAGCCCTATCAGGCTCAATGGAGCAGGAAGAGAGTGTCCCGCAAGGAAGCGTCCTCGGTATTTCACTCTTTGCCCCGAGTATCAACGGCATCACTTCGCTGCCGGAAGATGTTCTCGCAACGCTCTACATGAAAGACCTTTCGATCTCTTTTGGCACGGCCTAGATGCCAAATCTGGAGATTCGACTCCAACAGGCATTGAACCGCGTCTCGCTATGCCGAATGACAGGTCCGGTTTTCCTAGGCCAAGACTACAGTGGTGCACTTCTTCTGCTATCCACGGCTCTACCCTGACCCAGACTTGTTTCTTAATGGGATGTGCCTGGAAGTGGTTGAATCGCACAGTTTCCTTGTTATTGTATTTGACAGACGCCTCACTTGGGAGGCTCATATTCGTAGCCATGGATATTCTTCGTTCCATGGTGGTGAGCACTTGGGGCGCTGATAGAGCTACAGTTATACTCTTTTATCGATTCTTTGTTCGTGCGAAGCTCGCCTAGGGATGCGAGTTTAATGCATCTGCAGTTGAGCGTCTTTTGCGGAAGATGGACTATCTACCACACCAGCCTTCGCCTGGCGACCGATGCCTTCCACACTTCACCCATTGAGACCATACTTGTAGATGCTGGGGAAAGGTTAATCGTTCTAAGAGGTGCACAGTGCATTATTCACTTGTTCGCGCGAGCCCGGCGCCTCCCTCAGTCGCCACCAGCTCTCACTGCATCCAACGCTTATTTCAACGGTGCCTATGCCACCGAGAGACGCCAGTCATACCCTAAGCCCTTTTGGTGTAGCGCTAGAAACTCCTTCTAGAGTTAAGTATAGCTCTCAGGCCAGTGGC
Organism: Ceratothoa steindachneri; assembly: GCA_963969495.1. NCBI lineage: Eukaryota > Metazoa > Arthropoda > Malacostraca > Isopoda > Cymothoidae > Ceratothoa > Ceratothoa steindachneri. The sequence continues at coordinate 23,788,949 of OZ018333.1, forward strand.
GCCCCTGGTTCTGCCCAGGACACGATCCTGGACGATATCACCTTTGGCTATTTGTCGCCACGCCTCTGCTTCCTAAGCTTCTACAGCGCGGGTAGTATTGCGATCGACCTTTTTGGAGCACAACTCGTGTCACGCTTGTACTGTGCCAGTGTATACGGATGGCTCCAAGTCCCAAGAGGGAGTCGGCTTCCACGCCGTATTCCCTCTATTTGAAGCCAGCGGGGCTCTTCCAGGCGCTGCATCTGTCTTCGCGGCCGAGCTGTTGGCAATATACCAATCTGTACCCGGATTACGCGCCGTGCCCGATTTGGAGACCGGATTGTGATCTATTGCGACCCACAAAGCGCCCTGAATTCTTTACGGGCATTGGAATATCCGCATCCTCTGGTTCGCAATAACCGTGACGCCACGGTTTTGGCAAGCCGGGTAGATATCGAGATTTTTTTCTGCTCAGTTCCTGGCAATGTAGAAATTGCGGGAAATGAGCGCGCCGATAAGCGCGCCTAAGAGTCCGCGAGGACTAGGCCCCCGGACCAGAGTTTCGCTCTTCTTCACACCTGCTACATAAGACGAATACAGGCAGCTTTCCGCGATGCTTGGGAAAGAAGATGGGAGACGGTCGAAGGGAACTTAAAGTTGCGTGCCATTGCGCCGCGACTCTTCTCATGCACCTACTACCTAATGTCGCGAAAGCTTCAGGATGCTTTCTCTGGTCTCCCAATTGGACACACTTGCGCGACGCACCTCTATTTGATAAAGCGGTCGCCTGCGCCCTCCTGCGAAAATTGCGTTGTCCCCCAGACTGTTTGGGACATTCTTGTTGAATGTCCCAGTCTATGCGATATTCGCACACGTTACCCGTTCATGTCGTGGGATGGGTGGGGTCGCTACAGCCTCTCCCTTATACTCAGGATGAGTTCGTGCACATTGATTGATGGACTTACCAACTCTTTGGGGAAGGCTGGCTTTCTCTAGTTTATTTAACTTGGTGGAGTTTTTGTTTTTGTTGTTTTCTCTGTAGGTCGCACGTCCCTGCTCCGGAGGGAGGTAGACCTCCCCATGACGCTCGAGCCTGCTTCCTGCTTGTTGCCCGTTGTTTTTTGTTGTTATTCTAAAGTAGCCTTGTACTAGGCTGTGGTGGTGAGTACGGCGATTTATGCCCAAGTATGTAGTGGCCAGATGGGCTCCTAAAAAACAAAAAAGAGAAACTTCTCGTGACATCTCAAAAACGTTCAGAGAAGGTTCTCTCAATGATATAGACGTGTTCAGTGAGGCCGTGAAGTATGCTTGAGGCGTCATAGAATTATTGAGCAAAGCTAAAGCAGCCTCGAGTGATATCATAAGATTGTTTGAAGAAGCTCCCCGTAACGTGAAAGAAGCGTTTGACGCTTTAAAAACACACCGGTGGCGCGGCAGAGGTGTCTAGGTATGCTAGAGATGCTTCGTGTGGCGTGTTGGAAGCGCTCATGGGCAGTATTGAAGCTTCCAATGTGGCTCGAAGTGATTTCAGTCAAGCAGTGGATGTGAGAATATATTTCTTCGAAAAATATTCCGGCCAATACTCGCGAGCTTTCCTGCGGAGGCAAAATAAATAATGCTACAAAAATGGGCACGGGATGAGCCTATTTTTAGTTAGGACACTAATAAGAGTTTTAATCCTATATTTTCAAAAAGACATTAGAAAAGAATTTTATTAGCTAAAAAAGACCTATTAATTTTAATAAAGAAACGGCAATTGTTAACAACGGAATAACTAGGAAAGAGTGCAACTCGAGTTGATGAAGGTTTAACCTGTGAAATATTTTTTTCCCAGTATTTTAGATACACCCGCGAGGCCCTCTCCCCTGTGTTGAATGATATTAGTCACTACGAAACAAAATCCCTTTGGATTAGAGTCCATGCCCTATACCAGGGGCCTCAACGTCTTTTACTAACTGGACGGGGTTCTTCAAGAGATCCAGCAAATTTTGCCCCAGTTGTGCAAGCTTCGGTATTTTGTGAATGTTTTGAGCTGTCTAGTGTCAGCATATAATGAAGTCTGTGATTATTTTTTAAAGGTGAACCCATTAAAGCCTCCTTGGGGCGACCAGTGAAATGCGCGATGTTTCTTATAGGTAAATATCTAGTGGAATGGTATTGAGTGAGATGGTTCGGACCCCTGGATTGGGATGGTTTGTGTTATTTGTGTGTTGTTTAGTGTGTACTAGGAACATATTTATGTGGTCTCCGGGTATTGCAATTGAGTAAGCTCCACTGACGTGGAGTAAGATATACTGGGTGTGTGGCAGATGTGGTCTTTGTAGGCGTGCGGGCGGAATGACTCAGTGAGATGCCCGAAAGATACCGACAAGTGCTTTAATATAAGGACGCCAAAATGGCTTCGATCTTTCGATCTTCCACTTCTTCTATTCATTAGATTTTCCATTTTTCGGGCTGTCCATCGATTCTTTAGGGATTATACCTATATGGTTTACTTTCTTATTAAATGGAACACAAAATAGAAACCACTCACGCAATCAGATTCTCTCTAAACACCGAACGAGTGGACCTTTCGATGGGGCATATTACCTTTTTACGGTAGGTGCTCTCCAATTCTGGAATAATAATAATAATGGGTGACCAAATATTGCACCTATCCCCAAAACGGGAGCCAGAAATATAGGCAATACGAAGAGTTATTATGACTATCAATCATAATTATTTATACAAAATGTGTTGGTTTTTTGCTGATTATTAAATTATTAATGTTTTAGTGCCTTGCATCTTTCTGTAGATCGATCCCAAAGGCTTTTAATCTAATAATACAAGAAATTAATTCAAGCTTTGTTTGGGGTTTCTGATCAATCTGCGAAAGGAGTTTCGAATTTTCCAAACGCGTTGCCGCCAAAAATATGTACCTGGTGTTACGTGTTGGCTTGAAAACTTTGTGCTTGCTTTGTCTCCAAGGGGTTGTTCAATTACGGTTGGGGGTTATTTTTTGAAACATATTGGCGAAACATGTACTGCTGTCCCGTGTGTCCGCGCTGCATTTTTTTCCGGTGTGTTTTTGGTATCGAAGTGTGCGGAAGAGGTTTTCCAGTTTTTTGTAACATACCTGCGAAACGGTTACCTCAGGATAACAGGTTGGTGCGTGACATATTTTTTTTACCGAAGGGTTGGTTCTATTAGACCTGAGGGAAAGGGGTGGCGATACATGGACGTGGTAACAATTAGTGGCACCGTTACGGATATCTTTTTTTTGGGGGGGGGGGTGATTGAGTTATCTGCGGAAGGAGTCTGCTTGTTATTTTGCGAAACATGTAGCCTCGAAGCGTTTTGTCTTGTGACATGTAAGCGCGTAACCTATGTTTTTATCCTTTTTTCGAGAAAGGGATATTTTTATTACGCCAGGGCTCGCTTTTCCGCGCAACATGTATTCGCGATACATGTAACTGTCGGGACCATGTGGGCACTTAAGGGGTATATATTTTTTGTGTGTGTCGAAAGGTGTTTTTTTTTACGCCATGGGTTTATTTTGGAGGGAGACAGGTAACTGTGAAAAATGTACGGTTGGAACATAAGGCGCGTAATCTAAATGTTTCGGGGGTATTTAATCGAAAGGGGTTTTCTATTACGCAGCGATGGTGAGTTTGCATAGACATGTCGTCGTGAAACATGTAGCTGCGTAACATTTAGGATCCCCTATTTGGGTGGGGGGCGGGTTAAGGAAGTTTTCAGAAGGGTTTTTCCTTTAAGAAAAGTTTATCCGCGAAACAGGTTCCTGGGAACACGTAGGCATGTAACCTATATGCTTTATTTGTATCGAGAAGTAGGTTCTATTACACCGGAGGGTGGAGGTGGGGAAGGTAAGTTTAAAAAAAGTGTAGTGACAAAACTTGTACGTCTTCCGGGAACATGCCGTAATAGGTTAGGTTGCGCCTCGGGAAACGTGTAGTCACGAAACATGGGCAACATAAAGCGCGCCTATCCAAAACATGTATAGTAGGTTAAGGAAGGCAAAAACATATGGAAGGCGTTTGTTTTTTTGCGTTTCGGCCAAAGTTTCGACCCAGGTATTTGTGAAACATGTCCGGCGATTGTTGTTTGGGATAAACTATCTAGGGTTTGTCGTCCCCGGGGCAAATTACCCCAAACTTGGCCATTCCGAAACACTTTGAATAAAACCGCGAAAAATTTACAAACTAAACCGAATACAAAAAAAGACATGTACATCCAATACTGTTTTCGGGGTAGTTTTTTCCCCCGAACATGTTTCGGTGGCTGGTTGCCCCCCCCCCTCTTTCTGGAAAGAGCTTTATTGTTGCTATTGCTGAAGAGAACTAAAGAAAAGGACCTTTATTATTATTATTATTAAAGTTCCAAGCCACAACCCCAACTGGAAGAGCAAATAGCTATAAGCCCAAGGGCCCCAGCGGGGAAAGAAACCTGGTATGGAAAAAACGAAACAAAGATTAAGAAAAACATAATAAATAAATAGAAAATTAAAAAAAAAAAAAAAAAAAAATTAAATGCTATAATGTTAAAAATATTATAATATTATATATGTGTGGATAATGAATAAAATATTAAAGTTATAAGTTTCTGTTAATTAAAAATGTATTAGCACCCACTTTAAATTTCTGAAGTTCCAAGGACTCAACAACAACACTAGGAAGTTCATTCCACAGTTTAGTTGTGTTAGGAATGAAACTTCTTGAAAACTGTGTTGTGTTGAATCTCATAGGCGTAAAGGCCCTACTATTGGCATTTAGTACACCTCTGGTAACTCGTTGAGGGGCATATAAATTGGGCAGATCGTGATGCAGTGGATGATCTGCATTGTTAAAAATTTTATATAAGATGCATAAGGAGCTTATTGCTCGCCTGTGCCACAGATCAACTTTGAGGTCAGGAATTAAAAATTTTATTGCTCTCAAATTTTTATCTAATAAATTAAGATAAGAGTTGGCTGCCGAACTCCAAACAGGGGCGCAATATTCAAAACACGGAAGAATAAAAGCATTAAAACAATTTTTAAGAACAGTCTGCTCTCCAAATACTTTGTAAGATTTCCTCAAAATGCCAATTTTTTGAGCAATAGAGGAGGAAATAGATCGAATGTGATTCTCAAAAGTAAACCTAGAGTCAAGCATAACTCCAAGCAACTTAAAAGAATCACATATGGAGATGGGAATGTTATTTATTAAAAGATCTGGATGGGGAGGATCTAGTGTTCTGGATCTGCTAACAATCATACTCTGGGTTTTCTTTGCATTTAACTTCATGCCCCATGAAGTGCCCTAAACATTTATCTTAGCCAGATCTCTATTTAAAGACTCTGCAACCGATGCTCTCAACTCAGGAGATGGGACTGGGGCTATTAGAGTAGCATCATCAGCATAGGCTATAAGTCTATTTTCCAGTCCAAACCACATATCATGGGTATATAATATAAACAGTAGAGGACCAAGAACACTGCCTTGTGGTACACCAGATAGCACCTCTCTCTCATCACTAAAATTATTGTCAACATAAACCTTTTGATGTCGATTTGTTAAAAATTGTTCAATAATATTTAAAAATACACCACCTACTCCCAACTGCTTCAACTTAAATATCAGGGCCTTATGATTGACACGGTCAAATGCGGCACTGAAATCCAGGCCAACTAAGCGAACTTCTTGACCAGAGTCTAATGATTTTTGGACAATGGTAGAGACTATGAGAAGTGCATCACAAGTGCTCAGACCCTTACGAAATCCAAACTGTAAAAAGGGAAACAGACGATTAAGCTCGGCAAATGTACTTAAACGTTTAGCTAGTAAACGTTCAAAAATCTTAGATAGAACAGGAGTTATAGAAATGGGCCTATATTCAGTAGGGTTAAAACTACCACTTGCACTTTTACATAGTGGAGTGATGTTACCAATTCTCCAACATTCGCAAAAACTACCACTCCTCGCCAGCTTCCGAAGAATAACGGAAAGCTTGGGAGCCAAATACTCTGCAGTTTTCTTAAAGAATAAAGGGAATATACCATTTGGGTCAGTACCACCATAAGCATCCAGATCAAGAAGTAACTGTTTTACTTCACTTGAACGGAAAGCAATCTTGTTTAACCTTGGTTCAGGGAAACAAGTGTCAGGTAGAGTTAGATTCTCATTACTTTGTTTATTATCAAAAACATCAGCCAACAGTGTTGCCTTTTCTTCAGGACTAAGGGTAATGGAACCATCAGGTTTAAGAAGGGGTGGCATAGATGAATCATTCCCAAAAAGAGCAGACTTGAGAGTGGTCCAGAATTTGTGGGAATTTGCTGTGCGCTGAAGAGTTCCCTTTGTGGTAGTATTGAATTCAACTTCAGCATTATTATATACCCTCTGAGCTGCTGTTCTGTAGTGCACATAATTATCCCATAGAAAGGCAGATCTACTCCCCTTCCACAGGTTGTAGGCTTCTTGTTTCTGCATATGAGCCCTCTTACAGTCATCATTAAACCAGGCTTTGTCCTTAGTGCGATATCTGATCATACGGAATGGAACATGTCTATCAATAATTGAAACAATTTTATCATTCAAAATACGAACTGCTTCAACCTCCTTATATATTAGTGGCCAGTTGATCCGGGAGATATCATTTAATATATTGCACCAGTCTACTTGAGATTTGATGAATACTTTGCTTGTATGAGCTATATTAGGAATAGATTGCTCAATACAGATAGTTATAGAAATTGCACAGTGGTCAGAAGTTCCCACAGGAGGATCAACAGCACCTGTAACGACTCCAGGGGAATCAGTGAAAACCAAGTCAAGGCAGTTCCCAGATGAATGGGTAGGCTCCCTAATGACTTGCTCACAACCCGACTCACACGCAAAATCATAAGCCCTGATACCATGACAGTCAGTAGGGGAGACAGAAGACAGCCATTGCCTATGATGAGCATTGAGGTCTCCCATAAATACAAAGCAGGCTTTCCGGTCATTTTCCTGTACCTTGGCCATGGCAAGGAGCAGACAATCAAAAATAGTATCATCTAAGTCTGGATTGCGATAGACAGAAAAAAGATAAAAATTATTTTGCTTACCACATACTTTCATAACTTGCATCTCATGGCAAGAACAAGCATAGGAGGTCTTTGAAGCAGAGTAACCATTCCTAATGTAAACTGCCATTCCTCTAGCCCTAGGAATGGCATCACGCCTAAGTAAAATTGGTTTTTTGAAGCCTGGTATAAGTAGTTCAGAGACATGCCTCATATTTGAAACCAGGGTCTCTGAACAGAGTAAAATGTCATGAGACTTGGATGAAGCAGTCAAGTCTTTAATATTGGCATGTAGGCCCCTAATATTAATATAGAGTAGACGACATTTTATCTGACGAGGATGACCAGGTCCAGGGTTGAGCTCAATATCTCCTGATAAAATTAAAAACGATATTAAAAAAATAATATTAGCAACAAGATCTTCAACAAAAATAACAATTTGTACAACAACAACAACAACAATTTGTACAAAATTATTCAATAGCAAAACTTTCATTAACTGAATATTATATGTCGGAAAAAAACTGGTCAACATGATGGAGCCGACACATCATGCAAGGCAAAATTCCCTTCAGGACGCCACAACAACTGAGGGAGGACAGTAATGATGACTTTGGAATGAAAAAGAATAAAGAAAAGAGAAAAGAAAAGAATAGACCAAGGCAACCTCTTGAAAAGCCATCAGAGCCTCTTTGCTCATCTATTAAGCCTGCCCTACACACCATTTGAGTAAAACAAGAGGAGGAATGAAAAATAGGAAAGTATGCCTAAATGTACCCTTAGGCAGGGATCTCAAACACAAGAGAGTGGAAGACCATGGTACAGAGGCTATGGCACAATCCAATGCATGAGAACACCTTTCTGTCAGGGAGGTCCCTTAGCCTTTGACTGAAGTGTCTATCCACAAGACAGTGGAGGGTTTGGATTCAGAGTTATCCCTCTCCTAGGCGGATTGTCAACCAAGACTTCGAGCTCCACCTGCCCGGGTTTGAGTTCGGAGTTGTCCCTCTCCTAGGTGGATTGTCACACAAGACTATGAGCTCCACCTGCCCATACCGTAACCCTGGTATAGGGTGGCTACCGAGCGCTACGCCTTGCCAAAGGGCGACTCGTGATTTTGTCCGGGGCTGCTTATTCAGTTTATTCGCAACTAACCTCTATATCTAGAGGCCTTCCCCCGATCCGCAACCTGGGGACCCGATGGATGGGAGTTGTCTTCTCCCTTACCCCCTCTCCCCCCCCCCCCCCGGTTATTGATCGGTATCGCGGCGAGTAACCGAATTAGCAAAAGACAACCACAAACAAATCCCATAAATTCTCCCGTTATTCCTTGCTGCTGAGAAATGGAAAACAAAGAACCTTAACCGTAACTTTAAACCCCAATCACCTTACCCCTCCCTCCCCCCTGGTTAATCGTCTGTATTGCGACCATTAACGGACCCCAAAAAAGTGAGGGAAAGAGTAGTGTATTGGTTTGGGTGAGTGCGTACGTCGCTATCTCTAGAGAAGCCTTAAAAAAAAGATATGTAACAAGATCGCTGTTTCTCTCTCTCTCTCTCTCTCTCTCTCTCTCTCTCTATATATATATATATATATATATATATATATATATATATATATATATATATATATATATATATATAGTGCCCCGCAAAAGTTTACAACACACCATGAAAAACAGTCGTTTATGTATTTGTAAGCACGATAGGCAAACAAACTTTTATTACTGACAGGATATGTACTCAAACAATAAATTAAATCATCAGAACCATACACAAACATCAATATAATTTTTTCATTGAAGAAATACAATTAATTAGTAACGCAAAAGTTTACAACTTACTCGTAAATGTTCGAGAAGGAGAAACTTCTTACAATTTCTAGAACGTTCTACATTAATCTACGCACATAACTTTGGGATTGGTATCTGTTTCTCCATCGTGTGAATGTTAACAGGACGCTGTCTGATAAAGAATGACGCGCTAACTTATACCAATCCCTAAGTTATGCTGTTTTTATGCTAGGCTATTAGAGTCTAGACTATACTAAGCTAAGATATAATTTAGGCTACACAATGCTATGCTAGGATAGCATATAGTATGTTAGGATAGAGAATACTAAGCTATGCTTGACTAGGGTATAATAGGAAGGTATAGGCTATACTTGCCTAGGATAGTTAATGCTAGGCTAAGCTGTTCTAAGCTAGACAGGGCTATCCTATGCTAGGGTAGGCTAGAGTATAATATGCTAGGGAGGGCTATGCTATGTTAGGCTATACAAGGTAATGCTATGTTACGCTAGGATAGGCTAGCAAACCAAGGCTATAATTGGCTAAGCTAGGGCAAGGTTATTCTAGTCTAGGGTATGGTATGCTATACTAGTCTAGGATATACTACGCTAGGCTAAAATATGTTACGTTTGGCTATATTATGTTATGTGTGGTTATGGATAAGTTATACCTAGCTAGCCTATAGTATGCTAAGCTAGACGAGGATATCTTATGCATGGATATCCGGTATAGGCTATAGTAGCCTATTATAGCTTGGCTATACTAGGTTAGGCTACTCTAGGCGACGCTAGGCTAGGCTCTGGCATGCAGTGCTAGGCCATGTCTGGTTAGGATTTGTTGGCTATAGTAAGCTAGGCTACACTATCTAAGGCTCTACTAGGATAAGCTCAGCTAGGCTATACTATAATATGCTATGTTGGACCAGTTTTTACTAAGGTAGGCTAAGCTATTCTAAGATACGATAGGCTAAGGTAGGATAAGTAGGGTATATACTATACTAGGTTATACTTTGCTAGCTAAAATATAGTAAGCTAGGCTAGTTTATGCCAAACAGATAGGCTATCCTATATACGGCTAGGCTTGGCTATACTAGAGTAAAACAGCGTAGTTCATACTATGCTATGCTTGGCTATAATATGCTATTCTTTCTTAGGGATGTTTAGGCTATACGTTGCTACCCTATGCTAGATAATACTACGCTCTGCTAGGCTAGGCTATTCTCTACTATGCTATGCTAAACTATGTGGCGATAATATGCTATTTTAGGCTAGACTATGTTATGCTACACTATTCTGCCCTAAGCTCTGCTATACTATAATACGCTATGTCATACTATGTTATATTATACTATGCAATGCTTTGCTATGCTATACTCTGATATTCAATAATATTCTATAAAGAGAAGGAAGGTGAATTTTTTGACAGTAGACCTTGTTTCTGAACGACCACATTTTCCCGATTGTAAAACTCCGCACCTTTTTCCCTTTAGTTAAAAGGTTACTTTAGAAAGAAAATGGGTATTCTAAGTTAACCACAATAATTATAAAAATAAACGTCATGCAAGATTTTCCCGGAAAATACCCACCTTGTTGCAACGACCCCAATTCTCTGATGGTGAAAAACTTCTTTTTTTCTTTCTGACTTTGAAAGGAAAGAGGAAAAAAGCAGAAACGAGCTTCAAGGTGACCGCGCGCGGGCGAGCGGAAAAGGAGGAACCGACGAGTAAATAACCGGAGACAGATTTGCCCAAATCAATCCGAGGTTAACGTTTTCCTAATGTGTCAATATCGTCCTCGCCCGATGTAGTTACATAGTTACAGGGAGCCGGCAAGGAGTACTTAGTCCACTCAAAGACTATTCCCATTCTATACTAATTTGCTAGTAGTCCTCCTTTGGACAATATGGCCCCCATGCTCACTCACGCGATATTAAATCCAAAACAGAGCTCCGAATTTAAACTATGATTATTCACACTCCTACCATTTACTACCTCCGCGTTAAATTTATCGATGATTTTAAAGGTATTCAATGTTTTTTTTTTAGCTCTGTTCATTTGAAACCTCCGTTATACTTTTGGTTTAAAACCAAAAATAAAATTCATAATTTACGTTTTCAAATTTATTTACAATTTTCAATACTTCGATAAGCTCACCTCACAATCGCCTCGTTTCGAGGGAATTGGTTTAGAAAGGTCATATGTGTGTATGTGTGTAAGAGTGTGGGGAACGGGAACATTTTGATGTCAAATCAATTATGGGGAGGGGGTAGGAAGAGCGGGTCCATTAGAAATGTTCAACTGCTTGTATGCTCGTGTATGTGTGTACGTGTGTGCTTGTATGTGCGTGTGAATGTGTGTGTGTGTGTGTAGACTTGGGTTCCTACCTTCATTACTACTATTGATGTGGCGTTAAATCACAAAGTTGCAATGATTGACTTAAACGAATGTGATTTTTGCATTCAGCACATGAAAGTTGTCCTAAATCAATTAATAAAAATATGACAATAAATTTCGTTTTGTCAGTGACTTATCAATTGAACGGGAGAGGTTGAGAAGGTCAGAATGCGAAAGAAACGTGCGTCTCCTTGTAAGTTCCGACCTCCGACCCAGAAAACAGTGCATAAGTACTAGAAATAGAGATGACAGTGTAATAAAGGTTTATTGGGAGGAGCGTGAGAAATAGGAGTGCTTATGTCATTCTGGAACTGTACCTGGCATTAGTTAGTCCTTATCTTGACTATGAGGCTGAATTTGGGTTACTGTATTATATATAAGATGGATATTGTTTTTTTTGTATCTTTGCAAAGAAGAAAGAGTAAAATAAATCATGGGTTAAGGTCCTTATTTATAGTGAACAGGATAGGACAGGTAGCAATGGATTTAAACTGGGCAAGTTTAAGTTTAGGAAAGAGACTGGTAGAAATTAGTTTACAAATCGGGCGGTAGATGAATGGAATAAACTCAGTAGGCATGTGATAGAAGAGTCCTTACTCCTTGGAGCATTTTTATAATAGCTTGGATAGATTTATGGATGAGGGTACTAGGTGGGACTGAACCGGGGAACAGTGGCTGCATCGTATATGATATTGATTAGCATTTTTTATCTTTTCTTAAGTTCTACCTGAGTATCCTGTCTCCAGCTGGGAGTTCAAATCTTCATTAACAGTTTACCCTCAGAATGACTCATACTCTTTGAAGATATAGGTACACACATGAGCAGTAGTGATTTCAAAATGGACTCTAAACGGGCGGTGTAAGCCCAGAAGGGTTGTACAGCTCTCCTGAAAATAGCCACATTCCACAATAATGGCAGCTCTCCCTGCTGTTACCTAACACGATTCCAAATAAGCGCCATTAAGCAAGGGCGATTAAAAGAGTCTGTTTGCTTACATTCCCGCAGACGAAAGCGTGCCTTAAATCCAAGAGGTCCAGCAATAGGTATTTTGCATGGTTGTCTGACTGAAAGAGACGGAGTAAGGAGTGGTAGATGAAAGGCGAAAGGAGACAGGGGTTACTTTTAGGGGGTTATCTGATACCTTCTTGAGTTCCTTTTATAGTAATAGTAATAGTACTTAAATAATGTACGTTCATTATATTTGTTTGTTTTCAAAACATAGAGTTTATAGTAGGCAATTTGATTCAGCGTGTCAATCAAGAGGGCGTATAAATTTGAGGGGATTAATCTCTCGGGTGCAGTTTATAGCCGGAAGGAAGAGGGAGAGCGCTTGACTATACTATTATGTTAGGTCAATTAAATAAAGAGTGAGCAAACGCTTGAGTTTGACAGATATTTGATAAAAAACAAAATCTGTTGCGTTATTTGGAATACCCAATTTACATATTGTTGCGGGTGCGCAGGTGCGTAAGAGGTGCAAAAGTGTGGTTGGTACTTTCCTTCCCATACGATGTCCAACAACGCACATGAGATGGTGGGCCACTTCTTTCTCATACCAATCCCCCATTTCTACTCAAAGGTTGAAATGACAGCCACTGCTTGCGATTGTAGGAGGAAGGACAAACTATGCCTATCTCCCTTCGCCTGAAACAGTTGAGTTTCTTTGACGCCCACTATTAAAGCTTCGGCTGGAGCTCATTATTTTCCTTTTCTTTAAATTGATTAAGTCTAAAAATCTTCTTTAGAAGCCGATTTCACCAGTTAACAAATTTCAAGTCAATTTACCTAAAGCATTAATCGGGGCGGGATAGATTATATTAAAGATAGCCCCTTGAAAAAAAAAATAAAAAAATCACTTTTTATCCCTAAATATTTCACATTTATATTTTTATTATTGTTTTGAAATGATGGGGAATGGCATTATGATAAAGTGATATAAAAAAACAAGGTTGAATATCACGATCCTTGGGGCTTTACAGATAATAATTGATATTTAAAAAAGTTTAGTTTTTCCCTGATGATTAAAAAATTCCAGACGACCAGGAATGACCTTTAATACTAGAAAGCATTTAGATACCAGATACCTCGGTCTATGTCAGAAAATGCTCCATCTCAACAAGCTAAACAAGTGGATCCAGAATCCGCCTCTGGATAGTGTTCTACCACTCCACAGGAGTTCATTAAAAGGTGTCAATAACTTTTTTAGAATCTTGTAACCAAACAAACATCGGAGATTATTTGACCTCCACCAAACCTTTTCGGCGTTCTCAAATTTAATTCCCAATCATTAACTATTTTGAACCTTTTTAAACTGTCCACCCTTTCTTTTCCCTTACTGCCCAAGGGAGGGAGCAGGACAGCGTAACGTTGAAACCCTTCTAGAGCTGATATCCGGAGGGGGACCCGTGCAATCATAGCCCCCACGCTCGCAGATGCGTGCCATCCTGGCCCTAACGCTTGAAGAGGGATCTGGAGTTATATACATATCTTCCACACATGTTCACTCCATTTATCTTCACGAAACTCGTGCGGGCAATGCCATCGTTGGTTTTGGCTTTAATTTTATGAGAAAAAACAACAACACACATGGGTTGAGTAGAGTCACCGGATGGAGTCCGAGTGGGGTTCTAGTTCAGGGCAGTTGCCATAGGTACCATGTACCCGTCTGTCGTTCGGCGGTAAAAGAATAGACATGGTTCGCATCGTTCACGCTGGATAGTGGGGTGGGGGAACCCCCTCCTCCTCCTCCACGCCAAGCAGGTGGTTGTATCTAATAGACCAATCTAACAACTCTGGCCGTTGAAGCACGACGGGACGATTTAACCCACCTTTGTGGGCACTAACTGATATATATATATATATATATATATATATATATATATATATATATATATATATATATATATATATAATCTGAGGAAGTAAAGTCCTTATGTACTCACACCAAATAAAATCTCTTGATTGCAGATTTTTCTTGCTATTTAATGTGATTTTATTTATTGATTCACGTCTTTTACTTTAGGTAATTTATAACTTCATTTTTTATTTACTATCCTAAAGTAGTGAACCCTCTTGCTTTCCTTTGTAGCAGGGAAATATAAGTACAGAGTGCGAATCCCTTAAACCCATAGGCTGTGTAAACTGATACTTGTATGGGTCAATGGAATCGATGTCCTTTTATCGCGCAGAGCGGCTTCGATTATCTCACCAGTTCAACTTCTGCGAAGCGAAGTCGCATACTTCGGTCTACTGTCAATTATCAATCCAATATCAAACCTCGGGAATTAATTCGGAGAAAGTCGTGTGATTGGGGTCGTAGCTGAATCTTCTGAGGATTGTAAACCTTATCTTAAGTCTATATAAGTTCTCCTCTTCTGCCTTTTATAAAAAAAAACATTCGATTGGTGAGTAACTTCTGACCTCTTAGGGTTCATATAAAAAATTCATCCCAAATATCTGCCAAGTCAAAAAGTGCCGCCAACATGAGAAAGCTATTCTCACAGACTCACACTGAATATACCTCTGCATGTCTCTCCTGTCTATTCATTTGCCACCCGCAAACTACCTTCTCTAATAAAACTATTGTTAATCTACCACCTACGTCACGAAAGTCTGGATATCTTACTATGGGAATCTAGGTCTCAATGTAAAACTAACGAGTTAATCCTTGTCTTTCTATGAATTACTGAAGACAATTTCACCGCAAAAGTGAAAATGTTGAGAAGCTAAATATTAGATTTTAGTGAAGGAAGACTTCCTCTTCTTCCCTATATTTAATGTAGGTTGAGAAAGAAGGGAAGCATTTCTCAGTGTAAAGGAACTTTTGTACATCCAGACTGTTTTACCATTCAGCGGAGGACTGCAGAAATGTCGTTGCTAACCTATCCTATAAAAGACTGAATGGTTTTGTTTTCTTGAACATCCTGGGATATTTTGTCCCTGGTGGGAATTTCGTGAATAAATTTGATAATTTAAACCTAGAAATGTTACTAAGTTTATAACACAATATACATTTTTCTGGCCAAAATAAAGATAGTTCACTGACTTTTGATACATTGTATGTTTTTTGGCACCGATTTGCTTTAGAATCATTCAGTTTAGAGTAAACCTATATGGCAACATTCAGTAGTGTCTTTGACCTAGCAACCACCTGGTATAGATTTTATAACTGTCCTAATTTTTAAAGGAGTTGCAAAAGTGAGGGCGCATGGAAAAGACATTACACCATATTATAAAGGACGCATCGTCTCCTTCCCTGAATGTGGCATATCATCACGTGATATTTCTACAGCAACAGCTATAGCCATAATAATAATACAGAGAACAATTGCATGATGGAAACAAGAAAGAAGGGGCCAGTTCATCTCGTAGCAAATGTGGTAAGCAGCAAATTATTGACGAACGAGACAGGCACTCCTTGTAGCGTTTGATCAAGAAACCTCGGAGTTGCTCGACGCAGCAGTTAACCAACGTGTTTTGCGAAGGTCTAAAAACGATTTCAACGAGAACTCTGCGTCGCGAAATTAAAATAAACGCATATATGCAGTGGTGTTTTAATCAGGAAGCATTGTGACTGCAACATATAAAAAAAGGCTTCAGTTCTCCAAAGAACATAAAACTGGAGTGGATGGGATTAAAAACGTGTGATGTGGCCTGTGGAATCTAGGTGTACCCTCTGTCAGATTATGCCGAGAACCACATAAAACATTGGATTCATCATGCATCGTCCCCTCCGTGCATGAACCTGGAGGTAGTGTGTTGGCCTGGGAGTGTTTTTCATGGGCTAGACATGGATCTGCAACCCTCTTCAGCAACAAGATGAAGAGCCCCGACTATATATATATATATATATATATATATATATATATATATATATATATATATATATATATATATATCGAATTAAAAAGTAATCCTATTGAAATTCGGTTAGGTCTCTGGGTCACACTTCAGTCATAACGTGATGTTCCTAAAGGGGCAATTTTCTTTCAATGGAGACGGGACCCTAATCGATCATCCACGATGGTTTCTCGTGTACTAACTCTTAGTCCTCAAAGGTTTTATCCGCAATCCTTTCTCTAATTACTACAGGATCGATCTTTCTAGTTCCCTCTCGTTTCATTTTCCCCTGGCCATTTTTCGATGGAAGAGGTCCTCTCGTCCTTGTCCATAACGCTTTTTATGCAGATGGTCTACTACTGTAATATATCACTCCTCATGGTCTTACGCCAGATCAAAAATTTACATCGCAGCTGCCGTCGAGTAGGCAGCCTCTAAGGGATTGTAGCATTTCTATCACAAATCCCCCTGCGTCATTCTCCGGCATCGTCACTAGACAATTATCATAACACCGACCAAGCAATTATTGATGTCCCTGTGCATCATTTATAACGGTGAGCTCTCTAGTAGGTCCAACCTGGCCTAGCCCTGGCCCCCAAACCCGATTGTGAGCAAATAACATCTGGAAGAATTGCGTGCACATCCGGTCGAGAGCATCCTAAGAAGTCTTATATTTAGAATACTCGGGCTATTAACATTCCACCCGTTTTAACTTATCCTCTCTTCTCCATTTCCGGCAGAGATACCATCATTGGGTTTCCTATTATGGTTACTAGTGATGATAATAATATGCCTTTCCATCTCCTGCAGCCACGAACCAATCTAAACCTTTGTTTGGCCT
Organism: Ceratothoa steindachneri; assembly: GCA_963969495.1. NCBI lineage: Eukaryota > Metazoa > Arthropoda > Malacostraca > Isopoda > Cymothoidae > Ceratothoa > Ceratothoa steindachneri. The sequence goes on from OZ018333.1 coordinate 23,805,835, forward strand.
AGAGTCCTTTTGCTGCTCGCGTGAAACGTCATCTCGGTCCTCGGGATGACGTGGGTTCCCCTGCGCAGAAACGTTTCTTTACTTCCACCGATTATATGAGCGTCGCCACCATGGTGGAGCATTGGGATCTCCCGTACACAGATCACCTTGGTTGTTTACTTGAAATTTCCCAGTATTTATACCGCATGGATTCTTCAACCTTCCGCATCAGGTGGTGTGATATCGATAGGAAAGGCATCTTTTGCTGGGTGCAGGCCACCATGGAGTGCCTACCATTTCGGCAGTGAACCTCAGAGAATGTGCAATTTCACGCTCAACGCTCCCCGTCCACCTCTATTTTCCGATCTTCTGTTGCTTTTTAACAAGCTCCTACGCTCTATAAAGGAATCTCTATTACCCATCTTTACCACTTCCTCTTCTTTCACTCCCAACATAAAGAGAAATTGGTGCCCGGTCTGTGCTTGTTCCATTATCATACCTCTGCCCACACTTGCTTCACACGCCCGAATCACTTGCCTCAAATTATACGCAATGATCCCCCATTTTGTATGAACCCTTACACGCAGTCATGTCTACTTGAATGGCTCAACATGTGAATGTCCACTCGGTCTCTCTCTCTACTTCTTTACTGCTACACGGCGCCATTCGAACTGATAAGTTTTAAACAAGCTTCAACTTCCACTTCAAAATAATATTGTTTACCCCAAAACCCATACTTTGCAATAAAGATATAATTGGTAAAAAATATTCAGTAAAAACTCCCCTTTGATGTAGAAGTTATTCTATTGTAGTATTTATGTCAATATTATCGTTTTACCTACATTAAAACTAAAATAATTGATAGCAAATTACACGATGTTCAGGTTTGCTTAGGAAGAAAAATAACACTTTTTTTTCCGTTGTTTAAATTATGTGAAGGATAGTTGCGTGACCTCCCTCCCTTGGATTTCTGGGTAAATTCCCCGTTTATCTATCCTTTTTTATATTTTTACTTCCGAACATCTATATTTGATTTCAATCTTTTTTAGTGAAAATATCCCCGTTATATTTACTAGTCAAGTTTTGTGGACCATGACCAGGAGGGAAAATGAAAACTATAAGAAAGTGCCAGGTCATTTTAATTGCAATCCTGAGGGGTTTCACAAATCAAAACATAGTTTTCCTTCTCTGTAATGATATGGCCGTCGAAAATCTCTTCATTTCCCTTCCCCGTCTTTCCTATTCAAACTAACTTATTTCCTACCAATGAGCTACTTACTACATTGGATTAGAGGATTAGAGAAAAGCTCAAGTTTCTCCATTTAAAATTTCGATAGCCACTTGTATAAATAGGGCTCTGAAAAGAAGATTCTCAATGAATCTTCTTCTTCAAACCTCCTCCCCCTTGATTCAAAAGAGTCAGGAATTTATATACTTAGAAAGCTTATCTGACCCCATTTGACCAATAACCATTTAGTTTTATACTCAACTGTGAAATAAACTCTAGAATGTAAAAAAAACCCTTCTTTCAATTCTCTCCCCTCAAAATAAAAAGGCAAAAACTTCCCAGTTTTTATCTCAAAATTTCAGTACAAAATCTACTTCTCTATCTCTTTATCTAACTACTTCTAACTAATAAAAAACAAGGTCTCGAATGATAACGAGCGACTTATTATTGACGCTAAATATTCATTAAAGGAACTTTCCGCTCAGGATATTTCCTATACCATGACATCGTCATGAATATTAACATTCAATTCCTAGCATTTCTACGTTAATTACAATTATTCCAATTTGAAAGTAGAGATTTTTAAAAGTCAGGCTATTATTATCATCTTTCTCTTGAGAAGTAGGAAAAAAACGGGAAAAAATGTCGAGGTAGAGTGAAGTAAATGAAGAATCTTTCAGTCAAAATGATATTTCCCATTTTTATTTCCCTAGCTTCGGCGATTTCACTGAATTTTAATGATGAAGTAAAGCAAAGAAAACAACAAATATGGCTAAATTGCCCCTGCAATTGTATCTTTGGCTCAAAAATGAGGTTATTTGAACAGTAAAGATCCTCTTGAATATTGACCATTTATCTGATAGGATGAATATATGTGTGAAATGAAAATTTTAAATATGTTTTGCAAATTACCTGAAATTTATGATAGTATGACAGTGATAGCTTCAATGATAATGAATATACAAATTATGTGGCTCCCAAAATGAGTGTCGTAATAGTATAGTGCCAAAAAACGCCATTTTATCGACAGAAATTTCGATATATTTTTCTAACGCCAAATTGAATGCATAAATTTGGAAAATTGCCTTAAAATGGGCGGGTTTAAGACGTGATCGCTGAAGCAATATTTGTATATGGGTTGATAATGGAAGAATATATATATATATATATATATATATATATATATATATATATATATATATATATATATATATATATATATATATATATATATATATATGTATATATATATATATATATATATATATATATATATATGTATATATATATATATATATATATATATATATATATATATATATATATATATATATATATATATATATATATATATATATATATCTAATAGTGCGAAATTATAGAATAAATCGATAAGAATGAGATACGAAACAATGTTTGTAATATTTGGTTATTATATCAAGGCAAGGAAACCATAATTTAATGAATTGAATACAAATTATAGTTAGTTCTTTTACTATTTAGAAACTTCAAACGCTTAAATTAGTGGTAAATGCTTGAGTTAACAGAAATCATCTGGTTGTTATGATATATTTGGATTGATGGCACGCTTTTGGTCCTTCATACCCTTTTCAATTAAAATGGTGTTTGGGTGACAGAAATAAGTGATTATCTGATTTTCCGATTATGAAAATATGAAGGTTAGGTGAGAACTTGCCAACCTTGGTCGTCAATTAAGTTACGAACTCTTCATAACAACAATGGATGACATTGAAGACATAAAATCACAAGTAAATTTATACTCTACTGATCTCAGTTAATACTCGTACCTAAAACTTTGGTGTCTAAACTTACCGAAACTTTGACTACAAATCTCGAGTTCTTTCACTACCATATTTTGTAAAACCATTGAATTAAGTTTGCAATTTCTCTCCGATGTTAATTTGTAGAAACTAAACATTTATGAGCCATATTCTCCTTTATTAGTTCAGGGTGGGATGAACTTTTGGCGATGACCTGGAATTAACTACAAGAGAGAAAAAGATGCCGAGAATTGCGTCGGATAAACTGAGAACCAAGACGACGCTCTCTCTGATTGTACGCGATGGACAATCTTTCTCTTTGGCCAAGGGAAGTTACAACGACAAAATATTAGTTTTTATGTCCATTGGGGTCTTTTAGATATCACCTTTCGATACTACTTTCCAATTTTTGTCATAATCAAGTTGTTTAGTTTTTGAAAGTATTCCCCTGAGCTTAAATATATTCAGATATTATATTCTTAACAGGACTCGAAAAGGAGTATAGCAGTATGGATAGCAAATTTCTTATGTCCGTACGATTCTATACAATCTCTTCAATTACGTACGTCTATAAGATTGAATACGATACAACACCCCTATTCTTATATTCAGATTATAGCATAAATTCATAGGCATGTAAGGATTTGCTTGGTATCATTCCTAACCGTAGATGGTTATAGAATGTGATTTGAGTCTCAGCATGTATAGAAATCTTCTCAATCTATCTAGCCTACCCATATTTCCCTTTCTCTTAACCTTATCACTTTCTCTACAAACCTTGTTTTAAGAATACTTTTAGTAATTATTGTGTCATTTTTTATAAAAATATTCTAACCCCCTCCCCCCCTCCGCATGTATTTAGTAGGATGGAAATCAGCCGAGAGCATCTAAGGGGTTATTTAATTAAGGCGTCCGGGGTATTAAAACGTGGTTTTCGAGGTCCGTAGACGCCCAACATCACTCTTCAGCCCAGGACCCAAGAATAGAAGATTTGTGTTAAGAGTTTAATGTTATTCTTGAGGTCCTATATTCCGGCCAGATGATAAAAATAACGATAGAAAAATATAAATTTGGCGCATTCATTGGATTAATTTACTGAAGAGACTATATCACAACCAATGTCACCGATTGTTCCTGGTATCAGTGAAATCACATTTCTTTTACCAGGTAGAAAGGGGAGGATCGCCAATTTACGCATATGCGACCCACACAAAAATTAAATTTATTCGCCTTCTACGACGCACAGCTACCATACGTATTCGTATTCTTTGGAACATTATAAAGGTGAAATGGCTGCCAAAATAGAGACAAATTCAAACAATGGTATGGTCCAACTCAGGACTTCCATAGAGTGATGTCAAGCTGATCAGTGACAGATTCCTGTTGTCAGATTTGTCCGAACAAGTTTGATGTTCCCACCTGGAAACAGAGGGAGAGGGTTTCCATGGCAGGGGAATGTGCATGGATCGCTCCAAACTAAATGAAGTAGAATAAGATCGGAATTCCAAAGTATCTTACAGCTATTTCATAATTACAGAACATAAAGATAAGATCATCATTGCAAACATTTTCTCACGTTTGGTTTTATCTAATGAAATCGCTTTTTCCCTCTTCGGGAGACGTTTTTCTGTGTACAATTTAGGGTGGAGCGAAAAACATTTTTTCTAAAATATAATTTCTCACCGCGAAATTTTTATGGGGCTATCTGTCAAATTAAACCTCCTAAAAGGAATTTTTAATATAATATTTTTTAAAGATTCTTCAACGCCATTGAAAATTGAAAATAATGCGATTTTCAACTAGATCTTCAATTTCGTGGATTATATCTGAAAATTGAATTCAAATTTTTAATTGATCCTTGATAATTGATCTTCTAGCCCACCTTAATCATGCAGCTAATTCCTCCATCCCGCTCTCTGGCTCAACTGCCCGTGGACCACAATTGAAATGGTGGTCTGCTAAATGCTCGAGAGTTGTGATTGAATGTAAACAGGCTTGCCGATGTTACCATCAGTGCCCCACGAAGGTAAAGAAACCTGATCGTAACCGAGTAAGGGCAGCACGGCGATGCACCCTTCAACGAGCTTGAAAAACCTCGTTGGATGGTTACATCGCATCAAAAAGTGGGCAGCCCCCTGTAGGCAAAATCTGGAGGAGGGTCAAAAAGCTAATGAAAAAATCCAATGGCTTTTGCACATTGTTCAGGCCGAAGAACTGTTGGTAGACTTGTCCCATACTTCCGATGTTTTGGCCCGGTCGTTTGCAAATATTTAAAGCCCAGACAACTATTCCATCCAATTCCAGTGCTTTAAACTCGAACAGGAGCAGCATCCTATCAACATTATAGAGCCTAACATGGATAATGAGCCTTATGACCATCTCTTTTCTATCCATGAGCTTCATAATGCACTGAATTACTTTGGATCCACTGTACTCGGATCGGATGGCATTTCCTATGATATGATTAGGAATATGCATTCATCCCTCCTCTTACATTTGCTGGACATCAATAACTTTATCTAGATTAGGGGCTGCTTCCCTTCTATGTGAAGGGAAAACCAGGAAAGAATGGGACGGAAACTACCCACTACCGCCCCATTGCCATTATTAGTTGTCCATGTAAATTAGGGTTCAGAAAAAAATATAATATCATCGTCTGGTTGTTAGAATGTAGGTTTATATAAGAGATGCTTTTTCAAAGAGGCAGCATTTTGTTGCTGTTTTCTTTGATATTGAGAAAGCATATGATACCACTTGGAGGCATGGTATCCTTAAGCAAATCCATGATTGGGGCCTGCGGGGCTTTCTCCTCAGTTTTGTCGAGCAATTCCTCATGTGGCTCACACTACTTATGAAAGTTGGAAATGCCCTATCAGAGCTCGTAGAGCAAGTTGAGAGTGTGCCACAGGGAAGTGTCTTCAGTGTCACATGCTTCTTTATCGCCATCAATGGCATTATCGCAAATCTCCCAGTTGAGATTTCCTCAACTCTATATGTGGATGACTTCGCACTTATATGTTCATCGCCTAGACTTCTACTTATCATCCGTAAACTAGAGCGGGTTATAAATACCCTAGCTGGTAATGCTTCTTCCGAGAGCTTCTGCTTTTACAATCATAGATCGGTCACATGGGACCCTTCCCATTTGTCACTGTATGGTGTCCCTGTCACCTTTGAGCCCTATTTAAGATTTCTAGGGTTGATCTTTGAATCGAGGATTTCTTGGAGGCCTCATTTTGACGCTTTGAAAAGGTCTTGTCTGAAGAGAATGGATATAATGAAATTACTGTCACACAATTCATGGGGAAGTGATCGATATACCCTGTGGCTTTTTTAATGAGCATTAGACCAGTCAAATTGGACTCCTCTGCCTCGCCATCCCTCCTGGAAAAATTAAATACTGTTCATAACCAGGGTGTGCGCCTGGCTTCTGGAGCCTTCAAGTCCTCCCTTGTGTGGAGCTCTATGCAGAGAACGGAAATCTTACTCTTCCTTTTCACAGGCTGAAGTCTAACCTCAAATATCTTTTAAGACTTGAACAATTACCATCGTCGCCAGTATATGATTGCACGTTCAATTTGAAAACAGTGACCTCATATGATAGATTTCCATCCCCAGCTCTTCCCTTTGCTTTGCGCATGACTGAGCACACAGGACGTTAAATGGAGTTTTCTGTTATTCTGTTTTCAATACCAAAGATTCCCCCATGGCTCATACCACCTGTAGTGGTATTTAAGGGGCTTACTGGTAGGCCCAAGGATCAGTTCTTGCCTGTAGCCTTGAGAACCATGTATGATCATCACTCTCACCATCTACCTAGCACTTTGGTGTTCACCGACGGGTCCAAGTCATCGGACAGAGTTGGAGCTGCTGCTGTCTTCCCATCTCAGACCGCATTGGTTCGCCTACCAAGTGCAGCTTCTGTTTTCACAATAGAACTTGTTCTCGTTCTTGCTGCACTCTTTATTATTGCTCCTAGGCCATCTAGTTGTCTTACGATTTTCTCTGACTCCCTTAGTTCTCTGGATAAACTGAGTGCTTTTAATTCTAGCCATCCGCTGGTTTCCAAGATCCAGGGGTGGCTTCTTTATCTTTCTCCTATTCATAAGATTTCTTTTTGCTAGGTGCCAAGTCACGTAGGCATCTCAGGTAATGAAAGAGCAGATGCTATGCCAAGGAGTTGGCATCATTAGTGTAGAGAAATAGCTACATTAAGCATCCTGAAGGAGTATAGGTACATTAAAGCCTCCCCTTCCTCACAAGGAGCAGCGTGGGAAAGGTACCGGCGAAACTGCTTACCATGTGTAATCTCATCGCCGCTTTGGGCAGTTGGAGCTAACATCTGTTTTAAGGCAACCACCTAAGGTCCTTAAACGATGCTCTAACGATCAAATTACCTATGAGACCCATAAACCCGTGGTTATGGAAAAAACAGCGGTGCGAGTCAGAAGGCACGCCAAGTAGCGGTGTGGTTGCGAGCCTCTAATTTGCGAGCTGACTTGGGCACCCCAGTGCCACCTCAAGAATTCTTGCTCTCCCCAGATGCTAACTCACCATTCGCCCCCCATCCCTTTGCCTCTGTGGCCTGGTCACTTGCCCCTTTAGATGGGGCGGCAATCCGCCTATAAATAAGCCCCGCGAAGAAAGAGAGACGATTATTATCACAAGTCGATACGCCAGAGTAGGATTAGTTCGTAAAGATCGATCCTTCGGCCAGACAAGAAGATTATTAGAAGTCGATACGCCAGAAGAAAGATTAGTTCGTAAAGATCTATCTTTCAGCCAGACAAAAAGATTAGAAGTCGAAACGCCAGAAGAAGGGTTAGTTCGTGAAGATCGATCCTTCCGCCATACAAGACTATTTCCGTGAGAAACAATAAGATCAGATTAAAAAAATCGATCCACCCCTTTTTAGGGCCGTATTAACCTAAATAGTCAAGCTTTATATCGGTGCTATACCGAAAAAGCCTTTTCAGTTTGCGAAGAAATCTGACTGAAGAAAAGCAAAGCCGCTTACACTCGAGTGACTCTCACATCTCAAGCACCGTAAGAGTGAGAGGAGAAGAATCCAGCCCCAACGAGCTCCCGTTTTATAATTACGTTGAAGAATCAGCCCCCGTCACAGGCGACAAGCAATCCCTCCTCGAAGAAAATTCCACCAGCGGCCACAACACTTCAAAGCAAGATATAAGACCTCCAGCGACATCCGGCAATCCCTAATACCTACCTGTAAGTTAAAAATAACATTTATATTCCTATTGCGATAGTAGAAGTTTAGTACGTCTCACGTTTTAAAGGAGAGTAGAAACCATTGTTCTTGAATCTAGGTCATATGTGTTTGTAGACGAGAGTACGTTAATTTAATGTTTAACGCTAATCAAATAGTGTCGAGGATTTTTTGTCATTGAAAGATCTTTGATGCCAAAGATAGAAATTTGTTAACTGTTGGTTTGTTATAGTTAAGTGTTTCATTTAAAATGCATGTTTATTTTGGTAGATATCTGGTGTTTCCTCTTATCCTTATGTTTTTAAAAATAGCTCTTCCTTGAGAATAAAACTACTGAATTAGCACTCTTAGAACAAAGCCTACTTCATCATAGAAGTAACTCACGCCCCTTAAAGCATACCGCTACTAAAAGGGTGTCAAAGAGTAGAGTGATTAATAACAGAGGGTCATTTTACGACATATAATAAAAGTGGTGTCAGGTCTACAGGATTTTATATTAGAAAGAACCCAGCAGTGTCTATTTAAGGAAGAGCTAACACATAAAAGGAACACCAGGAATAATAGAATATTTGACAAGTGGAAAATTCGTAAAGTTAGAATTGGATACCATCTAAAGGTAATTGTTAGGCCAAGTGGTAAGTTTCGGTGGTGGAGTAGGTCAGGCTTGATTAAAAACAAGGAAGATGACTGACATAAGCGCGATGGCATTGTTTGACCCTTTATCGGAAGCAAGGTCAAAGCCTAGAACTGGAAGGAGCCGATATGATCTCGTTTATTCAGGAGAAAGAGAAAAACGAAAGAGAAAAAAGAAGAGAGGAACGTAAAATGAAAATGGAAGCTGATGAAAGAGAGAAGATAAGGGCTCATGAAAGAGCTCTTAGCAAAGACAAGTTAGCGGTGCAGTCAGTGTCATCCAGAACGGAAGTGTCACCAGCGGTCAGCATGAAACTCCCGGAGTACAGGGACGAAGAAGATTTATGCTCATATCTCTCCCATATTGAAAAAAAATTTGAAGTCAATAATTTGGACCTAGAAGAAGATGGGGTCGCCAGACAATTACCGCTACTTAATCGTAGGATGAGAGAGATATTCGTATCTTTACCCTCAGAAGCGACTGTGGACTATTCCACTCTCAAAGCCGAACTTCTCTCAGCAACCAACCTTAACCCGGAAGAATATAAGACGAAGTTCAGGCAGGCTCGTATAAGACCTGGACAAACATACAAACATTTTGGCTTTGAGCTTTGTCGAAGCCTAGAGTTTTGGATGGAGTCAAAAGGGGTAGAGAAGGAAGTCGCTGCGGTCGTCGACTTTATGCTTAGAGATCAGTTACTAAGTACACTACCCCAGGAAATCCGTGCATTCGTTAAGGCCTGAAAAACTTTTACCTTCAACGAGTGTCTGGACAAGGCTGACCTCCACGTGGTAAATGATCGTTTATATCCGAGGGAGTACAAGAAAGAGAAGGCTCCCTCCCCAAAGAAAAATGGGCCGCCACCCAGGCATTTACAGAAGAAGCCCTTTAAGTTCTCAGCAGCAAAAGGAACTTATAAGCCAAATTTGGGAGGAGAAAAAAATCAAAAAGAAGTTAGGGTTCCACAAGGATTATACTTTAATACCGGCACGTATCCCAGGAAGCCCATCACTTGTTATACCTGCGGGATAATAGGTCACCTGAGTTTCCAGTGCCCACAGAAATCCTGACTGAGGGAGACCTCGAGACAACAGGTGCAAAACCTGACTGCCGCGATCCCAGCAGGACAAGCTGATTCGTCCTACGTCCCCAGGCTAACATCCGAAGGGCCCCAGCAACAGGTAAACTTTCTATTCAACAAAAGTTCGCCAGGTGGCCTACAATTTGAAGAAGGCACTGTTAATGGGTGCCGAGTATCCACTTTAGTCAGAGACACCGGATGTACGTGCATAGTGGTATCCGAAAAGTTGCTGCCCCCAAAAAACCCTAACCATAAGAAATTCGCAATCGTCCACGACTTTTTAGGACGCGACAATCAATTCCCCGTCGTGAGATTTCATATACAATGCAGATATTTTACCGGTTGGACGGACGTGGTAGTAGCCCCGATTGAGGTCTGCGCAGTACTAATCGGACAAAATTCCCTAATTTCCCAGCAAGAAGTGGCCCATTCAAGTAGTCACCCGGGCACAAGAAGCCCAGAGGAAAGAGCAACTTGCTAAGTTAACCCCGAGGATTACCCTCAAGGATGATGGGTTCAAATTGACTTCCTTCGCCAGTGCTCAGAAGGCATGCCCCACTCTTAAACCTCTATGGGAGAAACCTATTAAAGGTGAAACTCTCCAAGTGAAAGGAAAGAAGCCTATCCAGTATATCGTATAAGACTCACTTCTCTACCGTACTATCAGCGAGGAGGATAAGGAGAACAAGAAAGCACTGTGTGTACCTAAAGAATACACGCAAAGAATTTTGAATACCGCGCATGATGGAATATTAGCTGGACACTTTAGGCACAACAAAACGGCGCAGCAGATATTCCGACACTTTTATTGGCCCCAGGCCGCCAGGGAAATTGTGGCCTATTGCCGATCATGCGACGTGTGTCAGAAAGATCCATCCAGAGGACGGGTACCTCCCGCACCCTTACAAAAGGTGCCCGTTCTAACCGAATTATTCCTTCGAGTGGCTATTGATTCGGTGGGACCAATTCACCCCCCTTCAAGTGGAGGACACTCCTACATCCTCACCCTAGTGGATTGTGCCACCCGGTTCCCAGATGCCGTGGCACTACGGAAGATTAACACTATTTCCTGCGCTAAGGCATTAATTTCAATATTTGCACGAGTAGGCACGCCTAAAGAAATTCTATCGGATAGAGGGTGCCAATTCACCTCAAAATTGATGGAGTATTTTAATAAACTACTGTTAGTCAAGCCAATTTTTACGAGTCCATTTCATCCATCCGCTAACGGAATCTGCGAGAAATTAAACGGGACTCTCAAAAATATATTGAAGAAGTTGTGTCAAAACAACCCTACACCATAGCACAGATACCTGCCTGCAGCCCTTTTCGCCTGCCGAGAAATACCTCATCGGACGTTGGGATTCTCGCCCTTTAGCTATTATACGGGAGAAATGTGCGAGGTCCTATGAGTATTCTTAAGGAATTATTTTCCAATGCGAAGCTCGACCAAGAAATCAAATCGTCTTACGCCTACGTGATGGATATGCGCGAGCGCCTAGAATACTGCTCTGGCTTAGCTCGAGAGAACGCCGAGAAAAATTTAGCCAAATACCGGGACTACTTCGATATGAAAGCAAAGGCTCGAAAATTAAAGGTAGGAGATGAAGTCTTATTATTACTCCCGACCGAAAATAATAAGTTATGGGCCCAGTGGAAGGGACCGTTTAAAGTAATCGAGGCACGGGGTCCAGTCGATTACTTGATAGATACCCCAACAGGGCGAAGAACCTATCACATAAACATGCTAAAAAAATATCACCGCCGCGCGTGCATAAAGAATATTACCCTTCTAGACGAAGAAGAACCGATGGATGCCGTTTACCCGGGTGCGCCCCTGAAGTCATACACACCGTGTGTGTGAAACAAGACGAGGAATACGAACTTACATCGCTCTCACCTACCCCGGAAGACCCTCGGGTGGATTTAAAGATAAATCCCCACTTAGAGATTCAACAAAAAGCGGAAATGTTGAACTTGCTCATGGAATTCCCAGAAGTCATTTATGAAAACCCCGGATGTGCCAAGGATTTTATCCATGAAATAAAACTAAAAACTAATTCAGTCGTGCAAAGCAAACCATATCCTTTACCGATCCACCTACGAGAAGCCTTTAATAAGGAAGTCCGGAATTTACTAAAATTGAGAATTTTAGAGCCATCGGAGTCCGATTATTGCTCCCCCATAGTAATGGTTAAGAAACCTGATCAATCAATACTTATGTGCGTGGTCTTTCAAAAATTGAATTCAGTGACTGTTTCCAACCCTGAGCCCATCCCGCTAATAGATCAAAATCTCCATTTATTTGAAGACGCTAAATTCATCACCGAATTGGATTTGTGTAAGGCGTACTATCAAATACCTTTTGCTAAGGAGTCCAAAAAACTGACGGCTTTTGCGACTGAGAGAGGTCTGTTACAGTTTACCAGGCTATCCTTCGGACTATTTACAGCTGGCAGCAATTATAATAGGATGATGAGACGAATTATCGCTGGCCTAAGTGACGTGTCGTTTTACTTCGACAACGTGTAAGTAGCTTCCCGTACATGGGAGTCACACTTACACGCCTTACGCTCATTGCTGGAAAAATTGAAGGTGCAAGGTCTATCCGCCGGGCCAACCAAGTGTTATTTTGCCTACGAATCCATTGACTACCTGGGATTCAAAATAGGACAAAAACACTTGACTACCCAGCAAGACAAAGTGGACGCCTTAGTCAAGATGCCCCGGCCGAAAACAAAGAAACAACTCCGATCGTTTATGGGAGCCGCCTTTTTCTATAGGCGTTTTGTGCCCCACTTCGCTTCCATTGCGGCTCACTGAATGATTTGTTAAAAAAGACAGCGTCAGACCCTGTCACGTGAAACCCCGATGCAATAACTCAGTTTGATGTTATAAAAGGAAACTCGTAACTGCGCCCATTCTTCGCTTACCAAATATGAACAAGATCTTCGGCATTCGCACGGAGGCTAGTCAAAACGGGTTAGGCGGAGTATTGCTTCAATACGAAGATGACGAAACAGCCTATTCTATAGCTTATGTCAGTAGGAAACTGTTGAGTAGAGAAAAAGCCTACGATACTATGGAAATCGAAGCTTTGGCCATAATATGGTCCATAGGTAAATTCCAATATTATCTAATAGGGCGCGAGTTTAAGTTGTAATGCGACCATAAACCGTTGTCATACTTAAGTAAAAATAAGAGTAAGAATGGAAGACTCCTAAGATGGAGTTTACTCTTGATGGAGTACCAGTACTCCATTCACTATATAAAAGGGTCCAACAATTGTATGGCCGACTCGTTAAGTCGGAACCCTGTAGACGATTAAGGAGCAGCCCAACTATTGTATTATAGCAAAGTTAAGTGTAAATCAGTAGAATTGTAAGTAAGTAGGGGCGAGTAACCCCCTAGTGGAAGGTAAGAAGATCCTAAGTTGGCACAGTAATATAGGAATTAATGTAGGGCAGGTGAAATGTTATCGAGGCATTCCCGAGTGAACTAGAATTTATTGTATAATATAATGTTCCGTAAGTTACCCATGTATATTATTGTAAGCGTTGGATTGGACCCCCCCCCCGTTAATTTCTTAGGAAGGGAGGTAAATGTGGAGAAATGGCTACATTAAGCATCCTGGAGGAGTATAGGTACATTAAAGCCCCCCCCCCTCATGAGGAGAAGCGTGGGAAAGGTAGCCGGTGAAACTGCTTACCATGTGTGATCTCCCCGCCGCTGTGGGCAGTTGGAGCTAACATCTGTTTTAAGGCGACCACCTAAGGTCCTTAAACGACGCTCTAACGATCCAATTACCTACGAGATTCATAAACCCGTGGTTATGGAAAAAACAGCGGTGCGAGTCAGAAGGCACGCCAAGTAGCGGTGCGGTTTGCGAGTCTCTAATTTGCGAGCTGACTTGGGCAACCCAGTGCCACCTCAGGAATTCTCGCTCTCCCCAGATGCTAACTCACCATTCGCCCCCCGTCCCTTTGCCTCTGTGGCCTGGTCACTTGCCCCTTTAGATGGGGCAGCAATCCACCTATAAATAAGCCCCGCAAAGAAAGAGAAGGAGATTATGACAAGTCGATACGCCAGAGTAGGATTAGTTCGTGAAGATCGATCCTTCGGCCAGACAAGAAGATTATTAGTAGTCGATACGCCAGAAGAAAGATTAGTTCGGGAAGATCAATCTTTCAGCCAGACAAGAAGATTAGAAGTCGATACGCCAGAAGAAGGGTTAGTTCGTGAAGATCGATCTTTCCGCCATACAACACTATTTCCGTGAGAAACAATAGGATCAGATTAAAAAAATCGATCCACCCCTTTTTAGGGCCGTATTAACCTAAATAGTCAAGCTTTATATCGGTGCTATAGCGAAAAAGCCTTTTCAGTCTGCGAAAGAATCTGACTGAAGAAAAGCAAAGCCGCTCACACTCGAGTGACTCTCACATCTCAAGCTCCGTAATAGTGAGAGAAGAACCCAGCCCCAACGAGCTCCCGTTCTTTAATTACGTTGAGGAATCAGCCCCCGTCACAGGCGACAAGCAATCCCTCCCCGACGAAAATTCAACCAGCGGCCACAACACTTCAAAGCGAGAGATAAGTCCTCCAGCGACATCTGGCAATCCCTAATACCTACCTGTAAGTTAAAAATAACATTTATATTCCTATTGCGATAGTAGAAGTTTAGTACGTCTCACGTTTTAAAGGAGAGTAGAAACCCTTGTTCTTGAACCTAGGTCATATGTGTTTGTAGACGAGAGTACGTTAATTTAATGTTTAACGCTAATCAAATAGAGTCGAGGATTTTTTGTCATTGAAAGATCTTTGATGCCAAAGATAGAAATTTGTTAACTGTTGGTTTGTTATAGTTAAGTGTTTCATTTAAAATACATGTTTATTTTGGTAGATATCTGGTGTTTCCTCTTATCCTTATGTTTTTAAAAATAGCTCTTCCTTGAGAATAAAACTACTGAATTAGCACTCTTAGAACAAAACCTACCTTATCATAGAAGTAACTCACGCCCCTTAAAGCATACCGCTACTAAAAGGGTGTCAAAGAGTAGAGTGATTAAAAACAGAGGGTCATTTTACGACAATTAGGGACACCCCCATCAGCCCCAGGTACACTTCGTGATGTTTATCCCTTCATCACCGAATATGTAGTCCGCTTATGGCAGAAGATGTGGGATGAGCTTCCTCCCACCAATCACCATTCCATAAAACCTTCAGTCCTCGTATGGCCACGTACCATGAGACCCCGTAGACTGGAAGTTATTTTGTGCCGACTGAGAAGAGGCCATTGCCGCCTCACTCATGAGTACTTAATAAATGGGCATCCTCCATCTTTGTGCATCCTGTGCGGGGTGCAGCTGTCCATCATTCACATCTTCGCTGATTGTCCCTTTTGAGAAATCTTGGAAAGAGGGTATTTCCTTTCATTACTGGGCAGATGGCTCCCCAATAGGTTCTTCGGGGCATCTTGTCTGAGACTCATGTCTCTTTTATTGTGAGTAGGCTTTTTAAATTTTTAGAAGAATTTAATCTTTTAGCCTAAATTTAATATATTGCTTCATGATTTTATTATATTCTATGTTCTTGTATCTATTGTCGATCCTTCTATAGTCTATGTTTTTATCCTTTGTCGAGTTCTCAATAGTTTATTTTTTATATCCTTTTACACCCCTTGATGGTTTAAAATTCCTGTACTTCCATTCTATTGATCTTAATCTCATAGCTATATTTTTGTATGTTCTCCGGGTTTCTATATTTTTATTTAGATCACTCATGCAAATTACTCTCCTTGAATTTGACTGCTGGCTAGTCCGTTTCGGGTTTGCAGCATTTATTTTTGGCACTATTCATTCATTCATTCAATTATTGATATATTTATCTAGTAGATCATCTCAGTTGCATCTCGCCCAAATGCGTTTTCTTTACTGTTCAATAATTTCGACAAGTTAAGGACTTATTGTATAAATTTGTTTCACATGTTTTTGTTTTTCTCACAAAATTGATGTCTGAATTCTGCTGAGTTTTGAACGTTAAAAGCTGCCAACTATTTCGGGTCCAATTAACATTTTTATTCTCCTAAATTTCGCATTAACCTGCGAAAATGGTTGGTGATAGTTTATGACGTATGAATGAGTTAAATGTCTAGTATTCACTGTTATTATGAAATCAGAAAACGTGAAAAAATAAATAACAAACGTTAAGAATAAAATTAATATAAATGATTGAGTTTTTTAATCGTTCTTTCACCGAAAATAATAAACAGACGCGCCATTATGGAATGATGAATCTCATTTTGTATAAAACTCTTATTTAAATTATAATTATTATGTCAATTAAGATTGAAATGTGGATTGGGTGAGTGATAAAATGAGAAAGTTTGTAAGGTTTCTCGAAAGTTCATAGAGAAAGTGTGGAATACATAATATTAAATTAGATTTTATTGACTCAAGATTGACCTGGGGAATTAGTGAAAAGAAAGGCAAAGCTTGATGACCTCTGATATACCGTTGTCGCCTTTGTCATATGTTAGATTATGTTGTTATGTGATAGTTCCGGTATTATAAAGACATTACCTATTTGCAGCTTAGGAACTCCAATTAATATCTAGGCTTCCTCAAATTAACAAGAAATATCATGTGAACGAATCTGTAGGGGGCTAAAAAAATCCTATAGGAGGCAGCTCATCTTCCAATCCCCCAGTTCAGTTTTACTTAGAACCCTCATCCCTAAATCCATCCACAGATTCATTCCCACCTATCATACTTATCCCTACATTTATCCAATCTATTCTTAAAATTAGATAGGAAAGGCGCTTTTATCACTGATCCAATTCCATTCATCTACCACTTTGTAAACCACTTTCTATCAATCTCTTTCTAAAACCTAAACTTATCCATCTGTTCACTCAAAAAAACAACCTCCACAATTTCTCCGTTATTATAACCTTTTATGCCGTTCAAATTAAGGTCCCTCGAACCCTTCTACTTTTCTAAGGGCAATTTCTCAACCTTTGAATCTTCTCAGTCATCCTTCTGTGAATGGACTAAAGCAAACCAATTTCCATCCTATAATAAATTTCAACCGAAAACCCACAAACTTCACTTTTCTGCATAAGGTAGTTGGTAAAGAGACATTTGGGAAGAAAGTGGTCATTTAGAAGAAAGTAAAGTATTTGGAAGATATATATATATAGTCGCATATCTTACGGCGAGCATTAGGGATGGATGGGCGATCTGCGGGCAGTCAATCCATCAGATTTGAGCTGCGGCAAGGTTCAGCATGCTACATCTAAGATCTCAGTTTGGGTGGGTATCTATTGAAAATAAAGGTACACATAAGATGATAGATATTGGTAAATACGTCTGGTAAAATTATGAAAATTTTCCAAGGAAATAAAGAGTTCAATATATTTTGAATTCCAAATTTTATTTAGTATTAGTTGTTAAATTAAAAGACATTTTTCTGAGAACACTAAAATATGCACTCACTGCACTGTTTGCCCCTTTGTAAAGACAACTACAAATGGGGGCAAATGTTTGTCTTGGGTTTCCCAAAGGCAGAGGAGGCAAAAAAAAAGGATGAGTAGTTATTTAAAGAAAGACTTTCAAGCCACCCATACACAAAAAGGTAGCTAGATAATTTTAAATTTCTTTCATATTAATCGTAATTTTAAATATAATCTAACTTTAAATCGTTAAGCAGACGTTTAGACCTCAAAAGGGTAGCACTTATTTATTTATTCTCTGTTTGGAGATGCATTTCCTCTTTTGTATTCTAATTTTGCATTGGTACTTTGTCGTAGAATGGACTATCGACGATATACCATATATAACTATTCGTTGATAGAACTATTCAATTATATTTAGAGTGCGTGGTTATCTGGTTGACCGATATTATTTATCTACAATATGCTTAAGAAGTGGAACTGAGCTCAAGGATAATAATATGGCTATCATTAATAAAATAGAGTTTTATTAATAAAACTATCAACAACACACAAAACGGAAAATATTGACATAAACAGAGAATGGAAAGGGTCGTGGGAAATCTGGCTAATCCGAGGATTAAGATTTGGGAGAGATTTAAAAAGTTAAAACAAATAAAAATTAAAGAGATGGGATGGTTCGCTAAACCATTTAAGGCACAGGATATGGTTGACAAAAAGGTTAAATACTCAAAAGTAATGTTCAGCTTACGTTTTTAAAAGTTTTTGTGCAGAGGAGGGTGACGCAAAGGAATCTTCGGTCCACTGGTGAGTTCCAGCCGAAGGGGAAGGGGATTAAATGATCCTGACGTGACGTCTTGGGAATGAGAACCATTTCTTGACGAACGGGCTTGAAGAACAATGGCTGTTCTACGTTGTTATCTTCTGAACAACAGGGGGGTGAGAACGGCCTCTTGTCTATGGGCTCAAAGAACAATGGCTGTTCTAACGTTGTTCTCTTTCTGAAAAACAGGGGGAGTAGGGTGAGAACCGTCTCTTGTCTACGGGCTCAAAGAACAATGGCTGTTCTAATGTTATTCTCTTTCTGAACAACAGGGGGGGGGGAGATGAGAACTGTCTCTTGTCAACGGGCTCAAAGAACAATGGCTGTTCTAACGTTGTTCTCTTTCTCAACAACAGGGGAGGCCTTGTGGACTTGGCGTCTTAAAGGCTCGAACCTTGGCACTCAAGGGATACTGTCCTCTTCTGGACAATGATGGTGTATCTCGAGGTAGAGGGCCCTGGTGCACAAGGTGAGATCAGATTGGCGCAATGTTTCGCGAAGAAAATCTGGATATGAATCTGCTCTTATTGGTAAAGTTTCCATATAAATAGTCGAGCCATCCCCTTGGCGTACGGGAAAATGGAGTAGGGGCTTCGAGGGAATGCCCAGCCGCGTCATGAGAACAATACCTTATCTGCCCATAAGCCTAACTCAATCTAGCGAGGGCGGCGCATGGGGCGAAACGGAAGGGGATGAACCACCTTGATTAAATATTGACTCAGGTGGGACGATAACGGGCCGGCTTCAAGGCGAAGATGCACGTGGGTAGCAACGTGTTTCTAAGCAAGCATGTCATAGCGGTTGAAATTAAGCGGCCTCAAACCGTTCTATCACACCCCTCCATCCCGGGGGAAGTTGTCACTTCGAAAAAAAAGAGAGAAGGGACAACGATAGAGCTCCGTTGTGGGTAACTCGTTTTCTTGTACCGACCGTACCTTCATGCACTTAACTTCTATTACCTCAATACTAATGATTATTTTGATCTTTGATTATAGGGGAAACTAACCTTTAATACAAACTTAATCATAAAGGGGGCATGGAGCAATGAAATGATATAAAATTAGTACATATGGGACAAAATAATTTATACGTAATTTAATGGGTACAAATATATATACATACGAGAAAAAAAATAGACATTGAGCGTTACAAAATTCAGACATATACATTAACTAATTCTATTACAAGAGAATCTAATTTAAGTCGTACAAGACGGTATATACATACATGGAGATCCTAATCCTACGAATACAATTAATCTACACTATTTGGTAATGCATTCCTACTCAGTGCGTCAGCGACCTGGTTATCGGAACCTTTTATATAATTTATCTTAAATTGATACTCTTGCAAGAGTAAACTCCAGCGCATAATTCGCTAGTTGGAGTGTCGTACATTCCGAATATAGGCCAACGGGAGGTGGTCAGTTCCTATCTGAAATTCTTTTCCTATCAAGTACATTTTAAATTTGTCTATAACCCAGATAATTGATAGAGCTTCCTTTTCCATAGTGGTATATCTCTTTTCGCGTGGTAATAATTGGCTACTAGCATATGCAACTGAATACTCGTTCCGTCATCTTCATATTGAAGGAGTACACCTCCAATGCCCTCGTTGCTTGCATCGGTCTTAATCCCAAAGGATTTTTCGGGGTTGGGCAACTTTAAAATAGGGGCAGAAATGAGCTTACTCTTGAGCTGATTAAAATGGGAAACAGCGACATCGTTCCAACGTAGAAGATCGGGGAAATTCTTTTTTAAAAGGGAGCTGAGAGGCGCCGAAGTTGCAGCGAAATTCGGAATGAATCGCCGATAGTAAGAAGCTGATCCTAGGAATGATCTTAATTGCTTCTTAGTATTCGGGAGGGTTATGTCGGCGATTGCCTTAATCTTGTCCTCTTGGGGACTTAACTGGCTTTGTCCGATTTTGAAACCCAAGTATTTTATGGTTTCGTGGGCAAAATGGCATTTGCTGGGGCCAATGGTGAGGCCATTATCGCGCAGTCGCTCGAAGAGAGCTAATAGGGTGGTTAAGTGGTGACTCCATTCACGAGTAGCAACGTAGACATTATCTAAATAAAAGGATACATTCGAAAGTCCATCTAACAACTTTCTCATGAGACGGTTATAGTTGCTATAAGCAGTCACGAGGCCAAAAGGAAGGCGCTTGAATTGCATTAAGCCTTTCTCCGTTGCAAAGGAGGTATATGCTTTCACATCGGGCCGGAGGGAAATTTGATAATACGCCTTGCACAAATCGAGTTGTGAGATGAACTTGGCGTTTTCAAAAAGGTGGAGGCTTCGGTCTACCAACGGGATGGGCTCGGCGTCGAACACAGTTACCGAATTTAACTTTCGGAAGTCGATGCACATCCGATAAGAGCAATCAGGTTTCTTGACTATGACGATTGGGGAACAATAACTAGAGGTAGACGGTTGTATTATGTCTAAACTAATTAAATTATCAACTTCGGCGTTAAAAGCTTGGCGTAAATGAATCGGCATGGGATAGGGTTTTGAACGGACGGGTTCTAAGGTTGTTAATTTAATATCACGCTCGAAACTAGTAGCGCATCCAAGCTTCTCTTAAATAACGTCGTCGAACTGACATAATAGTTCTTGTAGCTGACTCTTTTGATGTGGTGTCAGCTGCGCGTCAATATCCAGGTCAGAGGGTTCAAAAGACTCGCCTGGTAGGGAAGGAAGAGGGTAATCGGCATCAGGTTGGATGCACACTTTCTGTATTACATTAAGGGACTCCACGGGGTAATCCTCTTCAAGCGCCGATGTTTCGTCCAGTGCTACGAAGGTATCTCCATGGGCGCATCGGTGGTACTTTTTCAATAAGTTGACGTGATAGAGCTTATCGCCTGCTGGGGTACCAATGAGGTACTCTACCGGTCCTCGTACTTTGCGGACCGAGTACGGACCTTTCCATTGGCTTAGTAATTTATTACTGGCTGTGGGAAGGAGCAGGAGTACTTCATCACCGGGCTTAAATTTACGATCTTCGGACCTGACATCAAAATAGGTTTTGTATTTCTCCAAATTGACATCGGCATTTTCATAGGCGATGTTTGCGTATTTCTCGAGCCTCTGGCGTAGATCCAAGGCATAGGCGTAGGATGACTGTAGTACTTGATCCAGTTGGGGCTTGATTAACAA
Organism: Ceratothoa steindachneri; assembly: GCA_963969495.1. Classification (NCBI taxonomy): domain Eukaryota; kingdom Metazoa; phylum Arthropoda; class Malacostraca; order Isopoda; family Cymothoidae; genus Ceratothoa; species Ceratothoa steindachneri. Next base: position 23,827,205 of record OZ018333.1, read on the forward strand.
CTCCTTTAAAATACTGAGTGGCCCGCGTAAATTACGTCCATAAAGGAGCTCGAACGGGACGAAGCCTAATGTTCGGTGAGGAATTTCCCGATAGGCGAATAGGGCGCCAGGGAGATATCGGTGCCATTCGCGGGGCTGCTCGGCACAGATCTTCTTAATAAGGGATTTTAAATTTCCATTTAATTTCTCGCACATCCTGTTTGTCTGTTGCCGGAAATGGGTGGTAAAAGGGGGCTTTACCATGAGCAGCTTCCCTACGTACTCCATCAACTCAGAGGTGAATTGTCGGCCTCTGTCGGAGAGTATTTCCTTTGGGACGCCTACCCTTGAAAAGATGGAGATGAGGGCCTCGGCAGAAGAAATACTGTCGATTCGGCGAGGGGGGACAGCCTCGGGAAAACGGGTAGCAAAGTCTACTAAGGGGAAAATGTAGCTGTGCCCTTCGCTTGAAAGGGGCTGGATAGGGCCAACCAGATCGATGGCCACTCTGGAGAAGGGTTCAGTAATGACTGGTCCCCTTTGTAAGGGAGCAGGTTTGACCCGCCCCTTAGCGGACGTCTTCTGACACACATCGCACGATCGACAATGCTTTAAGATGTCAGCTGCAGCACCCGGCCAATAAAAATATTTAAAAATGCGCTGACCCGCTTAAGTATGACTAAAATGACCGGAAAAAATGCTGTCATGAGCTACTTTGAGCACTATAGGGACATGGGATCGTGGAAGGCATACGGCAGAAGTAACAGCGTTATTACTGTCCTCGGCAGATCGATAAAGTAAGCCACCTTGCTCCAGGTACCTGATGACTTTGGGTCCACGGACAGTCTCCGTGTCCTTGTTTTAGGCCTTATCCCATAAGGGTGTTAGTGCTTCACACTAAGCAAGCATGTGATAGCGGTCGAAATTAAGCGGCCTCAAACCGTTCTATCACACACAAAAATGTAGCTAGATAATTTTAAATTTCTTTTATATTAATCGTAATTTTAAATATAATCTAACTTTAAATCGTTAAGCAGACGTTCAGACCTCAAAAGGGTGGCACTTATTCATTTATTCTCAGTTTGGAGATGCATTTCCTCTTTTGTATTCTAATTTTGCATTGGTACTTATAATTTTGAGGGGAAATTATACTTTTGAGTTCTAATTATTTGAAAAATTGCCTTATTAATTGCAATACAATGAAAAGTTTGTTCTAGTTTTAATATAGTAATAATCGGCCTCTTTTTATTTCTGTATAAAATATAAATCCTGCTATGCAAGAGGGGGAGTAGCTTTTGTGAATCTGATAGAGAAAATGTGTGCATGTCGTTTATGTAGAGGGGAAAGCTTTGTTTACGAAGGAAGGTGGGCTTTGGCTGTATTTGATATGGTTATACACAGAGTACTTTTGTAATTCATGTGTAGATTTTAGAAAAACAATAGCAAGAGGAATAGTGGAATATACCATCACTTCTACTCAACCAATCTCCACCATCTTCTTCCATAAATGTAACAGTGAGAGAATCTCCAAAATGTATGCCGAACAGGGATGGAGAAGGCATCATTTTAAAGATGCAGTTAATAACCATAAACGAACCTTTTTTCTAAAGGATAAAAAAAAAGAAGAAATTATGGCACATGATTTAGGGATAAAATTGTATTAATTATAATAAAAATTATCCTTCTTCTTGCACTAAATTATCGATGACATATTTTTCAATTTAAAATATACGAATATTGGTGATAATCTAAGCGTTCTCAAAACCTCAATTATAATTAAAGAACAGCATTGATCGATCGAGAAAATTTATAAGGTATTTTTGACGAATACTTTGACTCGGCAAACAAAATTATGAGTCAAAATATGAGAAACAAAGTTCAATATCAAACAGCATTAAAGGTTTGCTCTGCAATAAAATCTACTGGAGTGACCTTTAGACTTTAATGAAATTAGTTCCTTTATGTTAGGAATCTAAATTTGACCAGACATAAGAGGATGATAAACCCTAATATCTAATAAAATAAATGCTCAACAAAATTATTAAATTATGTATTTTATTTGGTTTATTATAATTTTATAATTGCAATCGTTGACGTAGAAATACTCTCAAATGCAATTATTGTAAAAGGAAAACTAACACAGTTAATTTCTTTAGGGAAAAATTAAGAGAGGGACTGAAAAATGAGGGAAAATTATAAATATAACTTATTAAAAGATAAAAGTTATTCTTAGTAAATAATACGGAGATAAACCATTTCAAACCTTATTAATTGTTCAGTAAGTTGTGAACTTATAGGAACTTGTTATTTACAAAAGAACCTCTGCACCAAAATATACCAAACACTCCTGAGTGCAGGATAGAGAGAGAAATAAATTAAAACAAACATTACCAACAAAAGGTTCAAAATTGGAAGAGAATTTGGTATAATATCAAATAGCTGGTTAAAAATAATGATGCTAATGTGAGATGCACAGGGCATCTCTTATTGGCATCATATTGTGTTGTTTATGGATATTTATAAAAGAGATTGATGAAATACTGCTAAGACACTATTAAGAAAAATAAATAAATTAAAAGAATTAACTCAATGAGTGTTTTCTAGTGACCTCATGCCAATCGGTGGAGCTGCGATTTTGTGGGTCGCTTAAAGAATTGAAAAAAAAACTTTTTTTTGTCATTTAAAAGATTTTTCCGTTAATGCTCCTTTCGCTTTCAGTACCAAATTCGGTGACTAATTCAATTTAGAAGGGTCTCATTCCCCTATTGATTAGCGATCGCAAATTTAGGTCTCTTCCCGTTTTTGTTTGACTGCATCGTCGTCGCTTATCTTTCTGTATGTTGTGATGGGCCCTTCTGCCATCTATAGACGAGAAAGTAATGTCCATACGTTGTCTTGGCGGATGGGCCAATTACTAATAAATAATTTAAATTTAATTAGAAATCTCAGTAAAGCGTTCAAGCAAATGCTATTTGAGCAGTTTAAGTGTATTATTCGGACAACCTTGTTTTCTGACGCAATTAATTCAACACTTTACTACCAAACGCGGCATAGAGAAGCTTATTATTTTTAATGTAGAACTGTTAAGCAAAATTATAATAGTTTACCATCAGCCAGTTTTGCATATTGTTGGGAACTTTATTGGTCAAAATAAAGTTATAGCTTCCTTATCTTTTAGATATTAACTCACTTAAACATTATTAACTTTAATAAAAAAAGACTACAGAGAACCCCTTTTATATAACATAATATCATTCCTGTTCTCCGTTAGAGAGATAATAAGAGAGATATCCTGCGGATCTGTGGTAAAGTGTTAAAATACAGAAATTGAGTGAACAATCGGCCTACAGTTTAGGACTGCTACCACTATCTGGACCTTAACGGCAAAGAGTATTAGAGTACAGAAGAGCTATGCTGACATCTCTTTAATAAAGAGGGTCTCTTGCATATAAGACGATAATTTTCCCTTCCGAGATATTAATGATTTTAAACTCTAAACAAAAGGTAAATCGGAATCACCGATAGATATATGAATCACCTTAATCTTTTCGATATTACTGCATGGTTTTAGATGTAAAAGAATTATAATCAGTCATTGCGCATCTGCCAAAACTCTCTCTTCCACTGACATAAGATCAACACATACGATGTAAAGAATTTCACACGATTTACTAAAGATTATTTAATTCTTTCAGCCTAAAAATAAACAGAGACAACTCAGAGGTGAGGATTGATAATAACCCCTAATCAAAAATAACTGCATTGAAATACGAAAAGAAAAACACAATTGGTTTATATTTACATAATAATTAATTATTTAATTAGCGTGGGCAGATTCGGAACGAAGCTGGAAAGTTTCTATCGTCGTAATGGAGGAGCAAGAAACAGTTGTGTCCTCTCCTGGATTGGATCATAGGGTGTTTGCTGGGTCTTGTTTTTACTTTAGTTCACTGGTGTATGTGTATGTGTTTGCAAGACATTATTTAAAGTCGACTTTTGGCCCGTTAAGAAATTTCCTAATAAGCTAATAAATTGGACCTCCCCTGTCCATGAATTCAATTTTTCCCTCCGTGTGACTCGTCTTTGGACTACATTAAAATTTTGTGTTTCCAAAATTTTTTACTCGAAAGGACTTCCCCAATGGGGGATTTCAGATCCCTGCCTCACGATTAATGCATCCGACTCAGCATTGACAGGCGGCCTCGGGCTATATTCTAATATTATTTTCATCGAATGAGATGATTGGTTACCCTGCGACTCTCTCCACAGTGACTCATCATTCCCAGGATGGACCCATAGAGAACCATCAGTTCTAGCACTGGTCGGACGACGGAAATAGAAAGGTATTTTTTTAGGCAACAAGAGACTAACCGTGACACGGGTCTCTCTACAAACTGACACGCGAGTCACTTTGAAATCATTTGTCATTTCCCTTTATTTCCCCAGAACAATTTTGATTGTCAGACAAACTTTAACTATTTATCAATCGTATATCATCCATAATTTGCCCCTCATTAATTTAGAGCAGCTATATTAAAAGAGAGATGGTGCTCAATCGCTGCTCTCGCCACGGAGTGAGATCTATTCGGCAGACGAAGATTCGGATGCCAAATTGACGGGCTGACAAGTAGCCGAAGAAAGGCGAGATTCTCGACCTCAAAACAGCCAGTTTTGACTAAAATGGCAAACATTTTTAAAAGCTAAACTTACATTACTTTTACTCCTTCAGAGTATTACCCTATTTTGTATATTCACATTATTTATTCGCCCATTCTCCTGATATACCATCCACACATATATATATATCACTTCTTAAACATCAAATTTTCAACCACATTTATAATTTAACGCCGCCCATCCCTTCCATTTGGGTTGTTTCCCGAGCTAGGATAACGAAACCAATATAAAGATCAGTAAGATAATCATTTTAAATACATAGATGACGATGGAACCGGGTCTGGTTTGAGGAGTGTGGGCCTAAAGAAAGGTATTATTGTTCTTTACCAACAATCATAGAATATAGAACCGTTATGTTGCCCAAGGGAGAGCCGCGTATGATCAGGTAGTCAGTCCTGACCTTGGCTACCCTCCCTCGACGTGGGGGAAGGAGGCGACAAGAAAATATAGGGGTTGTCCCCCTTTTAAGTAAGTGGGGATTAAAGACGAGTGCAAATTCTAATATTGGCCAAATTAGATACTATTTCAAGTGGCTACGGGTGGTTATAGGATATGAACAAGTTGATACAAAATAAATTTTAATACTATACAAACACCAAGTAAGATCAACAAGTATGATACACTTTAACAAATACCTTAATCGTCTAGCAAATGAAAATCGAAATGAATTTACCAATAATGATATTGTCTGAGCCTTTAAGACATAATAATTACCCGAGTGGGATCTGGAAGAGACTACGAAGTGAGCCTTGCGGTTGGAGAGCGTCACGCCTCTTCGATGATGAAAAATAAAATGCACTGGCTCACGATTTTCTGGAGGAGACATCGAGTAGTCACTCGGGGGAGTATTCTTTTCGGAGAGGCGTAGCTAACCGCGTTATTCTTGACTGAGTCTTTCCTCTTTGACCTCCGTCGTTCTGAATAATGGTTTCTGCTTGCTAGCCCTAAGGGTGCCGGATGTCACCCGAGAATTGCGCATCATCTCCGTTTGATTCCAATGATCGCTAAAAATGCTGCATAAGCACTTTGAGAGTACTGGCTGAGCACTGCGTGAATCATGCTTCGGAGAAAGCGACATGGATACAGTTTGCGTCCCGAATGCTCTGAGAATACTAATTTGATCATTCCCCGGCTTGGGAATATATACGACTACGCCATAAGCACTCCTGAAGTTTACTGAAAGGTTCCGATGGAATGTTATTCGGCCATGAGATACCTCTTTTCACTTTATCTGTGCACCAGAGCTTTCTCTCTCTCTCTCTCTCTCTCTCTCTCTGGCATCTCTTGCTCTTTTAAGATGGAGCTTCCGGGAGAAGTGACATCTCGATAAATAAATAAATACCTAGCGTCAAATAATCAAAGGAAAAAAAATTCGCATCACGAAGACAAAAGGCAATGGGATAGAAGGTATATAAATAAAAAAGGAATACCAAATAAATACACGTATAAATAAATATCTAGAGACTTGAACAATGTACATAGAAGAGGGCACATCTACCTCCGTTACAAAATAATGGGTAGCGTTTATTTAGAAAAGCGGTTTATATTTGAGACCTAAATTTACATATTTAAAAGAGAATAAATTAGTAGGAATAGGATTTAGTGGGAGTGGAATGCACTGGATTTCGGCTCTGCTTATTGGCTATACAATTCTCTGAGCCTTGTAAATGCATTATTTTAAATTGGAATCCTTGGTGAAATAAGCTCAACTGCATTAGTTTCCCATTATTATTTTTGGTGCTCCTAAGGTATGACACTGATTTATCGTCAGTCTCGATCACGAATTCCTTTCCTATCCAAACCTGTTAAACTTCTGAATTCCCCAAATGATAGCAATGTCCTCTTACTCAGGAGATTTCTTCTTCCAGAACCTCCAATGGGGAGCGGAAAGTGTCACAAAACCTGTGATAAAACGCCGAGAAAAAAAAGATGAAGCCCATAAAGGGCCTTAATTAGCTTTTGTTTATGGGCAGCGGAATTTTTACAATGGCCCGGATCTTATCCTCTTGCGGTACTAATTGATTGTTCCCTATGCGGAAGACGGAAATCGATGGTATTGAGGTAAATAAAAATATCCAACCAACGGGTGTTTAAAAGTGGGAACATTTTAGCTACACTGTCCGATTCTATATCTCAGTGGTTTACCTCGAAGACCTTCTTAAAATGGGAAAAGTATGAGGCAAAGTCTTCCCCTTCTTTAAACACAGGCAACTTTGAGTTCCGAGCCCCGAAGAGATGGATAGGGCCTCATTTCTTGCCCTCGTCATCTCGAATTCTCTCCTTTCTTCTCTTTCTTTCTCTTCTCTGTCTCTGTCTCTTTCTCTTCTTTCTTCTCTTTCTCTTTCTTTTTCCTTCTCTTCTCTTTCTATTTCTCATTTTTCTTCTCTCGCCGTCCTCTCTTCTTGCTGGATGTAAGATATTAGGACTTTTCCGGTTAAACCCTGAGATCCTTTCTGTGCTTTGAAAATATCGAACGACGACATGATGTTTTGCTGGTTCGCACAACAAAAAGAACCCCCACACACTAGAGACTGTAGCCGGTTTGTCAAACCCGAATTTTATGCACTGAACAGCACCGCAAAAGTTCACAAATGGATTTACCGTGAACCGAAATAACGCCCAACAAAAGAAAAACACAAAACAAGCAAAAGAACTCACTTAATTCTCAAGATGCGAACTATCTGATTGGCGAAGAAGCCCTGACGTCGACCCTTTTACACACGCCAAAATAACACTGACAAATACAATTAAATATTTACCGATCGTGTATCTAAAATTTGCAAGTAATTTAATAAGAGAATTATTGTTTCCTTGATATCCTAAAACCACCAATTTTAGAAACCCTTTAAAAGAAACCTTTTTAACGAACCCACACCTGACACCAGATTAATAATGAGAGTGTAAATATATATATATATATATATATATATATTAATATGTCATATGAAGAGGTAGCCCTCCTGACCTTGGCTACACTCCCTTAACGTGGGAGAAGGAGGAGATAAGCAAATATTGGGACTGTCCCCCTTTTAAGTAAGTGGGGATTAAAGACCAGTGCAATTTCTACTTCAACAGGCCTCGGGTGGATATAAGATATAAACAAGCGAAACAAATTAACCTTTAATACTGTCTTGGCCGTCTATTGGTGTAACTAAAAGGTTTGATGATTATTTGCAGTCAAAATGTGAAAGCTAATGAAAATACCTGTCCCATAAAACAACTCTCGGCCATCATGCTAAGCAGCTACATCTTACTACAGTATTGGTTGTTGTGACTGCCTTTGATAGCAAAGGTTTATCATTCTCCCACATGCTGACTATAAATTTCCGTTGGAAGAATGCTATGAAAGTGATTTGGTGGATATTGAATTCTCTAAGAGAGAATCTTGCCTTTATAGATGCATCCTTTTGAGATTAATTACTAGCAAGGTCGAAAGTGGGTCGATTAATTAAATCGAACATACATAATCTATCAGAGCCTCACCACAAGATGGCTCTTGGACGATGATTCGTGAAGAAATTGATGAAGAGCCCGAGTAAGCAAAAGCGAGAATACTAGAAGTGTTAGGGTAGGAAATTAGAAAATAATTAGACGCGATGAAATATGTGAATGAAAATAAGATAAACAAACAGAAAGTATGTAATAAGCACCTATTTATAGAGACAAATGTACAAGCATCTGCACACTTACATAAATATACAATAGACTAAAAATGACAAATAAAATGAGACGCAATGATAAAGTGAGAGAGTTAAACACAGGAATTAAGGAATCAGACGCCAAAGTTTGTAAGTAAATTATACTCCGAGAGTATAGCGGGGATTCGAACCTAAGATGTCAAACGTTCCTTTTTTACCTCCAGCCAAAGCTATAGACCGTTCTGCTACCATACACATCCCCCCCCCCATAAGGAAAGGGTCCACCGAGCAGTGCAGTTTAAAAATTGGATTCGAAGTACGACGAAGTGTTTGACAAATCATGATCATTTTCATCGAGTATAATTTTATTTCTTAAAACATTATTATGAATATTCTCCAACTACAGAAACAGAGAAATATGAAGAAACCTCAAACTGTCTTATAAAATTTGATATATTTTGATTTGGGGATCCATTTTGGACATTGTAAAAGGTTTTGTGGTGCTGAAGGGCGAACAACATCCTTGAGAAAGAAGGCTTTTGGATGATTGAGTGTCTTTTTCAGGAAGAACAATGGACATGAAAGATGTTGGAAGTTGTTTCGTCAAGGGACAACATCATGGCAAAGAAGCTACAAATAACACGATCAACTTTCGCCTTTTGCATGTATGCAACCGAGAGTTTCACCGGATAGTCCGAATGAGGTCTCAAGAGCACTTTAGTATAAGGGAAGAATAATATCTTCTCATTTAAATTAAAAAAATCTCGCTATGTATCTTTGAACCACACAAGCTTTAGGGCGGGGGGGATATTAAGACCCCTAACTTCTTATTCTTTGTTTCCCAGCGGGAATAAGCGACACAGTGTTGACCTCAGGGGAAGTTGGTTTCAGTAGATTAACTTGCTTTGAGTTCGACCACCTATCAAAGAATCTTCATGCCAGTGACATAGTTTCGCTATTTTTAACCATCTCCCTTTTATAATAATCCAAGGAATACGAGGATATTTGTGATGATGATGTTAGTCCATTGTTATCGAAACTAATCTAATTAAAGGGCAAATTAATTATTTCACTTATGATTAACGATTATTATATAGGTCATATTTGTGGTAAAAGGAATAACCCTAAAAATATTTCTTTCGTGTTGTTAAAAGCTACTAAACCTGGATAGGGGCGTAAGATGTGGAAATCCGCGAAACCAAAAATCTTATTCTTACGAGCACCATTCACGATGATTAGCGTTAACGCGTGCCAACCCGACCTGAAGATAAGGGCACAATTCTGTACTTTATCCGACCCGACCCGAGTCGTAATGGTGTGCATCTACGGGGTTCGAGCCCCACGTTTCAATACATCCCCTGTCTTAGCAACATATTTAACCTCTCTGATATTCTCGGGTCATTCCTAATAAATTAACAGAAAATGGAAAATTCTCTATAAAAGAAATTGTAGAGAAAGTGGTTAAGTTAGGTGAATGGAAAATATGCATAATCTAGTTAGATTGAGAAGACATTTTGATTGCTGAGACAGAAATTGACGCGCAACTCTCCATAACCAACATACAAATTCCGCCAGGCCTATATGGACATGTCTATGATATCGTGACTATGAATAGGTACATGTCTGAAATATAATAATATAAATTGGGATGTTCCATTGTATTCACTCTTGTAAACGTATGTAATTTGAATTTATACACTGTATGGAATCGAAGAGAGATGGTAATTTGGCTCTCAATACTGCTCTACTTGACTAAAAGTTACTGGTAATAATAAATATAGGAATACATTTAAGGTCTTATTATTTTCAGTTACTAGATGAGAAAAGAAAATTTCTATTGCATTGGAAATAGAAAATTTTACGCTCATCAACAGGCTACATAATGAAGTGAAGCATCTTATGCATTTAAAATTAAAGTGGCCTCATAAAAGAGTCCTTTATCGAGTACAATCAGAGGGAGGAACGACGTCTCGATTTTCAGTTCCTTCAACGATATCCAACGGGAGATTTCTCTAGCAATGAAGACCAAGTCGTCGTCCGAACTCAAGCCTTTCCTGAAGCAACAATGAAGAATATTACGGACCAAGGTTTTGTTTCTACAAGTTAACTGCTGGAATTTTCAGGATTAAGGATAGGAGTTTCAAAAGGAAGTAGAAGTGTGAACTGCGGGTAAGTATGAAGGAACGCATTTGTTTAGATTTGACTCCTGCAGATCGTTTGTTGAAGATTCCATTAATCATCGCTCACGGTTGACCGGGTTTGGAGTTTCGATGGTAGTCTTTCAAACAAATATTTTCAGCAACCAATTGGGTAAATGTAGTTTGAATTTTAAATGATGTATCTAGAGTAGAAAGGTTTACTGTAATTTTTGGCAAACGAAAGGACTTAATGCTGTTTATTAGGTTCCATAGTTCAAGTGACGTAGCTGGAATTTCCTATTAGTGTTATTGGAAATTAAGTCAATGGAGAAAGAGACGTTTGACAGGTTATTGGAACAATGACTCAATTTATTTATTCTTCATTATAATCCCCCAAATTATCTACATGTTAATAATGAAACGATAATTGAACCCGTTTTATGAAAACACTCACATCATTCATATCTTTATCATCGTGCCATCTTGTGTTTACTTATTTAATTGTCGCAGACTTCATTTGAATGCAAGGATATGAGGCAGGGTGAGGGTGATATCAAAGCTTATATTTCATAAAAAACAGCTGGTTCCTTTTGACTCACGATTCTCCCACCAAGTTAATTGTTTGCAGTTCATTATTAGTAATCGAGGGAACTACTTTGTAAAGTTCAAATTCATTGTATTTAATTTGGTGTTCGTTTCTTTGCTATGATAGGCAAATATGAATAACATTCTCCAATATCTCATTCTTATAGATTTCCATTATAAATTCCGCCTCTTAAATATATTTAGTCATTTATCATCCGAATTTCAATTGTTTCCTCAACCATGGTAGTTCCATCGGCCGATTAAGTCAGTCTCCGAATTATTTGTTTTGGGGACAAAGAAATTAAAAATTTGAAAAACAAAAAGATTTTTTGTTCACACATTTCTCTCCTCTATTAATCATAACCTAATATGCAAGACGCCTTTTTAAGCCAAGGGGAAACTTTAGGTGCATTTTTAGCCATATTTGTGTTTCACCTTGTAATAATTGCTCATTAAACTTCGGTTAAATTAAAGAAGAGAGTGAAATAGAAAATGGTCTTGTATAAGTATTCGCAAAAAATGTTGCCCTATCTCTCTTTATCTCGGGCTTTCAATCCTTTTTCTCCTACTTTCCAGACAGTGCAAGATGCTAATAAAAACCTAACTTAAAAACTTTACCTATATAAATATTTACATGATTAAATTAATGTAAATATGCTACCCACTGAAGGCCAATATTCAGGACGAGTTCATGGGAGAAGAAGAATCAAAAGCTCAATTGATGAATATTTAATGTCAATTTTGAGTCGCTCGTTATCGTTCGACGCTTCGTATTAGACTTATTGGAAATTGAGTCAACAGAGAAAGAGGAGAGGTTTTCTGCCTCAAATCTCGAGTTAAAACTTCGATGGTTTTTGCCTCAGCAGTTTAGGTGGAGTTGAAACTCGAAGGCTAAGTCATTCTCAAGGTCACTTCAGGTTGCCAAGAAATTTCATAATTAATTTGGTCTTTAAGAGTAGATTATTGGCCAAAGCATATAATATGTTCAAAGGTCCAAATCTACTCAGAAGACTATTTTTACTAATGGCCTACTGGTATTAACGAAGGACCATTGAAGGTCTTTTTTCTAACTGTGTAATCCAACGGGGAAGCCAAAATACTGGAAAAATAAGAGTTTAAATGGAATACAAAGGAAATGGAAATGAAGCATTATCCGACGAGAGGAACAATAAGTAGAATGTGGGTCTTCGTTTGAATTGGTGAAACTCCTCCGGATTGAAAATAAAATCACCTGACGTTTCCACGTATACATTCTTTTTGCTGTTGCATTGCTTTACTATATAGAAAAAAAAGAAAGGATCACAATTTGTGATCGAATAACCATTGAGGTCATCCCCGAGAGAAAGTGGTTTATAGAATCGCATAGGGAGTGTAGTGAAGTGAGGAGAAGTGAAAATGTGTTGAAGGTTTAGAGGAAAAGGGAAGAATTCTTATTGATCTAAGGAAATCGAGTCCGCACAATTCTCCTTCTCATAGGATGAAAAAATGTGTTTCTTTTTTCTCCTAGAGCAAACTTCAACATCGACGAAAATCACCCAAGGGAAAATGAAATGAATATATTCTTCAAATAATTTTGCTTAATATTTTAGGAAGTCAACTCGGCTCTGTATTCATAGCTGATTATTTTAATGGCATTATTATATTTTTCTACCTTTTTATCTAACATTAGACTGTTCTAAGTGATCCAGGGAAAACTGTGGTAGGTCCATCTCCTCCCACCTCTGATAAAGGTTAAGTATCAAACCGGGCGTCAATGTTCGCCTGTTTCTCCTCCGAAGACAAAATGCAACAGGTTGGAAGGTCTGACGGAGCTACAACATAAGCCCTTTTTGAGCTATCTAAAACAGGCCATAATAATCCTCTCTGTCTCCTAAGGAAGTAATCAACCCTGGAATCTCTGGTTTTTGAAATGACAAATTAAAGCTAGAAAAAGAAGGTTCAGAGAGACACAAAGAGATGGATGTATCAAAGAAAAAGGTTGCAAGATTATATATTTTCTTAAGCTTGATCCCCCTGCCCCTAACCTATGGGAATTAATAATGAGCTATTTTCGTTCCAACAACTCTCGGAGTACGGTTTCACATAGTATTCAATCCTTTTGACTTCGCTGCTCCCTTTTCCCTGTTATTTTATGTTGATCAGAGGGTAGGTTAGCTTTAAACTGGGATACCAGACATTTATACCTCATCTTAGTAGACAAGGAAAGACGATTTATGTGTCATTTCTTCAATGTCCTTAATATAGCCAACTTTTCTTTGCCTTTCCATCAAATCCACAGCCAAAATGGCAAGTCTCTAAGGAAAAGAAATAGACGAAGTCTCAAACGGTAATGAATTTCAGTTGCGCTCAATAAAATCTCCCATACTCTCATAAACCGAAAACCGAACCATAAATTAACAATTTTTGGTCACTATAAGCTTATAAGGAAAAGCGGGTGTGTCAAATATAGTGAACGATCGGATTCCTCATACCAACTTTGCCTCTGAGGCAGTTGTGTTCCTTTTTTTTTGGCCAGTCGCAAAAGATAAGGTAAATGGCCACAGCCCAAATCGGCCAGTTGAGGATCTTCCATGAATTTTTGAATTCATTATCGTGTTCAAGAAATTCGAAAGAAGTTGGAACTAAACGTGGCAATTTTTCCCATTTATGTTTTCCGTTACCCGGATTCAAGGCTAAACAACCCAAACTTTAGAGTATAGTGGAAGCAATAAAAGACTCTACTGTAGCTTAGAAAGCATTGTGTAAAGATTCTAAGACAATAAATAGGGCAGAAAAAGGGAGAGATGACCTTCTAAAATATCTTAAATATTGGAAAGAAATTACCAAGATTCATAAAGATGATAAATGGTTTCTCTCAACAGTGAAATGATATATAAATATATAGTATAGCGGAAAAAGGGTTAGAATACCACTCTCAGGGTCAATGCAAGGTAAAGACTAACAGAATAACTTCATTCTATGGAGAGACTGAACAACCATACTTATGCTAACTTCTCTTCGCAAGTCACTCTGAATCAGATACAGGGTCACAGGCAGTTACATCAACATACGTCATTATTTAGTAGCCATCGCAACACTGCTATCGCTTCCTGTAACTCTTTTCTCACATACACTACATCAGTTTTTCTTCCTATGTTCAGCTTAGTTAAAATTATATATTTAGTAATGTAGTAAAACTTGGTTTTGGAATCGTATATAGGCTAAAATCTTGTGACGCCCTAATTTTCAGAGCTTCTTCAAGACCTTATCCAAACCACCGCCCGTCATATCAGAAACAGACCTACAAAAAGTATTAATCACTAAGTAAATATATCATCCCCTTTCCCTCGAAAGCTACCACCAGACCTCCATTTAACGGAATTATATAAAGGTCAGCCTCGTACTCTATCTAATCTTGAGAAGTGGCCTTTGAACAAAACATTCGACAACATAGAACTTGTTAATTTTGTATTCATGGAAAACAAGATTGACGAGTTATGAACAATCTATGTTTTCAAATTCATGGGCGCTTTTTTTAATCAAAAGTCCTTTGCTAACCCTAAAGCTGGTAAAATATCAAGGAACAATCAATCAAATCTATGAAATAAAAGTTGCTATAGTGAATAAACTAAATTTTCATTTTAAAGATTCATCCTATCTCACTTATACAACGATTGATTATTCTTATCAACGACGTGAATAAAAGTGAAGATGTTTCGATAGCGCCTTTAGGGCTAAATAATCGGTGAAATGTCCGGCCAATATAGAATAGAGCTATTTGCATTTATCCTAAGATATTCGTATTTTGCGGCGATTTTCCTCGCTCAAATGACATAAAGTTTGTAATTCTCTATCAGTCTTTCTAAAATATTTCTGGGTCATTGTTTTATATTTTAGGAAAGGCAAAAAATGTAATACTCGTTCTATTTGATCTTTAAATCTAGATGTTCCCTACGGTTTATCTCATCTCCACTCTTCTTTTTGCTTTACATTACGTTTATTAAATTACAAAATCTCTTATAATCTTCATATTTTTCACTAAAGTACCAATACTATCCCCGACCTGCCTCTTTCTCGTTGCTTAAGGACGATGGAGTTTGAAAGATTTAATAGCACCGCCATCGTTTTGCTCGTATATTGACCCCACTGTTGAAACTATGAGAAGATGTGTTGAGAGAGATCAGATAAAGAGGATAAACACAATCTACTCTTATGGCCTCTGTTGTTGGGTTCGAGTTAGTTACTGGATAGTGAGATCTATCGAAAGATAGGACAGGGAGTGACGTCACCACATTGTCCGAGGTTTGTTATTTAGCATGAATCTAATTACTGTTGTTAACGATCAGCTTCATGGGACAAAAAGATTAGGAAGTCTTCTATACATCAAAGTCTTCTAATCTGCAATAAGAAAAATATTCAACCTACCCATTTCTTCTCACGCGGTGAAATAGGTATAATAATACCAAACTGATATCTTATATTGCTTTACTGCCCCGTTTCAGCAGACTTTGGCTCTCTCCCAGATCGGACGAATAAAGTTCGGATATTTGTAAAAATGTAAACACCTGAAAAACACCAAAAATAGATATGTAATAGACATCATTATCTTCTTACACTTCCGAAATGAAATAGGGAATTAAAAGCATTGAGAAATCTCGCATTCTTTGACCCTAAAATCAACTGGTACAAATCTCTGCTTAATAGGGATTGATTGAATTGTGTGAGGAGGGATTCCATTTCCACTGGACGCATGTTCTTGTCTCCTCTCAATGTAAAGATGAGACACAACTAAGTCGTGAGGAATATTAAGAACTTTATTATACCCATTGGGAAATTTATTAATGGAACTTCTTGAAGCAAAACTTTTGATCGCAAGTTTTATAAGTCGCGAATTTAATAAAAATAATCTTCTAAGACTCAAATTTAAGGTTCACTTAAGCCTCATCACGAGATGGCGATTCTCATGGGTATTTTTATGTCCTTCCTCAAGGAGAATTGAAGGGCATTAACTAACCATTGTCTTGAGGGGAGGAAAAAAGGAGTAACGAGTATCTCTGCTGGTTAAACCATTAAAGTTCTTCATCTGTCTCACTATTTAGAGTTCTTTCCCTCTCGAAATTGTTAAAGTAATATTTAATTACAAATCGAGAAAAAATATTTACAACGAAAGTCATTAATTCCGAGAGTTCGTGTTTTAGGTTTCTTCGTTTGATTTCTTGCCCTTGGATTAATCCATCGTGGATGAGTTCAAACCTCTATCGTATATAATTAATATTTTCCATCATAAGACAAATTCAATAATAAGAATTGATATTTGCATTTTATTAAGTCCTATGGCTCGTCAATTACTTAAGTTATTGTGGGTATGTTTTGTAAGAGTTTAAGAACACGAAAATATATCCTAATTTTACATTTGTAAAATGAAATCTCATTTTCACACCGACTCGCATCAACGTTGGCCTACTTCCATACACACATGGTTTTCGAATCCAGCTAGACATGTTTATGTGATTTTCATCTTACTCTTTATCAATCAACTGAATAACTTCGCCATGATACATGACATTGTCACGTAAAGAGTCTGCATGTTATTCACTGTTTAAATTCCAAATTCTTAGAGTGATGTAAAGAAGTAAATACTTGAATGAACGTAGTGGTATTGATTTCTGGTGATGAGAAGTAGATCCTTTATCCTAACCTTAACCACAATAGTTCGTGGATTAGTCGAGGAAGCCGAATTTCCTAACAACTGAGAGAAGGACTTCATCCCCAAATCATCACATTGAGTGTATGGTAGGATATTAAATGAATTGTGCATTAAGAACTATTATACCACAATCACACAATTAATGGAAATCCATACTGCAATCTCCTTTGCCGTTTGAAAGCCGCTTGGGGCCAGAGGCGACCCTCCTTAGTCAAAAGAAGTGATGTTCTCCTCGATCATGATAATGACCGTCCTCACACAGAACGAATACAATCGCATCTCTTGTAGGAGCAGACCTTGAAATTTTGCTTTATCTTTCATATTCTCCTTAACTTACTCCTTCTGATTATCACTTGTTTGTAGGAGTATTAGGTTGACATAGAGAGAAAGGTTGAAATCAAATTGGATTCATAGTTTGCATCAAAGTCAGAAGAATTTAACAAGCGTGGCTTTATTACCTTCTTTACAGAAGGAGTGAAGTTCCCTGAAGCAATAGAGGTTAAGTTTTGGATGATTTCCATAGTCAAAAGTCTTTATTTTTAATATAAAACCTAATATCAGCCATTACTTTTGTTGCGACGTGATATCTTTAATCAGGTCTCACAATTATTTACAACCATAAATTTTTATTTTTTAGGAACTATTTCGTTCTGTTGTTTAGATGAAAACAAAGAGAAAACTCATTAATCATATATTTAACATGAGAAAAACACGAGACCAGGTTTCTTTGTGTATAACAACAATTGCTGATAACCTAAATTTAGCAGGTGACTAAAGTATTTCAACCAATAAATATCTCAGTTATTTAATATTTAGTCGCATAACCTTTGTTTGCAATAACAGCATATTTTGTTCCACTCTTTTACGACAATCTACATCAAAGATGCAAGGTTGTGTTAGTTTCTCTTACAGATAGCAACATTCAGCATTTACCACAAATGTTCAATAGAAGTGAGATCTGGCGATTGACTTGGTCTTGAAAGGAAGTTTCCTTTTCTCATCTTAAACCATTCTTGACTTAATTTGTCCGTGTGCTTAGGATCGTTGTTTTACTGAAATATTAATTGATGTCAGCCGTAGAGTTTTTTCGCATTAAAGAACAACTTTTCATCTAGTATCTTTCGATACGTGGCATCGTCCATTTTTCCACCACTTATGTGGAGTGCTCCTCTACCAAATGCTATAAAACGGCTCTAAACGATGAGATAATCTCTGCCGCCTTTCTCGGTTGTGTTGCGGGACTTAGGATCATAGGGAGGTCCTTAAACCACCCACACACAACGAGATTCATTATTTCCGAAAAGTTCCATTTTATTCTCATCTAAACATATAACAGAGTTAAAATATTCATTCCAAGATGCTCGCTGAAAACGTCAAACATTACGTTCCAGGTTGTTTTTTATAAAGGTGAGTTATGTAGAGAGTGAAATAAGGCAGATCATTACGATGAATCTCTCTAATAATAGTTATTTTTAATCACTTTAGTCCCTAACAATTTCAGATCACTATATATATCTTTCAAATTAAGCATTAGCTCATTCTTTAGTTTTAAAAACATGTAGCGTCGAGACCGATTATTATTCTTGCGAAGAGCACCGACTTTTGGCAATTTTGACGTAATTCTATCTTTATTACTAGTAATTAATAAATTATTTCATTTAAAAACGAGGTGTTTTCGGTTCGATAGGTCAAATTACCCTTGAAAGATTTAGTTGTGTGATTCTATCGCCATCAGGAGTTATTGCAGTATAGATAAGAGATAACCTTAACAAGACACCATATAATTTGCTACGAGAACAGAGTGACTTCGTTTAACAAATATATGCCGAGTCAGTGATGGTGGAAGCGCAAACGATAAATGGTGGCTTTCTAGCTTTAAGTAAATTGGTTTGGTCAGTAGTAGCTAAGCAATAAACGAGCAATTGAATACGGTATCCTCCATTGTTGCGAATTAAAGCTCTACAAGACCTCAAATAAGTCTGATACTGCGTAGTTCTTATAAAGTTAATTGATATAATTGTCATTTTACCGACGTATGTATGCATAATAAATTTCTCACATTTTTCAAATTTTATTAAAAAAAATATAAATTTTCGCCACAGTTTTCTTTAATTAGAGGTGTAATTCTGTTCAATTAATAAGGAAAAATTTATTTACTGATTAAAAGGTGACCTTTAGTTTCCTATATCTTCTGTGACTATTCCTGTACCATCGGGGTTTTTTACATATTGGAAAGTGTGTGGTCGTTGGAAAAACCGTCGTTGGTCATCTTTGTTTGCAGTAATAGGATAATTGATGGGAATTATGGTACAACAATTAAGTCTTTCTTGGGAATGTACATATTCCGTCTATGGTCACCATAAAATAACGGATTGACCAGTAAACCATGGGTTACACGAAATTCGTGGAGGGTCTCTGTCTTAGTTTTCTACCAGGCTCCTTCCGCATCACAGAACCATTAAAGACATTTTTAGAATTAATGTGAGCCTTTTCTTAACAAGATCGAGTCATCTTCAAGAAGTGAGCCCTGCTTCTAATTATCGATTTCAGTCTTTGTTGAGATGAGTATTGAAAAGATGAAGGCAGTGAATAACATGGGAAATGCATATAAGTGAAACAGACCTTGACGATAAATAACAGTTAAACTTTCAGGAAATAATGTAGTTCAATCCCTCTGATGTTGTCGGTTTGAAATATAAGAGGAATCA
Organism: Ceratothoa steindachneri; assembly: GCA_963969495.1. Classification (NCBI taxonomy): domain Eukaryota; kingdom Metazoa; phylum Arthropoda; class Malacostraca; order Isopoda; family Cymothoidae; genus Ceratothoa; species Ceratothoa steindachneri. Next base: position 23,846,616 of record OZ018333.1, read on the forward strand.
AGCAGGACGAACTCTCCTGCTTAAAAAGCCGAGAGTCGGAACTTTATCGGATGGGGTGCTAGGGTTATAAGACATACGTCGATGGGTAGGGTTCGGACCTCCGAGTGGTCGGAGGTGTGGAGCAAAAACAGCGCATCGATTTTCTTTTCGTCCTTCCAATTCATAAGTCTAATTTTACTTAGATAAGTGTAAAAAGCCAGCAGAGTTTGCCTTTATTATTTTTCTTAAGAAACCAAGTTTTCCTTCTTTTTATTATTATTATAAAAAATAGTCGTCACATCTCATTCTTCTCCTCCTCCTCCTAACTAATGTTAAAATAACTTTAGTTATAACCATGGGTTTTATTCGTGGTTTTATACCCCAAAATATAATTATCCTCACATTAGACTGATTTTCGAGAGAGGGAAGGAGTCTATTTTGTGCATATTTTGAGTCCCTATAAATTCGAAAAAAAGAGATATCGACGTGACATTGTGATATGTGATGAAATATGGCTCCCATATGATAAGACGAAGAGTTCTATTGAAGGGTTAACCTAAATGGACAACAAAGTCATATTCAAAAATCAGTGTTGCACCCCAAAAAATTTAAGGTCAGAGTTTGGTGTAATAGTTTTGTAATCATACATAATTCGTGTTTTCATTAAATATGTGACCAATGTAGATGAGTAACTTTAGATAAACCAGATATTCGTGCGAAAGGATCACGTTTTACTAAGTAGTGACTTTTTATGTTATCTTTAAATTAATATTCAAAAATATTTCATGTGGAAGACTCAATAAATTTCTCTCCTCCTCAAAAAGGCTTGCAACGAATTTCCTTCCAGTTGAATTTTCTTTCCATTCTTTTCTATTCCGAAGCCGACCTCACCCCGAAATGGACAATATGGATACTCGATGGGTAAGAAAAGACGTTAACCTGATAGCGTTTGAAGCTCAAATAGAACTATCTTTAATTATCACGTAATGAAGTTTGAATAATCCACGTTTCAGTGGTGTTTTTCTATCTTTCTATTTTAGAGTTTGATTTCTCTTACTCGATTAAGCAATGCACAAACACACCCACGCACAGAACCAACCGAAGTAGACAATTTGCAATTTTGAGTCTTTGATCCAATGAAGCTCGTAGTTCTACATGTTCGACTAAGTATTACATTTGAGCCACAACAATGCATTACTTAATAAACCAAGATATGTACAAATAGACAAAGATCCATTTATAAGAAATGCACATGTGGAAAATAGAAGATCTAAATATGTTTTATAATTATAAGCATAATTATAAATAAAACGGACATATAGATTTGTGGAGGCAAATTGGATTTAGAAAGAGCTATACACTACTGGCATTTGAACGATATGGTGGTGTAAATCCCCGAATAATGCTTTAACCAAGTATATACGGGCCAAATAAATTGATATATTTAGGAAGTTTGCAGTGTTATTATATTATTGATTCTCATCATTGCCAAAATTGCCAGTAATTATTTAAAATGGCAAAAATAAAAAGGGTGATTAAGTTTTTAATGTTTCTTAAAAAGGGAGTTGTTGAAGAAAGAGAGAAAGGGAGGAAAGAAGGGTGAAGTATCATTCACGCAAGGAGTGAGGGAAATCTGAAGCTCATTGATCTTGGTAAGCAAGTAAAGGAATAAAAAGCAAGAACAAGAAATGGCTCTTATGAAGCTGCCTCAATAATCAGGGCATAAATGCGGTAAATAAATATAGCGACTAATCAACAGTCACCACTACCCTTCCTATGAGTTTCCCAACACAGTTCTCTGTCCTTCCTCACCGACGAAACTAATCAAGTCCCCTTCCAACGCAGTGGTCTACCTCACTGTACTTGTGCCACTCTCCTCAGCAAACATCCAAACTTGAATCTTCTCGTCCTTACTGACCAACTACATCTATCACCGCTACACTCACACGACCGTTCCATGCACCATCATCTCCCGAAAGAATTGTGTACTTGTTCACGTCCTCTGAAGTTAACCTGGCTATTCCAAAAAATTCACTCCTAAAGTTGAACCTCTTCTCCTCAGTGATGAGCCCGGTCACTTTTCCTCTCTTTCCCGCATAATTAGCCAACGCTCTTCCCAAATGATCTAATGATCTACTAAGGTCGTCAGACAGACCTAAGTAGCATCGCTGTGTCCATTAATGTGAAGGCGGTTGGAGTAGAATTGCTTGTCTTTATGGCTTCTAAGATCCCAGTGCCCCTAGATTCTGTAATTTGGATTATTAGGGTGTGTTTCTTAATAACATTTTTAGTTCCTCTAACTTCAAATTCTCCTTTTTTTCTTTCATGGTAGAGGAGATATTTACTTAGATCTCGCCTTTAGCTCATTGTCCCCTTTGAACAATGTACATTCTCCTTGATAGTTCCTGAACTATCATTCTTTTACATATGTATGGTGCACTTTAGCCCTCTTTAACCTTTATAAGACACGATACACTATCCCCCTACTAACGAGAGTGGTCTGGGATCCCTATCCAGTTCATATTTTCATGATCTCCATGCCATAATCAACTTATTTATTTCTCCATGTCATCTTCTATATGAAAGAGCATAAAAATCGAGCCTGAATTCAAAACCTCTTACAGGGTGAATTAATTGGCCTTGGTCAGTAGAAGTTAGTCAGGGCTCAAAATAACTCCGGAAGTCAAATGATGAAAAGTAGAAGCGAAGCTCGTCTCACTTTCCTCCTTTCTATTACATTCTCTTGCCTATGCTTCCTCAAAGGCAAACGATATTCGGAATTTTCCTTCTCACAACTCTGCCAAATGTAGGTAATACATTTCTTGTATTGAGATAATCTATATTCTGTACTTGCAGCACCTTTCCTATCATCTTTTCTCCACCTTTTACACGATTATTTGTGTTATATAGATGAGGTTGGTATCATACGTATGCAAATTTAAGGCTTTTCTCCCGTCTTTTATATCCCTGGGGGAGAATTATATGGACTGCGTTGAGTTTTCGAATGCTTTGTGAAGCACATTCTGTTGAAATAAAACGTGAAAGATGTTTTAACTTTATGGGCTATTGGCAAGAAGTGAAGTGTATAAGGATAGACGTATTTAAATTGATTCCAATTTTAATTTATTTTCAGATATTTCATGGAAGGAATGGCGGAAGTGGAAGAAGGCTAAGAATTTTGTCTTCATATTTTGGGAACACAAATATATAAAGAAACTCAGAAAATCAATAGACACAATAAGAGGTAAGTAATGTGTTGCGTTTAAACACCCTGACCTTGATTGCATTGCACTCGAAGTTGAAGCTTCATCTTAGGCACAAACTATCAACGACTCAAGTTTGCAATCCATCTCTTGAATAAATGTCATATTCTATTGAAAGAAACAAGCAAATTTAATTGCTCATTTTGGGATTAACTTCCCCAAAATGTTCTATTTAATAGCGAGTTAACCTTCACTATAGTTGTTGAGCTCCAGCATATCTCATTCATGTGATTACGCCTTACTCATTTTAATGAGGCCTGCTGGTGAGTAGATTCAGTAATTCAATCAATAGTCTTCGCCTCTCTAAGATTCCTCCATCAGTATGCTAGCGGCAAATCTTCTTTGACTGCCATAGGAGTCGCACATTTGAGTCTCAGAGAGATATGATGTGAACAATTCTTGTATCAATATAATTCAAAGCAAAGTTATTCCGGTTGCCTTTTTAGCTGTGGTCCTTCATTCTTTCCTGGTTACTTCTCGTTTATGTGAGGATTTAGATGGCACGGAGCTTCGGCCTAAATCTTCACTCACTTATACCAGTTTCTTTCTCTATTTTGAGATAGGGAATCTGCCTCCATGATTGAAAGGATAATGCTAGTTCCCAGCAAAAAGTTTCCTCTTTATACTACTCGGGCATGATACGTTTGAGAAGTTTTCCCATAAGAAACTTTCCTTTCTCTTACAAGATTTCGTTAGGAACTACTTCAGTTGTTTTCCCTTGTTAGTTTTGGGTTTATTTACAAATTACGGGGGTCGCAATTCAATCCATAGTAATTTCAATTTAGTTTGAAATTTCCCTTATTCAGGTTGAATCCTCATTCTGCTTCCCTACCTTGGTTAAAATTGGTTTTTCTTGTTTCCTTGGCATCATATCTTTCTTTTCTCTAAATTCATCGATTACCTTCCGCTATACTTAATTGCTTGGTAGAAATGACATCTCTGGTTACATCAGTTCGCTTTCTCTCTCTTAATCCCTTAAAATGACTGATATCTATCTACCCAAGTTCAATCTTATTATGCCTGATATTATTAGAAAATATCCATGGATTAAGGGCTAAATCCTTCTGAGGTCATGAAATGATCTCAAGTTGCAGATAGCAGAATATAGACTAGCATTTGTCGTTAGTTAATGAGACGCATTTTAGCCATATCATAATATCACGCTTAGACTCCTTCGCCGAATTACTCCACACTTTGTTCTAAATTACCATAAATTTGTCCGCGTCTCTAAAATCCCATTTAAAGATAAAATGAAGGTTGTTGCACCTGCATAATATCGACTTATTTATTTCCAGAGAACTCAATCTAATAAACTACAATTGACTGAGTAGCCAAAGGTCGTCTCCAGTTGACCTGAATCTCGGCCTCTGAAAGAATCAGGTAACTTTCAATCCTGCTCTCGTAACCTGAATAGGACTAGCAGTACGAAATGAGCATATGTGTTTCGCCTTATCATTGTACAGTTGATGATAGTAGTAAATACCAAAAATAGTCATATAGATGATCTAAGCGATCATCATCAAAGTGTATTAAGATTATCTTTTGCTCCTTTACCGATGAACTGAGGCTCCATTCAGGACAGCGGACGGAAATCTATACACACAGGTCAATGGATTAGCTATGGGATCACCCATGGGGCCAACCTTTTTGAATTATTATATGGGTAAACTCGAAGAGAGGTTATTAAACACCATCGAAAACAAGCCACGCACATACTGCTAAGATGTAGACGACATCTACATCAACGTTCAAAATGAAGATCATCTGAAAACAACGAGCAGCAATTTGAGGAGAAATCCGTGCTAAAATTCACTTAGGAATTGAGCACGGATAATAAACTTTCTTTTCCCGACTTTGAGTTCCAAAACATTAATGGAAGATAGATCTTAAAAGTATACAGAAAAAGGACGGACTTGGGAAGATGATTCAACGCGGATGGTGAATCTCCCGAAAGATAGAAAAGAGTGTAATCGGTTCATACATATGCCGAACATAGAAATGCTGCTCCACATGGGAAATATTCCATCAAGAGATCTCCCGCGTCAAACAAACACTGGTGAACAAAGGTTTCCAGAACAGCATTTTTGAACAAATCTTCAATCATTGTTAAGAATGTAATTCTAAGTCGCGGATAAAACGAAAAGTAAACAGGAACCAAAAAATAACATCAAACTGTTCTATAAAATTCAAATTTAATCGACCTACAAAATAGATGAAAAAAACATCAAGGAGATTGTTTCCCCCAACATCAACGTCAACAGTAAAACGGATAAGATTCAGCTTATTACATATTATACAACGTCAAGTGTTAACAATCTCCTCATGAAAAATAGCATCTGACAAGACTCCTCGAAACTGAAGTCTACCAACATATTTTACGAGTTTAACTGCCCACATGAAGACTGCAAGCTTCATAATAACTCGAAGTATGTTGGCCGTACAACCACTAACCTTTCAAGGCGTTTATGCATACACCTTTAAAACGGAGCGCCAAAAAATCATATGGAGAGCTTACATAACACCAGCCTAACAAGAGATATATTAGTTAAAAACACCACAATTCAAAGAAAAGAGTGAAATAAATCTAGGCTGAACATCTTAGAAGTCATCTTAATAAAAGAAAAAAGGTCAACCCCCAACACCTAGTCTATGATTTAAAATCGAACATTAAAACTGTTTTAAAAATTTTACTCGCCAGATTGGCCCGTTTCCCTTGACAATACGTTCAAGGAAGGAAGAATAAATACCACCTAAAAAAACTTTATTTCCTTCAACTGCTTTTGCGGAAAAGACTTGCCTTGCATTGGTAAAGGAGGAAACACTACAAATCGTAAGTGAAGACAAGACCCGGAATTGTAGATCTACACTCGAGTGCAGCTAGTATCGATTGGAGTATCCTCACGGATCATTACCCCCGCGCGCGTGCGAAAGCACGTGAGCCCACGCAAGGAATCGAAGGCGTGAAACTCATCCAGAGAACTTCTTCTGCTCCCTCAGCAACACATCCCTGGTTCAGATAACCTTTCTGCCACTATAAGGTCTTGTTCTGGGGCGGAGTGTTCATGCAGGAAGGAATACCATGAGGTATTAATCCAATTACAAATTTGTTTTTCGTGCTATATGTACTATGGAAAAGCATCCCAGTAAAGAGTGTAAATTCGAGTGAAAAGTGGGTTTGGAGTGTGCAAAACACGGTAATACGTGGTGGGAATGCACAAACCCAAATAAGAAAAGTCTCAACTGCGTCAACTCACACCGCACACTATCAATGGCCTGCGCAATAAAAAAGACATCATTACCCATAAGAAAAAGATACTGGTTGAGAAAAGAAACAAAAAACTAATACCATGTTTGCACAGGCGGAAAAGAGCTCTGAGCAAGAGAAGTCTATGCTCCATATAGACCAGAATATGAGACCTGATCTGATAATGTGCATCCTTCACGCCCATTTCGCCAATGTTATTAAGCTTGGCAGCTAAGCAACCGAACTTAATAAAATGCTGGTCCACAACAGCCGCCTCAAGCTGATATGGTTCCTAGACAACGCGACATCAGGCTAACTATTTCGAGCCCAAATCAAAAGAATGGTTGAAGCCGTGCTCAGGTGACGCTCCGCCTTTCAAGACCCACGACTAAACAAACCTAAAACTGCAGAAAGAATTGACTCTCAAATGGACCACAATTCCCATCAATTATCCTATTGCTGCAAACAAAGATGACCACACAAAATCCAATATTTAAAAAATAACCGATGGTACAGGAATAGTCACAGAAGATATAGGAAACCAAAGCACACTTTTTAATAAATAAATAATTTGTTTTTATTAATTGAACAGAAGTTGACCTCTAATTAAAGACAACTGTAGCAAAAATTTATATTTTTTTCAATATAATTTCAAAGGGATAGATAGATATGTGAGAAATCTATTAGTTTACTAAAGAGGGATATGCATACATACGTCGGTAAAAGGACAATTATAAGCAATTAACTTCATAAGAACTACGCAGTATCAGACTTATTTGAGGTCTTGTAGAGCTCTAATGAGCAACAATGGAGGATACCGAATTTAATTGCCTCGTTTATTGCTTAGCTACTACTGACCAAACCAATTTACTTAAAGCTAGAAAGCCACCATTTATCGTTTGCGCTTTCACCATCACTGACTCGGCATATATTTGTTCAACGAAGTCACTCTGTTCTCGTAGCAAATTATATGGTGTCTTGTTTTTGGTAATCTCTTATCTATACTGCATTAACTTCTGATGGCAATAGACTCAAACAACTAAATCTTTCAAGGGAAATTTGACCTATCGAACCGAAAACACCTCGTTTTTAAATGAAATAATTTATTAATTACTAGTAATGAAGATAGAACTACGTCAAAATTGCCAAAAGTCGGTGCTCTTCGCAAGAATAATGATCGGTCTCGACGCTACATGCTTCCAAAGCTAAAGAATAAGCTAATGCTTAATTTGAAAGATATATATAGTGATCTTAAATTGTTAGGGAGTAAAGTGATTAAAAATAACTATTATTAGAGAGATTCATCGTAATGATCTGCCTTCTTTCACTCTCCACATAACTTACCGTTATAAAAAACTGTATGGTACGTAATGTTTGAAGTTTTCAAGCGAGCATCTTGGAATGAATATTTTGACTATTTTGGTAGAATGACTCTTGGTTTTGATCACTATACTTTTTGACACCCTTTCAGTAGCGGTATGCTTTAAGGGGCGTGAGTTACTTCTATGATTAAGTAGGCTTTGTTCTAAGAGTGCTAATTCAGTAGTTTTGTTCTTAAGGAAGAGCTATTTTTAAACACAAAAGGATAAGAGGAAACACCAGAATCTACCAAAATAAACATGTATTTTAAATGAAACACTTAACTATTACAAACCAACAGTTAACACATTTCTATCTTTGGCATCAAAGATCTTTCAATGACAAAAAATAAACAAATAGGCTTCCCGTAAACATACCAATTGCCTATTAGTATTTTTTATCGCGACTCTATTTGATTAGCGTTAAACATTATATTAACGTACTCTCTTCTACAAACACATATGACCTAGTTTCAAGAACAATGGTTTCTACTCTCCTTAAAAACGTGGGACGTACTAAACTTCTACTATCGCAATAGAGATATAACTGTTATTGTTAACTTACAGGTAGGTATTAGGGATTGCCGGATGTCGCTGGAGGACATATCTCTCGCTTTGAAGTGTTGTGGCCGCTGGTTGGATTTTCGTCGGAGAGGGATTGCTTGTCGCCTGTGACGGGGGCTGATTCTTCACCGTAATTGAAGAACGGGAGCTCGTTGATGCTGGGTTCTTCTCCTCTCACTCTTACGGTGCTTGAGATGTGAGAATCACTCGAGTGTTAGCGGCTTTGCTTTTCTTCAGTCGGACTTCTTTGCAGACTGAAAAGGCATCTTTGGTATGGCACCGATATAAAGCTTGACTATTTAGGTTAATACGGCCCTGAAAGGGGAGGATCAATTTTCTCAATCTGATCCTATCGTTTCTCACGGTAATAGTCTTGTGTGGCTGAAGGATCGATCTTCACGAACTAACCCTTCTTCTGGCGTATCGACTTCGAATCTTCTTGTCTGGCTGAAAGATCGATCTTCACGAACTAATCTTTCTTCTGGCGAATCGACTTCTAATAATCTTCTTGTCTGGCCGATTGATCGATCTTCACGAACTAATCCTACTCTAGCGTATTGACTTCTGATAATCATCCTCTCTTTCTTTGCGGGGCTTATTTATAGGCGGATTGCCGCCTCATCTAAAGGGGGAAGTGACCAGGCCACAGAGGCAAAGGGGGGGGGGGCGAATGGTGAGTTAGCATCTGGGGAGAGCGAGAATTCCTGAGGTGGCACTGGGGTGCCCAAGTCAGCTCGCAAATTAGAGGCTCACAACCGCACCGCTACTTGGCGTGCCTTCTGACTCACACCGCTTTTTTTTCCATAACCACGTGTTTATGGGTCTCGTAGGTAATTGGATCGTTAGAGCGTCGTTTAATGACCTTAGGTGGTCGCCTTAAAACAGATGTTAGCTCCAACTGCCCACAGCGGCGGGGAGATCACACATGGTAAGCAGTTTCGCCGGCTACCTTTCCCACGCTTCTCCTCATGAGGGGGAGGGGGGCTGTAATGTACCTATACTTCTCCAGGATGCTTAATGTAGCCATTTCTCTACATTTACCTTCCTCCTTTAGAATTAACGGGATGGGGGGGATTCCAATCCGATGCTTACAATAATATACATGGGTAACTTACGGAACATTATATTATACAATAAATTCTAGTTCACTCGGGAATGCCTCGATAACATTTCACCTGACCTAACATTAATTCCTATATTACTGTGCTAACTTAGGATTTTCTTACCTACCACTAGGGGGTTACTCGCCCCTACTTACTTATAATTCTACTATTTTACACTTAACTTTGCTATAATACAATAGTTGGGCTGCTCCTTAATCGTCTACAGGGTTCCAACTTAACGAGTCGGCCATACAATTGTTGGACCCTTTTATATAGTGAATGGAGTACTGGTACTCCATCAAGAGTAAACTCCATCTCAGGAGTCTTCCATTCTTACTCTTATTTTTACTTAAGTATGACAACGGTTTATGGTCGCATTCCAACTTAAACTCGCGCCCTATTATATAATATTGGAATTTACCTATGGACCATATTATGGCCAAAGCTTCGATTTCGATAGTAGCGTAGGCTTTTTCTCTACTCAACAGTTTTCTACTGACATAAGCTATGGGATAGGCTGTTTCGTCATCTTCGTATTAAAGCAATACTCCGCCTAACCCGTCTTGACTAGCGTCCGTGCAAAGGCCGAAGATCTTGTTTGGATTTGGTAAGCGAAGAATAGGCGCAGTTACGAGTTTTACTTTTAGAACCTCCAACTGAGTTATTGCATGGGGGTTCCACGTGACAGAGTCTGACGCTGTCTTTTTTAACAAATCATTCAGTGGGGCCAGAATGGAAGCGAAGTGTGGTACAAAACGCCTATAGAACGAGGCCGCTCCCATAAACAATCGGAGTTGTTTCTTTGTTTTCGGCCGGGGCATCTTGACTATGGCGTCCACCTTTTCTTGCTGGGTAGTCAAGTGTTTTTGTCCTATTTTGAATCCCAGGTAGTCAATGGATTCGTAGGCAAAATAACACTTGGTCGGCCCGGCGGTTAGACCTTGCTCCTTCAATTTCTCCAGCAATGAGCGTAAGGCGTGTAAGTGTGACTCCCATGTACGGGTAGCTACGTACACGTTGTCGAAGTAAAACGACACATCACTTAGTCCAGCGATAATTCGCCTTATCATCCTATTATAATTGCTACCGGCTGTAAGTAGTCCGAAGGGTAGCCTGGTAAACTGTAACAGACCTCTCTCGGTCGCAAAAGCCGTCAGTTTTTTGTACTCCTCAGCGAGAGGTATTTGATAGTACACTTTACACAAATCCAATTCGGTGATGAATTTAGCTCCTTAAATAAATGGAGATTTTGATCTATTAGTGGGATGGGCTCGGCGTCGAAAACGGTCACTGAATTCAATTTTAGGAAGTCCACGCACATCCGAAATGATTGATCAGGTTTCTTAATGATTACTATGGGGGATCAATAATCGGACTCCAATGGCTCTAAAATTCCCAATTTTAGTAAATTCCGGATTTCCATATTGAAGGCTTCTCGTAGGTGGATCGGTAAAAGATATGGTTTGCTCCGAACCACTGAATTAGTTTTTAGTTTTATTTCATGGATAAAATCCTTGGCACATCCAGGGGGTTTTCAGAAATGACTTCTGGGAATTCCATGAGCAAGTTCAACATTCCCGCTTTTTGTTGAATCTCTGAGTGAGGATTTATCTTTAAATCCACCCGAGGGTCTTCCGGGGTAGGTGAGAGCGAGGGAAGTTCGTATTCTTCGTCTTGTTCCACACACACGGTGGGTATGATTTGCAGGGGCGTACCCGGGTAAACGGCATCCATCGGTTCTTCTTCATCTAGAAGGGTAATATTCTTTATGCACGCGCGGCGGTGATATTTTTTAAGCATGTTTATGTGATAGGTTCTTCGCCCTGTTGGGGTATCTATCAAGTAATCGACTGGATCCCGTGCCTCGATTACTTCAAACGGTCCCTTTCACTGGGCCCATAACTTATTATTTTCGGTCGGGAGTAATAATAAGACTTCATCTCCTGCCTTTAATTTTTAAGCCTTTGCTTTCATATCAAAGTAGTCCCGGTATTTGGCTAAATTTTTCTCGGCGTTCTCTCGAGCTAAGCCAGAGCAGTATTCTAGGCGCTCGCGCATATCCATCACGTAGGCGTAAGACGATTTGATTCCTTGCTCGAGCTTCGCGTTGGAAAATAATTCCTTAAGAATACTCATAGGACCTCGCACATTTCTCCCGTATAATAGCTCAAAGGGCGAGAATCCCAACGTCCGATGAGGTATTCTCAGCAGGCGAAAAGGGCTGCAGGCAGGTATCTGTGCCACTGTGTAGGGTTGTTTTGACACAACTTCTTCAATATATTTTTGAGAGTCCCGTTTAATTTCTCGCAGATTCCGTTAGCGGATGGATGAAATGGACTCGTAAAAATTGGCTTGACTAACAGTAGTTTATTAAAATACTCCATCAATTCTGAGGTGAATTGGCGCCCTCTATCCTATAGAATTTCTTTAGGCAGGCCTACTTGTGCAAAAATTGAAATTAATGCTTCCGCGCAGGAAATAGTGTCAATCTTCCGTAGGGCCACGGCATCTGGGAACCGGGTGGCACAATCCACTAGGCTGAGGATGTAGGAGTGTCCTCCACTTGAAGGGGGGTGAATTGGTCCCACCAAATCAATAGCCACTCGAAAGAATGGTTCGGTAATAACGGGCACCTTTTGTAAGGGAGCGGGAGGTACCCGTCCTCTGGAGGGATCCTTCTGACACACGTCGCATGATCGGCAATAGACCACAATTTCCCTGGCGGCCTGGGGCCAATAAAAGTGTCGGAGTATCTGCTGCGCCGTTTTGTTGTGCCCAAAGTGTCCGGCTAATATTCCATCATGCGCGGTCTTCAAAATTCTTTGCGTGTATTCTTGAGGTACACACAGTGCTTTCTTGTTCTCCTTATCCTCCTCGCTGATAGTACGGTAGAGAAGCGAGTCTTCTACGATATACTGGATAGTCTTCTTTCCTTTCACTTGGAGAGTTTCACCTTTAATAGCTTTCTTCCATAGAGGTTTAAGAGTGAGGCATTCCTTCTGAGCACTGGCGAAGGAAGTCAATTTCAACCCATTGTCTTCGAGGGTAATCCTCGGGGTCAACTTAGCAGGTTGCTCTTTCCTCTAGGCTTTTTTGTGCCCGGGTGACTACTTGTTGGGCTATTTCTTGCTGGGGAATTATGGGGTTTTGTCCGATTAGTACTGCGCAGAACTGAATCGGGGCTACTACCACGTCCGTTCAACCGGTGAAATATCTGCTTTGTATATGACATCTCACGACGGGGAATCGATTGTCGCGTCCTAAAATGTCGTGGACGATTGCGAATTTCTTATGGTTAGGGTTTACTGGGGGCAGCAACTTGTCGGATACCACAATGCACGTACATCCGGTGTCTCTGACTGAAGTGGATACTTGGCACCCATTAGCAGTGCCCTCTTCAAATTGTAGGCCGCCTGGCGAACTTTTGTTGAATAGAAAGTTTACCTGTTGCTGGGGTCCTTCGGATGTCGGCGCGGGGACGTAGGACGAATCAGCTTGTCCTGCTGGGATCGCGGCAGTCTTGTTTTGCACCTGTTGTCTCGAGGTCTCCCTCAGTCGGGAGTTCTGTGGGCACTGGAAACTCAGGTGACCTATTATCTCGCAGGTATAACAAGTGACGGGCTTCCTGGGATACGTGCCGGTATTAGAGTATGATCCTTGTGGAATCCTAACTTCTTTTTGATTTTTTTCTCCTCCAAAATTTGGTTTATAAGTTCCTTTTGCTGCTGAGAACTTAAAGGGCTTCTTCTGTAAATGCCTGGGTGGCGGCCCATTTTTCTTTGGGGAGGGAGCCTTCTCTTTCTTGTACTCCCTCGGATATAAACGATGATTTACCGCGTGGAGGTCAGCCTCGTTCAGACACTCGTTGAAGGTAGAAGCTTTTCGGTCCTTAACGAATGCACGGATTTCCTGGGGTAGTGTACTTAGTAACTGATCTCTAAGCATGAAGTCGATGACCGCAGCGACTTCGTTCACTACCCCTTCTGACTCCATCCAAAACTGTAGGCTTCGACGAAGCTCAAAGCCAAAATGTTTGTATGTTTGTCCAGGTCTTATACGAGCCTGCCTGAACTTCGTCCTATATTCTTCCGGGTTAAGGTTTGTTGCTGCTGAGAGAAGTTCGGCTTTGAGAGTGGAATAGTCCACAGTCGCTTCTGAGGGTAAAGATACGAATATCTCTCTCATCCTACGATTAAGTAGCGGTAATTGTCTGGCGACTCCATCTTCTTCTAGGTCTAAATTATTGACTTCAAATATTTTCTAAAAATGGGAGAGATATGAGCATAAATCTTCTTCGTCCCTGTACTCCGGGAGTTTCATGCTGGACGCTGGTGACACTCCTGTTCTGGATGAGACTGACTGCCCTTCTAACTGGTCTTTGCTAAGAGCTCTTTCGTGGGCCATTGTCTTCTCTCTTTCATCAGCTTCCATTTTCGTCTTTTCTGCTTCCATTTTCATCTATTCTCTTTTTTCTTTTCTTTCGTTTCTCTCTTTCTCCTGAATAAACGAACTCAGATCAGATCCTTCCAGTCCGAGGCTTTGACCTTGGTTCCGATAAAGGTCAAACAATGCCATCGCGCTTATGTCAGTCATCTACCTTGTTTTTAATCAAGCCTGACCTACTCCAACACCGAAACTTACCACTTGGCCTAACAATTACCTTTAGATTGTATCCACCTCTAACTTTACCAATTTTTCACTCGTCAAATATTCTATTATTCTTGGTGTTCCTTTTATGTGTTAGCTCTTCCTTAAATAGACACTGCTGGGTTCTTTCTAATATAAAACCTATAGACCTGACACCACTTCTATAATATGTCGTAGAATGACCCTTGGTTTTGATCACTATACTCTTTGACACCCTTTTAGTAGCAAGATGGTTTAAGGGGCGTGAGTTACTTCTATGATGAAGTAGGCTTTGTTCTAAGAGTGCTAATTCTGTTCTTTTGTTCTTAAGGAAGAGCTATTTTTAAACACATAAGGATAAGAGGAAACACCAGAATCTACCAAAATAAACATGTATTTTAAATGAAACACTTAACTATTTCAAACCAACAGTTAACAGATTTCTATCTTTGGCATCAAAGATCTTTCAATGACAAAAAATAAACAAATAGGCTTCCCGTAAACATACCAATTGCGGATTAGTATTTTTTATCGCGACTCTATTTGATTAGCGTTAAACATTAAATTAACGTACTCTCGTCTACAAACACATATGACCTAGGTTCAAGAACAATGGTTTCTACTCTCCTTAAAAACGTGGGACGTACTAAACTTCTACTATCGCAATAGAGATATAACTGTTATTGTTAACTTACAGGTAGGTATTAGGGATTGACGCATGTCGCTGGAGGACTTATCTCTCGCTTTGAAGTGTTGTGGCCGCTGGTTGGATTTTCGTCGGGGAGGGATTGCTTGTCGCCTGTGACGGGGGCTGATTCTTCACCGTAATTAAAGAACGGGAGCTCGTTGTGGCTGGGTTCTTCTCCTCTTACTCTTACGGTGCTTGAGATGTGAGAATCACTCGAGTGTGAGCGGCTTTGTTTTTCTTCAGTCGGACTTCTTTGCAGACTGAAAAGGCATCTTTGGTATGGCTCCGATATAAAGCTTGACTATTTAGGTTAATACGGCCCTGAAAGGGGGGGATCGATTTTCTCAATCTGATCCTATCGTTTCTCACGGAAATAGTCTTGTATGGCTGAAGGATCGATCTTCCCGAACTAACCCTTTTTCTGGCGTATCGACTTCTATTCTTCTTGTCTGGCTGAAAGATAGATCTTTACGAACTAATCTTTCTTCTGGCGAATCGACTTCTAATAATCTTCTTGTCTGGCCGATTGATCGATCTTCACGAACTAATCCTACTCTAGCGTATTGACTTCTGATAATCATCCTCTCTTTCTTTGCGGGGCTTATTTATAGGCGGATTGCCGCCTCATCTAAAGGGGGAAGTGACCAGGCCACAGAGGCAAAGGGGGGGGGGGCGAATGGTGAGTTAGCATCTGGGGAGAGCGAGAATTCCTGAGGTGGCACTGGGGTGCCCAAGTCAGCTCGCAAATTAGAGGCTCACAACCGCACCGCTACTTGGCGTGCCTTCTGACTCACACCGCTTTTTTTTCCATAACCACGTGTTTATGGGTCTCGTAGGTAATTGGATCGTTAGAGCGTCGTTTAATGACCTTAGGTGGTCGCCTTAAAACAGATGTTAGCTCCAACTGCCCACAGCGGCGGGGAGATCACACATGGTAAGCAGTTTCGCCGGCTACCTTTCCCACGCTGTCCCTCATGAGGGGGGGAGGGGCTTTAATGTACCTATACTCCTCCAGAATGCTTAATGTAGCTATTTCTCCACAACTATGTTATATATTCAGATGAGAAGAAAATGGAACTTTTCGGCTATAATGAATCTAGTTGTGTGTGGGTGGTTTAAGAAACTTCTATGACCCTAAGCCCCGCAAGACAACCAAGAAAAGTGGCGGAGATTATCTCATCGTTTGGAGCCGTTTTATAGCATTTCGTAGAGGATCACTCCACATAAGTGATGGAAAAATAGACAATGCCACGTATCGAAGATACTAGAGAAAAGTTGCTCTCTAATGTGAAAAAATTCTACGGCCGAAATCAATTGATATTTCAGTAGAACAACGATCCTAAGCACAAGGAAATATTAAGTCAAGAATGGTTTAAGATGAGAAAAGGAAACTTCCTTTCAAGGCCAAGACAATCGCCAGATCTCACTTCTATTGAGCATTTTTCATAAATGCTGAATGTTGCTATCCGTAAGAGAAACTAACCGAACCTTGAATCTCTGATGTAGATCGGCGTAAAAGAGTGGAACAAAATATGCTGTTATTGCAAACAAAGATTATGCGACTAAATATTAAATAACTGAAATAATGATTGGTTAAATACTTTAGTTACCTGCAACGTAATGTTTGACGTTTTCAGCGAGCATCTTGGAATGAATATTTTAACTCTGTTATATGTTTAGATGAGAATAAAATGGAACTTTTCGGAAATAATGAATCTCGTTGTGTGTGGGTGGTTTAAGGACCTCCCTATGATCCTAAGTCCCGCAACACAACCGAGAAAGGCGGCAGAGATTATCTCATCGTTTAGAGCCGTTTTATAGCATTTGGTAGAGGAGCACTCCACATAAGTGGTGGAAAAATGGACGATGCCACGTATCGAAAGATACTAGATGAAAAGTTGTTCTTTAATGCGAAAAAACTCTACGGCTGACATCAATTAATATTTCAGTAAAACAACGATCCTAAGCACACGGACAAATTAAGTCAAGAATGGTTTAAGATGGGAAAAGGAAACTTCCTTTCAAGACCAAGTCAATCGCCAGATCTCACTTCTATTGAACATTTGTGGTAAATGCTGAATGTTGCTATCTGTAAGAGAAACTAACACAACCTTGCATCTTTGATGTAGATTGTCGTAAAAGAGTGGAACAAAATATGCTGTTATTGCAAACAAAGGTTATGCGACTAAATATTAAATAACTGAGATATTTATTGGTTGAAATACTTTAGTCACCTGCTAAATTTAGGTTATCAGCAATTGTTGTTATACACAAAGAAACCTGGTCTCGTGTTTTTCTCATGTTAAATATATGATTAATGAGTTTTCACTTTGTTTTCATCTAAACAACAGAACGAATTAGTTCCTAAAAAATAAAAATTTATGGTTGTAAATAATTGTGAGACCTGATTAAAGATATCACGTCGCAACAAAAGTAATGGCTGATATTAGGTTTTATATTAAAAATAAAGACTTTTGACTATGGAAATCATCCAAAACTTAACCTCTATTGCTTCAGGGAACTTCAATCCTTCTGTAAAGAAGGTAATAAAGCCACGCTTGTTAAATTCTTCTGACTTTGATGCAAACTATGAATCCAATTTGATTTCAACCTTTCTCTCTATGTCAACCTAATACTTCTACAAACAAGTGATAATCAGAAGGAGTAAGTTAAAGAGAATATGAAAGATAAAGCAAAATTTCAAGGTCTGCTCCTACAAGAGATGCGATTGTATTCGTTCTGTGTGAGGACGGTCATTATCATGATCGAGGAGAACATCACTTCTTTTGACTAAGGAGGGTCGCCTCTGGCCCCAAGCGGCTTTCAAACGGCAAAGGAGATTGCAGTATGGATTTCCATTAATTGTGTGATTGTGGTATAATAGTTCTTAATGCAAAATTCATTTAATATCCTACCATACACTCAATGTGATGATTTGGGGATGAAGTCCTTCTCTCAGTTGTTAGGAAATTCGGCTTCCTCGACTAATCCACGAACTATTGTGGTTAAGGTTAGGATAAAGGATCTACTTCTCATCACCAGAAATCAATACCACTACGTTCATTCAAGTATTTACTTCTTTACATCACTCTAAGAATTTGGAATTTAAACAGTGAATAACATGCAGACTCTTTACGTGACAATGTCATGTATCATGGCGAAGTTATTCAGTTGATTGATAAAGAGTAAGATAAAAATCACATAAACATGTCTAGCTGGATTCGGAAACCATGTGTATATGGATGGAGGCCAACGTTGATGCGAGTCGGTGTGAAAATGAGATTTCATTTTACAAATGTAAAATTAGGATATATTTTCGTGTCCTTAAATTATTACAAAACATACCCACAATACTTTGAGTAATTTACAATTGTGAATGTTCTGAATTGTAGATTGACGAGTCATAGGACGTAATAAAATGCAATTATCAATTGTTATTATTTAATTTGTCTTATGAAGGAAAATATTAATCATATACGATAGAGGTTTGAAGTCATCCATGATGGATTAATCCAAGGGCAAGAAATCAAACGAAGAAACCTAAAACACGATCTCTCGGAATCTCTGACTTTCGTTACTTTAACAATTTCGAGAGGGAAAGAACTCTAAATAGTGAGACAGATGAAGAACTTTAATGGTTTAACCATCAGGAGATACTCGTTACTCCTTTTTTATCCCCCCTAGACAATGGTTAGCTGATACCTTTAATTCTCCTTGAGAATCGCCCTCTCGTGATGAGGCTTAAGTGAACCTTAAATTCGTGTCTTAGAAGATCATTTTTAATAAATTCGAGACTTATAAAACTTGCGATCAAAACTTTTGCTTCAAGAAGTTCCGTTAATAAATTTCCCAATGGATATAATAAAGTTCTTAATATTCCTCACGACTTAGTTGTGTCTCATCTTTACATGGAGAGGAGACAAGAACATGCGTCCAGTGGAAATGGAATACCTCCTTACACAATTCAATCAATCCCTATTAAGCAGAGATTTGTACCAGTTGATTTTAGGGTCAAAGAATGCGAGATTTCTCAATGCTTTTAATTCCCTATTTCATTTAGGAAGTTTAAGAAGATGATGATGTCTATTACAAATCTATTTTGGGTGTTTTTCAGGTGTTTACATTTTTACAAATATCTCAACTTTATTCGTCCGATCTGGGAGAGAGCTAAAGTCTGCTGAAACGGGGCAGTAAAGCAATATAAGATATCAGTTTGGTATTATTATACCTATTTCACCGCGTGAGAAGAAATGGGTAGGTTGAATATTTTTCTTATTGCAGATTAGAAGACTTTGATGTATAGAAGACTTCCTAATCTTTTTGTCCCATGAAGCTGATCGTTAACAACAGTGATTACATTAATGCTAAATGACAAACTTCGGACAATGTGGTGACGTCACTCCCTGTCCTATCTTTCGATAGATCTCACTATCCAGTAACTAACTCGAACCCAACAACAGAGGCCATAAGAGTAGATTGTGTTTATCCTCTTTATCTGATCTCTCTCACCACATCTTCTCATAGTTTCAACAGTGGGGTCAATATACGAGCAAAACGATGGCGGTGCTATTAAATCTTTCAAACTCCATCGTCCTTAAGCAACGAGAAAGAGGCAGGTCGGGGATAGTATTGGTACTTTAGTGAAAAATATGAAGATTATAAGAGATTTTGTAATTTAATAAACGTAATGTAAAGCAAAAAGAAGAGTGGAGATGAGATAAACCGTTGGGAACATCTAGATTTAAAGATCAAATAGAACGAGTATTACATTTTTTGCCTTTCCTTAAAATATAAAACAATGACCCAGAAATATTTTAGAAAGACTGATAGAGAATTACAAACTTTATGTCATTTGAGCGAGGAAAATCGCCGCAAAATACGAATATCTTAGGATAAATGCAAATAGCTCTATTCTATATTGGCCGGACATTTCACCGATTATTTAGCCCTAAAGGCGCTATCGAAACATCTTCACTTTTATTCACGTCGTTGATAAGAATAATTAATCGTTGTATAAGTGAGATAGGATGAATCTTTAAAATGAAAATTTAGTTTATTCACTATAGCAACTTTTATTTCATAGATTTGATTGATTGTTCCTTGATATTTTACCAGCTTTAGGGTTAGCAAAGGACTTTTGATTAAAAAAAGCGCCCATGAATTTGAAAACATAGATTGTTCATAACTCGTCAATCTTGTTTTCCATGAATACAAAATTAACAAGTTCTATGTTGTCGAATGTTTTGTTCAAAGGCCACTTCTCAAGATTAGATAGAGTACGAGGCTGACCTTTATATAATTCCGTTAAATGGAGGTCTGGTGGTAGCTTTCGAGGGAAAGGGGATGATATATTTACTTAGTGATTAATACTTTTTGTAGGTCTGTTTCTGATATGACGGGCGGTGGTTTGGATAAGGTCTTGAAGAAGCTCTGAAAATTAGGGCGTCACAAGATTTTAGCCTATATACGATTCCAAAACCAAGTTTTACTACATTACTAAATATATAATTTTAACTAAGCTGAACATAGGAAGAAAAACTGATGTAGTGTATGTGAGAAAAGAGTTACAGGAAGCGATAGCAGTGTTGCGATGGCTACTAAATAATGACGTATGTTGATGTAACTGCCTGTGACCCTGTATCTGATTCAGAGTGACTTGCAAAGAGAAGTTAGCATAAGTATGGTTGTTCAGTCTCTCCATAGAATGAAGTTATTCTGTTAGTCTTTACCTTGCATTGACCCTGAGAGTGGTATTCTAACCCTTTTTCCGCTATACTATATATTTATATATCATTTCACTGTTGAGAGAAACCATTTATCATCTTTATGAATCTTGGTAATTTCTTTCCAATATTTAAGATATTTTAGAAGGTCATCTCTCCCTTTTTCTGCCCTATTTATTGTCTTAGAATCTTTACACAATGCTTTCTAAGCTACAGTAGAGTCTTTTATTGCTTCCACTATACTCTAAAGTTTGGGTTGTTTAGCCTTGAATCCGGGTAACGGAAAACATAAATGGGAAAAATTGCCACGTTTAGTTCCAACTTCTTTCGAATTTCTTGAACACGATAATGAATTCAAAAATTCATGGAAGATCCTCAAGTGGCCGATTTGGGCTGTGGCCATTTACCTTATCTTTTGCGACTGGCCAAAAAAAAAGGAACACAACTGCCTCAGAGGCAAAGTTGGTATGAGGAATCCGATCGTTCACTATATTTGACACACCCGCTTTTCCTTATAAGCTTATAGTGACCAAAAATTGTTAATTTATGGTTCGGTTTTCGGTTTATGAGAGTATGGGAGATTTTATTGAGCGCAACTGAAATTCATTACCGTTTGAGACTTCGTCTATTTCTTTTCCTTAGAGACTTGCCATTTTGGCTGTGGATTTGATGGAAAGGCAAAGAAAAGTTGGCTATATTAAGGACATTAAAGAAATGACACATAAATCGTCTTTCCTTGTCTACTAAGATGAGGTATAAATGTCTGGTATCCCATTTTAAAGCTAACCTACCCTCTGATCAACATAAAATAACAGGGAAAAGGGAGCAGCGAAGTCAAAAGGATTGAATACTATGTGAAACCGTACTCCGAGAGTTGTTGGAACGAAAATAGCTCATTATTAATTCCCATAGGTTAGGGGCAGGGGGATCAAGCTTAAGAAAATATATAATCTTGCAACCTTTTTCTTTGATACATCCATCTCTTTGTGTCTCTCTGAACCTTCTTTTTCTAGCTTTAATTTGTCATTTCAAAAACCAGAGATTCCAGGGTTGATTACTTCCTTAGGAGACAGAGAGGATTATTATGGCCTGTTTTAGATAGCTCAAAAAGGGCTTATGTTGTAGCTCCGTCAGACCTTCCAACCTGTTGCATTTTGTCTTCGGAGGAGAAACAGGCGAACATTGACGCCCGGTTTGATACTTAACCTTTATCAGAGGTGGGAGGAGATGGACCTACCACAGTCTTCCCTGGATCACTTAGAACAGTCTAATGTTAGATAAAAAGGTAGAAAAATATAATAATGCCATTAAAATAATCAGCTATGAATACAGAGCCGAGTTGACTTCCTAAAATATTAAGCAAAATTATTTGAAGAATATATTCATTTCATTTTCCCTTGGGTGATTTTCGTCGATGTTGAAGTTTGCTCTAGGAGAAAAAAGAAACACATTTTTTCATCCTATGAGAAGGAGAATTGTGCGGACTCGATTTCCTTAGATCAATAAGAATTCTTCCCTTTTCCTCTAAACCTTCAACACATTTTCACTTCTCCTCACTTCACTACACTCCCTATGCGATTCTATAAACCACTTTCTCTCGGGGATGACCTCAATGGTTATTCGATCACAAATTGTGATCCTTTCTTTTTTTTCTATATAGTAAAGCAATGCAACAGCAAAAAGAATGTATACGTGGAAACGTCAGGTGATTTCATTTTCAATCCGGAGGAGTTTCACCAATTCAAACGAAGACCCACATTCTAATTATTGTTCCTCTCGTCGGATAATGCTTCATTTCCATTTCCTTTGTATTCCATTTAAACTCTTATTTTTCCAGGATTTTGGCTTCCCCGTTGGATTACACAGTTAGAGAAAAGACCTTCAATGGTCCTTCGTTAATACCAGTAGGCCATTAGTAAAAATAGTCTTCTGAGTAGATTTGGACCTTTGAACATATTATATGCTTTGGCCAATAATCTACTCTTAAAGACCAAATTAATTATGAAATTTCTTGGCAACCTGAAGTGACCTTGAGAATGACTTAGCCTTCGAGTTTCAACTCCACCTAAACTGCTGAGGCAAAAACCATCGAAGTTTTAACTCGAGATTTGAGGCAGAAAACCTCTCCTCTTTCTCTGTTGACTCAATTTCCAATAAGTCTAATACGAAGCGTCGAACGATAACGAGCGACTCAAAATTGACATTAAATATTCATCAATTGAGCTTTTGATTCTTCTTCTCCCATGAACTCGTCCTGAATATTGGCCTTCAGTGGGTAGCATATTTACATTAATTTAATCATGTAAATATTTATATAGGTAAAGTTTTTAAGTTAGGTTTTTATTAGCATCTTGCACTGTCTGGAAAGTAGGAGAAAAAGGATTGAAAGCCCGAGATAAAGAGAGATAGGGCAACATTTTTTGCGAATACTTATACAAGACCATTTTCTATTTCACTCTCTTCTTTAATTTAACCGAAGTTTAATGAGCAATTATTACAAGGTGAAACACAAATATGGCTAAAAATGCACCTAAAGTTTCCCCTTGGCTTAAAAAGCGGTCTTGCATATTAGGTTATGATTAATAGAGAAGAGAAATGTGTGAACAAAAAATCTTTTTGTTTTTCAAATTACCAATTTCTTTGTCCCCAAAACAAATAATTCGGAGACTGACTTAATCGGCCGATGGAACTACCACGGTTGAGGAAACAATTGAAATTCGGATGATAAATGACTAAATATATTTAAGAGGCGGAATTTATAATGGAAATCTATAAGAATGAGATATTGGAGAATGTTATTCATATTTGCCTATCATAGCAAAGAAACGAACACCAAATTAAATACAATGAATTTGAACTTTACAAAGTAGTTCCCTCGATTACTAATAATGAACTGCAAACAATTAACTTGGTGGGAGAATCGTGAGTCAAAAGGAACCAGCTGTTTTTTATGAAATATAAGCTTTGATATCACCCTCACCCTGCCTCATATCCTTGCATTCAAATGAAGTCTGCGACAATTAAATAAGTAAACACAAGATGGCACGATGATAAACATATGAATTATGAGAGTGAATTTATAAACCGGGGTCAATATATGGTTTCATTATTAACATGTAGATTATCTGCAGGGTTATAATGAAGAACAAATAACTATGGCAGCAATGTTCCAATAACCTGTCAAACGTCTCTTTCTCCATTGACTTAATTTCCAATAACTCTAATACGAAATTCCAGCTACGTCACTTAAACTACGGAACCTTCTCAACAGCACTATGTACTTTCGTTTGCCAAAAATTACAGTAAACCTTTCTACTCTAGATACATCATTTAAAATTCAAACTACATTTACCCAATTGGTTGCTGAAAATATTTGTTTGAAAGACTACCATCGAAACTCCAAACCCGGTCAACCGTGAGCGATGATTAATGGAATCTTCAACAAACGATCTGCAGGAGTCAAATCTAAACAAATGCGTTCCTTCATACTTACCCGCAGTTCACACTTCTACTTCCTTTTGAAACTCCTATCCTTAATCCTGAAAATTCCAGCAGTTAACTTGTAGAAACAAAACCTTGGTCCGTAATATTCTTCATTGTTGCTTCAGGAAAGGCTTGAGTTCGGACGACGACTTGGTCTTCATTGCTAGAGAAATCTCCCGTTGGATATCGTTGAAGGAACTGAAAATCGAGACGTCGTTCCTCCCTCTGATTGTACTCGATAAAGGACTCTTTTATGAGGCCCCTTTAATTTTAAATGCATAAGATGCTTCACTTCATTATGTAGCCTGTTGATGAGCGTAAAATTTTCTATTTCCAATGCAATAGAAATTTTCTTTTCTCATCTAGTAACTGAAAATAATAAGACCTTAAATGTATTCCTATATTTATTATTACCAGTAACTTTTAGTCAAGTAGAGCAGTATTGAGAGCCAAATTACCATCTCTCTTCGATTCCATACAGTGTATAAATTCAAATTACATACGTTTACAAGAGTGAATACAATGGAACATCCCAATTTATATTATTATATTTCAGTCATGTACCTATTCATAGTCACGATATCATAGACATGTCCATATAGGCCTGGCGGAATTTGTATGTTGGTTATGGAGAGTTGCGCGTCAATTTCTGTCTCAGCAATCAAAATGTCTTCTCAATCTAACTAGATTATGCATATTTTCCATTCACCTAACTTAACCACTTTCTCTACAATTTCTTTTATAGAGAATTTTCCATTTTCTGTTAATTTATTAGGAATGACCCGAGAATATTAGAGAGGTTAAATATGTTGCTAAGACGGGGGATGTATTGAAACGTGGGGCTCGAACCCCGTAGATGCACACCATTACGACTCGGGTCGGGTCGGATAAAGTACAGAATTGTGCCCTTATCTTCAGGTCGGGTTGGCACGCGTTAACGCTAATCATCGTGAATGGTGCTCGTAAGAATAAGATTTTTGGTTTCGCGGATTTCCACATCTTACGCCCCTATCCAGGTTTAGTAGCTTTTAACAACACGAAAGAAATATTTTTAGGGTTATTCCTTTTACCACAAATATGACCTGTATAATAATCGTTAATCATAAGTGAAATAATTAATTTGCCCTTTAATTAGATTAGTTTCGATAACAATGGACTAACATCATCATCACAAATATCCTCGTATTCCTTGGATTATTATAAAAGGGAGATGGTTAAAAATAGCGAAACTATGTCACTGGCATGAAGATTCTTTGATAGGTGGTCGAACTCAAAGCAAGTTAATCTACTGAAACCAACTTCCCCTGAGGTCAACACTGTGTCGCTTATTCCCGCTGGGAAACAAAGAATAAGAAGTTAGGGGTCTTAATATCCCCCCCGCCCTAAAGCTTGTGTGGTTCAAAGATACATAGCGAGATTTTTTTAATTTAAATGAGAAGATATTATTCTTCCCTTATACTAAAGTGCTCTTGAGACCTCATTCGGACTATCCGGTGAAACTCTCGGTTGCATACATGCAAAAGGCGAAAGTTGATCGTGTTATTTGTAGCTTCTTTGCCATGATGTTGTCCCTTGACGAAACAACTTCCAACATCTTTCATGTCCATTGTTCTTCCTGAAAAAGACACTCAATCATCCAAAAGCCTTCTTTCTCAAGGATGTTGTTCGCCCTTCAGCACCACAAAACCTTTTACAATGTCCAAAATGGATCCCCAAATCAAAATATATCAAATTTTATAAGACAGTTTGAGGTTTCTTCATATTTCTCTGTTTCTGTAGTTGGAGAATATTCATAATAATGTTTTAAGAAATAAAATTATACTCGATGAAAATGATCATGATTTGTCAAACACTTCGTCGTACTTCGAATCCAATTTTTAAACTGCACTGCTCGGTGGACCCTTTCCTTATGGGGGGGGGATGTGTATGGTAGCAGAACGGTCTATAGCTTTGGCTGGAGGTAAAAAAGGAACGTTTGACATCTTAGGTTCGAATCCCCGCTATACTCTCGGAGTATAATTTACTTACAAACTTTGGCGTCTGATTCCTTAATTCCTGTGTTTAACTCTCTCACTTTATCATTGCGTCTCATTTTATTTGTCATTTTTAGTCTATTGTATATTTATGAAAGTGTGCAGATGCTTGTACATTTGTCTCTATAAATAGGTGCTTATTACATACTTTCTGTTTGTTTATCTTATTTTCATTCACATATTTCATCGCGTCTAATTATTTTCTAATTTCCTACCCTAACACTTCTAGTATTCTCGCTTTTGCTTACTCGGGCTCTTCATCAATTTCTTCACGAATCATCGTCCAAGAGCCATCTTGTGGTGAGGCTCTGATAGATTATGTATGTTCGATTTAATTAATCGACCCACTTTCGACCTTGCTAGTAATTAATCTCAAAAGGATGCATCTATAAAGGCAAGATTCTCTCTTAGAGAATTCAATATCCACCAAATCACTTTCATAGCATTCTTCCAACGGAAATTTATAGTCAGCATGTGGGAGAATGATAAACCTTTGCTATGAAAGGCAGTCACAACAACCAATACTGTAGTAAGATGTAGCTGCTTAGCATGATGGCCGAGAGTTGTTTTATGGGACAGGTATTTTCATTAGCTTTCACATTTTGACTGCAAATAATCAGCAAACCTTTTAGTTACACCAATAGACCGCCAAGACAGTATTAAAGGTTAATTTGTTTCGCTTGTTTATATCTTATATCCACCCGAGGCCTGTTGAAGTAGAAATTGCACTGGTCTTTAATCCCCACTTACTTAAAAGGGGGACAGTCCCAATATTTGCTTATCTCCTCCTTCTCCCACGTTTAGGGAGTATAGCCAAGGTCAGGAGGGCTACCTCTTCATATGACATATTAATATATATATATATATATATATATATATTTACACTCTCATTATTAATCTGGTGTCAGGTGTGGGTTCGTTAAAAAGGTTTCTTTTAAAGGGTTTCTAAAATTGGTGGTTTTAGGATATCAAGGAAACAATAATTCTCTTATTAAATTACTTGCAAATTTTAGATACACGATCGGTAAATATTTAATTGTATTTGTCAGTGTTATTTTGGCGTGTGTAAAAGGGTCGACGTCAGGGCTTCTTCGCCAATCAGATAGTTCGCATCTTGAGAATTAAGTGAGTTCTTTTGCTTGTTTTGTGTTTTTCTTTTGTTAGGCGTTATTTCGGTTCACGGTAAATCCATTTGTGAACTTTTGCGGTGCTGTTCAGTGCATAAAATTCGGGTTTGACAAACCGGCTACAGTCTCTAGTGTGTGGGGGTTCTTTTTGTTGTGCGAACCAGCAAAACATCATGTCGTCGTTCGATATTTTCAAAGCACAGAAAGGATCTCAGGGTTTAACCGGAAAAGTCCTAATATCTTACATCCAGCAAGAAGAGAGGACGGCGAGAGAAGAAAAATGAGAAATAGAAAGAGAAGAGAAGGAAAAAGAAAGAGAAAGAGAAGAAAGAAGAGAAAGAGACAGAGACAGAGAAGAGAAAGAAAGAGAAGAAAGGAGAGAATTCGAGATGACGAGGGCAAGAAATGAGGCCCTATCCATCTCTTCGGGGCTCGGAACTCAAAGTTGCCTGTGTTTAAAGAAGGGGAAGACTTTGCCTCATACTTTTCCCATTTTAAGAAGGTCTTCGAGGTAAACCACTGAAATATAGAATCGGACAGTGTAGCTAAAATGTTCCCACTTTTAAACACCCGTTGGTTGGATATTTTTATTTACCTCAATACCATCGATTTCCGTCTTCCGCATAGGGAACAATCAATTAGTACCGCAAGAGGATAAGATCCGGGCCATTGTAAAAATTCCGCTGCCCATAAACAAAAGCTAATTAAGGCCCTTTATGGGCTTCATCTTTTTTTTTCTCGGCGTTTTATCACAGGTTTTGTGACACTTTCCGCTCCCCATTGGAGGTTCTGGAAGAAGAAATCTCCTGAGCAAGAGGACATTGCTATCATTTGGGGAATTCAGAAGTTTAACAGGTTTGGATAGGAAAGGAATTCGTGATCGAGACTGACGATAAATCAGTGTCATACCTTAGGAGCACCAAAAATAATAATGGGAAACTAATGCAGTTGAGCTTATTTCACCAAGGATTTCAATTTAAAATAATGCATTTACAAGGCTCAGAGAATTGTATAGCCAATAAGCAGAGCCGAAATCCAGTGCATTCCACTCCCACTAAATCCTATTCCTACTAATTTATTCTCTTTTAAATATGTAAATTTAGGTCTCAAATATAAACCGCTTTTCTAAATAAACGCTACCCATTATTTTGTAACGGAGGTAGATGTGCCCTCTTCTATGTACATTGTTCAAGTCTCTAGATATTTATTTATATGTGTATTTATTTGGTATTCCTTTTTTATTTATATACCTTCTATCCCATTGCCTTTTGTCTTCGTGATGCGAATTTTTTTTCCTTTGATTATTTGACGCTAGGTATTTATTTATTTATCGAGATGTCACTTCTCCCGGAAGCTCCATCTTAAAAGAGCAAGAGATGCCAGAGAGAGAGAGAGAGAGAGAGAGAAAGCTCTGGTGCACAGATAAAGTGAAAAGAGGTATCTCATGGCCGAATAACATTCCATCGGAACCTTTCAGTAAACTTCAGGAGTGCTTATGGCGTAGTCGTATATATTCCCAAGCCGGGGAATGATCAAATTAGTATTCTCAGAGCATTCGGGATGCAAACTGTATCCATGTCGCTTTCTCCGAAGCATGATTCACGCAGTGCTCAGCCAGTACTCTCAAAGTGCTTATGCAGCATTTTGAGCGATCATTGGAATCAAACGGAGATGATGCGCAATTCTCAGGTGACATCCGGCACCCTTAGGGCTAGCAAGCAGAAACCATTATTCAGAACGACGGAGGTCAAAGAGGAAAGACTCAGTCAAGAATAACGCGGTTAGCTACGCCTCTCCGAAAAGAATACTCCCCCGAGTGACTACTCGATGTCTCCTCCAGAAAATCGTGAGCCAGTGCATTTTATTTTTCATCATCGAAGAGGCGTGACGCTCTCCAACCGCAAGGCTCACTTCTTAGTCTCTTCCAGATCCCACTCGGGTAATTATTATGTCTTAAAGGCTCAGACAATATCATTATTGGTAAATTCATTTCGATTTTCATTTGCTAGACGATTAAGATATTTGTTAAAGTGTATCATACTTGTTGATCTTACTTGGTGTTTGTATAGTATTAAAATTTATTTTGTATCAACTTGTTCATATCCTATAACCACCCGTAGCCACTTGAAATAGTATCTAACTTGGCCAATATTAGAATTTGCACTCGTCTTTAATCCCCACTTACTTAAAAGGGGGACCACCCCCCATATTTTCTTGTCGCCTCCTTCCCCCACGTCGAGGGAGGGTAGCCAAGGTCAGGACTGACTACCTGATCATACGCGGCTCTCCCTTGGGCAACATAACGGTTCTATATTCTATGATTGTTGGTAAAGAATAATAATACCTTTCTTTAGGCCCACACTCCTCAAACCAGACCCGGTTCCATCGTCATCTATGTATTTAAAATGATTATCTTACTGATCTTTATATTGGTTTCGTTATCCTAGCTCGGGAAACAACCCAAATGGAAGGGATGGGCGGCGTTAAATTATAAATGTGGTTGAAAATTTGATGTTTAAGAAGTGATATATATATATGTGTGGATGGTATATCAGGAGAATGGGCGAATAAATAATGTGAATATACAAAATAGGGTAATACTCTGAAGGAGTAAAAGTAATGTAAGTTTAGCTTTTAAAAATGTTTGCCATTTTAGTCAAAACTGGCTGTTTTGAGGTCGAGAATCTCGCCTTTCTTCGGCTACTTGTCAGCCCGTCAATTTGGCATCCGAATCTTCGTCTGCCGAATAGATCTCACTCCGTGGCGAGAGCAGCGATTGAGCACCATCTCTCTTTTAATATAGCTGCTCTAAATTAATGAGGGGCAAATTATGGATGATATACGATTGATAAATAGTTAAAGTTTGTCTGACAATCAAAATTGTTCTGGGGAAATAAAGGGAAATGACAAATGATTTTAAAGTGACTCGCGTGTCAGTTTGTAGAGAGACCCGTGTCACGGTTAGTCTCTTGTTGCTTAAAAAAATACCTTTCTATTTCCGTCGTCCGACCAGTGCTAGAACTGATGGTTCTCTATGGGTCCATCCTGGGAATGATGAGTCACTGTGGAGAGAGTCGCAGGGTAACCAATCATCTCATTCGATGAAAATAATATTAGAATATAGCCCGAGGCCGCCTGTCAATGCTGAGTCGGATGCATTAATCGTGAGGCAGGGATCTGAAATCCCCCATTGGGGAAGTCCTTTCGAGTAAAAAATTTTGGAAACACAAAATTTTAATGTAGTCCAAAGACGAGTCACACGGAGGGAAAAATTGAATTCATGGACAGGGGAGGTCCAATTTATTAGCTTATTAGGAAATTTCTTAACGGGCCAAAAGTCGACTTTAAATAATGTCTTGCAAACACATACACATACACCAGTGAACTAAAGTAGAAACAAGACCCAGCAAACACCCTATGATCCAATCCAGGAGAGGACACAACTGTTTCTTGCTCCTCCATTACGACGATAGAAACTTTCCAGCTTCGTTCCGAATCTGCCCACGCTAATTAAATAATTAATTATTATGTAAATATAAACCAATTGTGTTTTTCTTTTCGTATTTCAATGCAGTTATTTTTGATTAGGGGTTATTATCAATCCTCACCTCTGAGTTGTCTCTGTTTATTTTTAGGCTGAAAGAATTAAATAATCTTTAGTAAATCGTGTGAAATTCTTTACATCGTATGTGTTGATCTTATGTCAGTGGAAGAGAGAGTTTTGGCAGATGCGCAATGACAGATTATAATTCTTTTACATCTAAAACCATGCAGTAATATCGAAAAGATTAAGGTGATTCATATATCTATCGGTGATTCCGATTTACCTTTTGTTTAGAGTTTAAAATCATTAATATCTCGGAAGGGAAAATTATCGTCTTATATGCAAGAGACCCTCTTTATTAAAGAGATGTTAGCATAGCTCTTCTGTACTCTAATACTCTTTGCCGTTAAGGTCCAGATAGTGGTAGCAGTCCTAAACTGTAGGCCGATTGTTCACTCAATTTCTGTATTTTAACACTTTACCACAGATCCGCAGGATATCTCTCTTATTATCTCTCTAACGGAGAACAGGAATGATATTATGTTATATAAAAGGGGTTCTCTGTAGTCTTTTTTTATTAAAGTTAATAATGTTTAAGTGAGTTAATATCTCAAAGATAAGGAAGCTATAACTTTATTTTGACCAATAAAGTTCCCAACAATATGCAAAACTGGCTGATGGTAAACTATTATAATTTTGCTTAACAGCTCTACATTAAAAATAATAAGCTTCTCTATGCCGCGTTTGGTAGTAAAGTGTTGAATTAATTGCTCAGAAAACAAGGTTGTCCGAATAATACCCTTAAACTGCTCAAATAGCATTTGCTTGAACGCTTTACTGAGATTTCTAATTAAATTTAAATTATTTATTAGTAATTGGCCCATCCGCCAAGACAACGTATGGACATTACTTTCTCGTCTATAGATGGCAGAAGGGCCCATCACAACATACAGAAAGATAAGCGACGACGATGCAGTCAAACAAAAACGGGAAGAGACCTAAATTTGCGATAGCTAATCAATAGGGGAATGAGACCCTTCTAAATTGAATTAGTCACCGAATTTGGTACTGAAAGCGAAAGGAGCATTAACGGAAAAATCTTTTAAATGACAAAAAAAAAGTTTTTTTTTTCAATTCTTTAAGCGACCCACAAAATCGCAGCTCCACCGATTGGCATGAGGTCACTAGAAAACACTCATTGAGTTAATTCTTTTAATTTATTTATTTTTCTTAATAGTGTCTTAGCAGTATTTCATCAATCTCTTTTATAAATATCCATAAACAACACAATATGATGCCAATAAGAGATGCCCTGTGCATCTCACATTAGCATCATTATTTTTAACCAGCTATTTGATATTATACCAAATCCTCTTCCAATTTTGAACCTTTTGTTGGTAATGTTTGTTTTAATTTATTTCTCTCTCTATCCTGCACTCAGGAGTGTTTGGTATATTTTGGTGCAGAGGTTCTTTTGTAAATAACAAGTTCCTATAAGTTCACAACTTACTGAACAAGTAATAAGGTTTGAAATGGTTTATCTCCGTATTATTTACTAAGAATAACTTTTATCTTTTAATAAGTTATATTTATAATTTTCCCTCATTTTTCAGTCCCTCTCTTAATTTTTCCCTAAAGAAATTAACTGTGTTAGTTTTCCTTTTACAATAATTGCATTTGAGAGTATTTCTACGTCAACGATTGCAATTATAAAATTATAATAAACCAAATAAAATACATAATTTAATAATTTTGTTGACATTTATTTTATTAGATATTAGGGTTTATCATCCTCTTATGTCTGGTCAAATTTAGATTCCTAACATAAAGGAACTAATTTCATTAAAGTCTAAAGGTCACTCCAGTAGATTTTATTGCAGAGCAAACCTTTAATGCTGTTTGATATTGAACTTTGTTTCTCATATTTTGACTCATAATTTTGTTTGCCGAGTCAAAGTATTCGTCAAAAATACCTTATAAATTTTCTCGATCGATCAATGCTGTTCTTTAATTATAATTGAGGTTTTGAGAACGCTTAGATTATCACCAATATTCGTATATTTTAAATTGAAAAATATGTCATCGATAATTTAGTGCAAGAAGAAGGATAATTTTTATTATAATTAATACAATTTTAGCCCTAAATCATGTGCCATAATTTCTTTTTTTTTTTATCCTTTAGAAAAAAGGTTCGTTTATGGTTATTAACTGCATCTTTAAAATGATGCCTTCTCCATCCCTGTTCGGCATACATTTTGGAGATTCTCTCACTGTTACATTTATGGAAGAAGATGGTGGAGATTGGTTGAGTAGAAGTGATGGTATATTCCACTATTCCTCTTGCTATTGTTTTTCTAAAATCTACACATGAATTACAAAAGTACTCTGTGTATAACCATATCAAATACAGCCAAAGCCCACCTTCCTTCGTAAACAAAGCTTTCCCCTCTACATAAACGACATGCACACATTTTCTCTATCAGATTCACAAAAGCTACTCCCCTCTTGCATAGCAGGATTTATATTTTATACAGAAATAAAAAGAGGCCGATTATTACTATATTAAAACTAGAACAAACTTTTCATTGTATTGCAATTAATAAGGCAATTTTTCAAATAATTAGAACTCAAAAGTATAATTTCCCCTCAAAAGTATAAGTACCAATGCAAAATTAGAATACAAAAGAGGAAATGCATCTCCAAACTGAGAATAAATGAATAAGTGCCACCCTTTTGAGGTCTGAACGTCTGCTTAACGATTTAAAGTTAGATTATATTTAAAATTACGATTAATATAAAAGAAATTTAAAATTATCTAGCTACATTTTTGTGTGTGATAGAACGGTTTGAGGCCGCTTAATTTCGACCGCTATCACATGCTTGCTTAGTGTGAAGCACTAACACCCTTATGGGATAAGGCCTAAAACAAGGACACGGAGACTGTCCGTGGACCCAAAGTCATCAGGTACCTGGAGCAAGGTGGCTTACTTTATCGATCTGCCGAGGACAGTAATAACGCTGTTACTTCTGCCGTATGCCTTCCACGATCCCATGTCCCTATAGTGCTCAAAGTAGCTCATGACAGCATTTTTTCCGGTCATTTTAGTCATACTTAAGCGGGTCAGCGCATTTTTAAATATTTTTATTGGCCGGGTGCTGCAGCTGACATCTTAAAGCATTGTCGATCGTGCGATGTGTGTCAGAAGACGTCCGCTAAGGGGCGGGTCAAACCTGCTCCCTTACAAAGGGGACCAGTCATTACTGAACCCTTCTCCAGAGTGGCCATCGATCTGGTTGGCCCTATCCAGCCCCTTTCAAGCGAAGGGCACAGCTACATTTTCCCCTTAGTAGACTTTGCGACCCGTTTTCCCGAGGCTGTCCCCCCTCGCCGAATCGACAGTATTTCTTCTGCCGAGGCCCTCATCTCCATCTTTTCAAGGGTAGGCGTCCCAAAGGAAATACTCTCCGACAGAGGCCGACAATTCACCTCTGAGTTGATGGAGTACGTAGGGAAGCTGCTCATGGTAAAGCCCCCTTTTACCACCCATTTCCGGCAACAGACAAACAGGATGTGCGAGAAATTAAATGGAAATTTAAAATCCCTTATTAAGAAGATCTGTGCCGAGCAGCCCCGCGAATGGCACCGATATCTCCCTGGCGCCCTATTCGCCTATCGGGAAATTCCTCACCGAACATTAGGCTTCGTCCCGTTCGAGCTCCTTTATGGACGTAATTTACGCGGGCCACTCAGTATTTTAAAGGAGTTGTTAATCAAGCCCCAACTGGATCAAGTACTACAGTCATCCTACGCCTATGCCTTGGATCTACGCCAGAGGCTCGAGAAATACGCAAACATCGCCTATGAAAATGCCGATGTCAATTTGGAGAAATACAAAACCTATTTTGATGTCAGGTCCGAAGATCGTAAATTTAAGCCCGGTGATGAAGTACTCCTGCTCCTTCCCACAGCCAGTAATAAATTACTAAGCCAATGGAAAGGTCCGTACTCGGTCCGCAAAGTACGAGGACCGGTAGATTACCTCATTGGTACCCCAGCAGGCGATAAGCTCTATCACGTCAACTTATTGAAAAAGTACCACCGATGCGCCCATGGAGATACGTTCGTAGCACTGGACGAAACATCGGCGCTTGAAGAGGATTACCCCGTGGAGTCCCTTAATGTAATACAGAAAGTGTGCATCCAACCTGATGCCGATTACCCTCTTCCTTCCCTACCAGGCGAGTCTTTTGAACCCTCTGACCTGGATATTGACGCGCAGCTGACACCACATCAAAAGAGTCAGCTACAAGAACTATTATGTCAGTTCGACGACGTTATTTAAGAGAAGCCTGGATGCGCTACTAGTTTCGAGCGTGATATTAAATTAACAACCTTAGAACCCGTCCGTTCAAAACCCTATCCCATGCCGATTCATTTACGCCAAGCTTTTAACGCCGAAGTTGATAATTTAATTAGTTTAGACATAATACAACCGTCTACCTCTAGTTATTGTTCCCCAATCGTCATAGTCAAGAAACCTGATTGCTCTTATCGGATGTGCATCGACTTCCGAAAGTTAAATTCGGTAACTGTGTTCGACGCCGAGCCCATCCCGTTGGTAGACCGAAGCCTCCACCTTTTTGAAAACGCTAAGTTCATCTCACAACTCGATTTGTGCAAGGCGTATTATCAAATTTCCCTCCGGCCCGATGTGAAAGCATATACCTCCTTTGCAACGGAGAAAGGCTTAATGCAATTCAAGCGCCTTCCTTTTGGCCTCGTGACTGCTTGTAGCAACTATAACCGTCTCATGAGAAAGTTGTTAGATGGACTTTCGAATGTATCCTTTTATTTAGATAATGTCTACGTTGCTACTCGTGAATGGAGTCACCACTTAACCACCCTATTAGCTCTCTTCGAGCGACTGCGCGATAATGGCCTCACCATTGGCCCCAGCAAATGCCATTTTGCCCACGAAACCATAAAATACTTGGGTTTCAAAATCGGACAAAGCCAGTTAAGTCCCCAAGAGGACAAGATTAAGGCAATCGCCGACATAACCCTCCCGAATACTAAGAAGCAATTAAGATCATTCCTAGGATCAGCTTCTTACTATCGGCGATTCATTCCGAATTTCGCTGCAACTTCGGCGCCTCTCAGCTCCCTTTTAAAAAAGAATTCCCCCGATCTTCTACGTTGGAACGATGTCGCTGTTTCCCATTTTAATCAGCTCAAGAGTAAGCTCATTTCTGCCCCTATTTTAAAGTTGCCCAACCCCGAAAAATCCTTTGGGATTAAGACCGATGCAAGCAACGAGGGCATTGGAGGTGTACTCCTTCAATATGAAGATGACGGAACGAGTATTCCAGTTGCATATGCTAGTAGCCAATTATTACCACGCGAAAAGAGATATGCCACTATGGAAAAGGAAGCTCTATCAATTATATGGGTTATAGACAAATTTAAAATGTACTTGATAGGAAAAGAATTTCAGATAGGAACTGACCACCTCCCGTTGGCCTATATTCGGAATGTACGACACTCCAACTAGCGAATTATGCGCTGGAGTTTACTCTTGCAAGAGTATCAATTTAAGATAAATTATATAAAAGGTTCCGATAACCAGGTCGCTGACGCACTGAGTAGGAATGCATTACCAAATAGTGTAGATTAATTGTATTCGTAGGATTAGGATCTCCATGTATGTATATACCGTCTTGTACGACTTAAATTAGATTCTCTTGTAATAGAATTAGTTAATGTATATGTCTGAATTTTGTAACGCTCAATGTCTATTTTTTTTCTCGTATGTATATATATTTGTACCCATTAAATTACGTAGAAATTATTTTGTCCCATATGTACTAATTTTATATCATTTCATTGCTCCATGCCCCCTTTATGATTAAGTTTGTATTAAAGGTTAGTTTCCCCTATAATCAAAGATCAAAATAATCATTAGTATTGAGGTAATAGAAGTTAAGTGCATGAAGGTACGGTCGGTACAAGAAAACGAGTTACCCACAACGGAGCTCTATCGTTGTCCCTTCTCTCTTTTTTTTCGAAGTGACAACTTCCCCCGGGATGGAGGGGTGTGATAGAACGGTTTGAGGCCGCTTAATTTCAACCGCTATGACATGCTTGCTTAGAAACACGTTGCTACCCACGTGCATCTTCGCCTTGAAGCCGGCCCGTTATCGTCCCACCTGAGTCAATATTTAATCAAGGTGGTTCATCCCCTTCCGTTTCGCCCCATGCGCCGCCCTCGCTAGATTGAGTTAGGCTTATGGGCAGATAAGGTATTGTTCTCATGGCGCGGCTGGGCATTCCCTCGAAGCCCCTACTCCATTTTCCCGTACGCCAAGGGGATGGCTCGACTATTTATATGGAAACTTTACCAATAAGAGCAGATTCATATCCAGATTTTCTTCGCGAAACATTGCGCCAATCTGATCTCACCTTGTGCACCAGGGCCCTCTACCTCGAGATACACCATCATTGTCCAGAAGAGGACAGTATCCCTTGAGTGCCAAGGTTCGAGCCTTTAAGACGCCAAGTCCACAAGGCCTCCCCTGTTGTTGAGAAAGAGAACAACGTTAGAACAACCATTGTTCTTTGAGCCCGTTGACAAGAGACAGTTCTCATCTCCCCCCCCCCCCTGTTGTTCAGAAAGAGAATAACATTAGAACAGCCATTGTTCTTTGAGCCCGTAGACAAGAGACGGTTCTCACCCTACTCCCCCTGTTTTTCAGAAAGAAAACAACGTTAGAACAGCCATTGTTCTTTGAGCCCATAGACAAGAGGCCGTTCTCACCCCCCTGTTGTTCAGAAGATAACAACGTAGAACAGCCATTGTTCTTCAAGCCCGTTCGTCAAGAAATGGTTCTCATTCCCAAGACGTCACGTCAGGATCATTTAATCCCCTTCCCCTTCGGCTGGAACTCACCAGTGGACCGAAGATTCCTTTGCGTCACCCTCCTCTGCACAAAAACTTTTAAAAACGTAAGCTGAACATTACTTTTGAGTATTTAACCTTTTTGTCAACCATATCCTGTGCCTTAAATGGTTTAGCGAACCATCCCATCTCTTTAATTTTTATTTGTTTTAACTTTTTAAATCTCTCCCAAATCTTAATCCTCGGATTAGCCAGATTTCCCACGACCCTTTCCATTCTCTGTTTATGTCAATATTTTCCGTTTTGTGTGTTGTTGATAGTTTTATTAATAAAACTTTATTTTATTAATGATAGCCATATTATTATCCTTGAGCTCAGTTCCACTTCTTAAGCATATTGTAGATAAATAATATCGGTCAACCAGATAACCACGCACTCTAAATATAATTGAATAGTTCTATCAACGAATAGTTATATATGGTATATCGTCGATAGTCCATTCTACGACAAAGTACCAATGCAAAATTAGAATACAAAAGAGGAAATGCATCTCCAAACAGAGAATAAATAAATAAGTGCTACCCTTTTGAGGTCTAAACGTCTGCTTAACGATTTAAAGTTAGATTATATTTAAAATTACGATTAATATGAAAGAAATTTAAAATTATCTAGCTACCTTTTTGTGTATGGGTGGCTTGAAAGTCTTTCTTTAATAACTACTCATCCTTTTTTTTTGCCTCCTCTGCCTTTGGGAAACCCAAGACAAACATTTGCCCCCATTTGTAGTTGTCTTTACAAAGGGGCAAACAGTGCAGTGAGTGCATATTTTAGTGGTCTCAGAAAAATGTCTTTTAATTTAACAACTAATACTAAATAAAATTTGGAATTCAAAATATATTGAACTCTTTATTTCCTTGGAAAATTTTCATAATTTTACCAGACGTATTTACCAATATCTATCATCTTATGTGTACCTTTATTTTCAATAGATACCCACCCAAACTGAGATCCCAGATGTAGCATGCTGAACCTTGCCGCAGCTCAAATCTGATGGATTGACTGCCCGCAGATCGCCCATCCATCCATAATGCTCGCCGTAAGATATGCGACTATATATATATATCTTCCAAATACTTTACTTTCTTCTAAATGACCACTTTCTTCCCAAATGTCTCTTTACCAACTACCTTATGCAGAAAAGTGAAGTTTGTGGGTTTTCGGTTGAAATTTATTATAGGATGGAAATTGGTTTGCTTTAGTCCATTCACAGAAGGATAACTGAGAAGATTCAAAGGTTGAGAAATTGCCCTTAGAAAAGTAGAAGGGTTCGAGGGACCTTAATTTGAACGGCATAAAAGGTTATAATAACGGAGAAATTGTGAAGGTTGTTTTTTTGAGTGAACAGATGGATAAGTTTAGGTTTTAGAAAGAGATTGATAGAAATTGGTTTACAAAGTGGTAGATGAATGGAATTGGATCAGTGATAAAAGCGCCTTTCCTATCTAATTTTAAGAATAGATTGGATAAATGTAGGGATAAGTATGATAGGTGGGAATGAATCTGTGGATGGATTTAGGGATGAGGGTTCTAAGTAAAACTGAACTGGGGGATTGGAAGATGAGCTGCCTCCTATAGGATTTTTTTAGCCCCCTACAGATTCGTTCATATGATATTTCTTGTTAATTTGAGGAAGCCTAGATATTAATTGGAGTTCCTAAGCTGCAAATAGGTAATGTCTTTATAATACCGGAACTATCACATAACAACATAATCTAACATATGACAAAGGCGACAACGGTATATCAGAGGTCATCAAGCTTTGCCTTTCTTTTCACTAATTACCCAGGTCAATCTTGAGTCAATAAAATCTAATTTAATATTATGTATTCCACACTTTCTCTATGAACTTTCGAGAAACCTTACAAACTTTCTCATTTTATCACTCACCCAATCCACATTTCAATCTTAATTGACATAATAATTATAATTTAAATAAGAGTTTTATACAAAATGAGATTCATCATTCCATAATGGCGCGTCTGTTTATTATTTTCGGTGAAAGAACGATTAAAAAACTCAATCATTTATATTAATTTTATTCTTAACGTTTGTTATTTATTTTTTCACGTTTTCTAATTTCATAATAACAGTGAATACTAGACATTTAACTCATTCATACGTCATAAACTATCACCAACCATTTTCGCAGGTTAATGCGAAATTTAGGAGAATAAAAATGTTAATTGGACCCGAAATAGTTGGCAGCTTTTAACGTTCAAAACTCAGCAGAATTCAGACATCAATTTTGTGAGAAAAACAAAAACATGTGAAACAAATTTATACAATAAGTCCTTAACTTGTCGAAATTATTGAACAGTAAAGAAAACGCATTTGGGCGAGATGCAACTGAGATGATCTACTAGATAAATATATCAATAATTGAATGAATGAATGAATAGTGCCAAAAATAAATGCTGCAAACCCGAAACGGACTAGCCAGCAGCCAAATTCAAGGAGAGTAATTTGCATGAGTGATCTAAATAAAAATATAGAAACCCGGAGAACATACAAAAATATAGCTATGAGATTAAGATCAATAGAATGGAAGTACAGGAATTTTAAACCATCAAGGGGTGTAAAAGGATATAAAAAATAAACTATTGAGAACTCGACAAAGGATAAAAACATAGACTATAGAAGGATCGACAATAGATACAAGAACATAGAATATAATAAAATCATGAAGCAATATATTAAATTTAGGCTAAAAGATTAAATTCTTCTAAAAATTTAAAAAGCCTACTCACAATAAAAGAGACATGAGTCTCAGACAAGATGCCCCGAAGAACCTATTGGGGAGCCATCTGCCCAGTAATGAAAGGAAATACCCTCTTTCCAAGATTTCTCAAAAGGGACAATCAGCGAAGATGTGAATGATGGACAGCTGCACCCCGCACAGGATGCACAAAGATGGAGGATGCCCATTTATTAAGTACTCATGAGTGAGGCGGCAATGGCCTCTTCTCAGTCGGCACAAAATAACTTCCAGTCTACGGGGTCTCATGGTACGTGGCCATACGAGGACTGAAGGTTTTATGGAATGGTGATTGGTGGGAGGAAGCTCATCCCACATCTTCTGCCATAAGCGGACTACATATTCGGTGATGAAGGGATAAACATCACGAAGTGTACCTGGGGCTGATGAGGGTGTCCCTAATTGTCGTAAAATGACCCTCTGTTTTTAATCACTCTACTCTTTGACACCCTTTTAGTAGCGGTATGCTTTAAGGGGCGTGAGTTACTTCTATGATAAGGTAGGTTTTGTTCTAAGAGTGCTAATTCAGTAGTTTTATTCTCAAGGAAGAGCTATTTTTAAACACATAAGGATAAGAGGAAACACCAGATATCTACCAAAATAAACATGTATTTTAAATGAAACACTTAACTATAACAAACCAACAGTTAACAAATTTCTATCTTTGGCAT
The DNA here is from genome assembly GCA_963969495.1 of Ceratothoa steindachneri. Classification (NCBI taxonomy): domain Eukaryota; kingdom Metazoa; phylum Arthropoda; class Malacostraca; order Isopoda; family Cymothoidae; genus Ceratothoa; species Ceratothoa steindachneri. The sequence continues at coordinate 23,887,733 of OZ018333.1, forward strand.
CAAAGATCTTTCAATGACAAAAAATCCTCGACTCTATTTGATTAGCGTTAAACATTAAATTAACGTACTCTCGTCTACAAACACATATGACCTAGGTTCAAGAACAAGGGTTTCTACTCTCCTTTAAAACGTGAGACGTACTAAACTTCTACTATCGCAATAGGAATATAAATGTTATTTTTAACTTACAGGTAGGTATTAGGGATTGCCAGATGTCGCTGGAGGACTTATCTCTCGCTTTGAAGTGTTGTGGCCGCTGGTTGAATTTTCGTCAGGGAGGGATTGCTTGTCGCCTGTGACGGGGGCTGATTCCTCAACGTAATTAAAGAATGGGAGCTCGTTGGGGCTGGGTTCTTCTCTCACTATTACGGAGCTTGAGATGTGAGAGTCACTCGAGTGTGAGCGGCTTTGCTTTTCTTCAGTCAGATTCTTTCGCAGACTGAAAAGGCTTTTTCGCTATAGCACCGATATAAAGCTTGACTATTTAGGTTAATACGGCCCTAAAAAGGGGTGGATCGATTTTTTTAATCTGATCCTATTGTTTCTCACGGAAATAGTGTTGTATGGCGGAAAGATCGATCTTCACGAACTAACCCTTCTTCTGGCGTATCGACTTCTAATCTTCTTGTCTGGCTGAAAGATTGATCTTCCCGAACTAATCTTTCTTCTGGCGTATCGACTACTAATAATCTTCTTGTCTGGCCGAAGGATCGATCTTCACGAACTAATCCTACTCTGGCGTATCGACTTGTCATAATCTCCTTCTCTTTCTTTGCGGGGCTTATTTATAGGTGGATTGCCGCCCCATCTAAAGGGGTAAGTGACCAGGCCACAGAGGCAAAGGGACGGGGGGCGAATGGTGAGTTAGCATCTGGGGAGAGCGAGAATTCCTGAGGTGGCACTGGGTTGCCCAAGTCAGCTCGCAAATTAGAGACTCGCAAACCGCACCGCTACTTGGCGTGCCTTCTGACTCGCACCGCTGTTTTTTCCATAACCACGGGTTTATGAATCTCGTAGGTAATTGGATCGTTAGAGCGTCGTTTAAGGACCTTAGGTGGTCGCCTTAAAACAGATGTTAGCTCCAACTGCCCACAGCGGCGGGGAGATCACACATGGTAAGCAGTTTCACCGGCTACCTTTCCCACGCTTCTCCTCATGAGGGGGGGGGGGGCTTTAATGTACCTATACTCCTCTAGGATGCTTAATGTAGCCATTTCTCCACATTTACCTCCCTTCCTAAGAAATTAACGGGGGGGGGGTCCAATCCAACGCTTACAATAATATACATGGGTAACTTACGGAACATTATATTATACAATAAATTCTAGTTCACTCGGGAATGCCTCGATAACATTTCACCTGCCCTACATTAATTCCTATATTACTGTGCCAACTTAGGATCTTCTTACCTTCCACTAGGGGGTTACTCGCCCCTACTTACTTACAATTCTACTGATTTACACTTAACTTTGCTATAATACAATAGTTGGGCTGCTCCATAATCGTCTACAGGGTTCCGCCTTAACGAGTCGGCCATACAATTGTTGGACCCTTTTATATAGTGAATGGAGTACTAATACTCCATCAAGAGTAAACTCCATCTTAGGAGTCTTCCATTCTTACTCTTATTTTTACTTAAGTATGACAACGGTTTATGGTCGCATTACAACTTAAACTCGCGCCCTATTAGATAATATTGGAATTTACCTATGGACCATATTATGGCCAAAGCTTCGATTTCCATAGTATCGTAGGCTTTTTCTCTACTCAACAGTTTCCTACTGACATAAGCTATAGAATAGGCTGTTTCGTCATCTTCGTATTGAAGCAATACTCCGCCTAACCCGTTTTGTCTAGCCTCCGTGCGAATGCCGAAGATCTTGTTCATATTTGGTAAGCGAAGAATGGGCGCAGTTACGAGTTTCCTTTTATAACATCAAACTGAGTTATTGCATCGGGGTTTCACGTGACAGGGTCTGACGCTGTCTTTTTTAACAAATCATTCAGTGAGCCGCAATGGAAGCGAAGTGGGGCACAAAACGCCTATAGAAAAAGGTGGCTCCCATAAACGATCGGAGTTGTTTCTTTGTTTTCGGCCGGGGCATCTTGACTAAGGCGTCCACTTTGTCTTGCAGGGTAGTCAAGTGTTTTTGTCCTATTTTGAATCCCAGGTAGTCAATGGATTCGTAGGCAAAATAACACTTGGTTGGCCCGGCGGATAGACCTTGCACCTTCAATTTTTCCAGCAATAAGCGTAAGGCGTGTAAGTGTGACTCCCATGTACGGGAAGCTACTTACACGTTGTCGAAGTAAAACGACACGTCACTTAGGCCAGCGATAATTCGTCTCATCATCCTATTATAATTGCTGCCAGCTGTAAATAGTCCGAAGGATAGCCTGGTAAACTGTAACAGACCTCTCTCAGTCGCAAAAGCCGTCAGTTTTTTGGACTCCTTAGCAAAAGGAATTTGATAGTACGCCTTACACAAATCCAATTCGGTGATGAATTTAGCGTCTTCAAATAAATGGAGATTTTGATCTATTAGCGGGATGGGCTCAGGGTTGGAAACAGTCACTGAATTCAATTTTTGAAAGACCACGCACATAAGTATTGATTGATCAGGTTTCTTAACCATTACTATGGGGGAGCAATAATCGGACTCCGATGGCTCTAAAATTCTCAATTTTAGTAAATTCCGGACTTCCTTATTAAAGGCTTCTCGTAGGTGGATCGGTAAAGGATATGGTTTGCTTTGCACGACTGAATTAGTTTTTAGTTTTATTTCATGGATAAAATCCTTGGAACATCCGGGGTTTTCATAAATGACTTCTGGGAATTCCATGAGCAAGTTCAACATTTCCGCTTTTTGTTGAATCTCTAAGTGGGGATTTATCTTTAAATCCACCCGAGGGTCTTCCGGGGTAGGTGAGAGCGATGTAAGTTCGTATTCCTCGTCTTGTTTCACACACACGGTGTGTATGACTTCAGGGGCGCACCCGGGTAAACGGCATCCATCGGTTCTTCTTCGTCTAGAAGGGTAATATTCTTTATGCACGCGCGGCGGTGATATTTTTTTAGCATGTTTATGTGATAGGTTCTTCGCCCTGTTGGGGTATCTATCAAGTAATCGACTGGACCCCGTGCCTCGATTACTTTAAACGGTCCCTTCCACTGGGCCCATAACTTATTATTTTCGGTCGGGAGTAATAATAAGACTTCATCTCCTACCTTTAATTTTCGAGCCTTTGCTTTCATATCGAAGTAGTCCCGGTATTTGGCTAAATTTTTCTCGGCGTTCTCTCGAGCTAAGCCAGAGCAGTATTCTAGGCGCTCGCGCATATCCATCACGTAGGCGTAAGACGATTTGATTTCTTGGTCGAGCTTCGCATTGGAAAATAATTCCTTAAGAATACTCATAGGACCTCGCACATTTCTCCCGTATAATAGCTAAAGGGCGAGAATCCCAACGTCCGATGAGGTATTTCTCGGCAGGCGAAAAGGGCTGCAGGCAGGTATCTGTGCCATGGTGTAGGGTTGTTTTGACACAACTTCTTCAATATATTTTTGAGAGTCCCGTTTAATTTCTCGCAGATTCCGTTAGCGGATGGATGAAATGGACTCGTAAAAATTGGCTTGACTAACAGTAGTTTATTAAAATACTCCATCAATTTTGAGGTGAATTGGCACCCTCTATCCGATAGAATTTCTTTAGGCGTGCCTACTCGTGCAAATATTGAAATTAATGCCTTAGCGCAGGAAATAGTGTTAATCTTCCGTAGTGCCACGGCATCTGGGAACCGGGTGGCACAATCCACTAGGGTGAGGATGTAGGAGTGTCCTCTACTTGAAGGGGGGTGAATTGGTCCCACCGAATCAATAGCCACTCGAAAGAATAATTCGGTTAGAACGGGCACCTTTTGTAAGGGTGCGGGAGGTACCCGTCCTCTGGATGGATCTTTCTGACACACGTCGCATGATCGGCAATAGGCCACAATTTCCCTGGCGTCCTGGGGCCAATAAAAGTGTCGGAATATCTGCTGCGCCGTTTTGTTGTGCCTAAAGTGTCCAGCTAATATTCCATCATGCGCGGTATTCAAAATTCTTTGCGTGTATTCTTTAGGTACACACAGTGCTTTCTTGTTCTCCTTATCCTCCTCGCTGATAGTACGGTAGAGAAGTGAGTCTTATACGATATACTGGATAGGCTTCTTTCCTTTCACTTGGAGAGTTTCACCTTTAATAGGTTTCTCCCATAGAGGTTTAAGAGTGGGGCATGCCTTCTGAGCACTGGCGAAGGAAGTCAATTTGAACCCATCGTCCTTGAGGGTAATCCTCGGGGTTAACTTAGCAAGTTGCTCTTTCCTCTGGGCTTCTTGTGCCCGGGTGACTACTTGAATGGGCCACTTCTTGCTGGGGAATTAGGGAGTTTTGTCCGATTAGTACTGCGCAGACCTCAATCGGGGCTACTACCACGTCCGTCCAACCGGTAAAATATCTGCATTGTATATGAAATCTCACGACGGGGAATTGATTGTCGCGTCCTAAAAAGTCGTGGACGATTGCGAATTTCTTATGGTTAGGGTTTTTTGGGGGCAGCAACTTTTCGGATACCACTATGCACGTACATCCGGTGTCTCTGACTAAAGTGGATACTCGGCACCCATTAACAGTGCCTTCTTCAAATTGTAGGCCACCTGGCGAACTTTTGTTGAATAGAAAGTTTACCTGTTGCTGGGGCCCTTCGGATGTTAGCCTGGGGACGTAGGACGAATCAGCTTGTCCTGCTGGGATCGCGGCAGTCAGGTTTTGCACCTGTTGTCTCGAGGTCTCCCTCAGTCAGGATTTCTGTGGGCACTGGAAACTCAGGTGACCTATTATCCCGCAGGTATAACAAGTGATGGGCTTCCTGGGATACGTGCCGGTATTAAAGTATAATCCTTGTGGAACCCTAACTTCTTTTTGATTTTTTTCTCCTCCCAAATTTGGCTTATAAGTTCTTTTTGCTACTGAGAACTTAAAGGGCTTCTTCTGTAAATGCCTGGGTGGCGGCCCATTTTTCTTTGGGGAGGGAGCCTTCTCTTTCTTGTACTCCCTCGGATATAAACGATCATTTACCACGTGGAGGTCAGCCTTGTCCAGACACTCGTTGAAGGTAAAAGTTTTTCAGGCCTTAACGAATGCACGGATTTCCTGGGGTAGTGTACTTAGTAACTGATCTCTAAGCATAAAGTCGACGACCGCAGCGACTTCCTTCTCTACCCCTTTTGACTCCATCCAAAACTCTAGGCTTCGACAAAGCTCAAAGCCAAAATGTTTGTATGTTTGTCCAGGTCTTATACGAGCCTGCCTGAACTTCGTCTTATATTCTTTCGGGTTAAGGTTGGTTGCTGAGAGAAGTTCGGCTTTGAGAGTGGAATAGTCCACAGTCGCTTCTGAGGGTAAAGATACGAATATCTCTCTCATCCTACGATTAAGTAGCGGTAATTGTCTGGCGACCCCATCTTCTTCTAGGTCCAAATTATTGACTTCAAATTTTTTTTCAATATGGGAGAGATATGAGCATAAATCTTCTTCGTCCCTGTACTCCGGGAGTTTCATGCTGACCGCTGGTGACACTTCCGTTCTGGATGACACTGACTGCACCGCTAACTTGTCTTTGCTAAGAGCTCTTTCATGAGCCCTTATCTTCTCTCTTTCATCAGCTTCCATTTTCATTTTACGTTCCTCTCTTCTTTTTTCTCTTTCGTTTTTCTCTTTCTCCTGAATAAACGAGATCATATCGGCTCCTTCCAGTTCTAGGCTTTGACCTTGCTTCCGATAAAGGGTCAAACAATGCCATCGCGCTTATGTCAGTCATCTTCCTTGTTTTTAATCAAGCCTGACCTACTCCACCACCGAAACTTACCACTTGGCCTAACAATTACCTTTAGATGGTATCCAATTCTAACTTTACCAATTTTCCACTTGTCAAATATTCTATTATTCCTGGTGTTCCTTTTATGTGTTAGCTCTTCCTTAAATAGACACTGCTGGGTTCTTTCTAATATAAAATCCTGTAGACCTGACACCACTTTTATTATATGTCGTAAAATGACCCTCTGTTATTAATCACTCTACTCTTTGACACCCTTTTAGTAGCGGTATGCTTTAAGGGGCGTGAGTTACTTCTATGATGAAGTAGGCTTTGTTCTAAGAGTGCTAATTCAGTAGTTTTGTTCTTAAAGAAGAGCTATTTTTAAATACATAAGGATAAGAGGAAACACCAGATATCTACCAAAATAAACATGTATTATAAATGAAACACTTAACTATAACAAACCAACAGTTAACAAATTTCTATCTTTGGCATCAAAGATCTTTCAATGACAAAAAGTCCTCGACTCTATTTGATTAGCGTTAAACATTAAATTAACGTACTCTCGTCTACAAACACATATGACCTAGATTCAAGAACAATGGTTTCTACTCTCCTTTAAAACGTGAGACGTACTAAACTTCTACTATCGCAATAGGAATATAAATGTTATTTTTAACTTACAGGTAGGTATTAGGGATTGCCGGATGTCGCTGGAGGTCTTATATCTTGCTTTGAAGTGTTGTGGCCGCTGGTGGAATTTTCGTCGAGGAGGGATTGCTTGTCGCCTGTGACGGGGGCTGATTCTTCAACGTAATTATAAAACGGGAGCTCGTTGGTGCTGGATTCTTCTCCTCTCACTCTTACGGTGCTTGAGATGTGAGAGTCACTCGAGTGTAAGAGGCTTTGCTTTTCTTCAGTCAGATTTCTTCGCAAACTGAAAAGGCTTTTTCGGTATAGCACCGATATAAAGCTTGACTATTTAGGTTAATACGGCCCTAAAAAGGGGTGGATCGATTTTTTTAATCTGATCTTATTGTTTCTCACGGAAATAGTCTTGTATGGCGGAAGGATCGATCTTCACGAACTAACCCTTCTTCTGGCGTTTCGACTTCTAATCTTCTTGTCTGGCTGAAAGATAGATCTTTACGAACTAATCTTTCTTCTGGCGTATCGACTTCTAATAATCTTCTTGTCTGGCCGAAGGATCGATCTTTACGAACTAATCCTACTCTGGCGTATCGACTTGTGATAATAATCGTCTCTCTTTCTTCGCGGGGCTTATTTATAGGCGGATTGCCGCCCCATCTAAAGGGGCAAGTGACCAGGCCACAGAGGCAAAGGGATGGGGGGCGAATGGTGAGTTAGCATCTGGGGAGAGCAAGAATTCTTGAGGTGGCACTGGGGTGCCCAAGTCAGCTCGCAAATTAGAGGCTCGCAACCACACCGCTACTTGGCGTGCCTTCTGACTCGCACCGCTGTTTTTTCCATAACCACGGGTTTATGGGTCTCATAGGTAATTTGATCGTTAGAGCATCGTTTAAGGACCTTAGGTGGTTGCCTTAAAACAGATGTTAGCTCCAACTGCCCAAAGCGGCGATGAGATTACACATGGTAAGCAGTTTCGCCGGTACCTTTCCCACGCTGCTCCTTGTGAGGAAGGGGAGGCTTTAATGTACCTATACTCCTTCAGGATGCTTAATGTAGCTATTTCTCTACACTAATGATGCCAACTCCTTGGCATAGCATCTGCTCTTTCATTACCTGAGATGCCCACGTGACTTGGCACCTAGCAAAAAGAAATCTTATGAATAGGAGAAAGATAAAGAAGCCACCCCTGGATCTTGGAAACCAGCGGATGGCTAGAATTAAAAGCACTCAGTTTATCCAGAGAACTAAGGGAGTCAGAGAAAATCGTAAGACAACTAGATGGCCTAGGAGCAATAATAAAGAGTGCAGCAAGAACGAGAACAAGTTCTATTGTGAAAACAGAAGCTGCACTTGGTAGGCGAACCAATGCGGTCTGAGATGGGAAGACAGCAGCAGCTCCAACTCTGTCCGATGACTTGGACCCGTCGGTGAACACCAAAGTGCTAGGTAGATGGTGAGAGTGATGATCATACATGGTTCTCAAGGCTACAGGCAAGAACTGATCCTTGGGCCTACCAGTAAGCCCCTTAAATACCACTACAGGTGGTATGAGCCATGGGGGAATCTTTGGTATTGAAAACGGAATAACAGAAAACTCCATTTAACGTCCTGTGTGCTCAGTCATGCGCAAAGCAAAGGGAAGAGCTGGGGATGGAAATCTATCATATGAGGTCACTGTTTTCAAATTGAACGTGCAATCATATACTGGCGACGATGGTAATTGTTCAAGTCTTAAAAGATATTTGAGGTTAGACTTTAGCCTGTGAAAAGGAAGAGTAAGATTTCCGTTCTCTGCATAGAGCTCCGCACAAGGGAGGACTTGAAGGCTCCAGAATCCAGGCGCACACCCTGGTTATGAACAGTATTTAATTTTTCCAGGAGGGATGGCGAGGCAGAGGAGTCCAATTTGACTGGTCTAATGCTCATTAAAAAAGCCACAGGGTATATCGATCACTTCCCCATGAATTGTGTGACAGTAATTTCATTATATCCATTCTCTTCAGACAAGACCTTTTCAAAGCGTCAAAATGAGGCCTCCAAGAAATCCTCGATTCAAAGATCAACCCTAGAAATCTTAAATAGGGCTCAAAGGTGACAGGGACACCATACAGTGACAAATGGGAAGGGTCCCATGTGACCGATCTATGATTGTAAAAGCAGAAGCTCTCGGAAGAAGCATTACCAGCTAGGGTATTTATAACCCGCTCTAGTTTACGGATGATAAGTAGAAGTCTAGGCGATGAACATATAAGTGCGAAGTCATCCACATATAGAGTTGAGGAAATCTCAACTGGGAGATTTGCGATAATGCCATTGATGGCGATAAAGAAGCATGTGACACTGAAGACACTTCCCTGTGGCACACTCTCAACTTGCTCTACGAGCTCTGATAGGGCATTTCCAACTTTTATAAGTAGTGTGAGCCACATGAGGAATTGCTCGACAAAACTGAGGAGAAAGCCCCGCAGGCCCCAATCATGGATTTGCTTAAGGATACCATGCCTCCAAGTGGTATCATATGCTTTCTCAATATCAAAGAAAACAGCAACAAAATGCTGCCACTTTGAAAAAGCATCTCTTATATAAACCTACATTCTAACAACCAGACGATGATATTATATTTTTTTCTCAACCCTAATTTACATGGACAACTAATAATGGCAATGGGGCGGTAGTGGGTAGTTTCCGTCCCATTCTTTCCTGGTTTTCCCTTCACATAGAAGGGAAGCAGCCCCTAATCTAGATAAAGTTATTGATGTCCAGCAAATGTAAGAGGAGGGATGAATGCATATTCCTAATCATATCATAGGAAATGCCATCCGATCCGAGTACAGTGGATCCAAAGTAATTCAGTGCATTATGAAGCTCATGGATAGAAAAGAGATGGTCATAAGGCTCATTATCCATGTTAGGCTCTATAATGTTGATAGGATGCTGCTCCTGTTCGAGTTTAAAGCACTGGAATTGGATGGAATAGTTGTCTGGGCTTTAAATATTTGCAAACGACCGGGCCAAAACATCGGAAGTATGGGACAAGTCTACCAACAGTTCTTCGGCCTGAACAATGTGCAAAAGCCATTGGATTTTTTCACTAGCTTTTTGACCCTCCTCCAGATTTTGCCTACAGGGGGCTGCCCACTTTTTGATGCGATGTAACCATCCAACGAGGTTTTTCAAGCTCGTTGAAGGGTGCATCACCGTGCTGCCCTTACTCGGTTACGATCAGGTTTCTTTACCTTCGTGGGGCACTGATGGTAACATCGGCAAGCCTGTTTACATTCAATTACAACTCTCGAGCATTTAGCAGACCACCATTTCAATTGTGGTCCACGGGCAGTTGAGCCAGAGAGCGGGATGGAGGAATTAGCTGCATGATTAAGGTGGGCTAGAAGATCATCAATAGCCACTTCAATTTATACATGAGGGAAGGACTCATCATGGCTTAAGAGATGCCTGAACTTAGGCCAGTTTGCTCCAACATTTCCCTAAAGTAACCAACCGGTGTAAATATTTGTCTTCAAGAACGACGGATCGTTTACGAGCACAGGTTCGAATCCCCAACATTTTCACCGCTTATATTTTTTATTATTTAATAGATCGAATCCCCCCAAGAGGAAATAAATTAAGATTTTGATTGATTAAAGCGTTTTTAAAACCTCCCGCCCTTATAATAGGGGAAGTGGCGTGATCAGAGTCTGTTTTGGATCCTTCCACAAAACTTCACTTACTCCAACTTCAGCGATTACTTCGTCATTCCCTTATTGAAAATACTCTCGATTAGATATTATATAATTATGTCTGCTTATTAATATAACTTCCCCCAAACACAGGGTGCTATTTAACTAGTTCATCGCCGCCTTACCCATCGACATTCTTCTCGTTCTCTCAGACACTTTTCACACACCCATCATGAATGTTATAATCGTTGCTATGCTATGGGGTACCACCCCCTTCACGCCCATAGAGCTAAACTATTATAGCTTTCACAAAAATCCAATCTCATTCATAACTGCATATGACACGAGAGAAATATCCTTCCATCACATTCATTCTGTATCATTTGCATTCAACTTTGATTGTCATTGAGACAGTAAAAATGGTTCTATTTTGTAAAAGGGAATTTTCATGTTGTTTTCTGCCACATATTTTGGTAGGTTGAAATTAAAATAAATAATAATAGTGTGGGTGTGTGGAAGGGAGCGATTTGGTTACAAAACCGAATGAACAAAAACAAACAAATCTTTAAAACCAAATTAAAGTATCAAATAAACAAATCACCCAAAACTATCAAATTAAACAAATAATACAAAAGAAACATAAATAAAAGTATCCAAATACCAAACCAAATTAAGAATAAAGAAAATCAACAAAAACAAAGGGAAAAATTAAAAGCCAAGTATCAATAAAAAATCACAACCACCACAGGGTATTAATGAATCCAATCAGTGAATGAGGCGAGTGTAAAGCGATGACAGAATTTGCATTGAGGCAATGATGTGCTCCATCCTTCATCAGGGGCGACATGAAAATAAACACAGCAAAGAAATAACTAAATAAAATACTTTAGAGACAAAGAAAAATTGTCATTTGAAAAACATAAATTGTTTAAAAAACAGAGACTAATATTTAAGCGAATTTTGCCCACAAAAAAAAACAAACGATTAGAGCTTCAGGTGCGTGAGAAGGTGCGTGGTTGGGGTAGGACATGAAATCCTGTTCGAAGGACCTTTGGCCGCCGCAGTTGCCATTGAGAGGTCATGTCAAAGGGAGGGCCGCCATGGTCTGCCACATCAACGCCCACGAGCTGAAGTCTTTGTCAACCGCGTGTGGGCCCACATGAGGAAGGCCTTCGTCCGCAACGTGTTGGTTGCCTCCATGGCCTGGCCTGAGGGACGTGGCCCCCACCAAGGGCAAGCCCTTTGATTACTATTGCAATTTAAACACAAATTTAGTGGTTAATACAACAAAAACGTGTGCAAATGTATCAAATATATCATTCTCTCCTTTGTTGAGTGCGATGTAATGAGTGTATCGAGAGTTTGGCAATACCCGGTCTATACCCCTGTATGTATTCTGTGGCTGATTAATGTATAGTTGCAAGGTTTTGCAAAAGATAAGGAATAAGCGTATAAATAATGTGCAGGGTTTGGCAAAACTAGTTGCCACGAATTCTCTACCACAACAGAAGCTCCATCCAGGCAGATGTATCGGTACTAATTTTTCATGACCTTCTTTATTCCTTCCCTCAAACCTCTGTGTTCCCCCCCACCCAGCAGTGGCTTAATTTACTTCAAGAATTTATGATGTTAATATCCCGTGATTTTGAATCAGACCACGACGTGGTTTCATAATCCAGCTCTCGCAAACTGGGGGGAAATATTTGGGTTTTGCTTCTGAGAAGTCGTCGTCCCCTTGGGCAATAATAGTTTAAGCCTTTCCCCATAAACTGATTAGGAATGGAAATAAATAACAAAATCTTTTCGGAGGCACAATTCATTACGTTAATTCTTTATCAAATTGAGAAAAAATAAAAGATAAACATGTAAATGAGAAGAAACCTTAAACCAGCGAATAAGCACAAAAATGATTTATTGACTTATTATATGGAAAATCAGTGCGGTTTAAATTCCCTGAATGAAGGGAATCCAAAGGAAGGTGGAAATTATGTACACTAGGGTGGATCAAAAAAGGGGTTTTTTCAAAAATATTTGAAATTCATTTTGCCACCATGATTTTCTTATAGACCCAACATCAAAAACTATTGTGTTGAAATTTCAAACTTCTAAATTAATATTTTCAGGTTCCTCAATGCAATTAAAATTTTGGAAAAGCGCAAAAATGTCGGAAAATCCCATCTATTTGTTTTCAAGTTGTTACATCAACATTTATGTCCTATACGGGGTATATTATTTCCATAAGACTTTTAAAATATATATTTTCATAAAACTTTACAATCAATACTTTTACTTCCATTTTATGGAATAAAAATGATTTATTAACTACTCGATAAGTTTTCCTTCATTTTCTTCCGTTTGTTTCCATGCATCTTGTAGATTTTTATCATCATCACACTCCAATAGAAGAAATTTAACAAGTAACAGTCGAATATTTAAATTTTCACTATTATTCAATATCCATTTATCCAATGCAGTTAGATTTTTGTAGTGTTAATACCCTTCATTACGAAGTCCTTTGTGTTATTAAATGAAGGTATTTTTCTCCAGTTCTACTCCTTATATAGCAGGCCCGTTTGTCTCCTCTACAAACTGTTAGTGACGCTTTTGTAACCAGTTTGATGCATCTCTTAACCGCTTGTGTGTGACAAGGAAACTTCGGAGTATCAAACTTATGTTGTTGACGGATAAATTCTTCAAGTTGATCATCAGAGAACATCCTCGTCAGCAGAGGTTTGGTCACAATGGTATGCTGCCAATTAATTAGGTGGATTTAGTCGTCAGCTTTGAAGTTTATCTCTGGGATCTTTAAAGTGCGTATTGATTTCCCTTTATAACCTTTTCGTGCTTTCATAATTCTTCTCCCTGCGAGTTCCTGGATATGATTTCTTTTATCTTGCAGCATGTGGAGAAGAATGTTTTCCGCATGTGCAAAATAAGCATTCCTTTGAATCACTGGGGCAATTATACCTTTAATCTGTTTGTTCATCTCTTGCAGTGATTGTATTGTTTGAAGAGGTTGAGTGTTCCCTCTTGCAAGGAAGAGTCGCATTTATTTCAAAGCAGCATGGTGCATAGACCTTCAAAAATAACAAAACAATGGATTTCAGCTTGTCGGAAGGGTCGAAAGTCGAAACATATAATCGAAGTATCCGATTTGCCGTTGTAATCCATCGTGCATGCAACATTTTTCTAGGACGCATACGAGCCATTTCAGCAAAATATTTACCTTGTGAGATAGATAGAAGGATAACAAAAGATACTTTCGATCGATGCTCATAGTTGCTCTGTCAGCAGACGGCAAGTTAGTCGGAATTGGCTCGAATTCAACAACACTTAGAGTCTCACATTTATACAGTTGTTTCTTTATAGATCTAACGCATCCACGATACTCCGTTGTTTTTCCATCCAAATTGCTGACTAGATAGCGCAATGAAAGCTTATTTAAATGGAGCTGGTAAATAAACCAATGCAGTGGTCTATTAAGTTTTCTAACATTCAAATCACACCTCCTTCTGTCTCTGTATTCACTGCCGTTTCATTGCATCCCACAGCTACGATTTCACCAGTTGCAATGTTATTTGCTTTACCATACGAGAATCTTGCATTCCAAAAATCTTTTTCAGTACCGGTCTTCCTTGTTAGGTGTCCAAGATATTCTGAACCAGGTTCTTCTATCATAGAGACGTGCTCTTTTATTATCTTCTTCTTGAGATAATATCCTCCATCGTCTCAACAACAAATGTGCTATCTTTTCTACCATCAAAATAAATAGAATATAATGGCATATCCGATCTAATTTCTTGCTGTAGTGTAGTACGTTTTTGACATGCTATTTTCTAACTTTTGACCCGTTAACTACTACAGAAGTTTTTTGCCTTAAATTGACGATAAGTTCTTAAAGATTGAATTTGGTATTAAAACTTCAGCTGATCAGACACACCAGTTCAGTCAAATGCCAACGCAAATTCTGACAATTTTATTTGTTTAGATGGAGTCTAAACATATAAAATTGTCAGAATTTGATCTAATTTCTTGCTGTAGTGTAGTACGTTCTTTGACACGCTCTTTTCTAACGCTTGACCTGTTAACTAATACAAAAGTTTCTTTGCCTTAAATTGACGATAAGTGCTTAAGGATTGAATTTGTATTAAAGCTGCAGCTGATCAGACACACCAGTTCGGTCACATGCCGCCACAAATTCTGACAATTTTACTTGTTTAGATGGAGTTTTTGACGCAAATTTGTGTTTACTTCTTTGCGTTTAGCGGATGAATAAAGCTCATAGTCACTATCTTCGTCAGCAGAATCTGTTTCTCTGCTGGATAAAGAAAGAATCACTTCAATATTATCTGTCCAAGTAGATGGTTGATTTAAGAGACAATACTAAAGATTTTTTCTAACTACACTTTGACTATTCTTCTTTGATAGAATTTGATCCATATTACCTATTTCCATTTTCCTAGATGATCGTTGGTCTCCCAGAAAGGTTCGGTCCAATGGCAGCACCTTCTTTTCTTTGCTACAAGAATAGTTTTCAAAGCTATCGCATTTACATTACAAAATATCAAATAATTGCTCTTCAATTCTTTGTAAAATCGTTACATTTCAATTTCATGACGCTTTCTAGGTTTAATTTCATAATTAAATATTCTTTTAACTTTTTTCTTACATATAATTTAGCTCTGAAATATAATAAATCGTGTACAAATATTTATTGTACACTATAAATAACTATTTCCTAGACAGAACAACACACTCACACACATCCAATATCATTGAGAACCTCCGCGCTACTGAAACATAATTGTCACGTACGCCGCTATAATATGTCATGGCGGAACCATTAAATATCAATCGATTAATTTCAAATTTTGTTTACTTTTCTTTAAAATACAATAATTATATTTTTGGAGATATCAATTAAAAATTTGAATTTAATTTTCAGATATAATCCACGAAATTGAAGATCTAGTTGAAAATCGCATTATTTTCAATTTTCAATGGCGTTGAAGAATCTTTAAAAAATATTATATTAAAAATTCCTTTTAGGAGGTTTAATTTGACAGATAGCCCCATAAAAATTTCGCGGTGAGAAATTATATTTTAGAAAAAATGTTTTTCGCTCCACCCTAAATTGTACACAGAAAAACGTCTCCCGAAGAGGGAAAAAGCGATTTCATTAGATAAAACCAAACGTGAGAAAATGTTTGCAATGATGATCTTATCTTTATGTTCTGTAATTATGAAATAGCTGTAAGATACTTTGGAATTCCGATCTTATTCTACTTCATTTAGTTTGGAGCGATCCATGCACATTCCCCTGCCATGGAAACCCTCTCCCTCTGTTTCCAGGTGGGAACATCAAACTTGTTCGGACAAATCTGACAACAGGAATCTGTCACTGATCAGCTTGACATCACTCTATGGAAGTCCTGAGTTGGACCACAACATTGTTTGAATTTGTCGCTATTTTGGCCGCCATTTCACCTTTATAATATTCCAAAGAATACGAATACGTATGGTAGCTGTGCGTCGTAGAAGGCGAATAAATTTAATTTTTGTGTGGGTCGCATATGCGTAAATTGGCGATCCTCCCCTTTCTACCTGGTAAAAGAAATGTGATTTCACTGATACCAGGAACAATCGGTGACATTGGTTGTGATATAGTCTCTTCTGTAAATTAATCCAATGAATGCGCCAAATTTATATTTTTCTATCGTTATTATTATCATCTGGCCTGAATATAGGACCTCAAGAATAACATTAAACTCTTAACACAAATCTTCTATTCTTGGGTCCTGGGCTGAAGAGTGATGTTGGGCGTCTACGGACCTCGAAAACCACGTTTTAATACCCCGGACGCCTTAATTAAATAACCCCTTAGATGCTCTCGGCTGATTTCCATCCTACTAAATACATGCGGAGGGGGGAGGGGGTTAGAATATTTTTATAAAAAATGACACAATAATTACTAAAAGTATTCTTGAACAAGGTTTGTAGAGAAAGTGATAAGGTTAAGAGAAAGGGAAATATGGGTAGGCTAGATAGATTGAGAAGATTTCTATACATGCTGAGACTCAAATCACATTCTATAACCATCTACGGTTAGGAATGATACCAAGCAAATCCTTAAATGCCTATGAATTTATGCTATAATCTGAATATAAGATTTAGGGGTGTTGTATCGTATTCAATCTTATAGACGTACGTAATTGAAGAGATTGTATAGAATCGTACGGACATAAGAAATTTGCTATCCATACTGCTATACTCCTTTTCGAGTCCTGTTAAGAATATAATATCTGAATATATTTAAGCTCAGGGGAATACTTTCAAAAACTAAACAACTTGATTATGACAAAAATTGGAAAGTAGTATCGAAAGGTGATATCTAAAAGACCCCAATGGACATAAAAACTAATATTTTGTCGTTGTAACTTCCCTTGGCCAAAGAGAAAGATTGTCCATCGCGTACAATCAGAGAGAGCGTCGTCTTGGTTCTCAGTTTATCCGACGCAATTCTCGGCATCTTTTTCTCTCTTGTAGTTAATTCCAGGTCATCTCCAAAAGTTCATCCCACCCTGAACTAATAAAGGAGAATATGGCTGATAAATGTTTAGTTTCTACAAATTAACATCGGAGAGAAATTGCAAACTTAATTCAATGGTTTTACAAAATATGGTAGTGAAAGAACTCGAGATTTGTAGTCAAAGGTTCGGTAAGTTTAGACACCAAAGTTTTAGGTACGAGTATTAACTGAGATCAGTAGAGTATAAATTTACTTGTGATTTTATGTCTTCAATGTCATCCATTGTTGTTATGAAGAGTTCGTAACTTAATTGACGACCAAGGTTGGCAAGTTCTCACCTAACCTTCATATTTTCATAATCGGAAAATCAGATAATCACTTATTTCTGTCACCCAAACACCATTTTAATTGAAAAGGGTATGAAGGACCAAAAGCGTGCCATCAATCCAAATATATCATAACAACCAGATGATTTCTGTTAACTCAAGCATTTACCACTAATTTAAGCGTTTGAAGTTTCTAAATAGTAAAAGAACTAACTATAATTTGTATTCAATTCATTAAATTATGGTTTCCTTGCCTTGATATAATAACCAAATATTACAAACATTGTTTCGTATCTCATTCTTATCGATTTATTCTATAATTTCGCACTATTAGATATATATATATATATATATATATATATATATATATATATATATATATATATATATATATATATATATATATATATACATATATATATATATATATATACATATATATATATATATATATACATATATATATATATACATATATATATATATATATATATATATATATATATATATATATATATATATATATATATATATATATATTCTTCCATTATCAACCCATATACAAATATTGCTTCAGCTATCACGTCTTAAACCCGCCCATTTTAAGGCAATTTTCCAAATTTATGCATTCAATTTGGCGTTAGAAAAATATATCGAAATTTCTGTCGATAAAATGGCGTTTTTTGGCACTATACTATTACGACACTCATTTTGGGAGCCACATAATTTGTATATTCATTATCATTAAAGCTATCACTGTCATACTATCATAAATTCCAGGTAATTTGCAAAACATATTTAAAATTTTCATTTCACACATATATTCATCCTATCAGATAAATGGTCAATATTCAAGAGGATCTTTACTGTTCCAATAACCTCCTTTTTGAGCCAAAGATACAATTGCAGGGGCAATTTAGCCATATTTGTTGTTTTCTTTGCTTTACTTCATCATCAAAATTCAGTGAAATCGCCGAAGCTAGGGAAATAAAAATAGAGGAAATATCATTTTGACTGAAAGATTCTTCATTTACTTCACTCTACCTCGACATTTTTTCCCGTTTTTTTCCTACTTCTCAAGAGAAAGATGATAATAATAGCCTGACTTTTAAAAATCTCTACTTTCAAATTGGAATAATTGTAATTAACGTAGAAATGCTAGGAATTGAATGTTAATATTCATGACGATGTCCTGGTATAGGAAATATCCTGAGCGGAAAGTTCCTTTAATGAATATTTAGCGTCAATAATAAGTCGCTCGTTATCATTCGAGACCTTGTTTTTTATTAGTTAGAAGTAGTTAGATAAAGAGATAGAGAAGTAGATTTTGTACTGAAATTTTGAGATAAAAACTGGGAAGTTTTTGCCTTTTTATTTTGAGGGGAGAGAATTGAAAGAAGGGTTTTTTTTACATTCTAGAGTTTATTTCACAGTTGAGTATAAAACTAAATGGTTATTGGTCAAATGGGGTCAGATAAGCTTTCTAAGTATATAAATTCCTGACTCTTTTGAATCAAGGGGGAGGAGGTTTGAAGAAGAAGATTCATTGAGAATCTTCTTTTCAGAGCCCTATTTATACAAGTGGCTATCGAAATTTTAAATGGAGAAACTTGAGCTTTTCTCTAATCCTCTAATCCAATGTAGTAAGTAGCTCATTGGTAGGAAATAAGCTAGTTTGAATAGGAAAGACGGGGAAGGGAAATGAAGAGATTTTCGACGGCCATATCATTACAGAGAAGGAAAACTTTGTTTTGATTTGTGAAACCCCTCAGGATTGCAATTAAAATGACCTGGCACTTTCTTATAGTTTTCATTTTCCCTCCTGGTCATGGTCCACAAAACTTGACTAGTAAATATAACGGGGATATTTTCACTAAAAAAAATTGAAATCAAATATAGATGTTCGGAAGTAAAAATATAAAAAAGGATAGATAAACGGGGAATTTACCCAGAAATCCAAGAGAGGGAGGTCACGCAACTATCCTTCACATAATTTAAACAACGGAAAAAAAAGTGTTATTTTTCTTCCTAAGCAAACCTGAACATCGTGTAATTTGCTATCAATTATTTTAGTTTTAATGTAGGTAAAACGATAATATTGACATAAATACTACAATAGAATAACTTCTACATCAAAGGGGAGTTTTTACTGAATATTTTTTACCAATTATATCTTTATTGCAAAGTATGGGTTTTGGGGTAAACAATATTATTTTGAAGTGGAAGTTGAAGCTTGTTTAAAACTTATCAGTTCGAATGGCGCCGTGTAGCAGTAAAGAAGTAGAGAGAGAGACCGAGTGGACATTGACATGTTGAGCCATTCAAGTAGACATGACTGCGTGTAAGGGTTCATACAAAATGGGGGATCATTGCGTATAATTTGAGGCAAGTGATTCGGGCGTGTGAAGCAAGTGTGGGCAGCGGTATGATAATGGAACAAGCACAGACCGGGCACCAATTTCTCTTTATGTTGGGAGTGAAAGAAGAGGAAGTGGTAAAGATGGGTAATAGAGATTCCTTTATAGAGCGTAGGAGCTTGTTAAAAAGCAACAGAAGATCGGAAAATAGAGGTGGACGGGGAGCGTTGAGCGTGAAAGTGCACATTCTCTGAGGTTCACTGCCGAAATGGTAGGCACTCCATGGGGGCCTGCACCCAGCAAAAGATGCCTTTCCTATCGATATCACACCACCTGATGAGGAAGGTTGAAGAATCCACGCGGTATAAATACTGGTAAATTTCAAGTAAACAACCAAGGTGATCTGTGTACGGGAGATCCCAATGCTCCACCATGGAGGCGACGCTCATATAATCGGTGGAAGTAAAGAAACGTTTCTGCGCAGGGGAACCCACGTCATCCCGAGGACCGAGATGACGTTCCACGCGAGCAGCAAAAGGACTCTAGGCCAAACAAAGGTTTAGATTGGTTCGTGGCTGCAGGAGATGGAAAGGCATATTATTATCATCACTAGTAACCATAATAGGAAACCCAATGATGGTATCTCTGCCGGAAATGGAGAAGAAAGGATAAGTTAAAACGGGTGGAATGTTAATAGACAGAGTATTCTAAATATAAGACTTCTTGAGATGCTCTAGACCGGATGTGCACGCAATTCTTCCAGATGTTATTTGCTCACAATCGGGTTTGGGGGCCAGGGCTAGGCCAGGTTGGACCTACTAGAGAGCTCACCGTTATAAATGATGCACAGGGACATCAATAATTGCTTGGTCGGTGTTATGATAATTGTCTAGTGACGATGCCGGAGAATGACGCAGGGGGATTTGTGATAGAAATGCTACAATCCCTTAGAGGCTGCCTACTCGACGGCAGCTGCGATGTAAATTTTTGATCTGGCGTACGACCATGAGGAGTGATATATTACAGTAGTAGACCATCTGCATAAAAAGCGTTATGGACAAGGACGAGAGGACCTCTTCCATCGAAAAATGGCCAGGGGAAAATGAAACGAGAGGGAACTAGAAAGATCGATCCTGTAGTAATCAGAGAAAGGATTGCGGATAAAACCTTTGAGGACTAAGAGTTAGTACACGAGAAACCATCGTGGATGATCGATTAGGGTCCCGTCTCCATTGAAAGAAAATTGCCCCTTTAGGAACATCACGTTATGACTGAAGTGTGACCCAGAGACCTAACCGAATTTCAATAGGATTACTTTTTAATTCGATATATATATATATATATATATATATATATATATATATATATATATATATATATATATATATATATATATAGTCGGGGCTCTTCATCTTGTTGCTGAAGAGGGTTGCAGATCCATGTCTAGCCCATGAAAAACACTCCCAGGCCAACACACTACCTCCAGGTTCATGCACGGAGGGGACGATGCATGATGAATCCAATGTTTTATGTGGTTCTCGGCATAATCTGACTGTGGGTACACCTAGATTCCACAGGCCACATCACACGTTTTTAATCCCATCCACTCCAGTTTTATGTTCTTTGGAGAACTGAAGCCTTTTTTTATATGTTGCAGTCACAATGCTTCCTGATTAAAACACCACTGCATATATGCGTTTATTTCAATTTCGCGACGCAGAGTTCTCGTTGAAATCGTTTTTAGACCTTCAAAACACGTTGGTTAACTGCTGCGTCGAGCAACTCCGAGGTTTCTTGATCAAACGCTACAAGGAGTGCCTGTCTCGTTCGTCAATAATTTGCTGCTTACCACATTTGCTACGAGATGAACTGGCCCCTTCTTTCTTGTTTCCATCATGCAATTGTTCTCTGTATTATTATTATGGCTATAGCTGTTGCTGTAGAAATATCACGTGATGATATGCCACATTCAGGGAAGGAGACGATGCGTCCTTTATAATATGGTGTAATGTCTTTTCCATGCGCCCTCACTTTTGCAACTCCTTTAAAAATTAGGACAGTTATAAAATCTATACCAGGTGGTTGCTAGGTCAAAGACACTACTGAATGTTGCCATATAGGTTTACTCTAAACTAAATGATTCTAAAGCAAATCGGTGCCAAAAAACATACAATGTATCAAAAGTCAGTGAACTATCTTTATTTTGGCCAGAAAAATGTATATTGTGTTATAAACTTAGTAACATTTCTAGGTTTAAATTATCAAATTTATTCACGAAATTCCCACCAGGGACAAAATATCCCAGGATGTTCAAGAAAACAAAACCATTCAGTCTTTTATAGGATAGGTTAGCAACGACATTTCTGCAGTCCTCCGCTGAATGGTAAAACAGTCTGGATGTACAAAAGTTCCTTTACACTGAGAAATGCTTCCCTTCTTTCTCAACCTACATTAAATATAGGGAAGAAGAGGAAGTCTTCCTTCACTAAAATCTAATATTTAGCTTCTCAACATTTTCACTTTTGCAGTGAAATCGTCTTCAGTAATTCATAGAAAGACAAGGATTAACTCGTTAGTTTTACATTGAGACCTAGATTCCCATAGTAAGATATCCAGACTTTCGTAACGTAGGTGGTAGATTAACAATAGTTTTATTAGAGAAGGTAGTTTGCGGGTGGCAAATGAATAGACAGGAGAGACATGCAGAGGTATATTCAGTGTGAGTCTGTGAGAATAGCTTTCTCATGTTGGCGGCACTTTTTGACTTGGCAGATATTTGGGATGAATTTTTTATATGAACCCTAAGAGGTCAGAAGTTACTCACCAATCGAATGTTTTTTTTTATAAAAGGCAGAAGAGGAGAACTTATATAGACTTAAGATAAGGTTTACAATCCTCAGAAGATTCAGCTACGACCCCAATCACACGACTTTCTCCGAATTAATTCCCGAGGTTTGATTTGAATTGATAATTGACAGTAGACCGAAGTATGCGACTTCGCTTCGCAGAAGTTGAACTGGTGAGATAATCGAAGCCGCTGTGCGCGATAAAAGGACATTGATTCCATTGACCCATACAAGTATCAGTTTACACAGCCTATGGGTTTAAGGGATTCGCACTCTGTACTTATATTTCCCTGCTACAAAGGAAAGCAAGAGGGTTCACTACTTTAGGAGAGTAAATAAAAAATGAAGTTATAAATTACCTAAAGTAAAAGACGTGAATCAATAAATAAAATCACATTAAATAGCAAGAAAAATCTGCAATCAAGAGATTTTATTTGGTGTGAGTACATAAGGACTTTACTTCCTCAGATTATATATATATATATATATATATATATATATATATATATATATATATATATATATATATATATATATATATATATCAGTTAGTGCCCACAAAGGTGGGTTAAATCGTCCCGTCGTGCTTCAACGGCCAGAGTTGTTAGATTGGTCTATTAGATACAACCACCTGCTTGGCGTGGAGGAGGAGGAGGGGGTTCCCCCACCCCACTATCCAGCGTGAACGATGCGAACCATGTCTATTCTTTTACCACCGAACGACGGACGGGTACCTGGTACCTATGGCAACTGCCCTGAACTAGAACCCCACTCGGACTCCATCCGGCGACTCTACTCAACCCATGTGTGTTGTTGTTTTTTCTCATAAAATTAAAGCCAAAACCAACGATGGCATTGCCCGCACGAGTTTTGTGAAGATAAATGGAGTGAACATGTGTGGAAGATATGTATATAACTCCAGATCCCTCTTCAAGCGTTAGGGCCAGGATGGCACGCATCTGCGAGCGTGGGGGCTATGATTGCACGGGTCCCCCTGCGGATATCAGCACTAAAAGGGTTTCAATGCTACGCCCTCCCGCTCCCTCCCTTGGACAGTAATAGAAAAGAAAGGGTGGACAGTTTAAAAAGGTTCAAAATAGTTAATGATTTGGAATTAAATTTGAGAACGCCGAAAAGGTTGGTTTGTGGTTAAATAATCTTTGATGTTTGTTTGGTTACAAGATTCTAAAAAAGTTATTCACACCTTTTAATGAACTCTCTCGGAGTGGTGGATCAATATCCAGAGGCGGATTCTGGATCCACTTGTTTAGTTTGTCGAGATGGAGCATTTGGTGACATAGACCGAGGTATCTGGTATCTAAATGCTTTCTAGTATTGAAGGTCATTCCTGGTCGTCTGGAATTTTTTAATCATCAGGGAAAGACTAAACTTTTTTAAATATCAATTATTATCTGTAAAGCCCCAAGGATCGTGATATTCAACCTTGTTTTTTTATATCACTTTATCATAATGCCATTCCCCGTTATTTCAAAACAATAATAAAAATATAAATGTGAAATATTTAGGGATAAAAAGTGATTTTTTTATTTTTTTTTTCAAGGGGCTATCTTTAATATAATCTATCCCGCCCCGATTAATGCTTTAGGTAAATTGACTTGAAATTTGTTAACTGGTGAAATCGGCTTCTAAAGAAGATTTTTAGACTTAATCAATTTAAAGAAAAGGAAAATAATGAGCTCCAGCCGAAGCTTTAATAGTGGGCGTCAAAGAAACTCAACTGTTTCAGGCGAAGGGAGATAGGCATAGTTTGTCCTTCCTCCTACAATCGCAAGCAGTGGCTGTCATTTCAACCTTTGAGTAGAAATAGGGGATTGGTATGAGAAAGAAGTGGCCCACCATCTCATGTGCGTTGTTGGACATCGTATGGGAAGGAAAGTACCAACCACACTTTTGCACCTCTTACGATACGCACCTGCGCACCCGCAACAATATGTAAATTGGGTATTCCAAATAACGCAACAGATTTTGTTTTTTATCAAATATCTGTCAAACTCAAGCGTTTGCTCACTCTTTATTCAATTGACCTAACATAATATTATAGTCAAGCGCTCTTCCTCTTTCTTCCGGCTATAAACTACACCCGAGAGATTAATCCCCTCAAATTTTATACGCCCTCTTGATTGATACACTGAATCAAATTGCCTACTATAAACTCTATGTTTTGGAAACAAACAAATATAATGAACGTACATTATTTAAGTACTATTACTATTACTATAAATGGAACTCAAGAAGGTATCTGATAACCCCCTAAAAGTAACCCCTGTCTCCTTTCACCTTTCATCTACCACTCCTTACTCCGTCTCTTTCAGTCAGACAACCATGCACAACACCTATTGCTGGCCCTCTTGGATTTAAGGCACGCATTCGTCTGCTGTAATGTAAGCAAACAGACTCTTTTAATCGCCCTTGATTAATGGCGCTTATTTGGAATCGTGTTAGGTAACAGCAGGGAGAGCTGCCATTATTGTGGAATGTGGCCATTTTTAGGAGAGCTGTACAACCCTTCTGGGCTTACACCGCCCGTTTAGAGTCCATTTTGAAATCACTACTGCTCATGTGTGTACCTATATCTTCAAAGAGTATGAGTCATTCTGAGGGTAAACTGTTAATGAAGATTTGAACTCCCAGCTAGAGACAGGATACTCAGGTAGAACTTAAGAAAAGATAAAAAATGCTAATCAATATCATATACGATGCAGCCACTGTTCCCCGGTTCAGTCCCACCTAGTACCCTCATCCATAAATCTATCCAAGCTATTATAAAAATGCTCCAAGGAGTAAGGACTCTTTTATCACCTGCTTACTGAGTTTATTCCATGCATCTACCGCCCGATTTGTAAACTAATTTCTACCAGTCTCTTTCCTAAACTTAAACTTGTCCAGCTTAAATCCATTGCTACCTGTCCTATCCTGTTCACTATAAATAAGGACGTTAACCCATGATTTATTTTACTCTTTCTTCTTTGCAAAGATACAAAAAAAACAATATCCATCTTATATATAATACAGTAACCCAAATTCAGCCTCATAGTCAAGATAAGGACTAACTAATGCCAGGTACAGTTCCAGAATGACATAAGCACTCCTATTTCTCACGCTCCTCCCAATAAACCTTTATTACACTGTCATCTCTATTTCTAGTACTTATGCACTGTTTTCTGGGTCGGAGGTCGGAACTTACAAGGAGACGCACGTTTCTTTCGCATTCTGACCTTCTCAACCTCTCCCGTTCAATTGATAAGTCACTGACAAACACGAAATTTATTGTCATATTTTTATTAATTGATTTAGGACAACTTTCATGTGCTGAATGCAAAAATCACATTCGTTTAAGTCAATCATTGCAACTTTGTGATTTAACGCCACGTCAATAGTAGTAATGAAGGTAGGAACCCGAGTCTACACACACACACACATTCACACGCACATACAAGCACACACGTACACACATACACGAGCATACAAGCAGTTGAACATTTCTAATGGACCCGCTCTTCCTACCCCCTCCCCATAATTGATTTGACATCAAAATGTTCCCGTTCCCCACACTCTTACACACATACACACATATGACCTTTCTAAACCAATTCCCTCGAAACGAGGCGATTGCGAGGTGAGCTTATCGAAGTATTGAAAATTGTAAATAAATTTGAAAACGTAAATTATGAATTTTATTTTTGGTTTTAAACCAAAAGTATGACGGAGGTTTCAAATGAACAGAGCTAAAAAAACCCATTCAATACCTTTAAAATCATAGATAAATTTAACGCGGAGGTAGTAAATGGTAGGAGTGTGAATAATCATAGTTTAAATTCGGAGCTCTGTTTTGGATTTAATATCGCGTGAGTGAGCATGGGGGCCATATTGTCCAAAGGAGGACTACTAGCAAATTAGTATAGAATGGGAATAGTCTTTGAGTGGACTAAGTACTCCTTGCCGGCTCCCTGTAACTATGTAACTACATCGGGCGAGGACGATATTGACACATTAGGAAAACGTTAACCTCGGATTGATTTGGGCAAATCTGTCTCCGGTGATTTACTCGTCGGTTCCTCCTTTTCCGCTCGCCCGCGCGCGGTCACCTTGAAGCTCGTTTCTGCTTTTTTCCTCTTTCCTTTTAAATTCAGAAAGAAAAAAAGAAGTTTATCACGATCGGAGAAGTGTGGTCGTTGCAAGAAGGTGGGTATTTCCCGGGAAAATCTTGCATGACGTTTATTTTTTTAATTATTGTGGTTAACTTAAAATACCCATTTTCTTTCTGAAGTAACCTTTTAACTAAAGGGAAAAAGGTGCGGAAGTTTACAATCGGGAAAATGTGGTCGTTCAGAAACAAGGTCTACTGTCAAAAAATTCGCCTTCCTTCTCTTTATAGAATATTATTGAATATCAGAGTATAGCATAGCAAAGCATTGCATAATATAGCACAGCATAGTATAATATAACATAGTATGACATAGCATATTATAGTATAGCAGAGCTTAGGGCAGAATAGTGTAGCATAGCATAGTGTAGCCTAAAATAGCATATTATCGCCACATAGTTTAGCATAGCATAGTAGAGAATAGCCTAGCCTAGCAGAGCGTAGTATTATCTAGCATAGGGTAGCAACGTATAGCCTAAACATCCCTAAGAAAGAATAGCATATTATAGCCAAGCATAGCATAGTATGAACTACGCTGTTTTACTCTAGTATAGCCAAGCCTAGCCGTATATAGGATAGCCTATCTGTTCGGCATAAACTAGCCTAGCTTACTATATTTTAGCTAGCAAAGTATAACCTAGTATAGTATATACCCTACTTATCCTACCTTAGCCTATCGTATCTTAGAATAGCTTAGCCTAGCTTAGTAAAAACTGGTCCAACATAGCATATTATAGTATAGCCTAGCTGAGCTTATCCTAGTAGAGCCTTAGATAGTGTAGCCTAGCTTACTATAGCCAACAAATCCTAACCAGACATGGCCTAGCACTGCATGCCAGAGCCTAGCCTAGCGTCGCCTAGAGTAGCCTAACCTAGTATAGCCAAGCTATAATAGGCTACTATAGCCTATACAATATATCCATGCATAAGATATCCTCGTCTAGCTTAGCATACTATAGGCTAGCTAGGTATAACTTATCCATAACCACACATAACATAATATAGCCAAACGTAACATATTATAGCCTAGCGTAGTATATCCTAGACTAGTATAGCATACCATACCCTACACTAGAATAACCTTGCCCTAGCTTAGCCAATTATAGCCTTGGTTTGCTAGCCTATCGTAGCGTAACATAGCATTACCTTGTATAGCCTAACATAGCATAGCCCTCCCTAGCATATTATACTCTAGCCTACCCTAGCATAGGATAGCCCTGTCTAGCTTAGAACAACTTAGCCTAGCATTAACTATCCAAGGCAAGTATAGCCTATACCTTCCTATTATACCCTAGTCAAGCATAGCTTAGTATTCTCTATCCTAACATACTATATGCTATCCTAGCATAGCATTGTGTAGCCTAAATTATATCTTAGCTTAGTATAGTCTAGACTCTAATAGCCTAGCATAAAAACAGCATAACTTAGGGATTGGTATAAGTTAGCGCGTCATTCTTTACCAGGCAGCATCCTGTTAACATTCACACGATGGGGAAACAGATACCAATCCCAAAGTTATGTGCGTAGATTAATGTAGAACGTTCTAGAAATTGTAAGAAGTTTCTCCTTCTCGAACATTTACGAGTAAGTTGTAAACTTTTGCGTTACTAATTAATTGTATTTCTTCAACGAAAAAATTATATTGATGTTTGTGTATGGTTCTGATGATTTAATTTATTGTTTGAGTACATATCCTGTCAGTAATAAAAGTTTGTTTGCCTATCGTGCTTACAAATACATAAACGACTGTTTTTCATGGTGTGTTGTAAACTTTTGCGGGGCACTATATATATATATATATATATATATATATATATATATATATATATATATATATATATATATATAGAGAGAGAGAGAGAGAGAGAGAGAGAGAGAGAGAAAGAGCGATCTAGTTACATATCTTTTTTTTAAGGCTTCTCTAGAGATAGCGACGTACGCACTCACCCAAACCAATACACTACTCTTTCCCTGACTTTTTTGGGGTCCGATAATGGTCGCAATACAGACGATTAACCAGGGGGGGGGGGGTAAGGTGATTGGGGTTTAAAGTTACGGTTAAGGTTCTTTGTTTTCCATTTCTCAGCAGCAAGGAATAACGGGGGAATTTATGGGATTTGTTTGTGGTTGTCTTTTGCTAATCCGGTTACTCGCCGCGATACCGATCAATAACCGGGGGGGTACGTTGATGATAAAGGTCCTTTTCTTTAGTTCTCTTCAGCAATAGCAACAATAAAGCTCTTTCCAGAAAGAGGGGGGGGGGCAACCAGCCACCGAAACATGTTCGGGGGAAAAAACTACCCCGAAAACAGTATTGGATGTACTTGTCTTTTTTTGTATTCGGTTTAGTTTGTAAATTTTTCGCGGTTTTATTCAAAGTGTTTCGGAATGGCCAAGTTTGGGGTAATTTGCCCCGGGGACGACAAACTCTAGATAGTTTATCCCAAACAACAATCGCCGGACATGTTTCACAAATACATGGGTCGAAACTTTGGCCGAAACGCAAAAAAACAAACGCCTTCCATATGTTTTTGCCTTCCTTAACCTACTATACATGTTTTGGATAGGCGCGCTTTATGTTGCCCATGTTTCGTGACTACACGTTTCCCGAGGAGCAACCTAACCTATTACGGCATGTTCCCGGAAGACGTACAAGTTTTGTCACTACACTTTTTTTAAACTTACCTTCCCCACCTCCACCCTCCGGTGTAATAGAACCTACTTCTCGATACAAATAAAGCATATAGGTTACATGCCTACGTGTTCCCAGGAACCTGTTTCGCGGATAAACTTTTCTTAAAGGAAAAACCCTTCTGAAAACTTCCTTAACCCGCCCCCCACCCAAATAGGGGATCCTAAATGTTACGCAGCTACATGTTTCACGACGACATGTCTATGCAAACTCACCATCGCTGCGTAATAGAAAACCTCTTTCGATTAAATACCCCCGAAACATTTTGATTACGCGCCTTATGTTCCAACCGTACATTTTTCACAGTTACCTGCCTCCCTCCAAAATAAACCCATGGCGTAAAAAAAAACACCTTTCGACACACACAAACAATATATACCCCTTAAGTGCCCACATGGTCCCGACAGTTACATGTATCGCGAATACATGTTGCGCGGAAAAGCGAGCCCTGGTGTAATAAAAATATCCCTTTCTCGAAAAAGGATAAAAAACATAGGTTACGCGCTTACATGTCACAAGACAAAACGCTTCGCGGCTACATGTTTCGCAAAATAACAAGCAGACTCCTTCCGCAGATAACTCAATCCCCCCCCCCCCCCCAAAAAAAAAGATATCCGTAACGGTGCCACTAATTGTTACCACGTCCATGTATCGCCACCCCTTCCCCTCGGTCTAATAGAACCAACCCTTCGGTAAAAAAAATATGTCACGCACCAACCTGTTATCCTGAGGTAACCGTTTCGCAGGTATGTTACAAAAAACTGGAAAACCTCTTCCGCACACTTCGATACCAAAAACACACCGGAAAAAAATGCAGCGCGGACACACGGGGCAGCAGTACATGTTTGGCCAATATGTTTCAAAAAATAACCCCTAACCGTAATTGAACAACCCCTTCGAGACAAAGCAAGCACAAGGTTTTCAATCCAACACGTAACACGAAGTAGATATTTTTGGCGGCAACGCGTTTTGAAAATTCGAAACCCCTTTCGCAGATTGATCAGAAACCCCAAACAATGCTTGAATTAATTTCTTGTATTATTAGATTAAAAGCCTTTGGGATCGATCTACAGAAAGATGCAAGGCACTAAAACATTAATAATTTAATAATCAGCAAAAAATCAACCCATTTTGTATAAATAATTATGATTGATAGTCATAATAACTCTTTCGTATTTCCTATATTTCTGGCTCCCGTTTTGGGGATAGGTGCAATATTTGGTCACCCATTATTATTATTATTCCAGAATTTAATAGCACCTACCGTAAAAAGGTAATAGGCCCCATCGAAAGGTCCACTCGTTCGGTGTTTAGAGAGAATCTGATTGCGTGAGTGGTTTCTATTTTGTTTTCTAATTAATAAGAAAGTAAACCAAATAGGTATAATGCAACGAAGAATCATTGGACAGACCGAAAAATGGAAAATCTAATGAATAGAAGAAGTGGAAGATCGAAAGATCGAAGCCATTTTGACGTCCTTATATTAAAGCACTTGTCGGTATCTTTCGGGCATCTCACTGAGTCATTCCGCCCGCACGCCTACAAAGACCACATCTGCCACACACCCAGTATATCTTACTCCACGTCAGTGGAGCTTACTCAATTGCAATACCCGGAGACCACATAAATATGTTCCTAGTACACACTAAACAACACACAAATAACACAAACCATCCCAATCCAGGGGTCCGAACCATCTCACTCAATAGCATTCCACTAGATATTTACCTATAAGAAACATCGCGCATTTCACTGGTCGCCCCAGGGAGGCTTTAATGGGTTCACCTTTAAAAAATAATCACAGACTTCATTATATGCTGACACTAGACAGCTCAAAACATTCACGAAATACCGAAGCTTGCACAACTGGGGCAAAATTTGCTGGATCTCTTGAAGAACCCCGTCCAGTTAGTAAAAGACGTTGAGGCCCCTGGTATAGGGCATGGACTCTAATCCAAAGGGATTTTGTTTCGTAGTGACTAATATCATTCAACACAGGGGAGAGGGCCTCGCGGGTGTATCTAAAATACTGGGAAAAAAATATTTCACAGGTTAAACCTTCATCAACTCGAGTTGCACTCTTTCCTAGTTATTCCGTTGTTAACAATTGCCGTTTCTTTATTAAAATTAATAGGTCTTTTTTAGCTAATAAAATTCTTTTCTAATGTCTTTTTGAAAATATAGGATTAAAACTCTTATTAGTGTCCTAACTAAAAATAGGCTCATCCCGTGCCCATTTTTGTAGCATTATTTATTTTGCCTCCGCAGGAAAGCTCGCGAGTATTTGCCGGAATATTTTTCGAAGAAATATATTCTCACATCCACTGCTTGACTGAAATCACTTCGAGCCACATTGGAAGCTTCAATACTGCCCATGAGCGCTTCCAACACGCCACACGAAGCATCTCTAGCATACCTAGACACCTCTGCCGCGCCACCGGTGTGTTTTTAAAGCGTCAAACGCTTCTTTCACGTTACGGGGAGCTTCTTCAAACAATCTTATGATATCACTCGAGGCTGCTTTAGCTTTGCTCAATAATTCTATGACGCCTCAAGCATACTTCACGGCCTCACTGAACACGTCTATATCATTGAGAGAACCTTCTCTGAACGTTTTTGAGATGTCACGAGAAGTTTCTCTTTTTTGTTTTTTAGGAGCCCATCTGGCCACTACATACTTGGGCATAAATCGCCGTACTCACCACCACAGCCTAGTACAAGGCTACTTTAGAATAACAACAAAAAACAACGGGCAACAAGCAGGAAGCAGGCTCGAGCGTCGGGGGGGAGTTCTACCTCCCTCCGGAGCAGGGACGTGCGACCTACAGAGAAAACAACAAAAACAAAAACTCCACCAAGTTAAATAAACTAGAGAAAGCCAGCCTCCCCCAAAGAGTCGGTAAGTCCATCAGTCAATGTGCACGAACTCATCCTGAGTATAAGGGAGAGGCTGTAGCGACCCCACCCATCCCACGACATGTACGGGTAACGTGTGCGAATATCGCATAGACTGGGACATTCAACAAGAATGTCCCAAACAGTCTGGGGGACAACGCAATTTTCTCAGGAGGGCGCAGGCGACCGCTTTATCAAATAGAGGTGCGTCGCGCAAGTGTGTCCAATTGGGAGACCAGAGAAAGCATCCTGAAGCGTTCGCGACATTAGGTAGTAGGTGCATGAGAAGAGTTGCGGCGCAATGGCACGCAACTTTAAGTTCCCTTCGACCGTCTCCCATCTTCTTTCCCAAGCATCGCGGAAAGCTGCCCGTATTCGTCTTATGTAGTAGGTGTGAGGAAGAGCAAAACTCTGGTCCGGAGGCCTAGTCCTCGCGGACTTTTAGGCGCGCTTATCAGCGCGCTCATTTCCCGCAATTCCTACATTGCCAGGAACCGAGCAGAAAAAAATCTCGAAATCTACCCGGCTTGCCAAAACCGTGGTGTCATGGTTATTGCGAACCAGAGGATGCGGAGATTCCAATGCCCGTAAAGAATTCAGGACGCTTTGTGGGTCGCAATAGATCACAATCCGGTCTCCGAATCGGGCACGGCGCGTAATCTGGGTACAGATTGGTATATTGCCAACAGCTCGGCCGCGAAGACAGATGCAGCGCCTGGAAGAGCCCCGCTGGCTTCAAATAGAGGGGATACGGCGTGGAAGCCGACTCCCTCTTGGGAGTGGAGCCATCCGTATACACTGGCACAGTTCCAGCGTGACACGAGTTGTGCTCCAAAAAGGTCGATCGCAATACTACCCGCGCTGTAGAAGCTTAGGGAGCAGAGGCGTGGCGACAAATAGCCAAAGGTGATATCGTCTAGGATGGTGTCCTGGGCAGAACCAGGGGCGCCACTGGCCTAAGAGCTATACTTAACTCTAGAAGGAGTTTCTAGCGCTACACCAAAAGGGCTTAGGGTATGACTGGCGTCTCTCAGTGGCATAATCACCGTTGAAATAAGCGTTGGATGCAGTAAGAACTGGTGGCGACTAAGGGAGGCGCCGGGCTCCCGCGAACAAGTGAATAATGCACTGTGCACCTCTTAGAACGATTAGCCTTTCCCCAGCATCTACAAGTAGGGTCTCAATGGGTGAAGTGTGAAAGGCATCGGTCGCCAGGCAAAGGCTGGTGTGGTGGATAGTCCATCTTCCGCAATAGACGCTCAACTGCAGATGCATTAAACTCGCATCCCTAGGCGAGCTTCGCACGAACAAAGAATCGATAAAAGTTTATGTCTGTAGCTCTATCAGCGCCCCAAGTGCTCACCACCATGGAACGAAGAATATCCATGGCTACGAATATGAGCCTCCCAAGTGAGGGGTCTGTCAAATACAATAACAAGGAAACTGTGCGATTCAACCACTTCCAGGCACATCCCATTAAGAAACAAGTCTGGGTCAGGGTAGAGCCGTGGATAGCAGAAGAAGTGCACCACTGTAGTCTTGGCCCAGGAAAACCGGACCTGTCCTTCGGCATAGCGAGACGCGGTTCAATGCCTGTTGGAGTCGAATCTCCAGATTGGCATCTGGGCCGTGCCAAAAGTGATCGAAAGGTCTTCCATGTAGAGCGTTGCGAGAACATCTTCCGGCAGCGAAGTGATGCCGTTGATACTCGGGGCAAAGAGTGAAAGACCGAGGACGCTTCCTTGCGGGACACTCTCTTCCTGCTCCATTGAGCCTGATAGGGCTCCGCCCCACCCGTACGTGGATCGACGATCTCACAAAAATTCGGATATAAACATTGGGAGGCGTCCCCTCACCCCCATCGTGTGGAAAGTCTTTATGATACCGTATCGCCAATGCGGTATCATAGGCCTTCTCCAGATCGAAAAACACCGTAGCGTAGTGCT
The DNA here is from genome assembly GCA_963969495.1 of Ceratothoa steindachneri. NCBI lineage: Eukaryota > Metazoa > Arthropoda > Malacostraca > Isopoda > Cymothoidae > Ceratothoa > Ceratothoa steindachneri. The sequence goes on from OZ018333.1 coordinate 23,921,672, forward strand.
GTCTACGAAGGAAGGCCTCGCAGAGGCACTTTCTAGTCAGAGCAGAGTATCCAACGTGGAGTGGAAGTTGCGGAAGCTGCACTGTTCCAAAGACAGAGGGCCTCCGCTGTCCAGAAAAAAAAACTAATCTAACAATTACCAATTTTTCCATCAACTTGCACACGCAAGTGGTTAGAGAGATTGGGCGGAAACCAGCCACAGTAGAGTGATCTCTACCTGGTTTGTTAAATGCGAGCACATAGCGATTTGCCAGTAATCCAGGAGGAGAACCTTGATCCATATTATGTTGAACAAATTTACCAGAAAGGCCATTCCTCGCTCACCCTGGTGTCGAATCATGGCGTTCGGGACATCGTTCGGATAATGGGTGGTGTTCGCGCACGAAGAAAGTGCGAAACGCAACTCACTCAGAGTAAGCATGTAGTTGAAGAGTTCTCTGCCTCTTGAGGTAAAGTCCAGCCGGCGACCTTCCGCGAGATAACGGCATGCATTGAGTTCTGGCGGAGCAGCCACCCGGCAAAAGAAGCTTCTTTAGCCTCGCCGATCACTTCTATATTATGGGAAACTCGTCTGCTATCACCAAGCGCATCTTGGACGGCAAATGAATGTTTCCTGTAACTATTGAAGACTTCTTGGATGTCACAGGACTCTGCAGAGATGCCATATAGAGAATCGGATCTTATTAGTAAGATGGATCCATTGGTGTGTCTGTAGGGGTGCGAAAATGTATGAGAGAAATTCCTTCCAACTTGATAATATAAATGGCCGATAAACTTATTAACAATAAGACGGACTAAGGCCAGTCGTGTGGCTAGAGTATTGGCATTCAAATCAAGAGATATCGCGTTCGAAACTCAATAGTGCCAAAATTTAAATGAATATCACTCAAGAAAGAAAACGAAGAGTCAGGACCAACCCAAGAAGAAATCAGCAACTCAAGAAAATGAAAAAAAAAAACCGTTTGAAGGTTCTACTTAAAAAATAAGGAATTTCACTCAAGAAGAAGAAAATTTCGAGGAAGACAACCTGCAGCAAGAAAAAGAGAAAATATCAAGTGAAAGGAATAATAAGGATATCCATTCTTCCCCCTCATAACTGGTGACCCTCAATGGTTTAACAATCTTCTGGTCTTCGTTACAACTGCACCTGCTTTCCTATTAGAGATTTAAGAAAAGTGCTCTGGTGAAGTTCGGAGACTCGGGGAAGGAGAGCCATTACTCATTTATTAGAAACAAGACTTCATTCGCTCTCCTCAATCCCACAGACTCGGAGGCTGTAGGAGAGAGTACTTACTCCTCGATTAAGAAATCCAAGACTAGTCTCTCCCCAATCCTCAAATTCGCCCCGCTTTCTAGAAAGGCACCCTGTATAGAGGTGCGAAAATGCATGAGAGAAATTCTTTCTAACTCGATAAAAATGGCCCATAAACTTACAAACAATAAGACGGAGAAGGCCAGTCGTGTGGCTAGAGTATTGGCGTTCAAATCAAGAGGTACCGCGTTCGAAACTCAACATTCAACAAAAAAGAAAACGGAAGAAAGCGCTTGAAGGAATAACTCAACAAGAATCAAAAAGCACAAAGAAATCAGAAGAAAAACGTTTGAAGAGTTAAGAAAAAGGAATTTCAGTCAAGAAGAAGAAAATTTTGAAGAAGGACAACCTGCATCCAGAAAATCAAATGAAAAATCAAGATGAACAAGAATAACTAAAATGAAAATGATAATAAGGATATGCCCCCTGCCCCATATGTCCATTTTGTATGAGTCATGGGTGACGAAGAGATGTTTATCATCCTTTGAAGGTTTGGCTCCTGTGTTTTTTCTCTTCGAGTTGAACATTACCGGTTTTTAAATACTGATATTACTAAACAATAATAATATGAAGCATATTTCCGTTTTTGCCATTGGCATATTCTCTCCATTCATTGAAAATAGGGAAATGAAAAATGTAATGTTTAACTTGAGAGCCCTAACTAGCTTCAAACGTTAAGCATTTGGAATAAAGTGTTTAATGATTTTATTTTATTTTTTTAGTAATTACTCATCATTTGAGTTCTGTTTCACGAATCCTTAAGCAATTTCTTTATTTTTCAATAAGCGCCGCTCATTTCTACTTTCAAAAGAATCCTTCAATACTCGAGATCTTCAGATTTCCCTTTAATCGTTCGTCTTTCTTTTGTGTTGAATAATACCTCATCATTTGTTTGTTTTTTTACATATTCAGTTATTCATCACTTGTGTTCTTTTACACGAAAATGTATTAAGTTCTGTTTATTTTCCACAAATCCCTCATTATTTATGTTCCCTTTTCAGAATCCCTCATCATTCGTGTTTTATGACTAATCCTTAATCACTTCAAATTTTTATCAGGAATCTAAAAACGAATAATGTTCCTTTGCAAAAATTCATCAATATTTCAATATTTTTTTCAAACTCGTCAACATTCCTCTTCTGTTTCAACACGTCGAACTTTTAAGATGGGAAGGGTATTCTTCGTAAATGCACTAAACGTGACTGTAACGCTTTGTTTAGTCGCTATTTTTGCAAATATCTATACGGTGAATAGAAACGAGCTTTTCCTAGAAAAGAGATGGAATAGATCATGTCCAATTAAGATGAACCAGGAGAATAGAATGGAAGTCTATTGTGGAGCAGGAAAAAAAAATAGTCCAAATTTTTTTCTCTTAACTACGAGTAATTTGCGTTCCAGCACGTCTAACTTGTAAGAGGGGAAGGGTGTTCTTCGTAAATGCACGACGCGTGTCTGTAACGCTTTGATTAGTCGCTATTTTTGCCAATCTATTTATTCTCAGCTTTATTATCTGATTTCACACTTTGTTCGCGAAAATTGATCGTTGGTTGGAAATGAGGATGTCAATTAATTTGCATTGGAAATAGATTTATTTTCTTCCAAATCCCTCACCATATATTTTCTAAAGTTTCGATTTGCATGTGACAAAAAAATAGATGGGCTGATTAATAACATTTATGTAGTTTCGTTTGTATTTCAAAATTGAGTTCAGAGAAAAAAAAAGGAAGTTTTTTGCCCTCGTTAGTAATTATAGTCTTCAAAAGTCACGGTGAAAATGAATAGGATAGAAGTTAGCAACTCGATAATGTTACAAAAAACAACCTCAACAACAACGACTTAAATATTAGCAGAGAATATAATAAATGCGGCCAATCAGAATAACATTAACGTAAGTGAAGCTTCGATCCATATTTTAACTTGGAAGAGATTAGGGAGAATTAAGTGTTAAATGATGTTCCATTGTTAAATAAACAAGTAGCGGAAATTTAAATTTTAGGTTTAAACTTGAAGCGTTAAAAACCGAAGTCTTAGATATAAATTATGATTGTATCTAATTTAAATATACTTGTTGTTGCCTATAGATAGGGTAAAACTATAGTTAAATAAATTGCTTTATTGCGAACACAGTAATATACCTCGAAATACTTGCATTTATAGTTGGGATTTCAACTGTTTTAAATCGGTGTGGAAATAAGTTTTACTCAAAAACAGCAATTACAAAACCTATTTAAATTCATTGAAAAATTGTTTACTAACTATCAATGAGGAAACAAAGGAAATAGCATTTTGTATTAGTTCAATTCACACAATTTAATATATATATATATATATATATATATATATATATATATATATATATATATATATATATATATGTATATATATATATATATATATATATATATATATATATGTATATATATATATAATATTGTATAGTAAATTTTGTCCGATAAAAAACATTTATTCGCCAAAACCAATCGTAAATTACCTTCCTCGATAGAAACTCCAATTATACAGTGCAGAACTCCCCCCGAATGGCTGGATGGAGTGCTGGCCTTTTAATGCTGGCGGTTTTAATGGCCTTATGTATTTATTGTTTGTTGCCCTTAAGGGAAATGAATAAAATTGATAAAAAAGAGAGTTAGATTCATAGTTTCTTTCGCCATGTAAATTTAATACTTTGTATAATGGCGCTCGGCTAGTTAGGAATATTTCAAAATTACACCGCAATGTGGCAGCTCTGAAGAGCCCCGGTTCGTCTCCTTGACTCTGCATCAGAGACAGATGTGATCGTTCCTCTTCCTCCCCAAGTAGGTGGGTTTTAGATTGAGCTATTTGATTTGGCCACTTGGTTGGGGGTCGACGTCCCCTATAATTCCCTGATGAGGTGTCGAGGAGGAAAACCATCGCTCTTTTAATTACCCGCAAAGGTATAAGCTTTTACATTATTTCTATCATTTTCTATCAGAAGCTACAAAACACAAGCTTACACCAAGAGGACGCTATAGTTTGCTTTCAGCTCCTCCTAGAGTCGCCCTTCAAAGAGGACCTCGATGGGAAACAACTCGCGGAATCACAACTCCCGTAGTTCGAGCAAGGTTTCTCACATATTCTATAATAGCAGAGAACGTAAGTGCCTTTGTTAGGGTGCGTTTAGAAATGTATGTTAAAGTTAACTTATACAGGAGATCCAACCTTTCTCGTACTATATGCTTTCAGCGTATCCTCGCTTATCCCAACCTCACCACTTTCTTTACGAAGCCCCTTCACCACAATTCTGGAGGCAAAACCTCCCTTTGTTTTTTCGCTTCTCATCCTAAATAAATAAAGAAACCTCCTCTACCTCATTATCTATCTCTTTTGATGCCTAAGCCATTTCCATGGTAACCACAACCCTAACTTACATACATCTATCGGAGTGACTCCTGTTAATTCTCTTACTCTCTCATGTGTATCTACGCCTCCGAGTAATAATACCATGAATTCTTACTGGTAGTCGAAAAAGTCCGAAATTTAGCCTCCGTAGATTAAAAAATAAACACAAACCCGAAAGTTAGAAACCATAAATGTAAGCTATTTTATTCCAGCTAAGACGCCATTTTCGATAACAGAATTATTCTCCATTAGGCCTATCTCCCTTGCTATTTTAATGTAAATTTCTAGGTCATAATTAAAATATGAATATTTCACTCTCTGAAATTGAAATTCAAGCTTCGGTTCCATCAAATTCTCACTTTCTTTCATTTTTCCTCCTACGTTGTCTGATAGAAAATTGGAACATCTTAATGCATATTGGTTAGGTAGGAATTTTTAGCTCTTATGCCAACGCTACTCTGTAGGTCACGAGAAGAAGCGTTCCGTAATCACTTTTAGAAGAACTCGATCGTTCACGAAGCAGCTCATTTTGCCTTTCGAGAGAACATGGGTCAATTGGCATCGGTTTCCGAGCCATGACCTTCTCACTGAGGATCTTCCATAGGTTTCTTTTGGGGGGAATTCTTATTATGAGGGGCTGTCTTAGGCTCATCAGAGCGATATTTTCAGCATGCTAGAACTGCCTCAGTCTTTGGTGTATGGCACAAACCATAATCTTGCATATAACATGTTTTGAAGCAAATTATTTTATAACACTCCCAACTTCAAGGCTTTAAAATGTGTAACACACAAAAACCTTCTTAGGTTGCAGGTTGTGGGGTAGGTTTCGCAATATACCACTATTTAGTAATTAAGCTTGATGATTAATTTCCATATAAAGTATCTAAACTTCCTCTTCGATGATAACGCTCTTCAAAAATGTCATTCGGAGCTCTAGGGAATTAGAAGTAGTGAAGATGTGTAGGTGTTCTGATTTGAGGATGAGTGTTCATGTTGACTCGCCTTACCATACCTAATCTATTTTTTAAATTTGCACTTTAATAAGTTAAAGTCACTGCATTCTTCCCTTTGGCAGTACTCATATACCTTAAAGTATTCATAATGCGAACCATGTTTGGCCAATTCTTTCAAAAGATTATATTATGACAAAGCGAGTTTCGAGTTTTCCGCCCTGCATGAATGTACGAAATAGCGCGTTGCCAAGGCAACAACGAGGACGTCATTTTACAATACGAGTACTTAAATATATATATTTTCGCAATACATTACTTATGACGGACTTGACAGTGTATTCACTAAACATTAAAATCATCAGTGGAGAATTGCGATCTACAATATATGTTATATTCGTGCAGGAGATATTGTCTAATTTCCTGCAAGTTGAGGAATAAATAAGGAATTCAATTAAATTTTCAGATTTCTGTGAGCAAAATCACTCAACATATTCTCTCTCACAATAATTATATGAGATTTGTATAACTTAATTCCAATAAATCTTTTCATTTATAGCTTACAATTTTTTTGTTTTTTTCTCGTCAAAAAGGACAGTGCTCTGTACCATTGAGGTGAATATTCATAGCCGTTGTCACTCTTGAATTTTTGGTATTGGTAAGAATATTATGGTGATGTGACTGGCGTAAAAACGAAACAAGTTTCTACTATTTATTTTATCTCGTTTATTGTATAACTTTAAAATTTTAGAATTTTATATCAAAGAAAGTTTGTAACTAATCTTTTTGTGTTTAGAAAAGTAATAGGCACTAAATTAGCCAAATTAATCTCTTTAGAAAGATTGTTTGAAAGGCCGTGGTTATGAATAAGCCTATCCATGCAGATCTTCGTAATTCAAATTCTATAGCTCAGACTCTAGCAGTCGCTTAGGCTATGTTTGCATCCCAAAAACACTGAGCACGATTTGTAATGATATTTCCATACCAAATAACTAATATTTTAACTATAGTAAACAAATAGGAGGAGGAACAGTAATACTTTGTCAAATTAGATAATTCTCTTAATCTCCAATGGATTAAAATGTTTTGGCTGAATGATATACACTATATAAATGTGTCAACATAATTGCTACTCTAGTTTTGTATACACTCAATGAGTAACTCCAGTTCTTCCTTTATTCTTCATTAAAGAAAAGCAGAGGCGAAACCTCCCTACAATAAGTGAGTGACAAACAAATTCTACGTGTAAGAAGGCTTTCGCGCTTAAATGAAATGATAACATAAGAATAGAACGAGTATGGAATGGAGCAATCAATAGCCTATACGAAGCAGCGTCTCTTTCATCACCAGGTTTAGTCCCACCTACATCCTTATCTAAGACCTCTTAAGGGACGCGGCGATTTTCCTTCCTGGCCACCGTGCTGATGGGATTCAGCGCCCAGTCCGGCCCAGCTTAGCCTCTTCTCCTGCTTTCAGACAGCCTGTATTTCTCCTCTACTTCCTCACTTCTCCTACAACCTCTCCCACAACTTTGTCTGGTCGGCCTATATTTTCACAGGGTAGATGCCGACCTTCTTCACAGCTAACTATCCCGGATCGGGGCTGAGGGGGGAGGAGACAATGTTCCCTAACCCCTGAGATCTAGTTTCGGATGGTGAGTTTTTAACAACCTGCTTCATCCCCACCCATACCTTCCTCATATCCCTTTTTCCTTTTCTCTTTACACTCTATCAATTTTACGCCGCGTCCAAAGTGGAGCAGCCATGCTGATGGACTGCCAGGCCACCAGGCGGGAGAGGTGGTCTTGAATGACGGCATCTGGCTCTGCCAGGCCTGTACGCACCCCTTGCAGGGCGGGCCACTGCAAGGGGAGATGAGCGTGTGCATGTCGTCAAAAATTTAGGGTCACCATGCCCAATGATGCAAATATAAAAAACCCTTCTCTTTTCCCCCTCACAATCAACGGAGCCGCCTTCGGGCAGCTCCACAGAAAAAAATGGAGGCTCCCTTTTCCTGTGCTTGCTCAGGGGACCCTCAAAATTTCTCTAATCGGAGACGAGGCTTACTCCTCTACTTCGCCTACGGGTGTAGGGGACTCCCCCTCTCCCCTTGTCTGGAAGTGCCTTCGGGCACCTCCCTCTTTCCAGCAGCAGTCTCACCTTTACTTTCCAAGGGCACTGCCAAGAATTTAGCAGGCATCCCATAGCCGACTGATTCCCATCGAGGCGGCTCGGTAGGGCAAACCCCCTTAGGGGAGGGAAAGGGAAGCCAGGCCACTTCGGTCGCTTCCCTCAAAAGACCTGCTGGCTAGAATACTAAACCTAATGGGGGTCAAGGACTGTGCCTCCCAAGACGAGACTAATAACAATGCTGCCGATAGGACCTGTGATGTTCTAGGGGGAGGGGGGGGTGAAGGCAAAATAGAGGCCCGACCCGAGATATACATGGTCCTTGAATCAACGCAGCCGCAGACGGTAGGGCCTTCAATGGGAGCGAATCCGGGCTCGGCGCCAGCCCTGAAATCGAGTCCGCTCCTATGCAAGGTCCTCCTCAAACGGCTAGGGTTTCCAAGTCAGTGCAAGGAGGGTAGGAATCTCCTCCTCCAAACGGTGCCCCTACGACTGCCTGTACCTCTCTCTCTCTCGGGAAAGTACCTTGCTGAGGCTGGTCCGTCTGGAAAGGGGGCTCTTGCCGGCGAAGGGAGAAGAGGGTTGATTTCCGGCCATCATCTCCTAAAAAGAAATAAACAACAACAAAAAAACTAAAAAGACTCGGGGCTCGTCTCCAACCGCGGAGGCTGCGGGGACGGATGGGTGTGCTGCCATTTCGGTAAGCCCCTAAGGCAAGATCGGCACATCCGGCCCCTCTGCTCATCCATTCCGGGTGCAGAGCACCTAACTATAAACCAAAGTGTGCAGGGAGGAACCTCGATTACATCGTGGTCTCTCATTCAGAGATTACCCGGCGTTTTCGAGCCTGCTGGCTTCAAACTCTCCCTCGTTATTCACTCCACTGATGTCACCATGTTGGCTAAGGGCAACATGATCCATCAGAGGAGACTTTAGCTAGTGTGATTGGTAGAGAGCTGAAGGTGACCCGTTTCGCGGACGGGAGCTATTTGGCAAATGCGTCTAATCTCTCAGAGGCGGCCATGATTAGTGCACTTCCCATCCTTGATGGCACGCCTGTGAGTGTGACGCCACACTCTGCCCTGAACTTTGAGAAAGGCTTAGTTTATGCGGAGGAACTCGTGGAATACTCCATAGAGGACATGAACTTAGAGCTGGCCGACCATGGGGCGGTAAAGGTCGAACGTGTGATGAGAGAACAGGAAGGGGCCTCGAGACCCACCCCTACACTCTTCGTCAGGTTCGACTGTGACAAGCTCCCGGAGTCGGTGCGTGCCGGTTGGTACCGCTAGCGCGTGGAGGCATTTGTTTTACTGCGGCAGAGTTGCTATTACTCTCACCGCTTCGGCTATACGAATCGCTCATGGAGACGTGCAAAGTCTCCATGAAGATGGCCTGGCGACCAACTTCAGGGGTGTTGTCTCCTGTGAGTCTAACAACTCTGTGAAGCGCGTGGATTTTCTCACCTTACGGGAAACGGTTACGCTAGGAGAATGGAGGGAGCCCGGGGTGTGAACCCTTTGTGTCGCCAGCTTTACCAGGGGAGCACCCAGGTTGAGTAGAGATCGCAGAATGGCTCCGATTAAGCGCGAATTCAACGGTGTTCATTGGCCTGAATGAGTTAGGAGCATAGAGTGTCTTTTTAAGAAGCATTGATGCTTAAGGCGTCCCTGCCAGACCGGGCGCGCCTGGACCAAGTCCTTAGCCTCGCAAAATGAGAGTCGATTCTGGGCTTGAACGGCCTGGATTTCTTTCTCAAAGGGATACGCACCACATCTCTTGGAAGAATCAGAGTGCGGCTCTCCGCACTTGACAGACTTAGCCACACACGATTTGGACTTATCGTATGCGGCTTTGGAGCAATTTACACATACTTCGGGTGATCCGACTTTGCATGTCTACATGAAAGATTCGTAAGGCCGAAGCGGTGACAGTAATAACACCCCCTCCGCAGTAGCACGAATGCCTTCATGCGGTATCGCTACCAACCGGCACGCACCAACTCTAGCCTTGTCACAGTCGAACGTGACTAATAGTGTAGAGGTCAGCCTCGAGGCTCCACCCTGTTTTCTAATCACAGTCGAACCTGACGAAGAGTGTAGGGGTGGGTCTCGAGGCCCCTTCCTGTTTTCATATCCCACGCTCGACCTTGACCGCCCCGTGGTCGACCAGCTCTAGAGTGATATCTTCTATGGAGTAGTCCACGAGTTCTCTCGCATAAACTACTCCTTTCACAAAGTTCATGGAAGAGTGCGGCGCCACACTCACCGGTGTGCCATCAAGTGTCCAAAGAGCAATTATTTTGGCCGCCTCGGAGGGATTCGCCGCATTCGCCAGAAGGCCCCCGTCCGAGAAACGGGTCACCTTCTGCCCTCTACCAATTATACCAGCTAAGGCTCTGCTCTGATGGATCATTTTGCCTTTGGCCAACATGCTGCCATCAGTGGAGTGAGTAACTAAGAAGCGTTTGAACCATTTGGCTTGAAAACGCCAAGTAACCTCTGAATGTGGGTCCTCGACGTAATTGAGGCTCCGCTCTGTGCACTTCTGCTATTATTTTAGGATACCACGCCCAGGCGACCACCGGAGCGGGACATACCGATCTTGGCTTGGTCGAGTTCAAGGATGGTGGCGGCCTCGTCCATCCCCGCGGCCACCGTGGAGGAAGAAGAGCCTTGAGTCTTTTTTGTCTTTTTTTATTAGATTTTTTTTAGGAGAGGAGGGCGGGGAATGGTCCATCTGGCCTGGACCCACCAGGCAAGATGAGGCAGTCTCTGCCTGGTCCTTTGCTGAGATGGTAAAGGTCCCAGCCGTCGTGGGGGCACCAGCTGGAGGAGGAGATCCCTCCCTTCCTTGTTCTGTCTTAGCAGCCCGACGCTTCTGGCGATGACCCCGCACAGGAGCAGACCTAGGCTCGGTGTTTGAGGCTAAGCTGTCATCTGCCACCATGCAAGGCGCAACCTTCTGAAGTTGGGCTGCATCAGGGAGCATGTCTATCTCAGGAGGGGCCTCCATTTGGATATCCCGCCCCCATGACATCATAGGCCATGTCAGTCTCATCCATGTTCTTTTGGTGGGCATAGGTCTTCATCCCCGCTATATTTAATATTAGAGGGAAGTGGCCAATGGGTCCTTTCTTCTCTTTCCCTCCTAAAGGGGTTTGCCCTACCGAGCCACTTCAACGGGGAGCGGCCAGTTGGGGGCTGCTTGGTAGCTTTCCGGGCAGTCCCCTGAGCAAGCAAAGGCGAGACTGCCAGATTTGAGCTGGACTCACTCCGTGACTCCAAAAAAGAGTGTGAGGGAGAGCCCCATGCACCCGTAGGTACTGGAGAGAAGTAAGCCTCCTCTTTGGTTGAAGATTTATGGAGGGTCTCTTGGAAAACCACAGGGGGAACCTCCATTTTTTCTGTGGAGCTGCCTGAGGGCAGCTCCGTCGTTCTTAAAGGGGAAATGGGGAGATATATATTTTTTTTGTAAGTTATCCTCATTGGGCATGGCGAGCCTTTTTTTGTACGGGATTAAAACGCTAATCACCCCCCGCAGTGATCCGCTCTGCGAAGGGTGAGGAAAGGCCTGGCAGAGCCAGGTGCCGCCATTTTGGACCACCCCTCCCGCCTTGTGGCCTGTCAGTCCCTCAGAATGGTGACTCCACCATGGAGGCGGAGTAAAATTGATAGTGTGAAGAGAGAAGGAAAAGGGATGTGAGGAAGGTATGGGTGGGGATAAAGCAGGTTTTTAAAAACCAACCATCCCAAACCGGAGTTCAAGGGTTAGGGAACATTGTCCCCAACCCCTTAGTCCCGATCCGAGATAGTTGGCTAAGAAGGTCAGCATCTACCCTGTTAAATTAGATGCTAACCAGAGAAAGTTTGTGGAGGGGTTTTATGAAAAGCTAGGAAACAGGGGGGGGGGGAACACAAGTGTCTGAAGGAAGGAGAAGAGGCTAAGCTGTGGTCAGACAGGATGCTGAGTCCCTTCAGCACGGCGGCGAGGATGACAAATCGTCGCGCCTCTTACGGGGAACCCAAGGAGGACTCACTGTCCCGCTTCATTAGCTCTGCGCGGCAGATCGTCCGCCGACCGCCTGCCCTATGAGTGCAATTGCCTTCACAGCTGCTAAGGTGTACACTTATGATTCCACTACAATAACTTAATTTACGAGTGCCAGCTACTATTTTGTGGCAACCACTACAAACTGTAAGTTTACAGAATCATCGGAAACCAAATATGTTATATGAGATGTTTGTTAAGTAATCGGAATCGACTCGCTATTATTTATGTTCGTGTAGTGATGGAAATGATTGCTAATTTTCGTTAAGAGAAACAATTCAGGTAAGGTACAGACGACTGACTCTTTTCCCCTTCCAAAAAGATTCGCGGATTTAAGAGAGAGAGAGAGAGAAAGAAGGATAAACCCCCAAACCCCTGCAACCCTTTGAAGAAAGATCTTCTCTAAAACCATTAATTCGACCACAGAGGAAAGCGTCACTCATAAAGTATGGCACTTTCCACCTAACTGAGCATCACATGCTCGCGGACCCAGTGCCACCCGGTAGACTCAAACTAGATTGAGACTACCGAGGCTTTTCCCTAGACATTTCATTTCTCCCCCTTTTTGCCACTTGCTTTACAATCCGCGTCTCTCTTGCTTGAAGGGTAGTCGCTGAACAGCATTATTCTACCCAACTCTAGTCAAGGTCAGGGAAGGGGGTCATCCCATCCTTTTTTTCCGCGGGTGGGGTTGGCAGTTAACAAGGCTTCTCTCTTCCCAGCCTTTTCCCTTTCCTACAGCTACCATATTTCTTTTTGTTCTCTCTCCTAAAAGAAGGGCTAGGGTGAAGCCTGGAAACCATGCTGCAGATAACATTTACAGTATTACAGGGCCTTTTTTCCCCATTTCCCGCAGATGCATCTGTGACTATATGGATTCTACATATTTTCACTTCCCCCATTCCACCACTTTCTCAACAGATCTATTATTACATACTTTGTGCTGGAGATTCCCTCGATGGTTTACAACTTATGATTTTACAATAAATCCTCGTTTTTATATCGACAACAAAGATAAAGTATGATGAAGAATGATAAGGATTCTAAGCCTCCCTTTTGACAACCTTGTTTCCAAAGAAGAGAAGAGATTGACGGGTCTCCCTCCATCAACTCTTTGACTTCACCCAGTTTGGATGTGGCGTCATGTGTTCCTCGGATACACATCTCGCTTGATGTATGTATGTATGTGCCCTTTCTATTTCCCCTAAGGTCTTCGAGCTCTTCAGTGATTTGGTGATGTTGAAAACGCTGCCTCCTTCTGCTCTCCGCTTATCCCCCTCTATCGGCGAGGTCAAGCCTGCTTTCGATACCCATTCTATGCAATACTGAATCCTTTTACCCATACTCAGGAAGGGCATTGACCAGTGCCAATGCAAAATCAAATTCTTTTTACAATTACCAATAGAATAATATTATGAGTAGAGCCATTAATTGACTTACGAAGGAATGTATGTCTTTAGAACCAAGCGAAATACTTTAGAATATAAGAACTATCTCCATGTAAACTGTTCTCATTCCTCCCCATTTCCCTTGACTCAATCATAAATTACTCTAATTTGAAGCATAAAAGTTCAACGAAAAAGGAAGAATTAACATAAAATATTAAATGAATGAGACTTTTTCCTTGCTAATTCCTGTCTTCTTCAATTCTCATGAGTATGAACAAAAGGAGGATGTCATTTTTATATCTAATGCAATTATGCAAATACTATATTAGAATATTTAATTACTGTTATCTATTTGCATCCCTCTTAGTGGAGGTGGATAGAATGAGGTATAAAGAGAGAGATAAAAATAAGGCAGTAGAATTATTTCATTTGCACATCTAAACACTAAATTCACTTGAATAAGTTTTCTACAAGTTTGCTCGCAAACCGGCCATTTGCGATGGACGCCCTTTTTTATATCCAAAGGCATTGAAAATTATACAATATTTTCGAATTTATTGGAAAATTAATAAGAAAACCTAAGAGAAAAAAGTCTTTATATAAAAAACTATCATATCAGATTAATAAAACAGATATAGTTCCTAATGTTTATTATTAAATAGAGAAATTCATAATATTGTTAAATTATGTCTGCTTTGTTTTATAAAGTTATTAATATAATTGTCGTAATTCTCATGTTTTTCTAAGTTATGAATTAATGAAGCTTCGAACAAAAGGTGTCACTTTGTGGGTGAAATTATATGACCTTAAGGGGGGATTTTTTTTCTGGTAGAAGGCCCCATCACTGGATTTTGAGATTGATGCTATGTTGGTACGGATGTCCAGCACTAAGACACATATCTCTGGGTTCCTTGAATGAAGTGAAGTGTGCACACTTCCCCTCTGTTTATGCCACCGATTTTCAGGTCTCGAAATTGACCCTGATTGTCTCAAATCCTCATCGCATCAATCTAAATGCTTGAGGGATTATACAAAACCCCTGTAAGGAAGGCTGCACCAAAAGGACAAATTACACTCGTTACCAATCCCAACCCACCCCTCGTAAGATGAATTTTGTCACACGTCAATTCTCTTAGAACCAAGTAGAATAGGAAGAAGACCAACTATTGGAAGAACATCAAGGAAGTGGAACTGTTCCGCTTATGGTTGTTTAATCTTATTAATTTTTCATTATAATTCATTTCTCTCTCCTCATTATTATTTTCAGCATTTGAGGTAATAGTAGGAGAGACTTTGCGCCTCAATGCTCTCTGCAGGGCAATTTTATTCCTCGCACTTTAGTCACTGAATTTAATCTTTCACTCTTCTCTCCTTCATTATGTAAGGTAACCACCTTACATATTAAAGATTTGGCTTAATCATTTCCTGAAGTTGTCTTTGAAGGTGTAGAAACAATGTCAATTGGTTGCTAGTGACCAAACTATGCTATTTCTATGCTTTTTCTTGCACACGGCTTCTAAATGCTTCTTGATGAGCCAATTCGAACTTACATTAATTAAGAGATAGATATTTTACTCCCAATTGCGGCGTCTGATTCTCTCGGGCTAATTCGCTTCAATGATTTCTTTTATCGGCACAAGAAACATTCATTAATTGTAATTAGATCCATTAATGAAAATACCAGACAGCCAAATAAGGTTTCGCTGGAGGATTCGAACCTTTTACATAACAGTAGTCAGTCGAGACTAAGGGCGGCACCTCAAGGGCTCAAACTCTCGCTGGTACCCAATGTATCTTCCATTCCGCTTTTTTATAGATGCAATTGTACACGTATGTAAGTATAATTTAGTTGATGTGTAAAAATGAAATAATATTCTCCGAATATTTCGTTTACTTTCCCTCTTCTGCTGCGGTGCTTTCGTGAAGTAACGATCGATCCTTTACTACAGGAGTTAATTAGGTGAATATCGTTTAAATTTTGACTTTTTTGCTTCGTTGTCATAAACGGCTGTTTCCCTTTGTGGCTAAACCGGGGAATGATAACATTAAGTATTTGTGAATTTAAAAAGTAAACCATTAGGGGAATCGCTCGTAGAAAGCTTAAAGGGTAAGAACTGTGAAGAGAGTGGCAAAGATAGAAGAAAAAATGAGGCGAATATGAATGCGTTTCTAGCCACAGATCCTCGTGTAATGTTTGCAGCCCAATCAGCAAGCAACTTGTGTTATTGGGGCTAGAAGGGCGAGCTATCCTGCATAGATCAGCTTGCTCTTAGTTATACGTAACCCACCTTTCGGTAGGCGAGTTATAGGAGGAGAGTTGTTCCATTAATATATATGGCAATTAAGAAAACTTTAAGAACTATTTATAAAAACGTTCCAAATTCCTAAGAAAACATCTCGCCGACGTGTGAAGAGAACGCAAGTGCAATTAAATAAACTTTTATTATTAAACTACGACATTGTATTAGTTACTTACCGCCAAAGGGTTATTTACCTGTCATGAAATGTTATTAAGCTTCCTTACACGTAAAAATACGTTTAAAACGTGTTAGGAACTTGATACGGGCATACAGGGGACTGCAAAATTGTACATACTTCTATTTAACGCAGGTTAATTAAATTTACAAGGTACAATGCTTTTTTCTGAAGCTGAATGTTAGGGCTTTTCCTAAGTATGTATTAATTCTCCTGGATCGATAGCAATACCTTTTGAGGTACACCTATTTCCTGCAATCTGTGGCAATTTTTCTCCTTATACGTTTGTCTGACACTCCCTAAGACTATCGTTGTCTATATGTCTCTCGCGCTTTATCTAAATTTCTGTCTCCCTCTACCGCTGTGTTTGTCTCTTTGAGATTGTAACTGGTTCTCTCCTTCTGCCTTTTGATTTCTTTCTTCATCCCTTTCCACTGTTTTATATTATTATTTATCTCTGACTTTTCCTCTCTAATAAAGCAGCTCCAAGCTACATCAATCACTCAATAACTGGCTACAATCCTGCCTCCGTTATGTCTGAAGAGGCGACTATAAGAGAAAGATATTCATGCAGTTATTGCCTCAATAAAACACAGCTGGACTCTGCTATTTCCACTGTGAGAATCGCTTCGCTCACTGATTTGACCCGTTAAATATTTTATGGGATTATTTTGAGGACTTATAGAGCGAGATACTGTTCCTCTTTTTAAATAAATCCCTTGTATTTCCGTATAGGAGATTAAGCGGAGAATAATATGATATTGGGCCATTTTGGAGGCACTAAACTGTATATACATTTTAATTTCTCTTAAAGATAGACTTGTTAGCATTTGTTTGGTAAGCTCCATTTTGTATGTGGACAGGAATCTAGAAGTATGGCATAGAATGATGTCTACATGATTATTTCCTACAAATACAAAATAATAATAGAAGAAATTGGGGATACATCGGCAGAAGAAGGATCAATTTTGAAATAGATGAGAGAAGATGAGGAAGACGATTTTCAAAAATAATTTCAATTAATAGGCATAAATTGAAGGTTAATTAAAATTAAATTATTAAAACTAATGTGATAATTCTAAAGGCGTTTAAAATATGAAACTAAAAAAAATGACGGGATTAATTACTTAATGACACGTCACCAGAGTACACAAACTTTATTGCTCTTCCAATACGTAACCTACCAAATTTTTTTAACTACACTTCGAGTTTATTAGCATAAATACATATTAACACAAAAAAATAAGAACACAATAAAACATAATTTTAATAAATAGCGTAAAAAATTGACATCATTCATAAATACCAGAGTACCGTAACCTAACCTAAGAAGAGATGAACAAGCCTGGATTCTTTGTTGCAAGTGTAATTCTGGATGCATAATTGCATGAGTTTAATATACTATTCATCCAATTGGTCAAGAGTTAAAATCTGATCTATTTCTATTCTTATTTTAAAAATATCTTTGTGAGGGAACGAACCCTAAGTCCCCCCTCCCCTTCAAGCAGAGACCACGTGGACCTAAGCTAGATCTCTAAACACAAGGAGAGCGAAATATTCTTGCGTGTGAAAACTTCAAAGCGCCGGTAACCCCTGTGTTTGGTCACTAGGCCTATCCCCCGCTGAGACGCATTTTTCCGAACCCTTTCCTGCCTGGAAGGGATGGTTGACCCGAAAAGAAGCTTCCTCGGTCGTCTTATCTTGTCTGCGCCTAAGGATAATAGCGACAATGGTTACTCACAAAAGACTGCCATGCCTGGAGGCTTTCTAGCGAGGAAGCCATCAGGGTATTTAACCTAAGGTCAACTTTACTTATCAAAGCGTACCACCCGACTTTTCCAAAGATACAGCTCCTCGTCTCGAGTCGAATCTCGGAGTTAAGTATGGTCGGCTAGACCGAAGGTCGTGAGTTTGGCCACAGTGAATCGGAAAATTCGTGAAACGTCTTTTTCTTTGGAGAATTGCGCGAACCACTCTTCTCCTCCCGACAAGGAATCCTCGCCCCCTGGTCTGAGATTACTCATCCATATTTGTGAGTGTCTCACTCAGTGTGAAAATAACCTTACTTTTGTCCCAGGTAATTCTGACTCCTCAGTCAAGAGTACAATGCCTCTTGAGCCGCAAGACTAGCGCGCTTCGTAAGAATCGCTCCTCTCACCAAGAGTCAACCCGTCAAGTTAAATCCCTTTTACCCCTTTTCGAGAATAATTGCCACCTCTTTCCTAGCCACGTGATATCCTCCTCCCTACCATTTAATTGGAATCCCCAGTGTTTACCAACATTTTTCCTGTCTGCCATGTTTCATATTTTTGTCCCCGATAAACTGATTAGTATTTATTTATTATTTCATTGTGAGCGACATTATTATCCGATTCCTTTGCCTTTGTAGACATTTCCACAATTAGCATTATTAGTGTAATTAAAGTTTATTTTGATAGTTAATCTTTTAATAACCTTGAATGAAACCTGGTATTTAAATCTCTCCCTTGGCTAATCATTAAATCTCCTCACGCACTCACCTCTTATTAGCCCTGTGTAGCTTTTCTATCTATTTGGCCGCCTGAAACGTTAGTAGGCTGCATTCTCTGCAGGGAAGGTATCCGCTCACGAATACCACGACAATGACCTTACTACCTTCAAACTTTTAATAATTCACGGAACAACCCTAGAAAGAACATGGCAATTATATCAACATAAGAGTTTCAAATTTCCTTAGAATTGACTGAATAGTTATGTTTTATTGCCAAATAACTCACCAGCTAACTTTGGAACGACTTTGGCAATTATATCATTCGAAAGAGAATGTAAAGCAACATAAGCTTTTAAATTTTGTTAGAATCGACCGAATAGTTATGATGTTATTGCCAAAACAAACTAATTCCCTGACTAACCTTGGGAGGACTTTGGCGATTATATCATTCGAAGAAAAATGTAAAACAGCATGAGGGTTTAAAATTTCGTTAGAATCGGTTGAATAGTTATGATGTTATTGCCAAAACAAATTAATTCCCTAGTTAACCTTGAGAGGACTTTGGCCATTATATCATTCGAAAGAGAATGTAAAACAACATTATGTTTTCTAATTTCGTTATAATCGGCCAAATAGCTACAATTTTATTACAAAAAACAAAAAAACCATAACGTGGACTGATCGCCCGACATAGTGCGAGGCAGAATCACCCACGACTAGACTCGCACGAGACTAAAAAAAATGGTGGGGAGTGAAAATAACATTCAGGGGATGGCAATTAAAACTGAAATACAATTATCCTTAATTATGGCGTAGTGAAGATTAATGAATCCACGGTTCAGACATGTTTCTTTAGCACCTCTGATTATAGTTTGTTTCCTGCCACTCGATGAAGCACCGCACAAATGCACGCACAAAGATACATGATAGAATCTACTGAAGTAGAAACACTTCATTAAGGCTCGTATTAGTACGTGTTCAAATGGATGATGTACATATGCCTATAGATATCCTTACATTCATAACATAAAAACATGAAAAGAATGTGGTAAAGCAGGTTATGCAGGTACTCTCTCATTAATAATTAAAAGCATAATTCAACATATAAATACACATGTAAGAAACATACATAACGATCTGTGAAGACAAGGCTTATTCAGAAACAGCCATACAATTCAGCCACGCCTCGTCTAATTATTACTTTTATCCGCATTGCAACATACACACACATGTAGGAGACATGCATAGTATCATTGAGGGTGCCATAAATCAAGAGAGATAAAACCACATTCAGCGGAGCATTCTCTGGGTAAACATCCGCATGCTGACTCGTATGGAATGGTCTTCTTGTGATGAAGAGAGGGAATTTTAAGTGGGCAGGAGCGTGATGGGAATCGAAGTGGAGGGAGGAGGGGAGGTAGAGGGAGACCTAGAAGGATGGAATAAGGGGTGAACTGAGGGTGAAGTGGGTGAGTGAAGATGAATGAATGAACGGAACCAAGTGGAGAAGAATGAGCAGAAATTCTGCCCACGAATACAAGTAGGATAAGATGAAAGAGAAAGAATTCTTTATAATTTCTTTCTTTTATTCTTTTCTTTCTCACTTCTCAACACATACGATTTATGTTCCTTTCCTAAGTGGAAGGGTTTTCCTTTGATCCATGTCTTTAGTAAAGCCCACCTCTGAATATTTACCTCTTGTAAAGCCCATGCCTCAATGACCTCTCTTTGGAAGCCAAAAGACCGATGACGTGACTGAAGGAAAGACCCCCACCCCGTCCCTGTGCCCCCGTGACGTACCTTAGATATGCCACTTTCGTCTTGGGGCCTAATGGGGATGAGCGAGTGTTGGGTCTTGCGAGCCTGTATTGCCACCTTCAGCTCCTTGCCCATCTACAGGTAGTGGGCGGCAATCCACATTGATGCGCTGGGGAACTTAAGCCGCACACCACACCCCACCACGGGCTTCACCTCCCCGTCCCTGACGGACTCATCGACGAGGGTCGAAGTCTTCTTGCACGAGAGACAAAAGTAGTAGGTTAATTACCTTGCATGCGGGTGCAGAAGTCAGGTCGGTGTAGGAGAGTAGAGGGAATAAGGCTGAGTAAACATGGCAGACTTAGGATTGTCTTGTTTTGGATGGGGGAATTTACCCCTGAAATTGGCGCCCCATCGGCCATTAGTAATTCTCCATTTCTTGTTTTGCCTCTGAGACGATGACGGTACATACGCTCAAACTAAGTAACGAGTCAGTGATTGGAGGGAACCGGCGGCCTACTAAAAATAGAGATTCGTTGAAACAAAGTATCTGGACTGTTGACCTCCAACGGTAAATAGCCTAATCGATTTCGCCTCAAGATTTCTTTTTATTATCTAAAATCATTCCCAACTGGTGAAAATTATCCTTATGGCGATGTTTATGTATATTCCCCAGGAAAAGGTTTACATCTCTTCACAGGATCCTCTCCAAGATATATATTCCTTAAAGGAGCGAGTCCTTCAGATCTAAGCCATGGCTTAGAGGTCGGAGAGGAAGATCTGTAGCGTTTGCTCGAACGAAAGAAAAACATAAAGTTTTGAGAGTTTTTCATTATCTTCATCTTCACTTCTTTTCTTTAACAAATATTGAAGTGGGCGCATCGACATTATAACGAATAAATTAATCAAAACACCATCACTAAAATAAGGCATCCAAATAATTCCTATCCAAATAAATTATTTCGTAGACCGGAAGAGATAACTTTAATTTCGCTGTGAAAAGTCGATAAGACGGAAACTAAATCAGTGAATTAAAAAAATCATAATTATTTTGAAAGAAATGTAATATTTTCTTCAATTAAAATATGTAGCTAAAAATAAACAAAGGATGGAAGTGCCCAAAGTTTAAAAGATAGTTTGAGAACAATCTTCTAATAATATAGTGTAAATTTGATAATCACCTCCCCAAATTGATCTTGAAATATTTCTTACGCCAAAATTAGTAACTACTTACCGAAAATGGTCTGACAAATGGTGCTTTACAAAATTATAATAGAGTTTAAATATCGTTCATAAACCCATTAAATGCATGAATATTTTATATGATGTAAACTGACTTGGTTTCGATCTGAAATGAAGACTTAACACATTACAAAGCAGCTGTAAGAATTCATAGAAAAAGTACATGAGCTTTCGATATTTATATAGCAGCTTCACCAGGTTAACCGAAAGAAACACTTAGCAGTTATAGAAACAAAGATATGAATTTAATAAATTAGATAACCATTTTGTGCAGATTGACCATATGAAGGAAACAAGCAGGATTTACTAAAGAACGAAGAATATAGATTAGAGGATAATATTCCTATTTTACAATACTGTATTCAGGAAAGTAATAAATGTGAAAAATCATTATATGTGATCTCAGTTAACTTTAATAAATCCTTTGATTCTATTAAACAAAATAGTTCAATGGATGCAAAGATGCAACTCAAAATAAACCCAAGCATAATAGAAATTATTGCTAATATTTTTCAGGATAACAAAAATATCATAAATTTTAATATGAAAGAAATTCAAATGTCAATAACAAATGGAATAAGACAGAGTTTTTTCCGGGCTCTACAATATTATTTAAATTAATAATATATATAAAAATGAATGGAATTGAAAACAATACAGTTGGATTTCAAAACGAGTTAATAAACATAAGTAGTCTATTTTATGTAGATAAACGGCTTCTTCTGAGACAATCCTTAAAAGATGCTATCTCTAATATAAACATCCTTACTGAGGTAAACAAAACAAGCGGTCTTACAATCAAAGCATCAAAGAGCAGCATAATAGTTATGAATACGAAAGAAATAACAACTGATATAGCAGGAATTAAGGCTGGAAATGAAATTAAATATTAAGGATAACTATAAATTACTGAAGAATTCATTTTAAAAACTATAAGCATTCAATAATTTAAAAAGCACATAAACTGCAGAACATTGTATACCCTGTTAGGGCTAAAAGTTGTCATTGGTTAGTGATTGGTAAGAGCTATTGGAATAATGGTCCCCTTACTACCATTATGATATAATAGAAAAGAACCATAAAATTATCAGAAACCTTAAAAAACTATCAAGTGGCTCACAAATAAGTATCAAGGATATTAAAATAAAGCAGAAATGAACAAAAAATATATGAGTGGAACCTAAAACTGTGAAAAGAAGAAATCTCAACAAAATCCCCTCTTGTGGTATACATAAATAAGAAAGAAAGAGATAAAAGAAGAAAATATTTCTCACAACTCATATTCTTTAGTTATATTCTAAAAAGGCAAGAACAAATACTCTGCCACACTCTATTGTATAAAGTTGTTGGAACACTTTTATGTATGAAAATGGGTTACATTCTAGTAACTCCTGTTAACACTTTGTTTATTGATGGAGCTAATTGGTATTATTAGAAAGGAAAAAAAGCATAGAATTTAGACGCTAAGAAAAGGAAAAAAAGGTTTTAGCAATAAATGACACGAGAGGGGAGCAAATTATATTAGCCTATTCTTATTTTCTAAAAATTCCATAGGAAAGAATATTTAATTTATTTTTATCCTAATATAAATGGTTGTTAGATTAGACCAGAAATATACGAATAAACTTAAAAAAGGCCAAATCTTTACTTAATTATGGTCGTCTCAATTATACAGCGTAATCTCTCAAAGTAATAAAGTATTAATAAATTATCACGTTATAGGAACTTGTTAAAGGCAAACGTTGTACTCACAGACTTCCATTCTCCGTATGTACATGGGAACAAGATATCCATTTTCCCGAGGCGGCTCCCTAGGATGGGAGCGGTTTACACGAGGTCTCCGTGGGACCGACGTTGAGTCTTCCTGATCTTGTAGCTGCTCCTCAATTGAGGGCGTCGACCATGTTTGTGCAATGATGTCCCTCGTCTATTAGCACCAGTAAGAGGATCAATTGAGTTGCGAAACCAGGTTTTCTAAATAAATTGATCCTAACACTGTGGTTACTTTCCTGCATTGAATATAAGAAAAAAGATTGTACTCTTTTGTGAAAGTAACCGAAGATAGGAACTATGATGAATTTATTTGGTCTTCATTTGTGAGATTTAGTTTAAACTGGCGTTTTCTTTTATTCTGTTAATCTTAGAATAAATCACAGATTAACTTTTTATCCCGAAGTTGTATGTGGTGAGGCCCCCACTTTGGACTGTAGGATCTCGATATGTCTTTGAAAAGATGAAACTGATTAATGGTTTGTACATATTTCGGAATACCAGTACCTCCACTTACTCATAAAGCAAAGTAATTTTGCTTATATAAATATTATGTTGCCAAAATTAACATAAAAAGTTGTATCACGACAATTATAATTGGAACAAGATATTATTTATGCTTTTGCCATACATTAGAAAACAACCAATTAAGTCACTAAAAGGAAATATTCACTAATTCATTCCTTTATTAGAACAACTAAATTTTCTTCTGATAATTTTTACGAAACGCATCAACCACCTAAAACAGTTCCCTTCCATGTGTGTCGCCAATTTTTAATTTATTGTTGACCAAGATCAGTTTTTACCCCCACTCATCTCGACGATCCCTCCTATTTGTACTTTCTATAGAGTATGCTCTTACCAAACTCAAAGGGGGTGAAAGGAAGGGTGAGAGAGAGAGCAAAGGTGTGAGATCTGCCTTCTTCAGCATCCTTTCTGCTTCTCATCTTCATCGAGGTCTTCCCTCTCACTGCTCTCTAAAATTACAGGGTCCGGAGAGAGAAAGGTAGATTTATGAAATCTCCTCATCCTGAAACGTCGTGTTTATAAACGGTAATCAGAAGTCAAACTTATGTTATTAGAAAACTTAGTTTTAAAATAAATGTGTTTTGAATCACAGCTTTAATAAGACGTAGTTTAAAAAGGGTCGGAAGTTTAAAACGTAAGTATTAATGAAAGGGGAATTTTAGAATGCCAGTCTTTAGAAACATCGTGATTTTCAAAATTAGAGATCTAGAGATGTCTATGATTTTGGTAGGATCAAAGGTTGAAATAACGAACGTTAAGGGGGGCAAATCATAATTTTGAAAAAGCTGATTTAGAAACATCTTGAATTTTAAATGTCCGGGATTTGAGATTGCCTTAGGATTTGAAATGCAAGTTTTTTAAATGGTCTTGGAATTTTGAGTGGTAAAATGTCTAGGATTTGAAACTTTAGATTTTGTTTTATGGTGATTTATTGAAATATGCAAAATCTAAGAGCAGATCCTCGACCAGACAGGCTAAAATTGAGTAGTGAAAGTGTAGTGGAAATGCGCGAAAGATACGTCACCATCCAAGGAATGTTAGGGCGCCCTAAACTCTGAATCCGCATCTCATTTAGGTATACTTTGTGGTTGTAAGAGATGGAAGAGTAAAAATATCAACGAATTTCAGTTTATGTTACTCTTTTGGTGTGTTGTGAAAGCAATTTTATTTTTACAATCTTTTAAAACATCAATTCTTGTGAAGTTGTAACGGTAAATCGATGTAATGCTGAGTAACTTAAGTATCAAGCAAAATAAATTTATCTTAAAGAAATAAAGAAAAAGTTAATTATATGAGTAGTGAAAGCAAATAAGAAAGTGTAGTGTTAATTTATAGCAGTGGATCTTATTAATTATTACAATCAGTCCACGTCAATTGTCAAACACAGTCATAAATAATAGGTAGAGTCTATGTTTTAATCAATTGAGTGGTCAGATTTAATCCCCCCGGGATTATTTGCTACGATTGTCAATTTCGCTAATAATTTGATTTGACCAACGAAAAAAGGCTTTAAGTGTCGTTCTGTGGAGCCAGATTGAAAGAGTCAATCCGATATACACTCTGTTGCAGCAAATCAAAGCTGAATCAAGAGATTCTCAAATTAATAACGATAATAGCCTTTCTCTTTTGTCAATCGAATGAAAAACTGAATATAAAAAGCGTGAATGGCTTGAATTCTTGCTCTACTGGCGTCAGGCCAATGGTGAGGCCCGTCTCTCCTCAGGAGATTTGACTGGCAAAGCTCTTTAAATATCCTTGGCTGCAATATTTGGCAAGGCCTTAATAATGCCACCTTGGCACAGCCTTAAATAGAAAGGATTGATCAACGCGTTTAACTCCCTTCTTTCATAGAAAGATCAGGAAGATTGATAATAATGAAATATAAGCGTGAATTCACTAAACTTTCTAACGAAATCAAAGTAGTTTTTGAGTGAATGATTCTCTATTATAATTTTGGTTGTTCATTGTCCACAGCTATCAATGCAGGAAATTTGAAAATTAACCGACCTCGTTAACATCATTATTGAGGAAGGGACGATAGTAAACTATTTGGTCGCCCCATAAGGAGTGAACTTCGCCTTCTTAGTCTCTTAAATTTGGAAGGGACATTTCACAAAACAATGAGGGTGAATGTGTTGAAAGGCTCCGTGTATCACATATGCACATTTGTAGTCAACGTGTTTAAGGGGCTTTGATTCTATGAACTAGAAATGAATAATGAATCATAACTCTTTCTATTTGATAATAATATTTAGGAATCATCATAAGAATATAATAAACAATATAAAAATAAACAAATAATACGATTATTATAACCATAATAATATTGTTAATACTAATAAGAATAATATAAAATAAAATAATAATGATAAAAGTAATATTATTTAAATATATGACGTAAAGTATAAGAATTACTTCAGGAGAGTTGCGTAACTTTTGATCTCCGGGAATTAAATAAATTCTTCTTTTCGCATCTTCAGCTCTGTATCTTGTACACATTTTTACCTCAGCTAACTTCTCCATTTTAACCACAGACTCTTCGAATTTATGTAAATTAAAAAATAGAGCTTCACTATGAAATTCCTCTTAATATTATTATTATTATTATTATTATTGCTATCATTAACCACTCTTTTCCCCGCATGTCAGACGATGAATTTGCAGCAAGGTTATGAAAGAATCCATTTTCTTGTTATAATAAAATCCTTAAATTCCATATCTTATTGATACTGTCGTAGAATGCCCCCCTTTTTGTTCTAAGAGTGCTAAGAGTGTTATTTTAATATCTTAAATATCTTAGAGAAGAGAGCCGTTGGAAACACGTAAGGATATAGAGAAACGCACAATAATTCCAAAAATAACTTATATTTTAACTTTAACAATTGAATACACTAAATTTAAACATCAACCACAGCAATACTCCGAATATTATCATACACAAGAATTAATTCAATTACTTTGACCCTCTGAAATTGGTTAATTTCGCAACACACAGCAATATATAAGATTTAGGCTTACGGACTCTACTGGAGTTTAAATACCTCAGGAATGTTATTGTCTCACGACGCGTGCCGCCTGGCCAGATGTAGTTGGGAGGGATCACGAGGTCCTTTTGGCGAGGGTAGCAGCTATGGGGGGCCACACGGTATTCAGGAGGGGGAAGGGGTTCTTCAAGGACGAGAACAATTACGGTGCTTTATGCAGCACCAAGGTAGTCGTGGTCTCTCTGGCGAGAGTAAGTCGAACTAGGCTCTTAAACCAAGTTAACTTGGAGTGCGGTGGGATCGCCGAGTAACGAGCTCGAGGGGGAGCTTTTCTCCTTCGTTACTTAAGTCCTCATGGGCGAGGACTGAACTCGGGGAGGGTCTTCTTCTAATGCGAGGATCGATGAGGGGGGTATCTCTGACAAGAATAAGTTACTTAAAGTTCAGTTTAGTAACCAGGAACTAGCTCGAGGATGAGCTTCTTAGTTCCAGTCTTCTTCAAGGGCGAGTATAACGGAAGGGGGTTTCTCTGACGAGAATAAGTTGAACTTGGTTCCTCAAACAAGTTAACTTATGCGTTGGTGTGGCCACCGAGTAACGGGCTCGAGGGCGAGCCTTTTCTTTCTTGCTTTCTTAATTCCTCAAGGACGAGTAATACCCCTGGTGTTTAAGATGCACCAGGATATGAGGAATCTCTCAGATGAGAGTAAGTTGAACTTAACAAAGTTAACTTAACGTTTAGGTTGATAACCAGGGACTAGCTCGAGGATAAGCTGCTTCTTAGCCCCTTAAGGTAGGTAGCCCTGCCTCTCTTGCAGGGTACTTCTTGAATGGCGAGCCAAGTAATCTACCTGTCCAGTCTCGGTAGCCCGATCTCAATTCGGGGACTTCGTCACCTGGAGACTGACGTATTCTACCACGATTTTCCTCAGTGTTCGTTATTTATACGTCGTCACCCCACTGTGGCAGTGGTAAGAGGGGGAGGAGCTTGAGGACGGCCCCAGGAGGGTTCTTATGCCAAACGGTTTTTCTCACCAAGTCTTACATCGGCTCCTCGTTAGCCTTCGAGCTTGGAAGAAACACGTCTCCAATTTCTTACTTGACGTGTAATTGAATCTCTCTCTCCTGGGGGAGATCTTGCATTTTAACCTTTAGGTATTTCATAGCGGCGAGTGGTGTGGCGCTGAGGTTACGCGTTGCTTGACCCGACGATGCCTGGGGCCGGATGTCTTTGCGGTAATCGCCTCGTGACTCCACCGCGAGAGAAGGGGGAGTGACGATTCCCCTACAGATACTTTCATCCGTTTTCAGGTAGAAGAATTGAATCAAAATCTAATGCACTTCACTACTTCAGTAGATCTTAATTCCACATCAAGCGAGAAAATAATTCCTGATAGTTTCTCCTACCAAACCGACTCTACTACACTCCATTCGAACAAGAAGAAGTCATTTAAACTATCTCGTGACGCGAAAAGCGGGATATTTGACCTCTTAAAATCTTTTTATCTCAGCGCAAAAAATACTGCGAAGAATCCGCCGGGCTTAATATTATATGGGGGGGGGGATTTGAAGTGGGGAGCAAGAAGGGAATTAACAAAGAAATCTGGACCTTAAATTTTAATTGTCGTCCAGAGAAGACGAACTTCTACGAATGAGTTCGTATGTTCAAAAGGAGGAGGGGGTTTAATGCATGACTGAGGAAGAAAGAGTAGTTTAATTGGAGGAAAGAAAATTCATCGAATATTGTTAGAATTGTGAAGTAATGTAGATTCAATGATGTTTTAATGCTTATCCAAAATGAATCTTCTCAAAATGCTCGCTGGATTCGATGGCGCCGCATTCATATAACTCCTTCTGCTCCTCAAATCAAGGATCCTAGTAAATTGGCATTTCTGCTTAACTAATCACTCAAGGTTTGTTTATTTTCGCTTCGTGATTATTTGTTTGTTACACACTCTTTTTTACGTGTAATGTCGTATGCAGAGTGGAAATGTGCACAAGAAAGGAGATATAAATAGAGGAAGCAAGTGTGAAATCAGTCCACCTCGTCGTGTTGTTAGCTGAATGTTGTAGTAGTCCACTTTTAATTGCGTTTTCCCCATTTTTCATTCAAATAAATAAAGATACAAGGCTGCGAAGCCGATCTATTATGTAATATTCCAATAAATGCGTTCAGTGATCTTGTAAATGAACTTAGTGCTCGACGTCCTTGAAAGGAATAAGCGGGATGTTCTATCTAATAATATCTAAGGATGAGGAAAGAAATAGAGCAGAATGCGTTGAACAAGAAGAAACAAATAAAGAAAGAAATAATGAAAACTTTTAAATAAGAAAATGGCGAAGCGAAATTCTATCACCAGCAAATGTGTTTAATAAATGTTGCATCTGCTTCCAAGATTATTGGAAAGTATGATTTTCAGCCGGAGCATCGTTTGACCTCGGAATATTGAATTCTAATTTATTTGCACCTATTTTTCAAGGAAGATTCGGGAGGTTATTTTTATTATTCACATTCTAACAAATGACAGAATAATCGAGCAGAAGTACCAAATGAATCTGCGAAAACAGAAGAAGATGCCCTATTTTTAGGTAGAAACGTTTGCAAAGATTGAAAGAAGAAAGGTTGCAAGAAATAAAGCTACGCTGGTCGACACGGTTTGTGTTCAATGTGGTGAAAAGACATTTCTCTCTCTCTCTCCCTGATAAATTATTCGTTTAAATTAAATATTTTTTCTTTTATTATTCAAAGGAATTGTTTTAATTTAAAGAATTGAATTTGTTAAAAAAAACGGTGAAATAAATTTTTGTTTCTACGTATTTGATTAATTTTTTGTTCTTATAAAATTTGTATCTCTCCGTTCTTTTCGTAATAGGAAGTTTTTGCATTTTCATGGAAATAAAAATAAATGTTTATATTCCAAGACAAACTCAGTCAGAATATAAATACTTTTTACTAACTTCAGATTATATTAAGTAAGAAGGAGGTTAATTTCAAATTACTAATGTATTTTAAAAAATTTCAAGTACCTATTTTTTATGCATATATTTTTACTTATCTTCATGATAAAAAAATTACTTAAATATATATATAAAATATCTACCCTATATATATATATATATATTTAGTAGATAATAAAAGTGACCAAATTACCCGAGATTACTCGAATTTTCTTCTTGTGGATTGAATGAACAATCAATTATATTTGAGGTAAAAAGATCCAATTAAAAAGTAACCATAATTTGTATGTGAGTGATGAGGTACGTTAAGGGATGTCTATGTTTCAAGTTCGGATTCGGTAGAGAGTGATGATTCATCATCACTCTCATGGCGAATCATTAGGAGATATTAACTCATATGATAACAAGTTAGCATTAATTAAGGTATCAAAGGAAGGTGAAATCAATCTCTAAAGAAGTGTTTAATTTAGCGTGTCTTTTTGCTACTATCCGCACGTAATAAGAGAGATGCCAAGTTCGAATCCCTTATTCATCTTGAGCTCGTATTTGTATATTTCTGGTCAAAATTCGAATGCAGGAGAGTCATCCTCCCTATGTGGTCTTTATGGTCTACACTGAAGGACTTGAAATAAGGTGAATTAAGTTTAATGGCTACTGTTTTCTTGAAAACACTTCATTAATTCAAAAATATTGCTAATTGGCCATGAATATTCATTCGCTTACTTAAAATTTGTGTTTGTTTACCGTATCATTTACCACAATATATGGGGATTACCTATGTGGAATTGGAATCAGTGTTTCCATCCATGAACGGGATCGGGATGGTATAAAAGATGAATGTAAGAGAGAGATTGGATAGATAGAAATCATCGTGTAAGCAAGTGATGAGTAGTGTTAATGATAACAATGAGGAGACGAGAGGATTATGATAAAAAAATAGAATTGAAGTGATGGTAATTTGTATCAGATTGCTTAGCTAACAATTTCATTCTCCATTTTGTTTCACTTATAGTTACATTATTTTTATTATTTGAGCATAGGAACTTTTCTTTTCTTGGTTAAGTTTTGGGTATGATTTCATTTAATATGTGTTGGTTTTTGTTTTAGCAGTCGAGCCTTTATTCGCAAATTTGATCTCTTTTGAGCTTTAAAGTGTCTTTTATTATGTGTTTTTTTGTGGGAAATTGTCGGAGTACTCATATTTTTTTAAGTTCTTGTTTCTTGTTCGTATGTTTCTTTCTCATCTTTCTTGATTTTATAAAGATGTATAGTGTGTCACTTTCATTTTAAACTTTTAGTCTGCTGTTTTGGAAGTCTTGTTTAAATTTTCTACTTTCTCTATCCGTCTGTTCTCTTCTATTTTGAGCTCTTTTTGGGGGGGAGAGTTCAGGAAATAATTGGTGGATTGGTTTGAGTCTTGAACTATGATGTGGAACGCTTGATAGTGTTTTATCTATTCATGATGTTTTGGTTATGAAGCCGGTCGCTTGGCTTTGGACCCTTTAAATGTGCAGGATGTTTGTCTTTGATACTGTGTTAATTGAAATGATCTTTTATGTCATTATTGGGCTTACTAGTGCTGGTTAGAGCTTCTTTTTGTTAATATGTGTGAGGTTAATAATTATGCTTGTTATTCACTGGGTAATATTATAATATATAAATCAATTGAATTAAACGACTTTACTCCTTTTAATGACATTCACACTGCATATGGAAGTCAATTTCTAAAAGCTTAACAAACAATATAACAAAATTATATTCATCATTATTACGTCAGTTCATTCATTAGCGAGAGTTTGTTCACACCATAGAAGAGTGTAGGAAACATAGCTACAGTTGGGTTACCTAATAATTTCTTATGTATCTTAGAAAAAGTCTTGAGTTCAATTACTTGTGATAGGAAATTGGTCTTTCCACAGTCGATACCACTGATGTGTCTGGTTATCACGAGATGAAACTCGCCGGTTTGGTTTTCTTCAACATAAACTGATGTTGATTGATGGAGCCGCTCTGGGGTCGTAGATTACGGTGTGCCAAGGTAAAGAACAACAATCAAGAGGAGAATATACGGTTCATAACTTCAAGTAATTCAAGATGTGTTGATCCGTATTTATCCAGACTTAGTCATCACTCGTTAAGGAACTGTTTTGTTAAATGTAACACAGATTTATTACATATTACTCTGTAGCAAAAAAAACTTGGAAAGAGGTAATTTATTAGAAAATCCAAGAATTTCTTAAAACTTTCGGAAATTAGAGAAATTACTTTCCTAATCCATAAGCTAGATTTAAAGAACGGGATCTTTTTTAAGGATTTGAATCATAATAGATATATTTTTTCTTTGTTCGGTTATAACCTAAGTGTATTTTAGGTTTTTATCAAACTTCATTCTAACAGTTCCTTGAGACTTTAGACTTTTTTTTTAAACACAAAGAATTACAAATAGTTAAGTTCAGAAAGTTTATTAAAATTTAGGTATGGAAGCGTTTTTATTTTATTTTTTCGTCCTTTTGAAAATTTTGTTTTTTCTAAAATAGATTTTCCATTTTAATCTTTATTAGGAGTAAAAAACTAATGGCTCTAAAAAATGAGTTGAGTAAAGTGAAATTATTAGAACAAAACTAGATGGAAAAAACCCGGGACGATTGCATTTTGCGGGTTTAAAAACAATTCCGATCGAAGTGTTTTCTGTCCATTAAACATACAAAATAAGCATTGATAGGAAAAAATAGACAACGAGTACATTAGTAGGAGATATATTCTGAAAACTTTTAAAAAATCCTAAACCAAAAGGCCGATGCCAAAGGCTGGTAGGCTGGAGGCCACAAGATCCAAAGTCTGTCTGCGAAGCGCAAGCTAGTCACAAACGCGCTCCTATTGAATATATTTTTCTCAATTAATTTTGAATTGGTTAATGTAAATTTTAAATTTACACAAAATCTTTTCTGCTCGTATTTTAAGCGCCACAAACATTAATAATTATTGGAGAAAAATATGGGTGAATATGACCAGACCATTATTAATGTATTTATATATATCAGGGCGCCATTAGTCTTGTTTCATAGCTGAGTAGGGAAGTATTATTTGAAGCTCTACAATTCTCTTTTGTCTCATATCCTCGCTCCAGACCCTTCGGCTTAATCTCTGGACGAATTCGCACTTTGATCTGTCCGAACGGAGATCTAAATTTCACTGACACGCTTCTCTCCTTAGCCTAGCGACGCCACGTTTCCACTCGGCCTTCATCAATCATTCTTTTCTGGATTCGTAATTTATCCATGTCATTCTGTTTTGTAAGAAGACAGGTATATCTTTTAATCCAAATAGTTCAATATCTTTCATAATATCTTATTTGGAAAAGTGGAGATTGGCAAAATAATTGAAACTGATAAATTCCTTCCTTTAATTTTAATGGCTCATCAAATAAATAGTTGCTGCGCATAATTACGCAATGTAAAACAATTAAAATTGATTTCCAATTTCACTCTTAATTTTTTCGTTTAATTAAGTTTTTCTTAAATAATAATTACTTCATAACCCGAATATATATAAGATGCTCCCTGGCCTTAATTATCTTAATTAATGGCTTCGTTAATTAGGATTAATATGTCGCTCTAGGGACGGAAATATTACTCGATGTGTTGTTCTCTACTGAGATTAATTTAAGTTTCTAATATTTCTAATTCCTCGAATTTAAGGAGACAAAACCTAAAATAGTAATAATATCTTAAAAAGACATAAAATTAGTATTAGCTGTCCTTAAAAGTCTTAATTATCTGCGATTGATAATTTTCATGATCTATTCCATGATAATTTGTCATAAGAACCAGCGAACGAGTTGGGGGGGGGGGGGGAATGAGAGGCAAATTCGAGTGTTATGCGGATAAAAATGAAACTAAGTTCCGAGCTGTTGCCTAGAAACGCCAAGCAGAATGAGAAGCGGACCGAGGTCTGATGCTTGAGGAAACCAAAGCGGAATTGGATTGGAAAAGAGGATTGAGAAGCAGGATTGATAGCGGGAGGAGATCTACGCTCAGAAGCTATTCAGATTGAGTGTAATCTGATTTATCAGATCTCATCTTTGCATTTATTATTTCCAAATCAATTGATCAAATATATTATGGTAAATAAACACTCATTTTGCTGGATTCAGAGCATCATGTTGAAGAGAACAATCAAGCATTCCCTTCTTGGTACATCCATTTACTCCCACAATAGATATTAACGTATATCAGTTTAATATTGGTTGAATTACTGAGGCATATATGAAGGAGAATTAGTTAAACCGGTGCGAGAGGAGTGAGGGATTGTGAGGGATGGGTCCTGACTATTCTAGCGCCTGTTTATTTCCAGGTGTTTGAGTGTGCGAGGGTTTGTAAATGTCAATCGAGACTCTTTAACGGGTTCATTAGAGAGAAAGACTGAGATTAAATTCAGAAAAGAAAGAAATGAAGAATTATGGCGGTGAGATTTAAGTAGAATGCGTTATTAGGCTCAGAGGTGTTACCGTTGAACAAGTAGGAAGTTGTAAATGTTTTGGATGTGTGGTGAAGGAGAGAAGTAGGGACGAAGTAGATTGCAAACACAAGGTCTTTAATGGATTGGAAATATCTGGGACGGTGAGAGAATATCGGAATGAGACTGATTTGAGTGTGAAATGTTAGAGGAAGCTGAAGAAGAGTATGCGTTGGTAAGCGTTGGTGTATGGGAGTAAGAATAAGGTGTGTAAGGAGAAGGAAAGCTCATGAGTAATAGATGTGCAAATGCAGAATTTTTAAATAGATTCTTATTAGGCAAAAGGTGAAGAGAGTGAGAACTGACTGGATGAAACGTTTATGGTGCGAAAAAGGTGTGACTGATGATGTGACTCTAAGTGTTCTGTTGTGGTATGGACATATAAAATGAATGTGTGGAAAAAGAATTACAAAGAGCAAATATGAGAGCAAGTTTCAGGGTGTGGGAAGGTTTGAAAGATTAAAGACAGATGGAGCTTAAAACGTTATCTCACCCATCACATTCTCTTTCTCTCTTTCCTCATTCCACCCTCATTTCATAGCGGTGTCTCGTAGAGATGTTTTGAAAATTTGTCCAAACAATATTGGAAAGGTGAGGAGAAAGAAGAGAGAAGAAATGAGGAGAATAAAAAGAAAAGGAGGAGGCAGAGCAGTAGAAAATTATTTAAGCTGGGGACACGGACCCACAAGAGAGAATAAAGAAAAAGAGACGGGGTTCGACCCTGATGTGAACAATGGAGTTAACAAAGGGTCAATGGCCACCTGCGAACAAAGGAGAGGGGTAAACTTCTCAGAGAAGAAAAAATAATTTCTCCTGTGACAAGAAAACTCTACCAATCCTGGGTATGAGCCATCCTGGGTACCAAACAAAAAGAACTCGCATACCCTTATTCCAATTGCTACCCATTTTGCATTCCGACTTATTCCAAATTCTGCAAAGAGAAAAGACTCAAACAAAAAGAATTAAGAAAACTGAGTGGCCAACCCATTAGATAATTGTTAACGGGATTTTTGAAGATGGGGGAAAAATTCATAAATGTTTTTTTTCCTAAGTGGACAAATGACTTATGTGTTTTTATCAAAGTTATTTCTAATAATTCTTTTATAATATTAAAAAACAAAATGGTGAAGTTCAGAAACAAATAGAAGTATCGAAATTTTGTCAATATTTTAAAACCCAAAGAATTACAAATCGGAAGTTAGAAAATTTATTTTTATATGTTTCTATAACTCTATATTTTAGGAAAGTGATATTTTTTGAAAGGGTGGAAATTAAGTTTAGAGTTCCTTTTATTATTATTATAATTGGCGAAGTTCAGTAAATTTTTAAAAATGTAATCATGGCTGCTTTTTGTTAGATTTGAAATTTAAATCTTAACAGCCAAGAGCAAGCTCCCCACGTAAGGCGGATTGGCGAAGCCATTGCCTATTTTACTTATAAAAGAACAGAAGCGATGAATAATTCTTGAAAAATACGAAAAATGGGCAATTAAATAATTAAATATACCAGGCAATGGCTTCGCCACCTCCTTCCTCCCCTCTACGGGCAGAGCTTGCGCTTCACTACTAAGATTAAAATATAAAATACAAAAAAGCAGCCATGGTTAAATTTTTATATATTTTCTAAACTTTGCCAATTATAATAATTTTAAAAAGGAACTAAACTAAATTTCCCCACTTTCAAAATATCACGTTCTAAAATATAGAATTATAGAAGAAGAAGATATATAAAAATAAATTTTCTGAACTTCACCTATTTGTAATTCTTTGGGTTTTAAAAAATTCACAAAATTTCGATACTTATATTTATTTTTGAACTTCACCATTTTGTTTTTGTTATTATAAAATAATTATTGGGAATAACTTTGATAAAAAAATATAAGTCATAACTTAACTAAGATAAAATTATTATTCAAATACTCAAAAAAAAATTCCCCTTCTTAAATTATAGAGTTAGTGATGCTGATGATGATGACGATGATGATGTTGATGTTGATAAATGAGAGATGCCTTAATGCCCTTAAGAGCGCCAACACACCAAGAAATCCATTCTTTCACGTTTTTCAAACCTCAGGAAACCAAAGCGGCTCCACAACTTCATCTCCTCCCACACATCAATCTCTACTCAGATTGATGCAACAATGGAAGTAAGCCGTAATATTCAAGGTTCCAAGTCAGGCCTTTTCGGCCATGACTAAGTATAGAAAAATATTACTAAGAGCAAATATTTAATTCTTTCTCTCTCTTCCTTATCTCGCTATGCCCGTTTCTGTTACAATAGTCTACAGGGCCGCTACCTAGTATCATACGGTTACTGTTTTAAGGAAGTTCCCTTGACCAATCTTTCTGGCAGCAGCTTGGTGGTATGGCCTTTACCCAACTCATAGCCACTTCACCCAACAGACCAGAGTCTCATTAAGTCAATTATTTGGCTGAAAATTGATTTTTTAATAAAATCCTATTGGGAAACAAAATGTTTGGGGACACCCTGTTCTGTGAACAGCGTATAATAGATGAATGTTATTAAAAAATAACAAACCCCCAAATACAAGGTAATTTCATTCGGTGCGACCCTAAATCTAAAAGGTTGATCTGTGTGTACGTATTTAAAATAAATTATCGTCACTAAAAGTGTCAGTTTTATGGATTTGCCCCAAGTAAAGAACCAATATATATCTCACGTTATTATGAATATATCATTTACAGGTCAGGAAATCGACTATTTTTTGCATGAGATATTTTTCCACTAATAAATATTAACTCTACTTTAGACACTTGGAGTTTTACATCTTATTTAAGTCTAAGAGAAAACCAGATTTTGAGTAAAAATTATAGAAGGTTAGGCTGGATACATTTTACTGTATAATATCAGAAGTGCTCCCTGCCTAACGTTATCGCTTCGCAGCATTCAACTCTGAGAATTCAAAATTCGGAATCATCAAGTGGAAAGGTTACTGGAAATATCTTTAAAATTACGGAAATTAAGGGGGTGACACATTATATTTTAGTTACTTTTCACGTTGTTTCTTTCAAAATCGTATCTATGTTTTGTATATCATTTTATTGAAAATTTTATGCACTTTTAATGGTATAATTATTTTGTTTAACATGACTAGAACATAGTGAAAATTAAGATAATGCAAAATTGTATAGATTCGTGGAAAAGTTTTCTTAGATATTTAAAGTTAATTTGTTCAGAAAGAAAACAATACTACACCATTAATTTTTATATCATTTTATTGCAGATTTTATTCACGTTTTATTGTATATATTTTGTTTTAGTAACATGAGTAGAAAATAGTGAAAATTATGATAATACAAAATTGTATACACTTGTGGAAATTCTCCGTAGATAATTAAAGTGAATTTCTGAACAAAACACCAAACTATACCATGCGAATTTAAATATTTTCTAAAAGAAAACGGCGCTGGGGCACTGGTCTATATTTTTAAGCATCATTCAACTACAAATTGAACTAAATTTCAGGGCAGTCAGAACACCCAAACTATTCACCTAACAGCCCCCATCCAACTGAGAACGAAGCATATATTTGACCATGTATGAAAAATATATATTTCAGTCTGCTATTAAAACAGATTTTTATGAAACTAAAGAAAGCTAATTTCAAATTATAACTAAATCATATGTACATCTTTTGCTCATAAATTGAGATGTATTGCTTAATTTTTAGTAATTTTATAGCCATTTATATGATATCAGGTTTCAAGGGGGGGGGGGTCTGAAAGCCCACCTGTATCTCAAAAACGGTGCCGTAGTTTATTGTGAGTAGAGTAGAATAAAAAGGCTTTTAATGAGCCTTAAGTACATATATGTTAATCTAACATAGTAAAATGTTTAGAAAATGAATGTGTTATCCCCTTAATTTATATCCACTAAAACCTGATTTTTTGAATGCTATCGAACATTTTCCCCGGCAGTTTATAATGATTAGGAGAAAAGATTTAAGAAATGACGTGTAAAAAAGAGGCAGTTAAATAGAATAAACAGAAACAATCTTAGACTGTCTTGTGTGTTGTTCTTCCTTTTTCTCTTGACGGTTGTTTCCCAAACAAACACCTTGGGTCTGTAAATAACTTTCCATTTCCTACATACGAGTGTGATCTTCGTACAAATGTGTACATCAGGTTTTAAAATAAATCCCTACCAGCCTCAAAATACTTTGGGTTAAAGAGGTTTGTTACTGAGGTGTTAGTCAACATTGACTATCATATATCAGTCAGCCTTGACCATTTTCACTAGTTTTACTTATTCTTGTTATGAGTCTGGCTGGCCAGCCACTCACCCTTTTCAGTAAGTAAAAATACTCACAATGAGTGCGGCATTGCATTTCATTCACTTCTATTTTTTTCTTTATTTCTCATTAATTAATGTCTATCTTCTAAACCATCTTTGTCGCGTTTTGTACCTATATGTAGATCCTGTTCAGTAATTTAGCCAAGTTAACGGGTATCTTGTTTAATTTCGTTTCAAGTTATTTTGTTTATTGCTTATCTAGACAATAGATATTAGAATTCTGTCGAGGTTTCAACGTTAAAAGCTAGAACATAATTCTGGTCCAATTAACTTATTATCCTCTCAGGTTTTTTCCTCGTGATAATTCAAGGGAGAAAAATATTGTGAGCTTAAAAGCAAATCAGGAGAGAACAACAGATCCAATCCTATTTGTATTCAGTCACTTTGTTTTGCCTAGGGCTGAATATTAACACTAATTATGGAGGCCATTAATTAAGATTAATAAGGTCGAGTGATGTCTTATATTTATTTACTCGAGAGATGAATTAAGTAGGACTTGAAGGAACTGAACTTTTATTGTTTACATTATCAAATTATGCGCATAGAGTAATTATTGGATACGCCAATAAAGGAAGGAATTGTACCTAGTTTCAAACTTTTCCAATCTCTACTTTCCAAAGAGAACAACATTACATACATGATGAAAGAGATAGAAATATATTCATTTATTTAATTGGGAAACAGATTGATTTAAAAGGAAACCAGCAAAGGGTGATTGATAAAGGAACCTAGTAAACAAATTCTAGCTAGGCTAAGTATTGAAACGTGTCTGCGAAAGCAAGATCTTTGAAAGGGCAAATTTTAAACAAGAATAAAGCTGAGGGGTTTGGAACCATAATAGAAGGTAGAAAAAGAATCTTGATCTAGCAATAAAAATTCTCTAAGCTTTCTCGAAACAAAACTAAGGTAACCTTTAAATATAACTCTTTTAGAAATAAAGGAGAGATGATATCCACCCATAATATGCTCTGCTACAATGTCTGTGCCGCTTAAAATAGGAAAGCCAAAGAGGACGGGCTACATTTTCTGAGGAGACAAAGATTATGAGTATTTTTTAAATAACGAGAAAAAAAATGAGAAAAATAAATTCATTCAGCAAATTTGTGTCTCTCATGTCTGGCAATATTTTCGTAACGAGCTTCAAGTTGCATAACGATTTAGAATAGAAATTCCTTATATTTATAAAATCAATATTTAGTCAGGATTTAATTTATTATTGCTCTGGGCGTGGTACAAGCACACATTTTTGACCCTGCGGCTTACCTCACACGGGGGTACTTTGGGTAGATTCTTAAGCTTGGATACCACAGGGAGGGACAATAGAACTTAATGGTACGGTGTCAACCTTAGGTAAGGAGCCGTAGATCAGAATAATACCACTTTGTCTCAGTCCCGGGGTCGCATAAAGTTCCTGAATTTTAATACGACAAAAGGTCAAATTGTAGTTATTTCTCGACAAATTCCTCTTTTATAATAATCCAAAGAATTCTAGTAACTTATTGATCGCTGCTTCGCGTAAAAAGCGACTAAATTCTGAGTATGGAGTGATCGTGCCTCATCCGCTCTACTCGAAAAAAGGTGATTTACCTGGTACCAGGAATAATAAGCGACAGTGGGTTTGGAAGCTTGTCTCTCTTTACTTAATCCCATGAAGGCTCCAAATTTCCACTTTCTCTTTTAAATATTATTATTAGGCCCATACAATACATCGGTACGCGTTGTAAGAAGGCAACTAAGCCCTGAGAGAGGACGGCTACCTGGAACGAAGATCGCTCGAAAATTCCCATGATTGCCACACACAATGAGTAGCGTTGATGCGTGTCATCGCTTACTTTGTATCAAATCGTTTTTGCTACTGCTGCTGCTGGTACTGATGATGATGTTGAAGATAATGATAATGATGATGAAAAAGGCATGAATTCGTTCGATGCTCTTGGGTCATTTACGTAAAATCAAATAAGCGAAATTTACATATTCAATGTTTAAAATATATTTGTAAAAATAGCAAAATCTTGGAGAATTATTAAAAAAATCCAAATGATATTTTCTGATTAGAATTAGAAAACCGAACTAGAAACCATAGTAGGTACCTAATTTATTGTGGAAGCCTTTGGTCGCCTCTGATAAGACTTTACACCCACCAAAGGGAACGGATCCGCCATTACAAATTGGAGATGTGCTCAAAATAGACGAATGACACCATCGTCTTTTCCGTTATTGAAGTCAGTCAAAGGAATTTGGACCTGGAATTCGCCAGATTTTAACCAGTGGGATTTCAACTTCTGCCACACTATTATCAGAGCAAAGAATTTTGAAGGAGCGGGCGCGCGGGTGCTGGCACCAGGATTGCCCTTCGCACAG
Organism: Ceratothoa steindachneri; assembly: GCA_963969495.1. Classification (NCBI taxonomy): domain Eukaryota; kingdom Metazoa; phylum Arthropoda; class Malacostraca; order Isopoda; family Cymothoidae; genus Ceratothoa; species Ceratothoa steindachneri. The sequence goes on from OZ018333.1 coordinate 23,962,253, forward strand.
TTCGACCGCAGCCCTCTCTTACTGTCTACTCTCGGGAACTTCCCAAAGATTTACCTATTTTAAAGCATTCAAACTTCTAAAATTTCCTTTCTTTAACACTAGTTATGATTTTCTAAAAATATCAAGTAGGTTTGATGCCCTCGTTGGTATTTCGAAAATATTAGTATACAAGTCATTATTTAAAAAATAAATAGGAGGATCTTCATTTGGATGATTCTTAGAACGCGGCTCCTACAGAGCTCTCCGAGGGCCAGGTCAGCTCGTAACACCATATAACCTTTCATGGAACAGGTCTTTTGTACTACCAGTAAATAAAATGAATGCAAATGCAAATAAACGCAATTTTGTTGCATGCAATGTATAAAATACCACAGTTGTGGGTTCTTTTCCGTCTATACTTCTCTAATCCAAAGTCTTTGATGCGAATATGATATATCATTGATTATACATAAGAGTAACAGATATCAATTATTGAGTCAGATAACTTTCAATTATTAAATTGAATGACACTTGGCTAAGATTGCAATAGAAATATGCAAATGTGACCCAGTAACGAAGCCATGAAGTCAAGACCCCGGTTAAAGTAAAAAAGAAGCAAGATGGCTGCATAAAAAAATATCGTTATAGTATTTGTATGGTTTTAAAATGTTTATCCCCAACTCAATGTTTTATGATTGCAGAGGTATAAGAGTTTAGGATATATATATATATATATATATATATATATATATATATATATATATATATCGAGGCCAAAGAAATAATAACAAAAGACATCTGGATTTAGCTTTGCCCCTCCGATTTTCTCCGGTAACATAGGAGAACGGGCAAAAGGGTAAATGTTACGAGACCGATTCCTGACCTCAGAGCAAAAGGCAGGCCCTTCGAGGGTGTACTTTTAAACAATATATTCAAAAGTGCAAACTGCCGATCTCGTATTACCCTCTCTCAGAGCTACAAGACGCCAAGCGCGGGAGACCAACCAGAGGTCTCATCACCTTGCGAGTCCCCTCTCTACTTCCCCAAGAGCCCGTGGGAGTTAGTTGTGTATGTAACAGGTTGATTCGAGGAACCGATGCTTTTTGTTCGTTCTAACGGAAGAGACAAGGAAGTCACCGGTTGAGATATTTTTAGAGTTCGAGAAGAAAAAAAAGTCACCGGTAGAAAGTTTTCTGCAAGTTAAGGAGAACTTGCAGTCCTTGTACAAAACCAGATTGTACCAAGGAAGCTCGGCGCCGTTCGAGCCCCAAGATTATTGAGTATCAAGCTAGCCAGTTTGAGGAATCCAAATCTGACTCTATCTGAGTTGGACAAACCCCAACTAGATAGATAAAAAAGGATGACAACGATTTTATCTCATCCGGAAGAAAATGAGGTCAAGGTCGCCGTCCCCCTCTACCGCCTAAAAGTAGAAGGACTAAGCTTTCGCTTGAGCACCACCTCCCTCAGATCCTCGTGACGTCACCCGTCAGATCGACAGGCAGGTCGACGAACGCCATCTATTATGCAAACAACCAACTACTCGAACTACGCCTCTCCGGAACAAAGTTTTCGAGGATAGTCGAACTGGTCGCGAGTATTTAATCTCCAGTACCTTATGTGAGTAAAGAATAATCCTGTTGTATATGTCCCCGTGCATAATAATTAGTTTATTTGATGTCTAGCCAAGGCCAAAGATATTAACTTAACATTGTTCCCCCCGTAAAATTCTATCTCGAATCGAGCTTCGAGAGCTCCTCCAGTAATCCCATTTTCTTTTCTTTTTTAAGTTTATTAGATCTGTATTTGTTTTATGTTATTTAGTAAGAGGGTTTATGTTCATTAAAGTCTATTTTTTAGTTAAAGCACTGTTTTAATTATCCTCGAACGAGTTGAAGTGGCAATATTTGATAAAGTCAAGAAAGAAACCCCGTTTATTTATTTTCGAGAATAAAAATAAAGTTTAGCACTATTAGAGAACGATCCTGAAGCGATCACCGAGGCACGAACCTACGCCTCAAGTCAAAGTTTATTTGGTTTATTAAAAATTAATAAAACAAATAAATAAATATATATATATATATATATATATATATATATAATCTCGGCTAACCTACGACATATTTAAGTGGTATCAGGTGTGGGGTTAAGTCAGAAGAACCCAAATTTAAGATTGGAGTAAAAAGCCCTTACACATAACAAATATTTGCCAACCCGTTCGAGGAAAATTTAAATAACGAGACTTCAAACAAGTCTTAACGATTCAGTGAAGTGTAGTTACGAAGGTAGGAATAATAACTTAACGAAAAGTGTTGTGTAGTGTGCTGTCTTGTTTTTGGATAGGAATAATCCAATCAAGAGGTTTAGAAAAAGGTAAGGTTAGAGTAGAAAAGGCTAAGGGACTCCAAGTTGCATACGTGACGTTCGTTACAGCGGTGAGGTTTCAACGAACATAGACAATATGTCTTCGTTTGAATTATTTGTTAAACAAGGTCAAACCCTTGGACTAAAGGACAAAGAACTCCTTTCATACATCCAAGATAAAGAAAGGACGGAAAGGGAAATATGGAGAGAAGAAGCTCAAAGGCCGGCAGAAGAGAAAAAGATGCATATGGAAGCAGAAGAGAGGGAAAAGATACAAGAGCACGAGAGAGCATTGAGCAAGGACCAGGTGGAAGTGCAGTCCGTGGGGTCCAGGACTGGGACATCGCAGGTCCCAACTATGAAGCTGCCAACGTACAAGGACGAAGACGACCTATACGCGTACCTCTCGCACTTCTAAATTTTTTTTGAAGTAAATCACTGGGATATCGAAACAGACGGTATCGCCAGATTACTCCCTCTACTCAGTACCCGATTAAGAGAAATATTCGTGTCTCCACCGTCTGATGCGACGATAGACTATTCTACTCTAAAAGCAGAACTACTGGGAGCCATTAACCTGAATCCTGAAGAATATAGGATAAAATTTAGGCATGCTAAGATTCAGCCCGGTCAAACCTACCGACAATTTGGTTTTATTCTCAGGAGACACCTCCAATTTTGGTTGGATTCAGCAAGAGTGAGAAATGATTTCGAATGACTCATCGACTTCATACTGAAGGACCAGCTATTAAGCACGCCGCCTCCAGAATTAAGGGCCTTTGTCAAGGACAGGAGAGCAGAGTCCTTCGATGAGTGTGTATCAGAAGCCGACTTGCATTCGTCAAACCATAGGTTATATCCGACAGAGTGTAATAAAAACAAGCCCTCCTCCGCCAAGAAAGGTGGGTATCATCAGAAACCCTTTACCCCAAAGAAAGGAGATTATCCCCAGAAATCCCCGCAAAATGACTTCCCTCAGTTCGTTAGGAACGCCATAAACCCCAGAAACCTCATAACCTGCTTTAGTTGTGGCACCTAAGGCCACCTTAGCTATAATTGCCCCTAAAACTCGAGGCTTAAGTCGCCCTTGACCCGGAAGGTACATAACCTGACGGCAACGTTGGAATCAGAACAACCTTCGAATCCCTCACCTCCTTTGACCACAGCGAATTACCTTGAACAGCAGGTGAATTTTGTATACAGCAAAAATTCTCCCGAAGGATTAAAATTCGAGACAGGGGCCGTAAATGGTCGCCGAGTCTCAACCGTGTTCCCCGATCCGGGGTGTACCTGTATCGTTATATCAAACAAATTGATTCTTCCTATCAGCCCCCATCACCAGAAGTTCGTGTTGGTACAGGATTTCCTGGGTAGACCCACCAAGTTCCCTGTGGTCCGATGCCACATACAGTCAAAGTGTTTTTCAGGATGGAACGACGTAGTAGCAGCACCTATTAGATTGTGCTATGTATTAATAGGCCAGAGCGCGCAGCTCTCCCCTCCGATAGCTCAACTAGTAGGCAGCCGGATGCCCGCGAATGAGAGACACACGGTCTCGACACATTTGTTTTCGTCCGAGAAACTTGCGGACGAAGGGATATGCTCACGAGTCGTCAATACGGCGACGGATGTGGTGCCGACCCTCCTACTCTCGGAGGGAAAGGTAGCAAAGAAGGAGAATGAAGAAGAAGAAAGAAGAATAAATATAAGAAGAGTAACGCATACGCCTAATATGAAAGCTGTAACCCAGCAAGTTTCTCCTGATCAGAGAGCAATCAAAGAATCTTTTCAAGAAAAAGTTCTGACGGAGAAATCCTCCCAAGATCAAAATAAAAGTGCAGAATCGCTGCCGGAGCAAAACCTTGAAGAAAATAATTCTCAGAAGACAAAGATGGTGAGCGAAAACTCAGGAGAGTACCAAACTACTGTCAAGAAAAGCACGGTTTTAAAGAGAGTTTAATGAAAGAAGAGATCAAAGAAGAAATTCGGAAAGATCAATCTCCTCTTCCTGATGAAGATCAACCATATTCCATAGAGAAAAACTCAATAGTAAATAGACAGATAAAGATTAAAAGAGAAGGAGAAGCAAGAAGATTTTTAGGTAGTTGGAAGGAGGCATCCTTTTATCCTGACCACGTGTATGTGACTACCCCTACACGGGAAGGACACTTACATGCACGTAGCGCCATCTCAAAGCGTCACTGTGAACGAGTTCTCAATGTGGGAACTTATAAATACCACTTCGCTGATAAGGTCAGCTGTGAGCTAGGAGTCAAAATTGGGAAAAACGGTCTATCCATACAACAGAATAGGGTAGACGGCATAATAAAGATGCTGCTACCCCGAACCAAAAAACAAGGACGTTCGTTCGTAGAGACCGCCCCTTGCATCCAAAAATTCATTCCACTAGCTTATGCCAGTAGAAAACTCACGATGTGGGAAACAGCGTATGCGACTGGAGTACTGAAAGTATTAGCCATAATACAATACCAGGGTAATATAGTTTACATACGGTAATTTTTTTGCGTGTAGATAGAATTTCTTTTTTTTTGGGGGGGGGGGTATTTTGTACGTATAAGTGTATCTATTGTTTTAGTTTTTTTGTGTTTTTCGTAAAATAGGTTACGATAAGTGTTCATTAGGCGCACGGTGGACATAATTCAATTAATATGAGTGATGTGAATGGAGCGTTTCCACTATCGGTCGAGTAGCTTTTGTAAAGATGTTTTAGTAGTGCTGTTTGCGTAGAGCACAGGCGATTCCCCCTCCTCCCCAGAATCATCTTAAGGGTGGAGGAATGTAGAGGTATAAGGGTTTAGGATATATATATATATATATATATATATATATATATATATATATATATATATATAGGATATAGGATATACGAGGGGCGGTCAATAAGTTTTGCAATTAGGATATAAGGAAACAAGATATGAGGAAAAGTCTTTTATTATTTTTCAATATAACTACCATCGACTTCAATGCACTTGCGTCACATGTCCCTGAGGCTTCGAATTCCCGACAACCACAAATCTCCCGACTGCTGTTCAATCCACTCCTCGACAGAGAGCTGGACATCTTCATCGTCCCCAAACTGGCGTCCACACAGTTTAGCCTTTAGCTGGCGGGGTAAAAAGTAGGACTGTACTGTAGGCGGGATGGTTGAGCTCCTCGAATCCGCACTCACCTAGGGCAGCTTGTGCAACTCTGGCTTGTGGACAGGAGCATTGTCGTGGAGGAGCAGGCCACCGCATGTCGACTTGCCGCGCCGCTTCAGACGGATGCACTTCTTCATCCCAGTCAGTTCCTCGGCGTAATATTGGCCTTTGCTGGTCCTTCCATGAGGCGCATAGTCCACTATCAACACTTCCTTAGAATCCAAGAAGATGGTGGCCATGATCTTCCCAGCTGAGGGTTGGGTGCGGAACTGGATGGTGGTTCGAGAGCCCCTTGTTATTCCAGGCCATGCTTTTGAGCTTGTTCTCGGGATCCCTGTGATGGACCCACTTTTCTTCTCCTGTCACTATGCGTGACTCGAATGCTGCCGCGTCTTGGTTGTACAGGAGTAGCAACCTCCTCCAAACTTTGACGACGTTGAAGTTGATCATGGGGCGTGAGGTTTCTAGAGACCCAACGGACAGAGACCTTGTTCATGGCCAAATTGTCGAGGATGATGTTTATAACACTTCCATTTGATATTCCATGTCTCGCTCGATTTCTTCGACCTTCACCCGTCGATTTTCGAGGATCATCCTCCTTATATGGGCCACATTGTCCTCGTTGGTCACGTCTCACGAGCGTCCTGGACGGGGGTCATCTTCAAGGGACTCACGACCATGGCAGAACTCCCTATTCCAGCGAGCAATGGTTGCATAGGAAGGGACGGTGTCGGTGTACACTGCAACAATGCGTTCATGGATCTCTTTTGCATTTTTGCCTTCCTTGGTCAAAGATTTGATCACTGCGCGGTGCTCAACCTTCTCCATTGTTAAAAAATTTGTAAATGACGATCTGTGATCAACTACTGCTTCTTAAATAGACGAGGCAGGAGCGTGCGGCTGCAGTTTTTGACTTGTCATAACTTTTCCTAACACTTCCACAAACAGCCACCCCCCTTCCTCTGTTTTTCCTTACCGATTCGCAAAACTTATTGACCGCCCCTCGTATATATATCATAAACTCTTATACCTCTAAATTCGTCCACTCTAAGATGATTCTGGGGGGAAGGGGGCATATCGCCTGTGCTCTACGCAAAGAGCCCTACTAAAACATCTTTACAAAAGCTACTCGACCGATAGTGGGAACGCTCCATTCACATCACTCATATTAATTGAATTATGTCCACCATGCAATTATAGATGAATCAGATGAAAGAGATAACGATTGAGAGAGTGTGATATCTGACATTGGGGTATATGAAATAATTGAAGAATCCAACAGGGACATAAGTGTGAGTGGTACTGATTACAGTGGTAATGATCACGTAGATGTCAACATTTTGTAGTGAAAGGGAACTTAATGGCGTGGTACAATGAACCCCCCCGAGAGGCGCAGAAAGTTGGCGCCTATACATGGAGTTTAGCAGGATCTCATTTAGGTATGTCAATTACAAAGCTCTCCCTTATGTAAATGTTGAAAAACTAGTTCTTTCATTACATACATGCAATCAAACCCGGATAAAAATAGCATAAATCTTGTTGTATGGTTGATGCTATTAATGTGTATCTTCAGAATGTGCAGATATACTTCTAACATGGAAAGGTCGTGACGGTCCAGAAAGACAACGAGCAAAGAGACTCGTTCCTGATCTTACCACAACTATTCTAACCTCAGGAAGAACTATTATTTGTGACATCTTTTACACATGTCAACGCTGGTCTTGTGCTAGATCTAATTGATAAAAATCTAACACATTTATAAACAATAAGGAAAAATAAACGTGAAATACTCCTATTATTACAACGTTCTCCAAATCGTAAATTGTCTTCGACAATGTTCGGCTTCAGCAAAGAGCATCATCACATGATGTTTAGTTATGTGTCAAATATAAACAAAGCATTATTGAAAAAAATGCATTATGATAACAAAATACCTGAAGGTGAAACTTTCACACCTGGTATGATTCGGGACTATAATAAAACAAAATGTGGAGTAGATAAGTTAGAACTTTTAGTCAAAAACTACCCATGTAAACGCATACCTTTTAGTCCAAAACTAACCATGTAAACGCATACCAAAACGATGTAATATGACTCTTTTCTGCTTGTTCTAGTAATACCACTTTGCATTACCTAACTCTAGCAATGGTACCTTTATTAGAATACGGCAGAGTTATAAAGATACCTACATTTTTTATTATACCCCAAATAAGGTAGATGGTTAACAATAACACTACGAGCGTTAGTTATTCTAAAGGAGGTTCATTCTTCAATACTGGATACCAACTTCAGCAGCGAAATCTGTGCGATGTTAATCAAAATTTGCTTCCTTTAAGCCAAGTTTGTGTTGCCATTGTCCGGTCTTTTATTATCGGCAACAGATTCTCGGTTGAATGCGGATTTGTTGAGGTTCCTAAATATGGATGTGTTAATTGAATGTGATGGTGACCGAGCAACTTTGTTATGACTAGCGCTCTGCAACACAAAACAACATGTTTGAGTAAAATCCACTGATCAAATATAAATTAGTTGAAGATGGATCGGTGTAAGCTATCTCACCCAGTATATTTGCATCAGTATATTTGCATTTCGTTATTCCTCGGCTATATGCCCTTCAAAAAGGACCAGTCATTTGAAGAGACGATTCATACGAGAAATAATATACGTCCTCTTCTTTATAGTTCCCTTCCTTTACAAGAGTACTAACTGACCTTTGAGGTGTTATATGTGAATATCTTTCTTCAGTGGAGCCTTCATTCCCATCAGAAATTTCACCCAAACTTTTCTTTTTGCTAAGTGTGTGGATGTAATTACACCCACTTGCTACAGATCATTAGCATTCCATTTTGAGGAAGGTTTAAAATATGAGGGGCCACTTGGTGCTTGGGAATGTTTTTCACTTGCCATGAGGTTTATTTTTGCTCGCTAACTGGCGTTTGGTTTGACCAGTTTCCGTATTAATTATTTTATTAATCTTCTTTACCCTTTGGGAATCAAAATTCCGAATTTCCTTTGGTCATTGTTCAAAGGCGATGTGAATCCCTTTTCACGCTCTCCAGAGCTAAAGGACGAATTATTTCCCGGGAATCGTCCTAATTTCTCGGCTGGGATCGAAACAGGCGATGACTAGATCAACAGCGTCAAAAAGCCAAAATCGTGGACCCTATTCTCTCATTAAAGATCTTTCTCCCTGATATGGGGATCCCTGGTATTCTGGTTCCTATGCCACAAACAGAAACTGTATCTAGAGTATACAGAGGTTAGAGGAATGTGAGTAGAGGCTTTTAATGTAAAACATAATTATTTTTCCGCGAAGTGCATTTGTCGGAAGAGAAAGAAAGTGAAATTTTCTACGTTATTTATATTCAATTTCCCCGAAATTTAAACAGGAAATTTTGTCACAAAGAAAATGGTTTAGCTCCGTCTTCTCTACCATGCATAACTCTTTTATCTTTTTAAAAAAATATATTCTTAATTTCCCTTTATTTTTCAGTCTCTCTCTTTATTTTTAACTGAAAGAAATTAAATCCTTTTTTTATTTACTTTATTTATGAATATTTTTAATTTAACGATTGGCATTTAAAAATTTATTTAATTATTAAGTTTTATTATCCTTTACCTCCGATGGCATTTATTTTCCTATGACAAGGAAATATTATTTTTTAAAAGCTGATGCTGTAATTTTTAGTACATAGCAAACCTTTGTCGTTGTCAACTTGAATTTGTTTAAGTAAACTTCGCTTTAAATGTTTGGTTTGATATTGAACTTTCTTTGAAATATTTTGGCTCAAAGTTCTGTTTGCCGATCCAAGGTGTTCTTCAACAACATTGTTTCAAGTAAGTTTCTTCTGTTTTATAAGTTCTCATCTTAGTGTAAATTTCTCCGGTTATTCTCACCTGGGCTTTAATTATAATTGATGTTTCGAACGAGAATTTTGAGAGTGTGCTAAGATTTTGACCAAAACTTATATATATATAAATTGAAATCTCTAGTTATTAACACCTCAAAACAAGGCAAGTGTCGTTGACATAATAATAATACAGCAAATTTTCATATGAATACGACTGCAAAAGTCAAATGTTCTAATTTCGGAAGAACCGAGTAAACAAAGGATCGCAAAGGAAGAAATGTGACTCTAAACTGTTAATAAATAAGTGAGGCTCCTTTGAGGTTTAAACATCTGCATAAGGAAAGGATGTTATATTTTATTCAAATTCCCAATTAAGAATTAAATTAAAACTTTCGGTAATACTTCAGTTTAGGAGCGCACGATAAGAGGCGCTGTTTCTAGGCTGCAAACTTGGGCTACAATTTAGGCCTTATGACTCAGACGCCATAAGGTGAACCCCTCATTTCGAAAATAATTGAAATGTAATTTTTGGCGGAAATAGCCTAAAGTAGGCGGCACTATATTATTTCGATAAAAGTGCAGAGCCGATCGCACGTTTATCAAAATAACAAAGACGATAGCGCCGCCTAATTTAGGCTATTTCCGCCAAAAATTAACATTTTGTAGACTTTCGAATATTCGTAATATTCTTAATTCGAAAGGTTAACATTAGCTTTGAATGTAAAAGGCGATTGCTAAATGTCGGCAGCGATATTTTCGTTTTAAATTAACGAATAATATAATCACTTCACGGCAAAAGCTAAACCATCTCCACATTTCGCTATTATAATCGAGCCTTGCTTCTTTTTCACACTTGTAGCAAATCTCGCTTCGAAAATGAAGCCACAATCTATAGAAAATTATATTAAATTGACTAAGGAATTAACAAAAGACTTATTAAAGTCGAACAAACCAATTTCGTATGTAACGCGCAATTTGGACAAGAATACTTTACACAATGGGACTGATGAGTCCATAATGGTGTATGTTTTATGATTACGGTTGGCGAATCATTCGCAAAACTCAATCATTTATATTGATTTTATTCTTAACGTCTTTTTACTGGTCAACAATTTTTGAATGGTTGTGTGCTTCTTAAATGAGATTGGTTAATTACTATGTATTTTCATGCACTGAATCAAAATATCACATTGAAAAATGATAATTGGTTATAGGGTAAAGAAACGCACCATGTAAAATTTGATTCTTGTATTATAACGTACAGTATGTGTCATTATGTATTAAACTCTAATCTATATCCACTTTCTGCCTTCTTGCACCATGCTTAGAGTGGGCTAAAGAATAATATCTTGCCAATGTCCAGCAATAGTCTGCAAGTATTGTTATGCTCCATTTACCCTGGTACTTCTTTTCCATGGTTGAAATATCTTGGCAAAACCTTTCACCATGTTCGTCACTAACTGCCCCACAGTTCGCTGGAAAAAGTCCAAAATGTGCGTACAAAAATTGGAATTTAAGTGACACGTTACATCCCATGTTCTTATAAGTCTTGATGAGGTTTTCCATCAATTCTTCCTAGTTTCCTTACCTTTTGTTTCCTAGAAATCCTTTCAATCCTTTCACCACAAACTTGAATGTTTCTCAAGCAGTTTTCTTCTCCCTTTGAACAGCTGATTCAAAGTTAGCATCTTCAAGAACCTCTCGAATATGAGGACTAATGAAACCTCCTTATTTTATCTTAGCGTTGCTCAGTGAGTGGAATTTTAATATAAAATGCCTCATATGCATATAAATAGCTTTCTAAATGAATATTTATTAGGTTTAAAAAGTGTTGGACTAAAGAAATCACCTACGCCTCACCTCAGAATGTAAACTTGCACAGCACAACCACCTTCCATGACTGCTGGGACAATATTGGAGGGCAGTGAGACTGTGAGTGTGGTAATAAAGACACTGCCATAAGACCGTTGGAACCTGTTTTGATACGTATACGTATGTTGATAAGTAGAGCTAAAAAACAAGTTTAACCATGATATTAATTATCGGCGACCTAAAATAAGTTGGAAATAGCTATTCTGCTCTCGGAAGCATTTTGTTTGTCGAAGATTGAATTATATATTTTTCAACCTTTTTTAATGGTCATGTATCTTTCAGACCTTGTAAAACTGTGGTCTTACCTCAGGGGATGAGGTAGTTATTTTTCCGTACCATTTTCTCTACTAAGACATGATTTTATGTGGCCTTCACAGTGATCCCTCTCTGGTCTTTCTTTAAACATATCGATTGATTTGATTGCTGATGAGCCCTATGACATGATGATCAGGGGGCACTGTTTACTCATATAAATATAAATAACCAAAAAAACTATATTTCTTAATTAAATAATTAGAAATTTAATTTAATGTAATTTTTTCTTCTACAAATAGGTTACATCTTAGAGAAATTAATAAAGAGATTGAAAAATTATTAACTAAAATCAAATTTGAGAACAAAAAGATCCTTAAATCGAGTAAAGTCTCTGTTACAGACCATTGTATCATCGGGAAATTAATACACCTTGCCTGATTGTGTCACACGCCGTTATTGTATACATAATTAGTTTCTGCACATAGATAATAAAAGACAATTAAAATTAAATTTCTTCAAGTTATGCTTGAACCAGACTCGAATAATTACAATACGCCATCCTGCCTTAATAAACTTAATTAATCGCCTTCCTAACTAAGTTTATTATTCCGATCTAAGGAGAAAAATAAAGAATAGAGACAAATAGGATTGGATCTATTCTTCTGTCACTGGATAGTTTTGAGCTTCCAATTTTGTTATTTCCATCAAATTTTACCGGGAAAATCTGATAGAATCAATAATACGTTAATTGGACCAAAAATATGTTACAGATTTTAACGTTGAAAATAATTCTGACTGCAAGTGTATAAGAAAATAAATCACATATGAAACAAATTTACCCAATAACCTGGTAACTTGTCTGAATTATTAAGCAGGAAAGAGAAATATTAGGAAGAGATGCGACAAAGGTGATTTACAGGATAAGGATATTTATAATTAAAAACAAAACAAAATAGGGGTGAAGAAAACAGTATTTTTAACTGATGGCAAGGAAAATTCGATGGGCAGACTTGTAAACTAAAAGAGAAGGTAAACATCCGTAAAACTAGTAAAATAGTCAATTCTAACTCACAATTCATCATATTTAAGCATCGTAAACCCTGACTATACGAAGAGTGGAGTGATTTGTTTTAAGACTTCATGGAATAATTTGTTTAAAAAGCAAACTCGTATGTATGAAATGGAAACCTTAAACGAGGTTTGAGGATTGTGTTTGGGAGACAGTCATTGAGAGGAGAGAGGCAGAACAGCGCTGAAGACAAATAGCCTACCACCGATTGTGCGTTTTCTCATATCTCTGTTTGTGTGATGTCATTTGTTACAAAATCACTGCTAGTCCCGGAAAAATTACCAACACCATTAAAATCCCCGGTACTAGAGGAGATACATCGATATCTTTTTTGTAAAAATGTTTACTGTAAACTATCGACTTTGAACCTCTGTATCTTTCAGTTTCAATGGTTAGAGTTACCGAGATATATTACATTAATCAATATCGGGTTTTTTCTTCGACCTAAATAAGGAAATGGAAAATATCAAATGTCTAAATTAATGATGATATTTATGAGTGGTACAAAATCTTTTCACTTTAATTTCGACGCGCCTGCACACATTGGAAATGATGTTTGAATGACACGTGCTGGAAAAGTAGAACGTTAAATTTGTTTGACGGAACTTTTTCTATCACACAATTAAACCTCTCGAAACATTTTAAAAACTTCGCAGAACCTGGTAGTTTCTAGTGGGAGCTGGTGAAAATGGGGGTAAAATTGTGTTTAAGAGATAGTTTTCTGTGGATGGATGTTGTGTATGATGAAAAAATTAAATAAAATCTTGATTAGTCAATTAGAGGTAGGAAGTGAAATAAATGATATTGTCTCAGATCAGTGTTATGAGAGAAATATTCAATAGGGTGGATTAGGAAACTTGTTTCCATAATTATTTATTTTAATAGTGTGGATAATATGGGTGGATTACAATATTAGTATCTTGCAAAAATTTCACCAATATTCGTTGATATCTTGAAGTGCCCCAGACCCATCATATATGTGAATGATGCTCTTTTATATTTATAATTCGCCCAAAAAATGTTTAACCAATTTGAACGAATAAGAATATATGAGTTACTGCTAAAAGAGATGGTTTCCTATGAATAAGTGCCTCAGGTATACACCATCGTCACAAGAGATTAGGCGATATAAGGTTACAACTCAGTCTGCCCGTCTAGGTTCAATCCGTCCTTCACTCAGTAGCCGGCAGTCACTTGTGTTCTCTCTCATTGCCATATATAATATTTTGATGATTTAAATCATTTCCTATATTAAATAATTTTGAAGCTAAAAGACAAATTTTCTGTTTTCTTTAAGAATTAAAAATACAAGGATGGCAAATAACAAAAAATCAGCCAGAGAGTCAGTCCTGTGCCCCATTTGGGGTCTGGGCAAGATATATGACATCGCCCATGCCAACATATGAACGTGTTATGAAATACTGTGATGTGAGACTTTAATTGAAAAAAGCGCAAATAAGGATCCATCAGTATCGGAAATTGGAGACTATGTTGTAGACAAACTTAAAATGATCGGGAAAAGTACATCAATCCCAGATGTTTCAAATCAACGATTTGATGCAATGTTAAAAACATACCAGGCAAAAGATCGCAATATTCCTAGAGCCATGATGCAATAAGTACTGTAAGAAATCTTCGCACCAATTTATTTAATTGAACTTGATGAATCAGATGTTATAGTTGTCTCTTTTAACGAATTCTTGGTACCGTAACGAAGGAGTATGAAGTGTAGTTCTGAATGGCTGTATATAGTATGAAAGAACTGAGCAATCCGATCTCACATTGAGACCCGGGCTGAAAAGTATAGATTGAAGGAATTTATTCTTCATCCATCTATCCAATTCCTTCATTCCTTTTTTCTTACTAATGCAACGAACTCGAGAGCGCCAATTTGGTCGAAATAAAAGGCGGTCTTGGAATTAAAAACATTGATAATATAAGGGAATTCCGTTCAACACCGGTTCTAGGTTCAGTTTCCCCCTCTTCAATTTCCCTACCATAAAATATATAAATATATTGAATTACAGATCCCTTTACATAACATATTATTTAAAAAATCTTTTATTTTATTAACTATAATGAAAAAATAAATGAATTATATGGATACATCATTTTAATTCTAATTACTAAGGTCCCAAAATAGTTCGCAGTTTTCTGAGTAATTTTCTTTATTAAAAATGAGACGCTCTTTCTCCCGAACGAATGAACTTAAATATTTTATTGAATTTTCTTATATAATAATTTACGGTTTCCTTTTATTTGTTTGCTTTTTTTTAACTTTTGTTGATTCGAACTTGAAGCGAAAGTGGATTTCATTTTAAGAATTTCGCAAATTCTATTCATTCACTATATTAAATACAAGTCAATAATAATAATAATGATATTGGTATCTATTTAATTATATACTTTTAATTCGTTTGATATTTTTAAAGAAATAAATAAAGAGATCTTTGAAGTAGAGTAAAAAGTTCTCCTGAAAAGTGGAATTCAGGATTGCTCAATTTTGAGGAAAATGAGAAATTGCTTTGAAAAATAACTTATTTGGCGCATTTAATCACTAAATTTAATAAAAATAATCTTTAACCACGAATCATTCTGTGGTACTTTACAAATATAACACATAAGTATAATAAAAGCGTTTTGAGATCTTGCCCTTTTATATACACAACTTTAAGTCATTTAAAAGAACTATAATTCGAATGATGATAACAACACTACTTCTATTCCCGCCCCTCAAGAGGTAAAAAAGGTGGGGTTTCAGCATTTTGCGGTAATTAACTCTCGTTCTTCTGATACAAATGCTCACCCTTTGAATAAAAAATCTTACTTCATAAAAGTTACAAATTTGTGAATTATTTATTTGGGAGGGAATTAAGGAGGGACAGGTTACAACGAACAATCGGTACTTCTTGAAAGAAGTTTGAATACCAGTGATCTAGAATATAGGCCTTGTTCTCTGTTGAGTTCTGAAGTGTTGCACTACCTCCCGAGACAGTGTCCTAGGCAGAATCTCTTTCTTGCTGCTCGTCTGATGCACAACCAACATATTTCTTTTATTTACTTCTCTAATTTCTTACAAAACTCAAATTAGAACCTCGTATATATCTCCCAGTATACATTTCTAGTGGCCCCTCAATCAAGTCACAAGAGCGACATTGTAGTCATAAATAAACTCGTAATAAATCCTCAGAGAAATAACTTCTTTCCATTTGTAAACTGCGTCTTTATATGAACAATTGGCCAATCTCATTCCGCCTCTATGTAACAGACGTCCCACATCGATTGACGAAAGGAGCGAATCCGTTTATTTATTGCAATCGGTAAATGACGAGAGTCTGTAAACAATCATGGATAAAAATTTGATTTTATCGCATTAAGCACTGTTCAGATAAGGGCGTCGATAGATGTAGTGTTTTAGAACTAAAATTTAAATGATATTTCCCAAGCCACCTTTTTTATCCATGCAATCAATTCCGAATATTTTTTTGTCTCTGCATTTTCTCGTCAGTCCCTGAAAAATCTTGATAATATTAGAAACCGATTCAATTTCCCATTTAACTTTGATTGTGAGAGACTTTCTTCGACCGAGGCACATTTAGAATAACTGGGATGCAACACTCAGAGAAATACTTGGAAGAAATCGTTGGAATTAATCTGCAATGACGCTGCTAAGCAATGGGATAAAAAAACAAGGATGCTTTTCCACACCTATGCAGTGTGCATGCATGGGAAACGCACCTCATTAAGGCCGAACAAGTGTCTATATCTAATAAATGAATCTATCAGCACTAAAACCAACTGTGTCAATCGACTCTTCTCGCAATCTCTTTTGCCGTAACTGAGCTTGGTTACTTTGACCGCATTTCAGGCAAAATAAAAAAAATAATTTTCTGCCCCAATTGGTGGGTAACAAGGATCCCATTTACTATGATTCCAGTGATAAATGAATGTAAAATTAATCGTTTTATACACTTCTTTTGGGGAAGGTTTATATAATATATCTACTAGCTTAGTGTGTATAAGGAGCAGCACCCAAGCGTAGCCGCTGCAGTCTCGCAGAGACGTACTACTACTCTTTTATTGGCATTGGTAAAAAATAATACGTTACTGATATAATTATTAAAAAGAATTATATATATATATATATATATATATACATATATATGTGTGTGTGTGTAAGTACAACCTACTACATGGTTTATGACGCTCTATGTAGTAAACGCGAGTCGGCAGGTTGAAAGCTGGCGTAAATTTAGTCACGTACACACTTACGGTAAAGATTATAAATGGGACCCCCTAACTGAAGGAAGGCAGAGTCTATCAGAAGTTGATACATCGACGAACGAGGACCTAATGTTAAGTGCACCGCATTACCAGACCCTACCAGCCCGTGTCACCATTACCTCTGCCACTGCACATATCGTAAGCTCCCGATTTACTCGTCTCTCTCGCTCTCACTGGGAAGGCGAAAAGTGCATCATATTTATTTAATATATTCGAGGGAGCAGACCTTGTATTATTTTACCCTGGCAGATATCGAGCACCTCCTTCTTGGGTATTATATGTACGAAGGACATTTTGTTAACATTTCTGTTTACGCAATCAAAAATTTTAAAGATCCCTTAAGCCGTGGAATGGCCAGACGATCTATTTATATATACATGAGTGTCGTTAGGGATTGGCCCATAGTGGTTTGAAGACCGAGAGCGAAAGGGGAAATTGTTTGGAGTCCAGGGAGGGATGGTTAATTCTTACATTGCGGGGTCCTTTTAAACAAATATTTCAGTGAAATTTGGCCAAAGATACAAAAAAAGTAGCTGGTACGCGTTGAGATTACAAAAGAAAAAGAAAAACAATGACGAAAATATAACTTTACTAACAACAATAAAAGAATATATATATTTACATAGAAATTGGATATAAATGGAATGGTCGCCCAGACGGAGTTAAAGATCTACACGCGATCAAGTAGGTTGATTAAGGGAGTAAAGATGTTCGATACAGTTGGTGATTTAATTGGGGATTTTAACTGGGGCGTAAAGCGCAAATAATGGAGCAAATGGTTAACGCCAGATTTAATATCAATCTGCAGGCGGCAACGATTATGATTAACTTATGAGCTCGTTGCCAAAAGGGGGCCAGTTCGGGTACGGAGAAAGCAACGGAAAAAGTTGGTTTACCTCTGGGTTTAATACAGGGAGCACTAGTCGTCTTCGGAGTTTAAAATCCTTGTCAGTCCTTGCCGATTGACTAGTGCCGAGTTCACTAAAGTCGAAACTTGCCGATTGACTAAGGCAGAGTTCAGGGATCGATTTAGCCTTCACTTGAATCTAAATTGCCGCTGGAGAGGGAAAGGGAAGAGCGTCCTTTAGCTTATTCGTCAAAGTAGGTGTAAGTGTGACAGTGCTCAACTCTAAACTCAGTCGAAGCGTTATATAGGCGACTGGAGAGTAGGTGCGCGCGATGTTGAGTGAAAAGTCAGCGACCTCTTCGAGGGAAGGGGGAATCTTGATAAAACTCGTTGGAATGTCCAACGGATACCAATCTCCGGGCAGAAAGATCCGCATGCTCGCGGAGAGGTGGCCGCGTGAGAGGGTGGGGGAGAGGACATTGGTAATACTCCTGGGACGATTGATAACAGCGTCAGCCCCCTCCTCACCCCAGTTCCCGTGCTTTCACCAGCTTAATACGGTGATCTCCGGATCTATGTGGGTATTGGATGGGCACGTAACCGCCATTTGATCTTATTCTGCTACACCTTACATAACCTAATTAATGTTTTCGTTTCATTATTTTGTCAATGGAAGACCGCTCATCTTCTACTTTAACAATTTCAACAGTCCTTTATTTTGTTCACAATCATAATTTCTTCTAACTCTATCTATTTTCTAGAACCAGAAGATGGGTAATGTACACATTATAGCATGTTTTATTAAAAGCGACCGCTAGTTTTGAATTAATAATTCTTTTTTCAATCTTCTCTATTTGTCTTATATTCACCTTTTCTTCATTGTTTAACCTGTGGATAAACGTACCAAAGTTCATCGGGGACTGATGTTTGATACTTTGCGAAAGGTAGAAGTAAATTAATGTAATTCAGCGCTTTCTTTAATTTAACTGACGCGTTTCGATACATCGAGTACCATCTCCAGAGTTACAATGGGGAATTATTACAAATTATTCGGTTTATATATGTTACGAAATATATTAACAAAATTACGAACGAGGCTATACACATATAAGCAGGTTAGATCTAGTTGATAAAAGATCTGAGAAGTAGGGGGGGGGGTGATTAAGCTGCTTGCTAAAGGGGATTAATGGCTAAGGGCAGCTATGAGTACACCTGTGCCTCTATGTTCTTTTCTTGCGTTGGGCAGGATTTCATTGGAGTTAGACTGTATGTTTAAATTCGTTTGTTTCTCTTGGATATATATAGCTTCAAGGAAGAGCAGTTAGCGGCTGTTGGGAGCATAGTCTAAAATATTGGTGTTTTCTTCTATCATTTTTCGGTTGAGGCATGTTTCATGTGTTTCTAGAGTGTGTTTCTTACGTGCACTTTTGTTCAGATGGTATGACATTCTTCTTGAGAGAGTGGTTTGGGTCATGCCGATATAAGAGTTAAGTAGGAGCTCACAGTCTCCTAGTTTACATGTGTACTCGTATATCAGATGTGTCCTTTGTTTCGGTTGTATCGGGGGTTTGGGATTATTTTTCATGGAGAGGGTTGAAGTACATCTATTTTGATAGTAGATGATTATTGCGATCTTTTTCTTGGCTTTATGGGTTTCATTCCTCGGTCTATAATCTCATTGATTGCTCTTTCATCTGCTTGGTGTTCTCCACTCATACTATTCTTAAAGAATAGTTCTATAATATCCTCATTATCCGTAGTCCTGTTCTCCTGGGGTTCTTGGAGGTATCATCTGTCCATTTTAATTCTTATGGCTGTTTGTATTACTTTATTGGAGAATCCGTTATTTACTAGTACCTAAGCGGCTCTCTCGCGTTCGTTGCGTGTATCCTTCCATGTGGTGCAGTGGGTAAAAGCACGATTGATGTACGACGATATCACGCTTGTTCAGTAGCGCTTAGGACATTCGCTGTCCCCATTCATGTAAAATCCCGGGTTGGTGGATTTAACATAAACTTCAGTTGTTATTGTTTCATTTATATTTGTAGTGAGGATATCTAAGAATGGTAATTGGTTGTCATGGCTTTCTTCGATGGTGTAGTTGAGGGAAGAACATTGTTTAAAGGCTTTTTCCAGATTATGTATTTCTTCTTGTGTTTGTACGTTGATGTAGATGTCGTCTATGTACCTACAGTAAATATGGGGCTTGGGTACTATTGAGAAGACCCTTTTTTCAACTACTCCAATAAGGAAGTTGGCAAAGAGAACTCCCAAGGGAGAACTCATCGCAATTGCATCGACTTGGCGGTACATGCTTCAATTGGGGTCAAAGAAGGGAGCTTCAGAAGTGCAAATTAACAGGAGTCTCTTTATGTCGTCCCTAGGTATTCCAATTAGAGGGCGGTCATTTTGGTCATAGACGTGTTCTAGTATTATGTCTATTGTTTCGGCGACTGGTACATTGGTGAATAGTGATTCTACCTCCATGGAAGCTAGTATTTTCTTAGAGTTAGTGGCTCGGATGATATCGATGAAATCAGCCGAGAATTTAAGGTTGTATTTGTTGAACATAAGCATGGAGTTAATATTTTTTTTATGAACTTTCCGAGTTCGTACGTGGGTGTAAGGATTTGGCTAATTATGGGCCTGAGGGGGTTTCCAAATTTGTGGGTTTTCACGGTCACATAAGCTTATCCTGGGCTGAAATCACTTATAATTTTCTCCATTTGTATGTTTCCGGGTCGTTTGTTGATCTGTTCAATGATTTGGTTTACCTTCTTCATAATATCGTCAGTGGGGTTCTTTGAGATTTTTCGGAATTTGCTTTGATCATTTAGGATAGTGTCCATATTTGTATGGTATTGCTCAGTCGGCATGATGACAAAAATGCCGGCTTTATATGTGTAGAAGTCTAAATATCGCGTACATAATTGTACGCAGAAACACACCGACACAAAGCTGCGTGCCTTCTCGTATCCCTAAACGCACCTCTAGCCTCGAATTCTCATGCGCCCTTATTCGCACCGCCGTAAAATCTGAGATGGCTCGAAGCCGTGAATGACATATCGTCAGCCCAAAGATGAAAAATTCTTTCGCGCTACGATACGGATTTTACGAAAATTCGATTCTCTCTCTTGATTCTGCTCGTGAGAGTAATAAAAGGAAAACTCCTCCCTGGAATCAGGCAGAAGCAACTTAAACCTACGTAGCCATGCGTATAGGGAAAGGACACTTCGTGAGCCTTCGCCCACTCTTAGACCCACTGAGGTCTCACGGCCTAATAAATAAGCCCTCCGAGAGCTATTATCATTATAGCACTATTACTTATTTAGCATTCAAGGTTCGCAAGAACCGCATATCCTCACAGAAGGATAGGATAAAACCACTAACCGATAGGCCGCCCCCAGTCTCGAAGAAACAAACCCGACCGCTTTTAGCAGTATCTTCCTCCTATCTGCGTATTGTCCCTCATTTCGTGTCTGTCACCTCCCCTTTAAATGACCTGCATAAAAAGATATCTCCAGACCCTATTTGTTGGAACCCCAGGGCTATTGCCAGCTTCGGCCGACTCAAACAAAAGCCAGTGACTACCCCTACCTTGCCCTTATCTAACCCCGAGGAGAAAATCGGCGTTCAGATCGGCACCCCTCACCTTGAACTTTGATGCGCCTTGTTGCAATACGAGGCAGAACCGCCATTCCTAGTGGCTTTTTCAAGTCGGAAACTTTCCGAATGGAAAAAGAAGTATGCCACTGTGGAGCTAGAAGCCTTAGCTATCGTGTTTGGGGTACAAAAGTTCCAGGTATATTTAACAGGTAGACCGTTCTCCATAGAAACGGATAACAAACCCCCTTGCTTATTTAAAATGTTGTAAGAGTCAGAATAGAAGACTCATGCGTTGGGCTCTGTTATTATCCGAATATCAATAGGATATCCGATATCTAAAGAGATCTCTTAATGTACTCGAGGATAGTTTGTCTAGGAACCCGGTAGACGAACACAGTGAGTCTATCTAAATAACCGGTATTATAGATATGTAAGTTTTCGATAAAGGTTAGTATCCGCCACTAATTAATATATATATTATATTTGTAAAATTGATAATATGACACGCTCTATAACTGCCATGGTTAATTTTTAATTGTTTTTTTTTGCATGTGGGTCTAATATCATACTACCTAGATTAATGTATCGAATAAGATCATTTATTTCTTTTGTACTTAGGCATCAGCTCTTAATTACTCTGGAGCTTCCTGTGTATGACCGGAAACCAGTGTGTTCCAATATCCGTCATGATTATTTTTATGTTCCTTTATTCGTTGAACTCCCGTTTTGATTTGTTTTTTTCTTCTTTTTTTTGTATTGTTCGTGTAGCCAATGTTAAAAGTATACATTATTCCTAGTTTCACATCAGAATAATGTCTTCCAAAACGGGTAGGGATGTAGAAGTCTAAATACCTCGTATACAAGTGTACGCAGAAACACTCCGACACAAAGCGGCGCACCTTCTCATATCCCCAAATGCACCACTCACCTAAAATTCTCCGTCGCCCTTTTTGCCCCCGCAGTAAACTCAGAGATGGCTTGAAGGCGTCAAAGAAATATCGTCGGCCCAAAGATGAAAAAAGGTCTTTCGCGCGACGATAAAGATTTTACGAGAAGTCCTCCTTTTATTTCTCCCACGAGCAAAAATCGAGAGAGCGAATCGAATTCTCGTAAAATCTGTATCGTCGCGTGAAAGACCTTTTTTCATCTTTGGGCCGACGATATTTCTTTGACGCATTCGAGCCATCTCGGAGTTTACTGTGAGAAGGAACTTCTCGCGGAATTGGTTGTCGCCGTCACGGTACTTGTAGGTGCCAAACTTTTCGCAGCCCCCCCCCCCTCGTTCCTTCAGAGTGTGAGGTTACACAGGACCTCCCTTTGCGGATTACACTAGACGTAGCTAGGTAATCGGTTTTGGCTACCCAAACCAGGAGCTGAATAATCGGACAGGTACTTCAAGGAAGAAGCCTGATTGAGTCACCGCTTGGCTTACCTTCGTGATCCGGCAAAAGATCAGTATATCACCAGTCTAGGATTACCCTCTTATTCGGTAACCTCGGACAGCGGGACCAGGTGCGATCATCGTCACCAGAAGAAGATCTTCATCGCCCCCCCTTCAAAAATACTTACGAACTCAAAGGTCTCATTAATTGAATTATCCCCTCCCCTAACTTGACCAGTTTATTTGTGTACTAGAATTCTCATCCTGACCCCATACCCTGAAATATTAGAAGTGCTTACTTAATTTAGTGTTTAATTCAAAAATACTATTCCATTCATGCTGTCGGGTGTTATTAAGCCGCAAGCATCCCAATTAGTAATTTCCAAGTAATCCCCACGACATTTTTGTCAGACTTATTTATTGAGTGCAAGATTAATCCTATTTATATTTATATACGCTGTGTTTATTTCAAATTCATGTACATTAAAGATTATTTTTGTATATGTGTGTTTTAACTAATTTGGACGATCTTTTGGCAAATATTAAGCAATCCACTCGGCTTAAAACTCATTATTCCACCAACCCAGCCATGGTTGGCTTATACTGAGTGGAGTACACACTAAGAGGATCATAATCTTAGTTTTGATCAGAAGAGAACGCCCCGGGGTTATTCTTATTCACCACAAATATGTACATATTGGAAAATGCTCATGTATGTCAGCCGCTGCAGACAAGTGTTCATAATTTCAATTAATGGTGTATTTGAGAGGCTGCAATTGCAATTTTTTTTGCCATCGTCTAAGACAAATTCCCGAGGATGCGGCTGATATCAAAGGGGGGGTGCCATAGAAAATATCGTAAATCAAAAATACCCCTGAGATTAAAATGAAATCAAGAGCTACAGGCCGGTCAATCGGATCGTCAAGAAGGCGAAAAATAATTAAAAAAACCTTGTACAATAAAGAGAATCTAGAGCCAGGATTAAATTAATCACTTGTGGTAGTAGAAAATGACAGATGAAATTCAACGTGAGAAAATGCAACTTTATATACTTACAATGTTGAAATATAGAGAGAAATGAACAAAAAGGACGGCCGATTTCAATCCTTGGAGTTTTGGTCCTCATTTCTGAATAAAGAAGGCTTTAATGAAGGCGACCGAACTAATTCCAGAACTTAGGAAGGAATCAAACGAAGAATATTTCGTTCTTTGATCTAACATCAATCGCGATTCCGTGGCCAATTGATAGACTTGTTTACAATACTAAAATGGTTTAGTAAATATTAATTATAGGAATCTGTTTGAGATGGAAGATAGACATATACTCATCAATATTGAGCTAAATTAGTAAACAAGCGCTTCACTAAGGCAATAGCTTAAAATTAGTTTAGTTATAAAATCACACAAACGAAGAATAGTTTACCTTGCAAACTAGGAGAAGGAACGCCAATTAAAGGCTTCCAAACTGACTTCACGACTATTTATCAAAGGAAAAAATTACCTAATAGGAAGTAGAGAGAATAAAATAGTGGAAGAGTAAAGGTAGCGAGTAAAATAATAAATGAAAATGATCCCAGCAATTTTCCCTTAAAACGCATGTGTATAAATGTGTTTTCCACATTTTCATGGATTTTTGTGTTATAGTATTCCATTTTCACGACTCCTCGGATCCTTGCAGAGGAAGACAATGTTCATGGCTGTGAGAAGCTATTTGAGATGACGCATTGTCTTTGAGATCCTTTAGAATTAAGAGGCTTCAATCATCGGTGACAGGAAAATAGGTATCTATTCCAAATCCTATTTTGAGGCATAAAAATCAAAAATACATTTAGTAAACGTTCTCGAGTTTTGTGTAGCAATAATTTTAAACCTGAGTTAAGATTTGACCTTCTGTAATTCAGGATTTGCTAATTATAAGTCACCTTAATTGGTTTATCCCCTAATGCATTAAAATACTTTTCCTGAGCTTTCGTCCTTATCTATTTTGTTCACCGACTGGCGACGAGTGGATGGTAGCAAATTTATTGCATTCGCTTTATGCTTCCTTTATTCTCCTTCTTTTGATGATTCCCTGCGGGAAAAAAGAAAGACCTACCCTCTCTTTTCCTAACTTGCTTCTATGCCATTTTGTGAATTTGTAAATGACATTCAGTAAGCCAAAAAGATTAATGAAAATAAAAAAGAATCGAGGTTCTTGTGTGAATTGATGTGAATCTTCCATTTCACTATAATGAGCGATTTTTGTTCTTTTGCTCTCGAAATTCAAGTTTTTGCAATAATTTCTTCTCTATTTTATTCTTTCATTCAATATTTTATCTTTATAAAAAAAATACTCTCTTTGAAAAAAAATTATAAGGAAAATCTAAAACATCAAACACCCAAAAGCTGTTGATTAATTTGACAATCAAATTCATTAATCTAAAAGAATATTTTAATTAAACTCGAGAAAATGATTTCTTATGAAGTAATAAATAAAATATATAATAAAACATCTTAAAACATCATAAAAATATAAGAATACAGTAAGTATTTGTTTTAATCGCATTTTCCAATATTAGAAAAGTTTAACTTTCTTTCCAACCCATTATAAGAGTATTATTCTCATTAGAGAGTTTAAAAATTAAAATAATCAGCAAATTACTTATTAAAATAATTGCAACTGTCTCAATTATACTTCTCCTTCTGGACGAGAAGACTCCTTGAATTGGAATTCTCCAACAAACCCGAAAATAATGTTTCCTCTAAACGCCGCTCATTGTGTCAATCACTTTCTTTCATCAATTGTTTGTTGTTAACTTCGACGATCAAGACAATCACCGGGCCTCACCTTTTGAATGAGTGGCCGCAAGGCACACGGTTTTCCTTGTCCGCACCAATCTTGTGACCGGAACCAAAGGACCACTGCAATGACCATTATTTCTGTTTATGTACCATTAAGAGCTATTCAGTAAAGACGTGAGGTCGAATCAAGTATCTCAACTTGGCTTCCGCACTTCAACCAGTACCACACAGTTACACAAAATCTCAATGAAATAACTGATGAATCCGAAGCTGGAGGTTAATAGGTTGATGACTCAAAATGCACAAAACAACAACTCCTCTTTCAAAAAGATCGGCAGGACCTAATTATTGACGTTGATTTCCATTAAGAAAACGTGAGATTTTTGGGTTGTGACTGAAACAACGAAATATTCTGCAGTATGGTGGGCGTATCACTACTTTCCGTCACACAAACAAAGAAAGGCCACCATTCTCCGAATTGCGGCACAACTTTGTTAATTTGAGAATACTCTTGGACTCATGAGAGATCTGTGCAAGACCTGTCCATACAAATGAGAAGAATAGGGTTGTTTCATAGATTCCGTCATAAATAGTTAGAAATCCTTTGTTCTGCACAATTGCAACCAGTTCCACTGCGTTCCTTTCGCGAACACATACGGAATGACTGAAAGCTACGACAGCATGAAAATTCTCATTGCTGCTATTAAATATAAATTCCACGAGGGAAGGATATATTTAAAAGCTTTAACTCAGAGTGAGAACAATGATTCGAATTGCAATGGTTGATATCTTAAGTAAACTCCAGCACAATTAACATTTAGACAACTACGAAGACATGATGTACCACATGCTGCAGAATTAGAAAGCTGTTGGGTCAAGAGCGTCACTGAAGTTACACTACTTTCGCTCAGACTTAGAACTTTTCCACCAAACCTCGAAGATGTCAGCGACGAACACGGAGAAAGATTCCATGAGGGAATAACAAAGTTCAAGTCACATTACCAACACCGTTTCAGCTCTAACATGATGGTTGACTACAGCTGGACTCTGACACGCGAAACGGAGACAATTACAGCAGCAAAAGCATACTTCAGAATTTCTTTTTATTTAAATATCATCGAATTAGACTGGGACCTATCTCATATATAGAAATTACTTTATTCGTGAGATGCTCATGTCCAAAATAAATGGTTTCATATACTTACATGTTAATCTATGACATTTATTCAGAGTACAACTTAAATAAACATAACACTGTTAATAATAACTAAATCTTTAAATCTGTCGATGATGGAATAAATGATATCATTTTCAAAATCAGCGCCAGGAATTAGTCAAAAAAATGTCAAATCATTTCAGAACCAAAATCAATGTTACGCAGTGTAATGTGTATATTAATATTCCCTTTCACTCGTTCTCTATTTTATTGATCGTAATCTTTCTCGTGATGTCGTTCTCCTCAATATTAATTGGTTCATTAATTTTAAATCCTTTCTTTGTTTAATGATATTTTTTAAATATAATGCAGTGTCATTCTGTTCTTTTGTTTTAGTTTCTATCTTGATGATGGGGAAATTAGGCAAAACGTTGTTTTCCTTCAGATTATATCTTACCATTAATTTATTTCTCATTCAGATTTTCCACTTTCTCCTCTAAACAGAAGTCATATCATATGGGGATTTAACCAATAAGTCGTCATCAACAATTGATGTATTGTTAATTAACTCTACCAGAAGCCGCTGTGCCATGTCGCGTTTGATCACATGACATATCTCGAGATTTATTGCTGTTGTTTACTAATTTTAAATTCAATATTAGTTCCCTCCCGTAAGCTTCACTTCCCACGCTGTATTTGAGCTTACTTAAACCGTAGAGCTTTGCAGTAATCTATGCGTGACGTCGGTTAGTGGGCATGTCAAAGATCCTTTTACCATCCGGCTCTCAACGTTTTTATTGAGGACCATTTAATTATTGCATCATATCAAATTGGTATTAAATATCTCGGCCTCTTACAATTGCTGATAATATGCGAGAACTTTTGTTATCTGGCTTCTAGTTTACTATAATGGGCAATCTTTCTTCTTTTATTCTCACAATTCAAGTTTATCACAAATTTTCATGCAGTTTTATAATTTTCTAAAAAATATTACGTGAAAAATCTGACAAATAATGGAACATTAAAGTTGATTAATGTGACCTTCAAATTTATTCATCTCAAAGAATATTTTAACTTAACTCGTGGAAATGATTCCTTATGAAGTAATAAATAAAATATATAATAATACATCTTAAAACATTGCATTAATATTAAAAAATTATAAGAAGACAGTAATTATTTCTCTCAATTTTGAATTAAAGTATTAGAAAAGGTTAGCTTTCTTTCCAACCCACCTTGAGAGTATTATTCTCATTAGTGAGTTTAAAATTTAAAATAAAGCTAAAAGACTAGCCAATAGGGTCCTTATTGTATTGAGAAATATGTCATACACGAAAATATTAAAGAGCTTAAACATTCAGACATAGTTCCTTCGATTAGTCAGGAATTAACGCCATTCACAGACACAAGACCGGGGAAAATAGCAACTATCCATTAGCGCCCCTTAGACCAGAAGTCTAACCTATATATCTGAGAGGTAGTAATTAAGTATCCAGTTGAAGGCAGCATAATTTCACTTGAAAAGTCGACGCTGAGAAGATCTCATTTTTGGAAAAGGAGGAAAAGTCGGAGGTAAGGGAGGCTCAAAACGCCATTTTTTGGAGCCTCATCATCCTTACGGGGAGAATTCATTAACGAATTTTACACCGGCACCTAGAAGTCTAGATGTCGTGCTAACCCCCCCCCCTCCCTCTACGGAGTCGCGACGCTGAAATGAACTGAACTGCCACTCATCTAGTCTCGCCACAACTATGTCGGTCCAATTTGATAGACATAATTGGGGACGTAAAGGAAAGCAGGTTTGAGGATTAGCCCACTGTGGAACTCTACGGAAGAGACCGCCCGGTTACGAGGCGATGCTGAAAGCTTTGGGGAAGAGTTCGCTCTAATCTCTCAGGGTAACTTCCGGCCAGGACCACAGGGGGACACACAACCGTCCCTGTGTAAGTTGGAAACAGCATCGATATCCAAACCCCAGATGGGGCGGCACCCCGGGTGGTGGTAGTTGATTCTAACACCACCCATCATCAAGTCCGCCACTCATCACCCATCTGAGGGGCCTCGCCCGGGTTCACCCTCCATCATTCATCCCCCCCATTTGGCAATAAAGTTCACGTAAGCTTAGAGGCGAAGTAGAGGGAGCCCCCCCCAAATAAACCAACACAGAAGAACACGTAGAAGAAGAGGTGCACCATACTGATCAACAGCAAGTTCCCCCACAACGAGAGCATCTGGTGCAACCAATCATCAACGCTAAGGGGCCACTCTCTAGAAGAGATGGCCCAAGATCACACGACCCGGATTCCTCTGCGGGTTGTCGAAGGGCAACCCAAGCCCAGCAGGGAATCCACCTTCGAGGCCGTGTATGGTAAACTGGGAATTGCCATGGTGAGACTCCTGGACATTCCGTCGGGCTATATCGCAATATGCGAAACCGAAAAGGATATCGAAGATATTGCCAAGGAGAAGGCAGTCGAAGCCCTTCGGGCCATAGGACTGCAGCCTGCAGTGCCACCCCAGATCCTGGCGCACAGGAGTGTTGTATGCCGCCGGATCGATCCGTGGATTGGGCAGCATACAGCAAGCGAGATGAGAGAGGAGATAGAGCTACGGCAGGCCTGGGCTAAGGTAGCTGAAATTATAAAATTCAAGAATCGGAGGGACGGCAGCGATTACTCGCACGTGTTTAAGGTAGTCTTCACGGAGACTACCATGGCACAGAAGGCGAAGGAGCAGGGTCTTCTCATGTTTAACGCCAAAATTAGCGGTGAGCAGGTGGAAAAGGGTGAGTTCACCCCGGTCCAATACTGCTTCAAGTGCTATAAGATGGAGACCCACGCCACCAAGGACTGCAAGGAGCCACAGGAGACCTGCTCCAAATGCAGCCAGCTTGGCCACAATTGGCGGAATTGTGTCAGCACAACTGAAAAATGCGTGAGTTGCGGGCAGGGCCACCGAACGATGGCCATGTCTTGTCCCGACAAAAAAGAAGTTATGAGGAATAAACAGGAGGCAAAGAGGAATGAGGTCACACGTAGGGCGAACACGTCCTACGCACAAGCGGCAAAGGCAGCCGTCTCAGAGGTGGATGCCAGAAGAACATACCTCAAAATTGAAAATGAGGGATCTACGAAAATCATGACGTGCATACTTCATGCGCACGTCATGAATCTGGCTCGCCCAGGCACATTCGCCACCGTGTTGAACCAGATGTTGGCCAAAAACGGGATGGAACAAATGTGGTTCCCGGATAACCCCCCTTCTGGGGACGTACTGCATTTGCAGATGACCCCAAAAGCCCAGCAAACTAAGGTGCAAGCTAACCCAAGTAAACAACAACCCGAAAAAACGAGTAACGAAGCAGTCGAGACGAAAACTCCTGCTCCCACCCAATCTATGACAAGCACGGCGAAACAAGCGAGCTCGGAAACGAGCAGCTCATCAGAATCTTCGGACTCCTCAGACGCGGAAGCATCCAAACCCCTGGAAAAGAAGGGTAAAAAGAAGAAATCCAAGAGATTGCGGGCGAACTACATCAACCTGAGGGTTTACGCCTGCGATCAATTCCCCTTCCCAGAGGAAATGGAGCCTAGTCGTATTTTCCAAGGGATTAAAGCAAAAATCTATAAATGGGAGTACGACTCTGAGATAGACCCTGGTACAGTGGAAGAGGCCCTGCTCGCACATAATGTGATCCTTCATCAGAACACATGCGAGCAACTCTCTAACGCTGAATTCAGGAAGAAGAAGAATGGGAGGAAGAAGAACGTCACCCAAAAACACTAGGTGACTCAAGATGGAAAGAGTAAGCAATAAAATGAGGATTCTGACACTCAATGTGAATGGTTGGGAGGAGAAGGCCACGGCATATGGTAACATATTCCGTGTGCTCGACCCCGACATCATTCTCATCACAGAGCACGGTATCGACACAACAGCTGGTCGCATAAAAATACCGGGCTACAGAGTGCTCATGAAGAATCATTCCCAGGAAAGGTTTGATGGTGCTGCAATAGCTGTCAAGAGGAACATCTCCTTCAAACAACTGCGAGAACTCGATGAGTCCTTTGTGGCAATCGAGGTTCACACCCTGGTCGGAGACCTCGTGATAGCTGCGGCATATCAACCCCCTCGACGAGCATATCTCCCGTTATGTAATTTTTATACACTGTTCGGGATGACGTCATCGTCGACAAAGAACACTACCCATACTCCAATGAAGGTAATGTCCTGGGATTGCGACTCTACAAATCTGGATATTCGACTCATATGAAAACCAGAGTCTCCCTAGCCAAACGAGAGCTGAAGAAACTTTACCGTTTCCGAGGCCTCAGCGTGCCTAATATCAAAAAACTGTACATGGCCTTGGTACGCTCAGTCCTGGTGTACCCGGCCGTGATCACGCAGATGGCAAGCTGTACATCTCTCAGAACGATGCAGAGAGTACAGAATAGTGCCACGCTGCTGATAACAGGCACGCGTAGGATCGACCGTATTCGGCAATCGATTCTACACCAGAGAATCGACCTAAAGCCGATCAACACGGAGATCCAACGGCTAGGGAGAAAAACTTGGGACAAGATAGACCAGACTATACTCCCAAACTTAAACCTAAACATCAATATACGTGCCAACCGGAGACGCGCTATAGGTAGAACTGCTCTGTTCCCGAGCAGTAGAACCTGCGCGAGAGAAGCGGTACTACCCATGTTTACATAGGGTTAGTCCACTCCTCTAATAGGTCCACGACTCAAGAACCTAAAAGTTGACAAGTAGTCCAACAGTGGTATCGATTCTTACAATTTTTAACAACCAATTGAAAAAGAGGCGAAGTGCCCACATTAAAGTCCCCTCCCCCCCCCTATAGTTACATAGCAAGTATTAATAAAATAATACCAAAATTAAATATAAAAGAGGCGAAGTGCCCACACCTAAAAGTCAAAAGTAAAGAATTAAAAGAGGCGAAGTGCCCAACTCCCCAACACCCATGTTACAATTAATTAGTTGAAAGTCAAGAATTAAAAGAGGCGAAGTGCCCAACTCCCCAATTCCCATTTGTCAAAAGTCAAGAATTAAAAGAGGCGAAGTGCCCAACTCCCCAATACCCATTGTCAACAAATAACCCAACAAGTCAACGAATACCAAACTAAGACAAGGGCTAAATGCCCACATTAAAAGGAATTGAAGAATAATCAACACTGAGATCATTCAGCTAGAAAAGTCAACCTTGAAAGGCTTGAATGCTTCGAAGGTGGAAATACTTATTACACAGAGATTTATTTATATATATTTATACGGAGGAAACTGACTGTCAATGAATGACAGTCAGCTACTTTTTTGACGGAGGAATTTTTTTTTAGTTAACCACGACATGAAGAATGCTAGTGATGCCCTAATACCAGGGCAAACTAGAAAACTTATTCACACCTTTATATACCTACCACACAATTTCACCACTTTAACCTAAAGTAAAGTAAAGTAAAGTATCCAGTTTCCCTCAAGACTTCGAAGAGAGGAGATTTCGTCCTTCTGAATACTCATTCGCTCACGGCGACGTGCAAATCGAACAATAAAAGATGTGAAAGAAGCAAAATACAGTAAATGGAGCGAGGAGGAATAATAGCTTGAGGGAAGTTTGTTACTTTCAAAACTGTCCAACTTTGTCAATATTGGGTAATGGAAGTAAACATATTATGACTGCAGGCGACATGGCTGCATAAAAGTAGGTGTCGGATGAGGTAAAAAGGGCTCAAAATTGGGTTTCTCTCGTAAACTTTGACCGAAAGTTAAACACTTGAAGAATAGAAGTGTGTTGGGAGATGTTTACTGGATGTGTGTCAGAACTCGAGGTTATTTGAGACGTCCTCAGCCATGAACTTGGATAGGTGGGGGACTTAAAACAATGGTTAAAGTATTAAAATGGTTCTAAATGATTTAAAAGAATTCAAAATTGAGTTCAAACAGATCTCTCTCACACACACCCACACCATTTCAATTGGAGCCAAAATACATTATGGAATACAGGGTAGCTCAATCAGTTATATTATTTATTATCCAATCATTTTTCGTTATCAAATCTTGATCTTCATCACCAGCAACAGCAACAAGTTTATCAATATAACCAGTGTCATTATTATTAAATCACTATCAGAAACATTGACTGAATTAATATTATTCTCATCTACATCAACACTGAGAAAACCCATGCTTGCAGTGCATCAACGCCACTTCAATGACGTAACGGAAGAGGAGGATTCAAGAAGAGATCATTATTGCCACACACTTCCTCACTCTTCAATGCACCACTGACCGCCTACCATCACTGTGTCTGTAGAGGTATTAGAGTTTAGTATATATATATTTATATATATATATATATGTATCGAGGACAAGGAAATAATAACAAAAGACATCTGGGTTTAGCTTTGCCCCTCCGATGGTCTCCGGTAACATAGGAGAACGGGCAAAAGGGTAAATGATACGAGAGAGATTCCTGACCTCAGCACAAAAGGTAGGCCCTTCGAGGCCATTCAAAAGTGCAAACTGCCGATCTCGTATTACTCTCTCTCAGAGCTACAAGACGCGAAACGCGGGAAACCAACCTGGGGTCTCACCTTGCGAGTCTCCCCTCCACCTCTCCATTACATGCGGGAGTAATTTGTGTTTATAACAGGTTGACCCGAGGAAACGTGGCTTTTTGTTTATTCTAACGAAAGAGACAAGTAAGTCACCGGTTGAGAGATTTTTCGAGTTCGAGAAGAAAACAGAAAAATCACTGGTAGAAAGTTTTCTGCAAGTTAAGGAGAGCTTGAGGTCCTTGTACAAAACCAGGTTGTACCAAGGAAGCTCGGCGCCGTTCGAGCCCCAAGATTATTGAGGATCAAGCTACCAAGTTTGAGGACTGCAAATCTTACTCTATCTGAGTTGGACAAACCCCAACTAGATAGAATATAAAAGAAGACAACGATTTCATCTCGTCCGGAAAAAAAGTAAAAGGACTAAGCTTTCGCTCGAGCATCTACCCACCCCAGATTCTTGTGACGTCACCCTTCAACTCCACAGGCAGATCGGCGAACGCCATCTAATGGGCCAACAACCAACTCCGACGAAAATCTCCGAGGATAGCCTAACTGGTCGCGGGTATTTAATATCCATTACCTTATGTAAGTAGAGAATAATCCTATTGTTTATGTCCCCGTGCATAATTATTAGTTTATTGAATATCTGGTTAAGGACAAAGATATTAACTTAAAATTGTCCCCCCGCACCGCCTCGTAAAATTCTATCTTGAATTGAGCTTCGAAAGTTCCCCAGTAATCCCATTTTCTCTTTGTTTAAGGGTATTAGATCCGTATTTTGTTTATGTTATTTAGTGAGATGGTTTATGTTCATTAAAGTCTATTTTTTTTAATAAAAGCCCTGTTTTAATTATCCTCCAATGAGTTAAAGTGGCAATAATTGATAAAGTCAAGTAAGAAACCCCTTTTATTCATTTCTGAGAATAAAAATAAAGTTTAGCACTCTTAGAGAACGATCTTCAAGCGATCACCGAGGCACGAACCTACGCCTCATGTCTAAGTTTTTTTGGTTTATTAAAAATTAATAAAACAAATAAATATATATATATATATATATATATATATATATATATATATATATATATATATATATATATATATATATATATATATATATATATATATATATATATATATATATAATCTCGGCTAACATACGACAGCGTCCATTACAGTTTTCCATCCAAACAGCTGATGTTACAATGCCTGCCTTTGCACAGAATCATCGGTGGAACCACATCAGCACTACAAGTTGGAGCACTAATTAGGTAACGCCCATAGTCTAAGTCACCACACTCAAATTGACTACGTTTCCTGGACTCACTCACACATTTACTCAATTTGTTAGTTCTCAATTCGCCTGGTTTGATGTCTCTTCATTACCTCCATCTTTACTACCTCTCTTCGTTGGTCCTCTTCGTTGGCCCTCTCTAAAGTGCCATTTCCATCTCTGATTATAATCTATGAACGTTCCTCCTTACCTTCTCACGAGTCTTTTCAGGCAGCGGATAACCGGATTTTAAAAGAGGAGATAATCCCACCTAGGCATTACGACCTTTCTTGCACTTCTTATTTCATTATTTTCCCTGGATCTTTAATCATTGATTTTCATGTCCTCAAATGAAGAAAGGAAAAGCATCAAATAATTTCTTTTGTTCATCACAAAAAGAAAAATGATTTCATCTCATTTTCAAAATAAATTGTAAATAAATAATCACGAAAAGATTCATCCAGAGCTCATTAATAATTTCCTAGAGATTTTTTGAATTGCAGAAATTTAATCCGATTTTTCTCTTGGTCGTTTCAACTTGGCATTATTAAAATTTTAATTTCCTTAAAGAAGGATAAAAGAAGGATATACACATTATGTGTATGGATGGAGCACCATCTGTTGCACAAGATACCAAATTTTCCAAGGCTACATATTCTTTTAATACAAACAAATTTGTGCATTTTGTGAACCAGTTTTGAGTAATGACCTAAGTTTCCATCTCTTCAAAAACAGGCATAACAATTAGAATATCAAATTGATAGGTAAATGTTTCTTTAAGTTAGAAAGACTTTGAAATACCCTCACGTGACTGCATTAATAGCGTCTTTAAATTTAAAGTTTGCTGGTTTCAGTCATCCTATCAAGTTAAGTTGCTTCTCAGGCAAACGTCAACCAGGGTATGCCCGCAACTCCTTACCGTGATGCCCAGTCACGGCGGTAGCCTCCATTAGTAAATAGTGTCAGCTTCAAAGGAATCCAGACAGAGATTCGAACTGCCGACCTAGCGATTGACGGGCAAGCACGCTAACCATTATACTAGCCGAGAGGCTTCCGAAGACTTGATGAAGAGCTTACTTAACTATTTGCGTTACGTCTCTTTCAAGCCGCTCAGAATTTGATGCCTGGTTATGTGCTTTTACCTCCACATAGGCCATGACAAAAATAGACAATCACAGCACTGCTATCTCTTCCTGAACCTCTCTTTTCACATACATATAATACCTCACTTACCCTTCAAGTTAAAAGGATATATTTAATGATGTGATAAACGTTTTTGGAGAATAATTCCAGGTTTAATGATGCTCGTCTCTCTGAAAAGATATAACGACCTTATGCATCTATATAATCTTATTTAAACTGTTGATCATCATAACACAGAGAGGTTCAAAGCAAATTTAAATAAATGAGTAAGTAATTCATCCCTTTTTTTTAACGAGAGGCTCCCACTCAATCTCCATTCAACGAAATTAAAAGCGTCTTCCTCGTTCGTCCATGCTTTACACGTGGCCTTTGAAAGAAAAACTCACCGACATACGCCTACATAGAAGGTAGTAATTTTATTTTCATGGAAAACAAGATTTGTGAGTGAGGCAGAATCCCTGTTTTTATCATCCTGAGCTTTTTTCACAAATTCAAAACCCGAGTCTAACATTTTGGTTGGTATAAGAAAAATGAACAATCGACCCACTCCATAAATTTGAACTTGTAGTACCGAAGGAACTATATTTTCTTTTTTTGGATTCATCCTATATCACTTCTACAACGGGGGATGCAAATTGGTTTTTCGTATCAACGCCGAAAATTTAATCTTCTCAGATTATTCAGGTCGAATTAATTTTGTTGTGTCAAATAACATAAAAGTTTGCTGCCATGTGTTTTTATATCAGACCTTTCGAACATTACGGAAAAACGTTTTAATGGTAATGGCGGAATCTCTCCGCACGTTAAGGATTTTCGAATGCTCGAACTTCATTCTTCCAATGCCTTTATGCTAATTCAATTTATACTCCTCTGTTTCTTTCTTCCCTCTGATCAGCAACTTTAATATGCTGATTCCCACTAAACTATTATTTATACTTTTGTGATTTTGGATCAAATAAATAAATGAATATAATGGCAAAACAATAATTTATCACGAATAGAATTAATTAGACTTAGAATATTCTACATTAGAACTTATTGAAAGTATATCCCTAAATTTGTTGATAAATAGTTAGATATGCACATACAATTGGTGGACCAAATAATGGAAGTTTAATGTTCAGTAGCAAATCTAAATCACTCTTGAATTAGAATCTGTTTTACCTGAAAAATTGAACAACACGGCAGTTTTTGTTACCGATACCAGAGTCATTTAAGCTACAATAATTTTTCATTGTCGGAACTCCGAAAAGTTCCCCATTTCGACATAAAATAATGATGCACAGATCTATAAAAATATAAACTTTTTATTTTTCCCCTGAAGTAAAAGGTGTCTGGAGTGCAAATATAAAAGATTTATGTACCCTTGGTACTTTCATATCTGACCAAATGTTGAAGAAAATATAGGGTTTGAATTACACAGGTTTCCATTATTTTTTCAAACTCATGTATTTATTTGCCAAGCATAAATAATAATTTAAATTGACAGATAAAGAAAGCAATTTTTGAGTTTGGGTGGGAATAAAGATTGTATGAAAATGACATTTTCTAATATTTTAAATATTCTGTTCTCTCACCGTTGCCCAATTTGGTTGTTGGGGGAAAGAAAGAAACAGGATACTTTTAATAAATAAGAATTTTAGGGCAAAATATTTTTAACTTTTGAGCTCGCTCTCCCCACTGAGCAAATAAGGGGGGTCTCTAGCTGTAGGGGAATGGTCACTTCCCCCCCCCGTTCACTCTTAGGGCAGTCACAAGGCGGTTACCGCAAAGACATCCGTCGAAGGCATCGGCGGGTTCAGTGCTTAACCGCAGTGTGGCACAACTTGGTGCCATGAAAGAACCTAAAGTTCAAAATGTAAGATCTCCCCCAGGAGACAGAGATCCAGTTTCACGTCGAATAAGAAATTGGAGACGTGTTTCTCCCAATCTCGAAGGCTAACGAGGAGCCGATGTTTGACTTCGTGTGAAAAACCGTTTTGAAAAAGAACTCTCCTGGGGCCGTCCTCAAGCCCCCCTCCTTACCACTCCCCCAGTGGGGTGACGATGGCATAAATGAGGAACTCTGAGAAAAATCAAGGTAGTATACGTCAGTCTCTACGAGACGAAGTCTTAGGATCAAACCGAACTACCGAGACTGGAGAGGTAGTGTACTTGGCTCGCCAGACCAAGAAGTACCCTGCAAGAGAGGCACGGCTACCTACCTTAAGGGGCCAAGAAGAAGCTCATCCTCGAGCTAAGTCCCTGGTTATCAAACCAAACGATAAGTTAACTTTGGTAAGTTCAACTTACTCTCGACAGAGAGACTCCTCAAATCCTGGTGCACTTTGAACACCAGGGGTATTCCTCGTCCTTGAGGAATTTAGAAAAAAAGAAGGAAAAGGCTTCCCCTCGAGCCCGTTATTCGGTGGCCACACCGAACTTCTAAGTGAACTAAGTAAGGAACCAAGTTCAAATTATTCTCGCCAGAGAAATCTCCCTCCGTTATACTCGCCCTTGAAGAAGACTGGAACTAAGAAAAAGATCATCCTCGAGCTAGTTCCCGGTTATCAAACCGAAATTTAAGTAACTTATTCTCGCCAGAGAAACCCTCCTCCGTTATCCGCGCCCTTGAAGAAGACCCTCTCCGATGTTTAGTCCTCGTCCATAAGGAAATAAGTAACGAAGGAGAAAAGCTCCTTCTCGAGCTCGTTACTCGGTGATCACACCGCACTCCAAGTTAACTTGAATTAAGAACCAAGTTCGACTCACTCTCGCCAGAGAGACCACGACTGCCTAGGTGTTGCATAAAGCACCGTATTGGTTCTCGTCCTTGAAGAACCCCCCCGGAAGAACGTGTGGACCCCCCAGCCGCCACACTCGCCAAAACAACCGGGGGATCTCGCTCATCTACATCTGGCCGGCGGCACGCGTCGAGAGTCAATAACATTTCTGAGGTCTTCAAACTCCACATGAGTCCGTAAGCTTAAGTCTTATATTATTTTTGTGTGTAGAGAAAACGTTAACCAAATTTTGTGGGTAAACTAATTTAATTAATTCTTGTTTAGGATAATATTCAGAGTATTGCTGTAGTTAATGTATAAAGTTTATGTTTTCAATTGATAAAGATAAAATATAAGTTTATTTGGGGATTAATGTTCGTTTCTCTTATATATATCCCTACGTGTTTCGTAACGGCCCTGTTCGTTAAGAGATTTTTATAATATCAATATATTAGACACACTTAGCACTCTTAGAGATAGAACAAAAAGGGGGTG
Source organism: Ceratothoa steindachneri (assembly GCA_963969495.1). NCBI lineage: Eukaryota > Metazoa > Arthropoda > Malacostraca > Isopoda > Cymothoidae > Ceratothoa > Ceratothoa steindachneri. Next base: position 24,001,107 of record OZ018333.1, read on the forward strand.
AATTCTACGACACTAGCTAATTAGGCTATTACTATTACCTCTGTCAGTTTCTTACCTTTTTGTTCCTCTCAAATTCACTTACATATTTATTACCGATAATGGGCTAGGCAAGAGCATAATAAGGCTAGCCTAATCCTAGGCAAGAGCACAACAAGCCAAGTTGTCCTATACAAGAGCATTGCAAGGCTACCATCGTCCTATTTTATTGGTAATTAGATCGAGGCGAGTCGTTAGCTCAAATTATTTGGTACATAAATTATTTTTTTTTAAGTGTTTGGTTTCGTTTATTTCAAACAAATATAATTTGAAATGGTTAAGGAACAAATTAGTAACTATAAAGATGAATATTATTTTTACCTAATATAATTTTATTTTTCCCAAACGATAGGAACATTCGGGATGATCTTTATCTATCTCTGTTGTTATTTAGAACTAATCACATTGGTGTGGTTGTAGTTAAGGAATGGTCTTCCTAATGTCAGGATGGGTTTTGGGCAAAGTGTAATAGAGTGAGCAAGATAGTGAATTAATAGCTCCCTCCCTGATGGTGCAGTCATTTTTTATTTTCCTTCTTGTCTCGCTTGGAAGGGATCCGAGTGTCTCTTTTTAGATCTGTAGACTTCTGAACACTTTCTCATCTTCATCAACATGAAACCCTTTTCCCAAAAGTCTGCCACAAATTTATAGAAGGAAAGAATCTTTCCTTTACGCGGTGTCACATGCCACGGCCCGTATCCAGTATTAGTCCTCTTTTACAACAAAGGAGGTTAAGAGCATTCTTGCTGTCTTTCATTCAAGACAGAAATAAAAAAATTTCATATTCATTGGATTAGTTTACATAATACACTTAATCACAACCAGTTTCGCCGGTTTTTCCTGGTATCAGTGAAATCACATCTCGATTACCAGGAAGAGGGGAGGAGGATCGCGAATTGACGCAATAAGCATCCTACCCCCGCATTTTACGACGCACAGCTACCACTAGGATATTTTTATTCATTGGAATATTATAAAAGAGAGATGGGTGCCAAGATAGCGACACATTCCTCTATTGATATGGTCAAATTTAGGAGCATTTTATGACCCACGGCTGACACAAACGGATATCATTCTGATCATCGGCTGCTCCCTACGGTCAACTCTGTGAAAATCAGTTATCTTTTATTTGTTTCAGAATTTGATACAGTATCAATTGAGTGATTTGTGAGAAATTCCCTCCCAAACCATTTCTTCTTTTTCTCCTTTCGTAAAGCGGTTATGGGGAAAGATTTAAACGCTTATTACCCGAGGAGGGAACGACATAGCAAAAGCAATAACTCCAATATTTGCTTCCAGGTTGCGGGAGACGGATTCTGCAACCCACGTCGTGGTCTGATTGACAATCAATGGATAGTTGAAACCTAAATTCGTGAAGTAAATTAAGCCACTGATGACTAGGAGGGAACACAGAGGTTCAAGGGAAGAATTAAAGAACATGAGATTCCTCAGCTTTTGTAATTTCTCTCTTACTCCTTCAACTATAGACTCTCTTCATTTCCCTCATTTTATTACCTGTTTGTCTCTTCCTCCCCACAAATCTGAAAGTTCTGAGCTTAAACTTTACTCTAAATATCTCTTAAAGATCAGGAAAAATCTGTACTCATGAATCTGCCTGGACGAGACTTCTCTCATGGGAGAGAATTTGAGGGCACCAATTTTGCCGAACTTGGACACATTATTTATCCATTGGTTGGATGAATGTGTAAATACAGCCGGTGAAAAATGTATCCTTTGCAAATGCTCTTTTCTCTCATCTACGCTCTCTCACCTACTCTTCTTCCATATCTTTTGGAAGGCCTTGCAGCTGTACACGAATCATTCACTCCTCCACACGTGGACATACACGTCTGTCTACGCAATAAAGAACCCATACAGAGTTATATACATAGATAAGTGCCTCAATGCCCCATTGACTGAAGAAGGATCTGCGGCTATATGTATATCTTTCACATCTTTTCATTTGCTCCATCTAAAACTTTTCTCAAGAATCATCCCTTATAAAGGCCTCGTTGATTTTCGCTTCTTAGATATAAGCAAATTTACACAATACACAGACTATGGTAATAAGTTCTTTTTTCTCTTCCCGCAGGTCTTTTTTTCTCAAATATCTCTTGTGGTGAAAGTCTTTTTAACACTTGTCGAAGATTCTTTGTGAACAAAAATTTCGCTTAAGAAATCATGTTTTTTTTTTTGTAGGCAATCTTTGTTTTTTCAAATAAAATTTTTTCTCTGTCTCTAAATATTTTGATTTCGGTTATGTATTTTTATCATGCTCAATGAGGATGGCGCACATCATTGACTCCACGTCACTTTATGTCATCCTTCTTCACTCGTTTCCTTCACTGATTGAATTTTTTAACAACCTCTGGTTGTTTAAATGTTTTGATTGATTTGTTTATTTAGCCTTTTGATTTATTGGTTTGTTTTGGTTGATTTCTGTTTATTTTTAGTTGCTTTGATTTTAAATATTTTTTATTTATCTGTTCATTTTAGATTATTTACTTAATTTGCTATTTTGCGCTGATTTGGTTATTAAATGGTTGTTTGCTTTAAAGAGTTGTTTGATTTGATTGTTTTTGTTTATTTTATTTTCCCACCAATTGGTACCAACGGATCACAACCTCAGTTGGACGTTTTTTAATTAAATATTTATAATCTCTTCTACACACACACACACACACACACACACACAAACACACACACATATTATTTCATATATTTTCTACCTGCCAAGATGTGTGACAGTAAATAACAGGGAAATTCATTCTTCCATAACAGAACCATTTTTCCGTCTAAATGAGAATTGAAGTTGAATACAGATGATTCAGAATGAGTGTGATGGAAGCAAATGTCTTTCATCTCATATGCGCTTAGGGATGATCTGTAATTTTGTGGAAGCTGTTACAGTTGAGATGAAAGGACATAAAAAGAGGGGTACTTCATGGCATGACTAATAATATTCAGTAATGGTTATGTGAAAAGTGTGTGAGAGAACGAGACGAATTACCATCAGGAAATGGCTCGTTCGACCAGACACCTGAATATTACAAAATGGGGAGTAAGGCGGTGATGAATCTGGTAATAAGCGACATGTGTTTTTAGGAAATTATATTAATACGTGCACATAATTATGTAGTATCTAATAGGGTGTATTTTAAATAAAGTAATGACGATGGTTCGTTGAAGTTAGGGTAAGTGAAGTTCTATTTAAGAACTAAAAACAGAATCTAATCATGCTACAACGTCGATTATAAGGCTTTAAACGGGTGCATTACACGATTTTAACTAACAATCAGTTAGGAAATATTATGGTCTAACATGTGTATAATTTATCTTCCATTACTCACCATTTTATGGTTTGAAGGTACTGTAACTTTTGTGATGGAAGCCTACCTGTCCGAACCATGTATGTGCATAAAAATATACAGACATCCATCCTAACTTCCTCATCGGAGACCACTTAAGGAACGAGTACAGAATTGCGCCCTTGTTCTCAAAGACGTATTATTATATAATAATAATTATTGACTTAAGCTTAAAAGGAGTGAAATATATCAGGCTGTCATGTATTTAATAAATTTTGACTAAAAAGGCTACTTTGAGTTGTATAAATGGTTTCAATTTTGCTGCAAACACATTGATCTTGATAGGCCGTAGCCTATTAAAGATAAAAAAAAGGGTGTTTGGGTTACTCAGGAACTGTGTGAAGGACAACAATTAAAGATGTGAATATCGCTTCATTTCTTTTGGCTCGAACTCCCTCCCAAGCGTTTCTGAAGTGGCCTGTTTCAAGGTGACAAAAATGGCTTATTTCCTACCCTATTATACGCAAAGAGAATGGAATGCCTATTTCTATTTATAGATATGGTCTCATAAAGTTTATGGTTTGCCTTTGGTGAGATATGAAGCGAGTTTAAATGAAACTGTTGAGCAAAACCGTCCATCACTGGTCAACCGAAACGGTGTCTTCCTCCATCATGACAATGTTCGTCCAAACATGGCACGGTTGAATCTAGAAAAAAAATTGCTTTTGTTTAGAGCGATCTTCATCTCTATTTACTGGACCTTCCACCTTGTGATTCTCATTTATTTAGTCAATACAACAAGTTTTATTTGGTGAATATTACTTTCATATAAAAGATGTGGAAAGTGATATAAAATTCTATATTTCGTCTAAATTGAAGGACTTCTTCAAGACTGGACTCCACTGCTTGGTTAAACGATGTGAAGCTATTAAAAATAATGATGGAAGCCACTATGATGAATAAATTTATCTTTTGCTGAATGAAAAATTGATTTACTTTCAATTTAAAAACGTGAAACAAATCTATTCCCAACTAATTAGAATCTTGTTAAATTCCTGAAAAAATAAAGGAATCCATCCTAAAAAGTGTACACGCAAGAAATATTCTGCGGGACAAAATTCACGGCTAAAAAATTCCTTCAAAACACGAGTGGCCCAAAAATGATTAAAGGGACTTCTCGTAAAGAGTGCGAAGAATTTGAGAAAAATGCTCGAAATATGAGTTTTCGCTGTTAAGTGGCGGAGCTGCTTCTCTCACTTAAACTTATGGAACCGAGTCAAATTTTCCTTTAGAATTTTCTCTCCTCGTAATAATGCAGTTCGTAGGAAATAATAATCATCTCTTTCCTTAGAAGCCTCTAGTCCCCTTCTCCCAACCTGGTAGCCTCTTAGTCCTGATTCCGGTTGTGGCGTTGGAACCCTAATACTAGGGTATGTGCTCTTCAGGGAAAGTCTCGTTAAAGAGGTAATTCGGCGCATGATCTCGGCTGTTCGACTCCGTTGAACTCATCCTCGCCTATTTTGATCCCGGAGAGAATTGAGGACGTTCTCTTGGATCCAATTCGTCCTTTGACACCGCAATGCGAAAACAAGGAATTCACATTTCCTTAAAATTGACCAAAGGAAATCAGGAATGTGGATTCCAAATGTGACTATTTATTCCATATTAAGCCTTAATAATATATAATTTTCCCGGATATCATTGCATTTTATTTTCGAAAATGAAGAAAGAAACTAATATGACTTAATTAAAACACTGGTGAGTTGCCAATAGGTAATTAATCCTGTCAATTTTATTATTTTCATATAAAGTAGGCCTGTAGAATGATCACAGTTATAATCAGTTTAATTTTGAACAATCTTCAGGTCTACGTTATTTATTGAAGTGATTTGGCAAATCCGTCTTCTTATTATTCTTTTTCTACTGCAAATCTTTCCCGTCTTAATATCGAGCCGTGATTTTTTGTCAGCCTCTTTCGCCCTCATCGATCGAGCATCTCCTCTCCGCTAATCCTTTCTTTCCTTCGTCTTCCCTTTAACACTTTATTTATCTTCTCCAACGGATCTAGCCCCAATCTCCAGTGCAATCACTTGATTTTTATTTCGTCTTCTCATTATTAATTATTATTACCTATTACTCTTATGTAAGATATTATTCTATGTAATACTTCTAGCATCCTATTTAAAATGAAACTTTCCAAACAAATGTGAACAACTCTATCATTAAGGGGAATTAAAATGATACTATCTACAGTTTTATTCATCCAAAATCGCCTAATATGGTAATGTTTTACAAGGTTTCTCACTCTACGCTTAATCCCCTACACCGAAATATGTACAGGAGATTTATTTCCAAAGAGGAGATTCCCATAATGGCGCGGTGTCTCTTTTCATAACTCGACAAAATAATCCCATTAAACATTTAACGCGTCATATTAGTGAGAGAGGCGTTTCACTGAGTGGAAATAGCTGAGTCTAGCTGTGTCTTATTGAGTCCATGACTGAATCAGGACCCTGAACCTCTAGTCAGCCCCTCAGTCATAATAGACCGAGAACGGTGGCTCATTATAGGATGGCAGATGCAAGGCGATTCTCGAAGTGGAAATAGCAGAGTCCAGCTGTGTTTAATCGTGGCCATGACTGTATCAGTACCTTACTCCTATAGTTGCCCCTTCGGCCAAAACGGAGGGTGAAAGGTGGCCCGTTATGGACTGGTTGATGCAGGTCGGAATTGCTTTATTAGGGAGGGAGACTCTGATAAGTAATCAGATAAAAAAGTGAAACGGATAGAGAAAAAATACAAAGCAGGGAAGGGAACCAGAAAGAGAAAAACAGATAGAGAAACACAAAGATAAACAGAGCGATAGAGGGAGACAAAAATTTAGCTAGAGTAAGAGCTAAGGACAAACATACAACCAGAGTATTAAAAACAGGCAAACAAACCTAGGAGAGGAGAGAGTCTCAAGGAGTGACAAGGAATAGGAGTACCTAAAGAGATATTGCTATAACTAGCAAGGAGGTACAATCGATGGAAAGCCCTAACATCCAGCTTAAGGAAAAGCATTGAAGGGACGAGGCTTCTCACCACCCAAAGCTTACTTTTAACTCCGTGGTCAAGAAAAGGCTGAAAATATATCTAAATGAGCCGAAAAAGCCCTATGCCAGCATTCAACATTATTATTAGTTTCTGGTAAATTAACTCTGACCGATGAGTAGACATTCTACATTTTGTGAGGATATTTAGGGGGTCGACAGCTTCGTCTTCTTTCTGGGTGCCCTAGCAATGTATCCTCAAAATAATTGAGAACGACTCTGTCAACAAGATTTTTCGCATAATACACTGCGTAAAGTGGAAATAACATCCTACTTGCTATATGGAAATATTTTAATGCTTGCTTTGATCACTGTATTCTTGAAATCATCGGTGATTGAATGAAACTAGAAGAGGGGTAAAACCTTTTTATGCTTTCCAAAACATTGCTTATGATTTTTCACCCTCGCATAGTTGCGAAATGTAAAGAGCAAAAATGGTTGCCTTATGCGTTGGAGTTTATACCTCCAGGAGTATCAATTTAAAATTAATTATATAAAAGGATCCGAGAATTGTGTTGTGATAGCCTGAGTAGGAACCAACTAGAGCCTACCTAAACTAATACATGATAAATTTTTTGCTTTTAAGTTTTAGGTTTAATTTTTTTCCTTTTCTTTAAAATGAATTTATCGGAAAATAGGTTTCTCTGTTAAGAACGATCCGGTAACCTTTTGTATCGTTCGGATCATTTAATTGCCTGTATTTTATATTTCGCTTTGTATCCTTTTGTATTGTGTGTTGTTTCTTTTAATCCTTTGTGCATGTTATTTATTTCTTTTTTAGATCTAGGTCGTTATTGGCCTTGGGTGATCCACCCCATTTGGAACTAACGTTAGTCCTTGTAGCCCATGTGTTTTTGTCTATGTCGAATTCACTTATTCTTTGTGTTCCTGGATACTCTTCGTACGTAAATATGTCCGGCCACCAAGGTTCCTCCCATTCAAAGTCACGCATTCCTCATTGCTCCCCCCCTCTCTGAGGTCGCGAAATTTTGAGATATTTAATACCCATGCAGTGGTTGTCAGAAGTCACTTTTTTAAAAAATTAACTTCTTGAGAATGGAGGAGTTGTCTAAAATAGAGGTTCCTTGCCCCTATGTGTCCCTTTGAAACCACGAGATCAGGCACGAGTTCAGGCAACGTGAGCGAGGGCCGTGAGAACAGTCCGAATATCCTACTGCTTTCTGAAATAAGCGAGGGATTGGTATCTTAAACGGCGCCTCTGTCGCCAGCCTGGGCGTTATCAAGTAACCCCCGTGGGGGTACTTCCCATCCATCAGCGCCGTGTTGGTTCAAAGAGAAGTTCCCCAGTGACCCCCTTGGCGGAGGCAGTAATGGTTCTGGCTGGTCCCTATATATTACACCGATGAGCCTGAGCCCCAATCAAATGGCCCATCCTTGCATACGGTGCATTTAGTTTGGCATAAACACTCACTACAGTTATTGTCGCTACTAGAGATTGAAGTGCCCTGGTTAAATTCCCTCGAATAAGCAACCGTCCTTGTTTCACCTCTTAAGGCCTCGAGCCCAAGCCAGGCTGAGACGAATCATCTATGGCCTCCTTACCAGTCATTCCTGTGTACGTACGTACAGAGACTGAATATATCCTCCCGGCCACTCCCGTAGAGTTCGATCCTATTCGCTCCGAGTAGCTCTCTTAGATCGATTATTGTAAACATCGAGTATCCATTGCAATTATTCCATTTTAAATTATTTATTGTGTATACTGTGTAAATATTAAAGTTTATTTTTTGTCTCTACTTTTTTCATAAGCCTTATAGCCCACAGCCTTAATTGTTTAATAACGGCCAAGTGCACTCTATCGTTTGTATTTAAATCCCTCGCGCTTCTTCATGGAAGTTGGTCCCAAACTTTCCCCACTTCTATCTCCCATCTCTGTCGTGACCAGAGTTGAGTAGAAGTAACGTATATGTCTGTGGGGCATTCTACGACACAAGAAAAACACCAAAAACTGTAAAATGCTATAATGAAACAGAAGAGACAGAAAATATACTGTATGAATATATACAAGGAGGTGGCCTAGTCATTCTTTTCATAATTATTTGAATCTAGATGCCATAAGTGCATTTACAAGGAAAGAATTTTTAAGTAAATCACTACGGGCAAGTTCTCGTAGGACTCCCCTCCCGTTCTCCAGGAGAATGGGACCGCAATCTCGGACCGACCCCGCGTCCGTGGCGGAATCCTTCGCGATCGCATTCTCCGCATTCTCTAGCCGGGTTGCTGCTCCGCCAGCATTCAATGCACGTCGTGATGTCGCGGAAGGCCTCCGGCTGTACTTTACCTCCATGGGCGGAGAACCTTTCAACGACAGGTTTACTCTTAGTAAGTTGCGTTGCGCTTTTGCTTCCTGCGCGGACACCGCCCATGGTCCGGACGATGTCCCATACGCCATGCCTCAAAACCTTGGTAAGCGAGACGTGGCCTTTCTGTCAGATTTATTTAACAGGATCTGGGTAAACGGTAACCTCACAGACTCCTGACGAATCGCTACTGTGCTAGCTTTTCGTAAACCGGAGAGAGATCATTCTAACCGGGCCGGTTTCCGCCCAATTTCTCTAACCTCTTACGTGTGGAAGTTGATGGAGAAATTGGTAATTGTAAGATTAGCCTTTTTCTGGACAGCGGAGGCCATTTGTGTTCTGCGCAGTGCGGCTTCCGCAAGTTCCATTCCACGTCGGACGCTCTGCTTCGACTGGAAAATACTGTCTGCAAGGCCTTCCTTCGTAGACAGCACTTCGCCACGGTGTTTTTCGATCTGGAGAAGTATTATGATACAGCATGGCGATACAGTATCATGATACCCTCCACACGATGGAGGCGAGGGGACGCCTGCGTTTTTATATCTACTTTTTTGCGAGATCGCCGATTCCGCCTACGGGTGGGGGAAGCCAATGGAGCAGGAAAAGTTTGTCCCGCAGGAATGTGTCCTCAGAGTTACAGTTTTTGTTTTGAGCATCAACGGCATTACATCAGTGCTGCCAGAAGATGCTCTTGATACGCTCTCTTTTGGCGTATCCCAGATATCAACTCTGGAGCGACGACTCCAACAGGCATTGAATTGCGTATATTGCTATACCGTAGCGCACAGGTTTCGGTTTTCTTTGGCCAAGACTATGCTGGTGAAATCTGCCGCCATCCACAGGTCCACCCCAATCCATATTTGTTTCTTAATGGTGTGCGTCTGGAAGTGGTTGAATCACCTCGTTTGCGTGGTCTTGTATTTGACCGACACCTCAGCTGAGAGGCTCATATTCGCAGCCTGAGGGTCTCTTGTACCCGCGCCATAGATATACTTCATTCCGTGACGTTCAGCGTTTGGGCTGCTGATAGGGCTACTACCTTACTTTTTATAGATCCTTTGTTCGTTTGAATCTCGACTACGGATGTGAGTTTTATCCATCCGCAGCCAAACGTCTATTGCGGAAGGTGGACTTGATCCACCACAGCGGCCTTGGCTTGGCGACCGGTGCATTTCGCACTTTCCCTATTGAGAGCTTGCTTGTCTATGCTGGAAAGATGCCATTACCTATGCACCCTGCACATTGCATTACTCGACTGTACGCACGAACGCAGCGCCTCCCTTTGTCGCTAACGACTTTCAAAGCATTCGAAGCTGATCTCGACGGTGCCTATGCCGCAGGAGACGCAAGTCAAACCCTAAGCCCTTTGTGTTTAGGGCCAGAAAACTCCTTAAAGAGCTAGATATAGCTCTCGGGCCGGTGGCTTACCTGGTTCTACCTAGAATGCCACCCTGGAGGGTACCATCATTTGCTATTTGTCACCACGCCTCTGCTCCCAATGCTTGCCTAGCGCCGGGAGCATTGCGTTCGGCAATGTATACGGATGGCTCCAAGTCCGAAGAGGGGATCGCTGCGTATGTCTTTACGGCTGAGTTAGTGGCAATACACCACTCGGTACGGGAGATTACGCGACGTGCCCGGTTTGGAGACCGGATCGTGATTTATCGCGCCTCACAAAGCGCAATGTGTGCTCTCGATACATTGAAAACTCCGCACCCTCTGGTTTCCTAGACATGTAGGAATTGCGTAGAATGAGCGTGCCGACGAAGGCGCCAAACAGTCCGCAAGAAACGGGCGACCGGACCAGCGTTTCACTCTCCCACACATAGACTATATGGCAGGAATACTGGCAGCTTTCGGGTTGCTTAGTAAAGAAGATTGAAGACCGTTGAGGGGAACTTGAAGTAGCGTGTCATTGTCCTGCTACTGTTTCCATAGACCTATCCCCACTGCCGCGACGGCTTCAGGTCGCTTTCTGTAGATTTCGAATCAAGCACACTCGTGTGACGCATCGACATTTTATGGAGCACTCGCCTGCGCCCTAGGGTGAGTACTGCGTCGTCCCCCAGACTGTTCGGCACATTCTTGTCTAATTTCCCAGTCTGGGTGATGTTTGCGCACGTTACCTGTCCCGTTACCGAGATGGGTAAGATCGCTTTTGCCTGTCCCTTGTACCCGGGACGATTTCTTGCACACCGACTTGTCGACTTTTAGACTTTTTAAAGGAGGTTGGCCTTCTCCCCTTTATTTAAATAGTTCGGTTTTTGTTTTTTTGTTATTTTAGTAGGTCACACATTCCTGCGGAAGGGGGAGGCGGACTTCCACCCGACACGGAGCTTGCTTCCTGCTCGTTGCTTTTTTCCTTTTTTGGGGGGGTTTGTTTTTTTTAATCTTTTTTTAAAGTATCCTAGTACTAGACAATTTTCAATACGACTACTAATGCCCAAATAGGAAGTCGCCAGATGAGCTCTTAAAATTTAAAAAAAGAAAAAAATCAAGTAAGTCAATAATGAGAAAATTTCCAGACGAACATTCATTCAAAGATTGGCAGAGAAGTTAACTGACTCATAAATGCAGGCAAAGAGACATGATAAAAACGAAATACAGGTGAAAAACGTAGACCATGCAACAGGAGCGCCCAAAATGTACTAACATTTTTAAACTCTTTGTAAGAAAAAACATATGCTGGGTACTTTCATGCATTGCAAACAAGTGTGAAGAAAGAGTTAAATTTTTGCCTATTTAACCGAATAGAATTTTAACAATAATTGTAATTCACTCATCCCAGCCATAATCATTAATAAATGTTATTCTTTAGTAGCCTCATTTTTTTAACTCAAAAAAATTAAATTGAAAAATCGGACTTGAACAGAAATATTCTCAAAGAGTAGTACGCTATAATTGATAAGAGAAATTTAAAGACTATGGCAGAGAACAAAGAGAGAAAATTACAGAATTGTAAACCTAAAAAGAGAATTAGTTTACTCGAAGATAATTTAGAGGAGAAGGCGAAGGTTGGAAATCAGAAGTTAAGGAGAGTTAAGAGGAAGAGATTATTTGGATGGAGAAGTTTTTTACCACTCATTTTTTAAGCTCATTTTTAAAATATTTTTTATCGATTCTGTTCTATAGTAATATCAACGATGTTTCTTTGCAGGTTGTTTTAAATTTGTGTTATTTTAAAGGAAAAGAATTCTTTGGTTATCGCATTCTTAAATCTTTTGTTTGCTCGCTTGAAATCTTTAATCTAGCTGCTTCTTGGTTTCCTAAATCAAAAAATGAGTCATAATAAATTATTGAAAACTTTAAGTATTTTAAAGTCTCTAATGAGATAAAAGCGTAGAGGAGATTTTTCAGTGAAAGTAAATTGATTTGTGTCCACTCTTTCTTTGATATCTCTTACTACGTTCTGGAATTCTTTGCTTAGAGACTGGACGTATTGCAATAATAAAACGTTTCTTCACATATGTGGAGACCAGAATTGCAACGCATACTCCAAAAGATGACTTACCATCATTTTATATGAATGCAAATTAATAGATTTTGATTTAAATTTAATATGTATCGCTCTGTATTATTGAATCCTAGGTGAAAAAATGATGCTTCTATAATTCTTTTTCAATTATTGAGATAAATCTTGATTAAGAATCATGACTACTTTTCCAATTTAGAGGTGGGTAAAATTTGGCTAACCATAACATAACCTATGTAAACTATCCTGCAATTGTTCACTTTGAATTAAATCTGACAGAGATCATAGTAACTAATATTTTGCGTTTGTAAATTGTTTCGTGTCATCTGCAATTTTTTTAACTTTACATAATAAATGTTCCGATAACAGATAGCGGAGGAAGTACATTAGTGACCGATGCCTTTGATAAATATTTTTTCCATTCACACCACCTCGATTTTAGTACACTGCCCCTTATTCGATGCACTTTTAGCTTCAACCAACGTGTAAAAATGCATGTCACAATGCGTTTAAATCTTATTAGAAATGCAAGTAAAACCGGTTAAAAAAGCAAATAGGTACTGTTTTAATAATTTCTTTACATCCTACTAAAAAAGTATTAAGAAAATGGTATAAACATTTAAAACGTGTTATAAACGTATGTAATTAAAGCACATAAAAAATCTCTACAAATATCATTGTGATAGAACGGGTTGAGGCCGCTTAATTTCAACCACTATCACATGTTATTTAAAAACACGATGCTACCCACGTGCATCTTCGCTTTGAAGTCGGGCGCCTTATCGCAGCCACCGGAGTCAATGTTTAAACAAGGAGGTTTATCTTCCCCCGTTCGCCCCATGGCCGACCTCGCCAGATTGAGTTAGGCTTATGAGCAGATAAGGTATTTTTCTCAGGCTAAGCGGTGCATTCGCTCGAAGCCCCCACTCCATTGTCCCCCACGCCAAGGTAATGTCCCAACTATTTATATGGAAACTTTACCACTAAGATGAGATTAGAGATCCAGATTTTCTTCTGGAGACATCACTACGGTCCAGTCTCACCTTGTGCACCAAAGGGCCCTCGAACTCGAGATCCACCATCACTTGTCTAGAAGAAGGACAATATTCCTTGAGTGCCAAGGTTCGAACCTTCGTGACGCCAAGTCCACTAGGCTTCCCCTGTTGTTCAGAAAGAGAACAACGTTAGAACAGCCATTGTTCTTTTGAGCCCGTTGACAAGAAACGGTTCTCAACCCCCCCCCCTGTTGTTCAAAAGAGAACAACGTAACACAACCATTGTTCTTCCAGCCCGTTCGCCAAGAAACGGTTCTCACCCTTCCTCCTTGTTGTTCAGAAGAGAACAACATTAGAACAGCCATTGTTCTCGAGCCCGTAGACAAGATACGGTTCTCACCCCCCTTGTTGTTCAGAAGAGAACAACGTAGAACAGCCATTGTTCTTTAAGCCCGTTCGTCAAGAAATGGTTCTTATTCCCAAGACGCCACGTCAGGATCATTTAATTCCCCACCCTTCGGCTGGAACACGCCAGCGGACCGAAAATTCCTTCACGTCGCCTTCCTCTGCACAACAAGTGTATTTACGTAAGCTGAACGTTACCTTTGAGTATTTAACCCTTTTGTCAACCCTATCCTGTGCTTTAAATGGTTTAGCGAACCATCCCATCCCTTTAACTTTATATTTGTTCTACCTTTTCAAATCTCTTAATCCTCGGATTAGTTAGATTTCCCACGCCCCTTTCCAATTCTCTGTTTATGTCAATATTTCCCGCTTTTGTGTGTTTTTGATAGTTTTTATTAATAAAACTCTATTTTATTTATGATAGCCCTATTATTATCCTTGAGCTCAGTTCCACTTCTTAAGCATATCGAAGATACATAATATCGATCAACCCAGACATCCACGCACTCTAAAGATAATTAAATAAGTTCCCTCAACGAATAGTTATATATGGTATATCGTCGAGAGTCCAATCTACGACAATCATATGCAGTGGTAAATGTTGTAGTCCAACGTGTTTAGGACCTGTTAGAAAGCACTAGCGGATTATTACGTTGCAGTTCGTCTCATCCATTACATCATAGCCTAAAATATACCATGTTCAACCACCTCTGATCAAAACCCCGACCAGTTACTTCTCAATAGTGAAACACAAATTATTTACATGACCACCGATTCACTAGTCCCTGCTTTCGGTATGAAATGTGGAAGTAGTTTTAAGAGACTTGTTTGCCCTCCCTGGACTACACTGCTTATCTCTTACTTGTTTTTTACCTGTATTCCCCATATTTTCAATTATACTAATCCACTAGTTACATCTCCGAGATAAAGCATCTTTATTTCTGTATTTATTTAAATTAGAATTCCAACACAACACATCGCCACTGTAGCACACCCTTATAAACATTCGGTTTTCTGGTCGAACGATCCATCTCCTAATCCTTGTTCACTCGGTACTGCCAAACACATTTCACATCTCCACCCCTGGAACATTTCACCTTCCCCCAAAGTTTTAACCCATTTTACCCCACGGAGCATATTTCAGGAAAGGCAGCATTTGATCACAGTTGCCCTGTTTCATCTGCTATAATTTTTAAAACTTTTTCGCACACACACACACACACACACACAGAGAAAAACGAATGTATTTTCTGGCTATTTTGTGTCGCCCATCTTGACCACTTTTATCCCTCTTATCCCAAATTAATATTAGAAAATAAAGGAATTATTGTGTAGAGGAAGAGAAGGGTTATTATTATTATTAATTTAAATATTGTCTCACTATGTTAGTCACTATTAGTTGATGCGATTCGGTGATAAAAGGAAAGCAACCACAAACAACCAATTGATCCACAACAAATAAAATGAACAAATAATTCAAACATACAAAAAGTATTATCTGCCAAACAAGCAAATATGTACAAAAAGAAACAAAAGAAAGATCTGAATCGACAGAATGATTTAATCCAAAAAGTCGAATCAACCTGAGGGGCTTAATCAATCAAATCAATGAATGATGAAAATAACGAGAGCATTAAACCCAATGTAGTCTCAAGAGTGTAGACCATTCATTTTCAGTGAGTGAGATAAAAATAGTGAAAACAAACAAATACACGAAGAAAATATTCATTTAAAAATTCAGGATTATTTACAAGCAAATCTCTAAACAAAGACGTTTTCCTTATGCGAAATTTTCCGCTCAAAGAATCTTTGCCAACCACAGTTGTGAGAAATGCGAGAACAAAGACCTGTTAGATAAAGACGAACGTCTTGTCATGTTCTCTAGATATTTTTTTTTTTAACAAAGAAGCGAAAACAAAAGAAGCAAATTCTGCTACACCCTTTTGAAGGGGTAATGGGAAAGGTAATTGTTTAAGAGAACTCAAATGAAAATTTGCAGAAGCAAAAAAGCCAGTGAGCCACTTTCGTGTGTTAGGTCCTGGAGGGCGACCAAACATTCAGGTCTTAGCTGCGCCATAAGCCACATGCTAAGGACGACCTTCCTTTATAGAGACGCGGAAAATGCATAGAAAATGAATAGAAATAAAATCTTAATCGAGGTTTTATTTTGAACAAAATAATATTTTTTATTGAAAAGAGACAAGTCTCGGAATTAAATAAGCAGTTTGGCAATGTGTGTAATGGAATGTACGAGGGATATTACAAGAGAAAAAGATGAGGCTGGTTGCAAATGAGTTGATACTTGGGAGATTGCAGTTTTTGGCGGAAAAATCAATTGGATTTAAAATTTTGGTGGAAAAGGAGGGAGGGGTTCAGAGAACGCCATCAATTGGGGTTTGTAGTGTTTGCGAAGGAGATCAGGCTGCTGTGCTAGTGAGAGAAGGGGTGCATGATGAAATTGGTGATAGTAAATGTAAAGGTGTGCGAGTTGAATATGTGGTTGGGGCCGGAGTGAGAAAACACTAAAATATTGTGTAATAGATGAGAATAAAGTGAATTTGAAAGGTATGTGCTTGGGGACCTCAGTCCAGGCATGTGGCCTGAAAGGACGCGAGGCTACATCACATGACACCCCATTGTGTTCAAGGGCCATAGTAGAGGATAAAAATTATGGGTGTCTCTCTATTAGCGAGTCGTTGATGCGCGCCAACCGCACCATGCTGTAAGAGATCGAAATTGAATACTTTGTTGCCTCATCGTTTACCCCAATCCACGGCTAAAATAATACCGATCAGAAGCCTCATTTTGGTCGATCACTGAAAAATGGTACCATTTCGACCATCATTTCCTCATCGCTGATCGCCTTCTTCTTTGTTCTCATAAAAATTTGACCAATTAGAAGGAATAAAGACAAGCTCGGGATTGGGGCGTTCAAATCCCCACAAAGACGTCGGACCCCAAATAAATGAAACTTCATTTGAGAGTTAATCAATAAAGAAGATATAAACGAGATCATACAATGTTCGGACAAAGAAAAGTAATTAAATAAATGAATATAGGGAATGATGATAATAATAATGAAAAATGGAATTCCAATCGAGAGCCTCTTGTTTGCTCCTCTCAAAGATGCTTCTTTGGAAGCTGAACAAAAGAGGAGATCCACAAGATCCTAATTATCAGAGAGCGAATCTTTGAATCTGCGAAAGATTAAGGAGAGTTGCGCGCCCTGTCAGGTTTTAGCGCTTTAGAATGTTTTATAGGGTTAAGCTACTCTCACACATTTACACTTACCTTTACATCAGCACTCTTTATACAAACCTCCAATCGGAAATTACCCCTAGAAGATGCCCTCATTGTTCTCTTTTTATTTTTTAGTAAATTCACTAAATCATCTTATGCGAGTTGTGGGGTAATCCAATGGGGGTAAATAGATAAAACTAACATAGGAGTAAAGAACTTCATTGATATATGTAGAATCTAAAAATTATTCTAGGATCGAAGGTCCTTGGTAATAATAGCCTTATCTTATCCTTTTAGAGCCGTTATCTAGATTTGTATCTATCTATGAATAATTGCTTATAGAATGTAGCGAGATTTAACGTCTAGAGAGGTTCTGTCAGCAGAAAATGACAAAGGGGTAAATAGAGTGTCGTCTACGACAGTCACATATAACCTTTCTAGAGCTGTTACTTGGAGCGGTCTCCTGAGCAGAGATAAATAGGGAGCTTATCTAGAGGGACATCTGAAAGCCTCTAAAAGGACTGTTCAACTAGAGCTCCACACTTGCTCTTCAATCAACGTGATAGGTCTAGAGCGGTCATTAGGGAGGTCATATCGAAACTTCTCTAGACCTGTCTCTAGATCAGCCTCCTGTAATAATCGTTTGAATTAGAGTCCTAGAGCAGGGATTATTGTTATTATTATTAGTAGTAGTGTAATAAGAAAACAAATGCTAACGAGGGCATGATGGGCAGGAGCTTTGTGAAGTCCTGATATGAGTGATGTAGTTGGGTGAAGTGAAATCCCGCGTAAATTACGTAGTCTGAAGAATGGGGCCTCTCTCTTATCCCCAATGGTCTAATGGTACTTGATCCATCTCGCAATTGGTTACAAGGTATTCTTATGCAGAGGTGCCAATAAATATTCGATTCACTCTTCGGTACCCGTCGTTTGCACTCTTTTCGTTCTTTAAGTGCAAAATCTTCTCCAAAATTCCGCCTCACGTCGTTGATAGAAAACTAAACTCAAACCAAAGTTTCACCAAGAATGAAGTTGTATACATTTCGTTAATATTCGGCACTTATTTCATTAGGAGAAGACTAAAAGTAACCGATACACATTTTTAAAGGTTTTTTGTTGAAAATTAATATTGATTTAGAATATTTTTAAATAACGAAAGGAAAACATAATTAATATTCGCCGATTATATTAAAAATAATGGTAGGAGTTTTTAGAAAATTAACAGAATATCTCTGCAAAAGATTCAGGATAATTTATTGGTAAATTATGGATATTAAGAATATTGTTAGAATAAACCGCAAAATAATCGGAATATTATCAGTTTAATATATGAACAAACAGTATTGGATGTAACCGTGTTTGCCCAGATACAATCACCAATGAATTAATTCCATCCTTCCACCTTATCCGAGGTCGTCTTTTGGGTGTCTTTATCTATAAATGTGTTCGATCAAGGATTTATTTCGTACATCTTCCCACTTATCTTTTAGCAATGAGTCCTACCCATTCAACTCCACGAGAGAACTTTTAATTAACTTTGCTTTATCCTTCACACGAGTTTGCATTATTTTCCAAGATATTTGTTGTATTCTCGGTGTTATTCTCGAGATTGAATAAATGTGTCGCTTTAGGATTTGCAGCGTTTGGAGATCTGCGGCAGACGCGACTTGCGCCTTTTCACCGACGAGTTTCCTCAGAGGCCAAAATGGACTGGGGAGCGCCCGAGACTGAGGCCAGATAGCCCCCCGACCAATCTCTGAGAGTGGAAGAGTCCAATCGAAAGGAAGGTCAGTGGTAATACATAGGGGTAGAAGCTTAATGAGAGTGGGTTGGGTGTTTGTCTGTCCTTCATATTTCAAAGCTGAAGTGGGTAGTTTGCCATCGATGTGGAAGTTAAAGGGTGTTCAGGAGAGTTGCGGGACTTTGTAGGTACGAGTCTTTCAACTAGTCTCCTCCCTAGGCTTCTCGGTTTACGAACTTCCCATTTCCCACCCCTTTGATCACATTATTGTCCTTCATAACGACGTGGCGCTGTGTATTGGGACATTTGTGTCCAATCGGGGCCAATCCAGGGGCAGATGGCCCTAACCTCGCACTTTCACATATCCAATCCGAGCACCTATATCATCCGGGTATCTCTCTTCCTTTTACACACTCGTGCAATCAATCCATCTATCCACCCCTACGACCTTCATTCTCAATTTCAACCAAGGAGGGAGACATTCGTCACTGGAGCCAATAAAAAGAGGGAGAGGCAAAGGAAAGAACTATGAACAAAAGAGACAGAAAGATCTAAAAATTCATAAAACTAAAAGAAAAATCAAAGTTACGAAAACTTTTTATTAAAAATCGGATCCTCAGCAAAAAAAACAAATATTGGAAGAGAAATTGGTCACAAAAGGTGGAGGGAAAATATGTATAGGTACATAGATCAAGACAACTCTCCCTTCCCGGCTTGTTATTTCAACCATGGCATTCCTATGTTGCAATGTCTATGATGACATGACTATTTAGTCATGCATAAGTTGACCTGCTGTTGCAATGTTTGCAATCTTATAAACCTACATCCATTCTGCTGCTCCTCTCCACTAATAGCAGAGAAGAGGAAGATACTCGATTTTTTTTAAATTGAAATATTTTATCTAAGGATGATCTCTAACAGTCGCCATGGACTCGAGACCATCCATATTTCTTTCTAATTTCAATGGACCACAAAGAAGGACCCTCCCTCGAGTGCTATGAAAGAGAGCATCTGAGTTTACGAAAAATGAAGATCAGGTCATCGCCTGAACTCTTGAACCACTCTTGAACCAACAAAAAAGAATATTACTGAGGAATGTTTGGTTTCTCCAATGTAACAGCGGATAAAAATTGCAAGATAGATTAAAAGGTTTTGCAAAATAGGATAAATACCAAAAGATTAGAACAGATGGACAAACGTTAGACCAAATATTAGATACTCATTTTTGAAGAGAAGCCAATGGCCAAGTGTGAGTGAGCTAAGCTTTAAGGACAAAAGATCGCATTTGGTAGGACATGAATCCTGCAGATACTTGATTGACAGCTCTGATCGGTGGCTGTGGGATTGGCCGCGTTCAGCGTTGGGTAGGAAGTCTTTCAGTGACCCGTTAAGTAGCTGTAGAACCTAAGGGGTTTTGTTGTACAGGAATTAGGTAGATAGTAGATAGTGTTTTAGTGCCTTAAAGTACACAAGTGACGTAGTAGAAATTTAGTATGTGGAGGTATGCAGCAAGATGATACACATGTGAATAATCAGCCAGGATTGGAAATTCTCTCACATTATTTATATCATTATCTTCGCACCATCGGATTATAACGCAATTCAATCCCGCATACTTCATTGCAAGTAATGAATGAGAAAAAGAGTGAAAATCAGCTAACCTTTTTCAACTATCTCTTTCAACGCTAATTTAGTACTTAAAAGTTCTTTAATAATAAAGAAGAAACTACATTATGGTTTTCTTTCATTGTTCTGGTAACCAAATTGGATGAACATTATACTACAACTCATCCATTTCGTTTTACTCTATAAATTCTGCCTCAGATATAATAATTCATTATCAACCGACAAACAACTATTGCTTCAACGGCCACCTTCGAACCCACCCCAAGCTAAGGAACTCTTCAAAATTTACGCAGCCAAAATGGCGTTAGAAAAATATATTGAAATTTCAGCCACAAAAATGACGTTCGGTTCAATCAAGGATTCTGTTAAGCGTTTATGGCCTGAGAAATTGGCATAGTCGTTATCAGTGAAGATTTGCCTGCGATAAGGCCTCAATTTCCAGGTATTTTCAAACATTTAAATTTTTCATTTGCAACATCTTTTCGCCCCTTTCAAACATAACATAAATCTACAAGAAGCTTTTTCTGTACACAAAACCTCCTTTTTGAAGCGAAAGGTACAACCTTAGTTCCATTTTAGCCTTATTCATTTCTCTAATCGAGTAATTCAACGGAGAAGCAAATAGGCAGAAAACCTTTAATTTTGAAGGAAAACACAGGCAGGGATAATAAAGGGATTTGCAACTACAAAACTATAACCGGAAAGGGGAGTTTTTTCCCCTTTTTGAAACTTCATTGTATTCTATCTTATCCCTGTTCGTATTCTCGCTATTTATGAATATAATGAAATAGTTGAGATACAATAACCCACGAGGGCATCTGACCTAGAAAGTTTTGATCTCATTGCGTAAAGAAAGGGTTGAAGTTAGGGGAAGCCCAAATGTGTGAAAGATATAATAAAAGAGGACTCTACTTGAGGATCTACGATTAAACAACGAGCGCACACAAAGTTACCAAATTCCTGTCTGGTTATTATCCATTAAATTATATAATTAATTAATTGACCGTATAATTAAACAATTACGCATAAGGAACTTCAATATGTGTTTGATTGCGACGCTGCGAAGAGATTAATGTGAATGTGTCCATCGGGGTTCGATGGGAAAAATGATCTTTCTCTAGACCAGTCGCCTGCTTCTCAAGGAGCTCCGGTAAGGAGAATGCTCCTGGCCTACAAGTCGAGTTTCAAAAGTCAGCCTCTTATTGCATAAGTCCTTATGCAAGTCTTAGCAAGGCCTAACATAGTCTCTTTCGCCCCTATTCTACGTTAGTTGCCTGAGCCTATCTCTTTGCCTAATATTCCCCTCTTTGTTTTCTGATCATAAATGGCGGAAATCAGATAAAAGCTTATAAGTATATGGTTAAAAAGCAATGGTTGCCTCTCAGAACCTTCATCAGGCGCCTCTATGAGAGGCGCCCAGTCAAATAAGTAGCTGTATCAAATAGACCAATTTAACAACCACTATATACGAGGGGTGGTCAATAAGTTTTGCGAATCGGTAGGACAAAACAGAGGAAGGGGGACGGCTGCTTTTGGGGGTGTTAGGACAAGTTATGACAAGTTATGAAAAGTCATGGCCTGCAGCCGCACCCTCCTGCCTCGTTTATTTAAGAATCAGTAGCTGATCGAAGATCATCAGTGACAACTTTTTCAACAATGGAGAAGGTTTTAGCACCGCACAGTGAACAAATTTTTGACCAAGGAAGCCATGAATGCAAAAGAGATCCATGAACGCATGGTTGCAGTGTACACCGACACCGCCCCTTCCTATGCAACCATAGCTCGCTGAAATAGGGAGTTCCGCCATGGTCGTGAGTCCCTTGAAGATGACCCCCATCCAGGACGCCCGTCAGACGTAACCAACGAGAACAATGTGGCCCGTGTGGATAGGAGGATCCTTGAAAATCGAGAGGGAAAGGTCGAAGAAATCGAGCGAGAACTTGGAATATCCCATGGAAGTGTTATCAACATCATTTACGACAATTTAGCCATGACCAAGGTCTCTGCCCGTTGGGTCCCTAGAAAAATCACGCCCCATAATCGACTTCAACGTCGTCAAAGTCCACAAGGCCAGAGTTGCACAGGCTGCCATGCGCGAGTGCTGTTTCGAGGAGCTCAACCATATCCCCTACAGTCCAGATCTGGCCCCTAGCGACTACATTTTATCCCGCAAGTTCAAGGCTGCACTGCGTGGACGCCAGTTTGGCGACGATGAAGATGTCCAGCTCGCCGTCTAGGAGTCGATTGAACAGCAGTTGGGAGATTTCTGGTTGTCTGGAATTCCAAGCCTTAGGGACAAGTGGCGCAAGTGCATTGGGTAGTTATATTGAAAAATAATAAAACACTTTTCCTCATATCTCGTTTCCTTATATCCGAATTGCAAAACTTACTGACTGCCCCATGTATGTGCCTATTTTGTGGCTAAATTTCATTTGATGTTATTAAAGGTAACAAGAAAGGTATAAGGGTAATCTCCAGGATTAAAACGCCAATCTTCCATCACCCTGATCTCAGTCGGCCATTCACTGCTCAAATAGACATTCAATTGATCAAAATTATTTGCTTTTTCTTCTTAAATTAATGTTATTTATCGGACAAAACGTTATATAGAATCTAGACATATTTTAATTCGCTGAAATTACTAAATCTAAAATAATTCTGAATTAGTTCAACTTTTATGCATATTAAACAGTTGTATTTGATGAATTTAAATAGTTATTGTAATTGTCGCGATGCACTAGACATGAAACCACTGCATCAAGATAAATAAATACCCAACACGTAACGTGGGTATTTCGAGATATAAACGTGTGTACAGAATAAAACAATCATTAAATTATGGTTTCCTTCATAAAAACAGGGTTTAAAAAAACAAATATTTGTATTTAATGGCCAAAACTCCAATTATATTCTCAATTTTAATTTCTGCTCTCTTTATTGTACAGTAAAACGGCCATTATCTGCTAATTAACCATTTAAACTTATTTAAAAATACGTATTTAAGTTCCATATATGGCAATGATATCGTAATTAGGTGAATTAATTATAGCTTTATATTTGCTAAGCTTATCTCTCATCTTCCTCGATATAAAATATATTCCTTCTAAGTATTCTCTGTTCATATTTAACGGGATGAACTTCTTCAAATATTATCCTGTTGCTAACTTTTATTCTCATTATTATTCTCCCCGTGAAAGTTGAAGATTATAATCAGTGAAAGAAAAAAATTAGCGAGAGAAAAAACTTTTTCTTCCCAACGAAATTTTGAGATACTTTTTACATTTGCAAAGCGACCTTTAAAATGTTTTAACCAAATAGTTGAGAAAAATTAATTAAAATCTCAAAGGCGAAACTACCGACACCCTCTTCAAACGAACTACTAATAACGATAATAAAAGGCTGAATAAATGGAAGAGGGTGGAAAATAAACGCGAGTAAGTAGCTTATTGTATTCAGAACGAGAAAGGAGGTTTCATTTAAAGAGGATTTCGAGCAACTAAAAAAGCGTTCGAGACACGAAGAGAACCCATCCAAACAACAAAGAAAGGCAGAACCTTTCATTAAACCAAACCGGATACATTTTTATTGAGCTACAAACGATCCGGATATTGATTGACTTCAATGCCTTTAAAATAATCCTTTTAAAATCGAAGGAGCTAATAAAAAGCTGAGGGAAGAAGGAAGGGCTGCAAGGAACCAGGAGATATTACCTGAATAGAGAAGTGGAGAGTATCCGGATTCATTAGAATGAAATCGAGAAAGGAAAAAAAACCCTAAAATATTCGTAGGAAAGAAAAGATATGGTAAGGATTCGTAAAAAAACAAGAGTGATGAGGGTTTTATGAAAAAGAGAATTAGTAAGGATGGATTCGTAAAGAAAGAACGCAAATGATGAAAGCGATTTAGAAAAAAGTACATCAAGAAGAGATTCTATAAACAAAACCGAAATTATGAGGAAGTCGTAAAAATAATAAGATTGTTGAATGAGATGAATGTGAAAAAGAATCTCAATTAGGAATATTTCGAAAGAACACCAGTGTGTAGTGATTCATATATGGGTATTGAAATGATCGGCGCTAGTAGAAAATAGTAAAATTGATTAAAGTTTCGTTAAAAAGAACTTAAAAGATGAGGTATTCTTAAAAAAGAACATGAAAAACACTGAACAACAAATTTCAGTGTCAAAATAATAAAAATAGATCTCATGTGTATTTGAATATGAAGTGTAGTGTGCTAAATTCTAATTTGATAACAAAAATTTCATATCACGAAACATTTTCTTGTAGATTTCCGCTTTAATAATTTTGCAATTGATACCGATTTCCACGATACCATAAATGTATTGCGCTCCCAAACTCAGATTAAATGTATCAATTGTAATTAATTCTTGAATATATTTATTAAATAACCAACTTCGTTAGCATTATTTAATGTATCTACCTATATTTTGGTAATTACCTCTTCGTTTGTAAGACGTCTCAGGTGTGTCACGCTTCAGGTTGCAGCAGAAGTTAGCCAGCATAAGATGACGAATCTGAGGGCCTACTAATAGGCCTTCTTTAATCTTGGCATGACTTATTTAAGGAACATCGCTTTGAGTTGGTGGAAACATGGCTTGTTATGTTGCAGTGCTCTGGTCAATCGCTCCATTAGGCCTAGTTTTATATGCAGTGGTGGCAAAATGATTTTCTCTTCCTTAACTATTGAGTCATGAATATAATTATGGCATCCAGGCGTCATAGTTTCCCGAGGTGACCATTCTGAGGGTACATAAGGTTCTCATCGGGCCCTACTGTCCCACCTGCAAAGGAGTCACATAAACTTTGGGTATCCATTTCGTAGCCCATTAAGTAGGGATAGAAACTTTAATATCTGTTAAGCAGAATTACCAATTCATTGAATGGTTCTTTGGCTCCATCCAGACCATTGGTACGCCCAACATGAGGCCAGGCCCTTTGCCTTTACCCAGGCAAAAAGGGAATTTGTAAACTTGACACAACAAATGTGAGCTGCACACCGTTTATCCTGGTCAACCACTTTACCTCCATAGTACAACTGATGAAGTTTCTCCACAGGTTTCTTCTCTTTTTAATTCTCTATTCATATTAGTTCTGTCTCCTGTAAAGAAAAAACAATGCGCTATGTGAAAAATAATATAAATAGTAACAGCAAAAAATATTAAAGTAAAAATAGGAAACATTTATAGTAAGTTACAAAATGATCAAGCGTTACCTAAGAGTTACCACGGATCTGGAGCCACTGAACTAAAGAAATATTGAGGATACTTTCATAATTTCATAGAATAGGTTGACAAATACCTTAGAAACACCCCATGAAAATCATATCAATACCCGTTTATAACTTTTAGAGTTGTCAGTTTCAGCCCAATCCTGTTTGCATTCAATCCTTACGGAGCATTTACCCCAGTGAATCCGCATTTCATCATTGATCGAGGTCAAATATCTTCTTTGACTTAAGTCATCATCAAGATATCTCTTTATCTCCTGATTGCGCTGAATCCAGCCAGAAACTGCTTATCGTTAGGAGGCAGCATCCGAGTAAATGTGTTCCAAATCATCTCGAAATCTCCATCAAACCGATCAACATTCGTTCTGAACTTTCAACTCACTTGGAATTTGCAATTCTAATCGTTCACACACAAAAGGACAGTTAATGACAATTTAGAGACACAAGAGTAATAATAACAACACTTTTCAACAAGGTTGCACAGATCTCAAACACGTTTTGATCTGGATAAACCCGTTCCCTTCGGGGTAGCTTCATTAAAGTTGGTTGCAGAACATTTTGAAAACTGATGCTCGTTTATGACAAACCACCGCCAGGCACATCTAGCAATTGCAATATCGCCCACTCACTTTCCATTCAGCCCTTTTCCTCTAAAGAACTCATTCACAAATTCAGTTCTCCTTCTCACTCTCACGAATACCACGGCAACTTTTTAAAATGGATTTTGGATAGATTTATTCCTCTCATAAAGCGATAATTGCTAAATATTAACAAAATGTATACAATTATTTGGTGAAACGTTTATTCATGATTATTTTACAGACAATATTCCTACATGAATTGTAATTTGGAGGAAAATATTGCAAGTAATGTGTGAAATTAAAGCAAACGACGGGTATTTGAGCGTGAATTGTCTATTTATGCACAACCCTGTAAAATAATACATTTTAACCAATTGAGAGATCGATCAAGTACCATTAGACCAGGGGAATAACAGAGAGTCGCTTAACCTTATACTTGGCGCGCTACGTAATTTCCGCGGTTTTTCACCTCACCCAATTACACCACTTACGTTAGGACTACACAAAGCTGCCGGACGACGTACCCTCGTTAGCCTTTGCCTTCTAAAAAAGTACCCTTATGAATGGCAATAATAACTGTTCTTGGGGTCTAATTAAATTGTTCCAGGGGACTGATCTAGAGGTTGCCGTCGTAGACTGATTTAGAGTCAGGTCTAGAGCAGTTTCTATGTATCAGACCTCTCCAAAGACTGCTCTAGACCCCTATTACGTTAATTTCACTTCACCCTAGAGCTCTAAATAGGAACTATGAAGATTTCCTATTAGACTCTTCTATAGGTCGCTCTAGATGACCTTAATGTTACATTTATGTTCAGTAAACCGCTAAAAGCAACATTTCCTGAGACGTTATATGAGACCCTATTATGGGCCGACTACTGGACTCGGTTCACTTCTGTACAGCACAGCCTTTCTAGACATTAAATCTAGCCACGTAATTCAAGCCATTCTTACATATGGAATAATTGCTCTGGAAGGATGCTAGTAGGGAATCAACAAGGCCCCTAGTTCCTCGAATTATTTCTAGATTCGAAATGCCTGAATGAAATTATTTGATTCTAATCTAGAGTATTTTACTCCCTCCTTCCATTGGATTACCCCACAACCAACATCCATTTAACTGTATTTAATACAAAATAAAAAGAGAACAATGAGGGCATCCTCGAGATATAAATTATGATTGAAGTTTTGTAAAGAGAGTGGTTACGTATAAAAGATTCTAAAGCACTAGGGTCTGAATGGGCGCGCAACTCTCCTTATTATGTCCTTCTCTCAAAGACTCGCTCTGGGAGAATTATCTTTCGAATCACCGCTTTTGTTCAGCTTTCAGAGGACCATTTTTTTAGAAATAACAAAAGCCTCTTGGTTATAATGCCATTGTTACAGTTATTATTATCATCATTATTAATATTACATTCGGGCCATATTCATATATTTAATTAGTCTTCTTTCTTAAAACAATGTATGATCTCATTTGTATCTTCCTTATTAATTAATTCTTAAATCCTTTGAGTTCTCTGTTTCTTTTCTTGGAGGTTATATCATTACTGCGGCGGTTTTCTTTCGAGCACATTTAATAAAAGTGAAGTTTTCTTTGTTTCGGAGCCGACGTCTTTGTGCGATTTCGACCGCCCCAATCCCGAGCTTTTCTTTATTCCTTCTAATGGGGCAAATGTTTAGGAGAACAAAAAAGAAGCCATTCAGCTATGAGTAAACGATGAGTGTTATGAGGCTTCCGATCGGTATTATTATAGCCGGGGATTGGAGTAAACGATGTGTCAGCAACATCGTCAACTACAATTTTGACTCTTTTACATTAAGATGGATTTGCTCGGATTAACGACACAAATATTCCTTTCTTCCACCTCTTTATTCTCTATCAAGCAGAAGGTCGTCCATCATTTTTCCACACCATAATTCTCCTTCATTATGATGGGAGTTTATGGTCTCTAGCATTGCTGCCAGTAAACGAGCATCAGTTGGAAGAAAGCACATAGCACATACCATTACAAATCCACTTCATTCTCATACCTTACATAATGTATCAAGCCTTCTGTTCCCGTAGCCATCATTCACATAACAACTTCATTTTAACGCGTTATTCAAACTCTTTACACATTCTTACACTTAATCTTGCATATTTTCGTCCACTACTTCGTTCACTGCCTTCATCCTCACACTATATAAAGACACTCTATCTACCATACTGTCACCAACCATCCTTCTCTAAATACCAATTAGGCTCTCACATTCACTCAAACTCTTGTCACGCCTCAATTTTGTTAGCATTCAACATCTTATGTCAGTTCATTCTTATTTAGCCGCACACATATAATTTGCCCTTTACTTACACTACACACTACACTTAAAATATCCAACTTGTTAATGGGCAACACCACGGGCTATAATATAACACCTCAGCTCAACCACACACAGCCTAGCATTGACCTTTCATACCACCTATTTTTGCCCCTTAATCAAACAGATCTTATCAAACGATTCTATTGACATTTAATAATCACCCCCCCCCCTCAATAGGCCTTCAGAATTACCAGTACAAATACAACCATTCCATTACACCTTGACCTAAATTTGATAGGTTTTCCAACATTCTTTTACTACTCCATCCATAAAGATGTTAAACAATCATCGTAACATCTTACACCTTGGCCCTAACCGCTAACATATTTCAGACCATAACACTCAAGCCACCATTCACACCAACCTAAGCGTTACTTGCTAAATAAATATTGTTCACACACTCTAAAACTCTACTATCCCTTCCCTGCCTTCGTATAATCTGCCATAACATTATTTCACTAACACAGGATCTCTTCTCCCATGTTTTATCTCTCAGCCACATGTAAGTAATTCATCCTCAAACAAAGCCTGTGCACCCATAGCCTTTATCCTCTCCTTAAGTTACCTTTCTTACAATCTTTATCAGGTTTCTACGATACACTTTGCATAAAAAACAACCAAATTTGTTTACACATTCTAACTTTTCAATATAACTACAACTAAATTAGTATTTACATTCCAAATTTTCTTATTCGCATCGTTTCTCTTTAAAAGGCTTACACCCTGACAAATACATCAACCACTACATTTTAGCATCAGCATTTAAGCTGATTATTTTTATTATTATGATCAGGTTCGAATCTTGCGACACACATCAATATCTTTTCTATTAAAATATCTTGATATCATACGCTCTCCCACGCTACTCACCCTATTGGAAGTATTGGACTTTTATAATAAGCAACCAGCATCCTACATCTGCTTTTCTTTCATCCTTATTGTTTGTTACCTTCTCGTCTTTCCTCCATTCCACACATTTAGCCAACATCTTGTGCTTGTGACATTTTTCTATTTTTTCTTCTCCAATTCAAAAGCGTCTTTCAATTCCGGTGACTTTGATGTTGGGCTAAATTACAAGTCTTCCTTAGTTTATTGTTTATGTACTTCTGTTGTTTATTTCTCTTTCTATCTTCCTGCTCTGTCTCTTTTTACTCCTTGTCCTATTCATCCTCTTCCTTTTTCTTCCCCTCCTTCTCCGCCTTCTTCTCATCTTCCTCATCCACCTTCTGTTCCCCTTCCTAGTTCTCTTCTTCTTCCTCCTTCTTTTCCTCATAGTCGTGCATTTCTCCTCCTCTTACATGCTCTTTCTCGTCCTTCTCCTCTTCCTCCTCCTTCTCCATCCGTGGCCTCTTTTCAATAACTCGACTGAAAATTTTCGCCAGCCGAAAATTGAAAAGTTTTTTTGCTTATGTTTTTTTTCATAACCTTTAAGTTTTTTTATTTGCTGAATATGTTTTTCGTATTTTACCTCTTAACTTTCTTCTTTGGCTCTAACTACGCATGCTTCAATTTGCGCTTGTATCTAAGAGACACCTCTCAGGGGTGTGGGTGAAAGCGGTGAAAGAACGCGTAAGAGATCGATGGATTATGTAAGTGTGTGAGAGAAAGATGGATAAAGGGTTAATGTGCATTAAGATAGTGGCAGGTCTAAAGGGAGTTTTTAGCGCTATCCGATCGATGGTGAAAGTAATGGGTCTCTGGAAGTCTAAGTAGAGGGGATCTCTGGGTAGGTAAACCTCTTTGTCGATCAGAATTTATCCAAACTCAACTTCAGATTTTGTAAACCTTTGACAAACGTGTATGCCTCGAGACCGAATCTCAATGCCGAGTCCGACGCATTATATCTCAGGTATGGATCTAAATCCCGACATTTAGGAGGTCGTTTTGAGCAAAGCAATTTTGAAGAATACAAAGTTAATGTAATCAAAAGCCCAAAACAAAGAGAAAAAAATGAATACCTGGGCGGGTAAGGTCCAATTTATTAACAATTTAACCCTACTGAACACCCACCTCAGGGATATTTCATTTCCCTACCATCAGGGGCAACAATTGATTATTCCTCGTTGAAGGCCGTGCTACTTGCTCAATATAATATGATCCCATATTTCTACCATGCTAAGTTTAGGCAGTGCAGAATTCAGCCCAATCCAACCTTCAGACAGTTCGGGTATACATTACAACAGCACCTTAATTTCTGGGTTGACGCATCAAAGGTGCCCCATGACTACGATGTTATGATCGATTTTATTCTTACGGACCAACTTTTGGTATCATTTCCATCAGAAATCAGATCGTTCGTCAAAAAAAAAAGATGCATTAGCTTCAAAGAGTTCATAGAAGAGGCTGACATCTATGCAGAAAGTCACAATCGCTACCCCAAAGAAGAGAAGAAAGTGGAACTATCTTCTCCCAAATCGAAGGTAATTAAACATATATTCGTTCCTTTTAACAAGTAAAGTTTTGTCAAGAAAATAGGCTATTCCAAGAAGAATTCTGCTCGAACACCCGTCAAACAAAAAGTCCAGTCTCTCCCCACTAATTCCCTTTCGTCAGCGTTCGCCAGTAAGACTATTGTGTGTTATTCCTGCGTAATCGATGGTCTTTTGAGAACAAATTGCCCTCAAAACCCTCACTTGAGGAATATCTATTCCCACCAGGTGCCCCAGGTGAGCTTAACCTCTTCTCAGAGCCCGTCTCAAGTGGAAACTCCTCTCTCTATTCGAACGAACCAGGTCCCGCCAGCTACCAGGTGAACTTTTGGTTCAACAAAAACACTATTGGGGCCCTTGAATCCGGGACTGGTACGGTTAACGGCTGCCGTATCTCCACCTTAGTGCGAGATACCGGTTTCACGTGTCTCGTGGCCTCAATAAGCTACTCCCACCTGTAGCTGCGGATCGCGATCAGTTCGCCATCGTGCATGATTACCCGGGACGCGTTAATCGCTTTCCCCTCGTTTAGTGCCATATAGACTGCACCTACTTCACTGGGTGGGCCGAAGTAGTGGCAGTCCCCATCAGGTTTTGTGCTGCTCTAATTGGGCAGAGCGCCAAAGTTTCTTCAGCCCCGGTGGCTCAACCCGTGACCACCCGCTCACAAATGACGCAGAATTTGGAAGCACCGGCACCCTTAGGAACTCCCGTTGCTTCAGAATATATCAATGTCGTAAATGAGAACTCTGTTAATAAACCGAACGAAGGTGAATCCTATGGTCCTCTGTGGACTAAGGCCCAAAATAAGACGCAAGAGTCAATTAGAGGTGGCAAATTAATTTTCACCATCGTTAAAGATAACCTCGTCTACCGCATATGTTTCGAGGGAGATCCCACCTTGTCTCAAGCATTATGCGTTTCCCGCTCTCATGTGCGCCTTATTTTACGAACCGCAAATGACAGAATTTTCTCGGGTCACTTCAGTCACACAAAGAATGCCAAACGAATTTTTAAGTACTTTTGCTGGCTGGGGGCGTCGGGAGAATTTCTTTGCTATTGTTGTTTATGTGACATATGCCAGAAAACTGCCATTAAAAGGCGAGTTTTGCGGGTTCTCTTGCAGAAGGGCCCCGTAATCTCAGAACCCTTATTCCGAGTGGCAATCGACTTGGTTGGACCAATCCACCCACCATCTAGTGAGGGTGATAGTTATAACCTCACTATGGTTGCTTTTCCCACCAGGTTCCCTGAGGCTCTCCCCCAAATCATCTCGAAATCTCCATCAAACCGATCAACATTCGTTCTGAACTTTCAACTCACTTGGAATTTGCAATTCTAATCGTTCACACACAAAAGGACAGTTAATGACAATTTAGAGACACAAGAGTAATAATAACAACACTTTTCAACAAGGTTGCACAGATCTCAAACACGTTTTGATCTGGATAAACCCGTTCCCTTCGGGGTAGCTTCATTAAAGTTGGTTGCAGAACATTTTGAAAACTGATGCTCGTTTATGACAAACCACCGCCAGGCACATCTAGCAATTGCAATATCGCCCACTCACTTTCCATTCAGCCCTTTTCCTCTAAAGAACTCATTCACAAATTCAGTTCTCCTTCTCACTCTCACGAATACCACGGCAACTTTTTAAAATGGATTTTGGATAGATTTATTCCTCTCATAAAGCGATAATTGCTAAATATTAACAAAATGTATACAATTATTTGGTGAAACGTTTATTCATGATTATTTTACAGACAATATTCCTACATGAATTGTAATTTGGAGGAAAATATTGCAAGTAATGTGTGAAATTAAAGCAAACGACGGGTATTTGAGCGTGAATTGTCTATTTATGCACAACCCTGTAAAATAATACATTTTAACCAATTGAGAGATCGATCAAGTACCATTAGACCAGAGGAATAACAGAGAGTCGCTTAACCTTATACTTGGCGCGCTACGTAATTTCCGCGGTTTTTCACCTCACCCAATTACACCACTTACGTTAGGACTACACAAAGCTGCCGGACGACGTACCCTCGTTAGCCTTTGCCTTCTAAAAAAGTACCCTTATGAATGGCAATAATAACTGTTCTTGGGGTCTAATTAAATTGTTCCAGGGGACTGATCTAGAGGTTGCCGTCGTAGACTGATTTAGAGTCAGGTCTAGAGCAGTTTCTATGTATCAGACCTCTCCAAAGACTGCTCTAGACCCCTATTACGTTAATTTCACTTCACCCTAGAGCTCTAAATAGGAACTATGAAGATTTCCTATTAGACTCTTCTATAGGTCGCTCTAGATGACCTTAATGTTACATTTATGTTCAGTAAACCGCTAAAAGCAACATTTCTAGAGACGTTATATGAGACCCTATTATGGGCCGACTACTGGACTCTGTTCACTTCTATACAGCACAGCCTTTCTAGACATTAAATCTAGCCACGTAATTCAAGCCATTCTTACATATGGAATAATTGCTCTGAAAGGATGCTAGTAGGGAATTAACAAGGCCCCTAGTTCCTCGAATTATTTCTAGATTCGAAATGCCTGAATGAAATTATTTGATTCTAATCTAGAGTATTTTACTCCCTCCTTCCATTGGATTACCCCACAACCAACATCCATTTTACTGTATTTAATACAAAATAAAAAGAGAACAATGAGGGCATCCTTGAGATATAATTTATGATTTAAGTTTTGTAAAGAGAGTGGTGAGGTATAAAAGATTGTAAAGCACTAGGGTCTGAATGGGCGCGCAACTCTCCTTATTCTGTCCTACTCTCAAAGACTCGCTCTGGGAGAATTATCTTTTGAATCACCTCTTTTGTTCAGCTTTCAGAGGACCATTTTTTAGAGACTAACAAAAGCCTCTTGGTTATAATGCCATTGTTACAGTTATTATTATCATCATTATTAATATTACATTCGGGCCAAATGCATAAATTTAATTAGTCTTCTTTCTTAAAATAATGAATGATCTCTTTTGTATTTTCTTTACTAATTAATTCTCTAATCCTTTGAGTTCTTTGTTTCTTTTCAAGGAGGTGACATCATTACTGTGGCCGTTTTCTTTCGAGCACATTTAATAAAAGTGAAGTTTTCTTTGTTTCGGAGCCGACGTCTTTGTGCGATTTCGACCGCCCCAATCCCGAGCTTTTCTTTATTCTTTCTGATGGGGCAAATGTTTAGGAGAACAAAAAAGAAGCCATTCAGCTATGAGTAAACGATGAGTGTTATGAGGCTTCCGATCGGTATTATTATAGCCGGGGATTGGAGTAAACAATGTGTCAGCAACATCGTCAACTACAATTTTGACTCTTTTACATCAAGATGGATTTGCTCGGATTAACGACACAAATATTCCTTTCTTCCACCTCTTTATTCTCTATCAAGCAGAAGGTCGTCCATCATTTTTCCACACCATAATTCTCCTTCATTATGATGGGAGTTTATGGTCTCTAGCATTGCTGCCAGTAAACGAGCATCAGTTGGAAGAAAGCACATAGCACATACCATTACAAATCCACTTCATTCTCATACCTTACATAATGTATCAAGCCTTCTGTTCCCGTAGCCATCATTCACATAACAACTTCATTTTAACGCGTTATTCAAACTCTTTACACATTCTTACACTTAATCTTGCATATTTTCGTCCACTACTTCGTTCACTGCCTTCATCCTCACACTATATAAAGACACTCTATCTACCATACTGTCACCAACCATCCTTCTCTAAATACCAATTAGGCTCTCACATTCACTCAAACTCTTGTCACGCCTCAATTTTGTTAGCATTCAACATCTTATGTCAGTTCATTCTTATTTAGCCGCACACATATAATTTGCCCTTTACTTACACTACACACTACACTTAAAATATCCAACTTGTTAATGGGCAACACCACGGGCTATAATATAACACCTCAGCTCAACCACACACAGCCTAGCATTGACCTTTCATACCACCTATTTTTGCCCCTTAATCAAACAGATCTTATCAAACGATTCTATTGACATTTAATAATCCCCCCCCTCCCCCTCAATAGGCCTTCAGAATTACCAGTACAAATACAACCATTCCATTAAACCTTGAACTAAATTTGATAGGTTTTCCAACATTCTTTTACTACTCCATCCATAAAGATGTTAAACAATCATCGTAACATCTTACACCTTGGCCCTAACCGCTAACATATTTCAGACCATAACACTCAAGCCACCATTCACACCAACCTAAGCTTCACTTGCTAAATAAATATTGTTCACACACTCTAAAACTCTACTATCCCTTCCCTGCCTTCGTATAATCTGCCATAACATTATTTCACTAACACAGGTTCTCTTCTCCCATGTTTTATCTCTCAGCCACATGTAAGTAATTCATCCTCAAACAAAGCCTGTGCACCCATAGCCTTTATCCTCTCCTTAAGTTACCTTTCTTACAATCTTTATCAGGTTTCTACGATACACTTTGCATAAAAAACAACCAAATTTGTTTACACATTCTAACTTTTCAATATAACTACAACTAAATTAGTATTTACATTCCAAATTTTCTTATTCGCATCGTTTCTCTTTAAAAGGCTTACACCCTGACAAATACATCAACCACTACATTTTAGCATCAGCATTTAAGCTGATTATTTTTATTATTATGATCAGGTTCGAATCTTGCGACACACATCAATATCTTTTCTATTAAAATATCTTGATATCATACGCTCTCCCACGCTACTCACCCTATTGGAAGTATTGGACTTTTATAATAAGCAACCAGCATCCTACATCTGCTTTTCTTTCATCCTTATTGTTTGTTACCTTCTCGTCTTTCCTCCATTCCACACATTTAGCCAACATCTTGTGCTTGTGACATTTTTCTATTTTTTCTTCTCCAATTCAAAAGCGTCTTTCAATTCCGGTGACTTTGATGTTGAGCTAAATTACAAGTCTTCCTTAGTTTATTGTTTATGTACTTCTGTTGTTTATTTCTCTTTCTATCTTCCTGCTCTGTCTCTTTTTACTCCTTGTCCTATTCATCCTCTTCCTTTTTCTTCCCCTCCTTCTCCGCCTTCTTCTCATCTTCCTCATCCACCTTCTGTTCCCCTTCCTAGTTCTCTTCTTCTTCCTCCTTCTTTTCCTCATAGTCGTGCATTTCTCCTCCTCTTACATGCTCTTTCTCGTCCTTCTCCTCTTCCTCCTCCTTCTCCATCCGTGGCCTCTTTTCAATAACTCGACTGAAAATTTTCGCCAGCCGAAAATTGAAAAGTTTTTTTGCTTATGTTTTTTTTCATAACCTTTAAGTTTTTTTATTTGCTGAATATGTTTTTCGTATTTTACCTCTTAACTTTCTTCTTTGGCTCTAACTACGCATGCTTCAATTTGCGCTTGTATCTAAGAGTCACCTCTCAGGGGTGTGGGTGAAAGCGGTGAAAGAACGCGTAAGAGATCGATGGATTATGTAAGTGTGTGAGAGAAAGATGGATAAAGGGTTAATGTGCATTAAGATAGTGGCAGGTCTAAAGGGAGTTTTTAGCGCTATCCGATCGATGGTGAAAGTGATGGGTCTCTGGAAGTCTAAGTAGAGGGTATCTCTGGGTAGGTAAACCTCTTTGTCGATCAGAATTCATCCAAACTCAACTTCAGATTTTGTAAAACTTTGACAAACGTGTATGCCTCGAGACCGAATCTCAATGCCGAGTCCGACGCATTATATCTCAGGTATGGATCTAAATCCCGACATTTAGGAGGTCGTTTTGAGCAAAGCAATTTTGAAAAATACAAAGTTAATGTAATCAAAAGCCCAAAACAAAGAGAAAAAAATGAATACCTGGGCGGGTAAGGTCCAATTTATTAACAATTTAACCCTACTGAACACCCACCTCAGGGATATTTCATTTCCCTACCATCAGGGGCAACAATTGATTATTCCTCGTTGAAGGCCGTGCTACTTGCTCAATATAATATGATCCCATATTTCTACCATGCTAAGTTTAGGCAGTGCAGAATTCAGCCCAATCCAACCTTCAGACAGTTCGGGTATACATTACAACAGCACCTTAATTTCTGGGTTGACGCATCAAAGGTGCCCCATGACTACGATGTTATGATCGATTTTATTCTTACGGACCAACTTTTGGTATCATTTCCATCAGAAATCAGATCGTTCGTCAAAAAAAAAAGATGCATTAGCTTCAAAGAGTTCATAGAAGAGGCTGACATCTATGCAGAAAGTCACAATCGCTACCCCAAAGAAGAGAAGAAAGTGGAACTATCTTCTCCCAAATCGAAGGTAATTAAACATATATTCGTTCCTTTTAACAAGTAAAATTTTGTCAAGAAAATAGGCTATTCCAAGAAGAATTCTGAAGTCCAGTCTCTCCCCACTAATTCCCCTTCGTCAGCGTTCGCCAGTAGGACTATTGTGTGTTATTCCTGCGTAATCGATGGTCTTGTGAGAACAAATTGCCCTCAAAACCCTCACTTGAGGAATATCTATTCCCACCAGGTGCCCCAGGTGAGCTTAACCTCTTCTCAGAGCCCGTCTCAAGTGGAAACTCCTCTCTCTATTCGAACGAACCAGGTCCCGCCAGCTACCAGGTGAACTTTTGGTTCAACAAAAACACTATTGGGGCCCTTGAATCCGGGACTGGTACGGTTAACGGCTGCCGTATCTCCACCTTAGTGCGAGATACCGGTTTCACGTGTCTCGTGGCCTCAATAAGCTACTCCCACCTGTAGCTGCGGATCGCGATCGGTTCGCCATCGTGCATGATTACCCGGGACGCGTTAATCGCTTTCCCCTCGTTTAGTGCCATATAGACTGCGCCTACTTCACTGGGTGGGCCGAAGTAGTGGCAGTCCCCATCAGGTTTTGTGCTGCTCTAATTGGGCAGAGCGCCAAAGTTTCTTCAGCCCCAGTGGCTCAACCCGTGACCACCCGCTCACAAATGACGCAGAATTTGGAAGCACCGGCACCCTTAGGAACTCCCGTTGCTTCAGAATATATCAATGTCGTAAATGAGAACTTTGTTAATAAACCGAACGAAGGTGAATCCTATGGTCCTCTGTGGACTAAGGTCCAAAATAAGACGCAAGAGTCAATTAGAGGTGGCAAATTAATTTTCACCATCGTTAAAGATAACCTCGTCTACCGCATATGTTTCGAGGGAGATCCCACCTTGTCTCCAGCATTATGCGTTTCCCGCTCTCATGTGCGCCTTATTTTACAAACCGCACATGACAGACTTTTCTCGGGTCACTTCAGTCACACAAAGAATGCCAAACGAATTTTTAAGTACTTTTGCTGGCTGGGGGCGTCGGGAGAATTTCTTTGCTATTGTTGTTCATGTGACATATGCCAGAAAACTGCCATTAAAAGGCGAGTTTTGCGGGTTCTCTTGCAGAAG
The DNA here is from genome assembly GCA_963969495.1 of Ceratothoa steindachneri. Lineage (NCBI taxonomy): Eukaryota > Metazoa > Arthropoda > Malacostraca > Isopoda > Cymothoidae > Ceratothoa > Ceratothoa steindachneri. Next base: position 24,039,377 of record OZ018333.1, read on the forward strand.
GGCCCCGTAATCTCAGAACCCTTATTCCGAGGGGCAATCGTCTTGGTTGGACCAATCCACCCACCATCTAGTGAGGGTGATAGTTATAACCTCACTATGGTTGCTTTTCCCACCAGGTTCCCTGAGGCTCTCCCCCTTAAGAAGATTGAGACCATTTTATATTTTTTCAAGTTGATTACCGAAGGAAATATTGTCTGACCGAGGCCGTCAATTTATCTTCCATTTGATGAAGCAGATAGGAAAATTACTCATGGTAAAGCCACTATTAACCACCCCATTTCACCCCGCCAGAAATGGTATGTGCGATAGGCTGAATTGGAATCTCAAAGCCATTCTTTGGAATATTTGCGCCAAGCAGCTAAGAGGATGGCATCGTTATCTGCTCGTGGCTCTTTTTGCGTAGAGAGAGATACCACATCGCACATGGGTTTCGCACCATTTGACGTAATTTACGGTATCCAAGTTCGAGGCCCCTTGAGCATTCTCTGAGAACTTTTGACTAACTACTAATTAGATCGGAAGGTACAATAATCATACTCGTACCTATTTGAACTACGTCAGAGGTTGGAAGAAGCGCCGACATTGCCTACCAAAATGCCGACGTTAATCTGAATAAATATAAGACTTACTTCGACTGTACGTCCAAAGATCGAAGATTTAAGCCCGGTGAGAAAGGTCTGTTATTACTCCCGACCGACAATAACAAACTACTAAGCCAATGAAAGGGCCCCTACCAAATAATAGTAAACACGGTCCAGTCGACTATATAGTTGAAACACATAAGAGGAGGAAGCTTTTACATATAAATCTCCTTAAGAAATATCATCGGCGCGCAGGAGTTAACCAAATATTGGCTATAGATGAAGAATCAGCCATTGAATCAAATTACCATATGGATCCCCTAAGTTTAGTACAAATTGCATGCGTAGAGCAAGATAGCGAATACCCATTGCTCGTACCAGATGTGATGGAATCCTCGTCTACCGAGCTCAAGATAAGTGACCAGCTATCGTCCGCTCAAAGAAACCAGCTCACCTCTCTCCCAAGTCAATTCAGTGACGTCATCTCAGACATTCCTGGTTGTGCTACTCAGATTGAGCACGATATTCAATTGACCATCATAGATGCTATTAGGTCCAAGCCGTATTCGTTACCCGTGGATTTGAGAGAAGCTGTTAATACCAAAGTTCAGAAGTTATTAAAATTAAAGATAATAGAGCGGTCAAAATCGGAAAACTGTTCTCCCGTCGTCATGTTCAAGAAACCCGATAATTCCTATAGGATGTGTATTGAATTTATGAAACCAAACGCCGTTACCATGTTCAATGCAGAGCTGATTCCCCTTATCGACTAAAATCCTTATCTATTTGAGAAAGCGAAGTATATTTCAGAACTGGATTTGTGTAAGGCCTATAACCAGATGACATTGCGGGAAGAGGTTCAAAGGTACATCACTTTTTCGACGGAGGAAGGGTTATTACAGTTTTGTCGACTCATATTTGGTAACTTCACCGACTGCATTAGCTATATAGGAAGATGAGACAAATTTTAGATAATATTTAATGGCTACAAAGGAATGGGACCAGCACCTTACCGCTGTTCAAGCGCTGCTGCAAAGACTCAGGGATCATACTTTGACTATTGGCCAGAGCAAATGTCAGTTTACGTTTAATAAAATAGCTTACTTAGGCTTCCGCACAAGGAATAACCAATTAGTCCCTTAGGAGGAGAAGATACAAACCATCGTAAAAGGGCTGCTGCCTGCAAACAAAAAGCAGTTAAGGTCATTCATGGGTTCCGTCTCCTTTTATCAGCGATTCATCACCAATTTTGCTAAACTTTCTGCCCTTCTTTGCGAGCTTCTGAAAAAGAAGGCCCCATAATAACAATGGCATCGCTTGTATTTTATTTCAATACGGAATCACTGACGAGTTTTCCTATCGCTTACGCCAGTTGAAAGTTATTACCTCGCGAAAATAACTACGGAGTGATTGAGTGAGAGGATCTCGCTATCATATGGGGAATTAAAATATTTTACAGGTATTTGATAGGAAAGGAATTTGTAATCAAAACGGATAACAAATCCTCGTCGTACCTCCGAAATATTAAAAACAACAATGGTAGATTAATGCGTTGGAGTTTGTTCCTCTAAGAATTCCAGTTTAGGATACGGTACTTAAAATGCTCTGAGAATGTTATGGCTGATAGCTTAAGCCGAAATCCCGTAGATTCCCTATCAAGAGAATCTTGAGCCTACCATTGTTTTATAATTTTTCTATATATATATATATATATATATATATATATATATATATATATATATATATATATATCCATGTAGGCAAATCGACCATCCTCTCTCAGTTGAGACACGGGACGTTGACCGCTAAACATCTGGGCCGTGTAGGCAGCTTGGGTTTATCTTGTAACCACAGACTCTCGTCCCACGTCCCTATGAAAAACAGAACGGTTAAAACTGCAAGATCTCTTCTACGAGTGTGTATTCAACTTCACCTCAACTACGAAGTTGGAGACGCGTTTCTCTCGAAGCTCGAAGACCCAGCAGGACCTGAGTTAAGTCTTCCTGAGAAAAACCAGTGGATTAAGAACCCTCCTGCGGCCCGTCACCCCCCCCTCCTCATCGCCTACCCCAATGGGGTGACGAGATATAAATACCAAGCACTTGGGAAAAACGAGGTAGAATACGTGAGTCGCCAGGATACTAAGTCCCCGGCAATAGAGGCCGGGCTACCAAGAGAAGGTACTAAGAAGCAGCTCATCCTCGAGCTAGTTCCTGGTTATCAAACCAAACTTTAAGTTAACTTGTTCAAGTTCAGCCTATTTTCGTCAGAGAACCTCCCTCCCCCCCCTATATCCTGGTGTATCCCAAAACACCGAGAGATGCCTCGCCTTTGAGGAAAACTGGAACTAAGAAGAAGCTCATCCTCGAGCTAGTTCCTGGTTACCAAACCGAACTTTAAGTTACCTTGTCCAAGTTCAACTTATTCTCGTCAACGAACTACCCCCCCCCCTACCTGGGAGTAACACAAAGCACCGAGATAGTCCTTGCCCTTGACGGATTCCGAAGGGAATAAGAAAAAGCTCCTCTTCGAGCCCGTTCCCCGGTGGTCACACCGAGGGTCGAGTTAACTTGGTTTAAGAACCAAGTTCAACTTACTCTCGTCAGAGAGACCCCTAATATCCTGGTGCATCCTAAAGCACAGGGATAGTCCTCGCTCTTGAAGACTTGAAGAAGACCCCCCCCTCTCCTGTGTTCACTCCTCTGAATCAAAATATTCAGGCCTTAGCGCATCGCTAGACGGTGCAAATTACTCCCTAGAGTAATCCGAAGAGGAGAAAGGAACATTCTTTCACTATCTCGTGGTGATATCCTTTCCTACCGAACGCGTGTGGCTCCCCAGCTGCCAAACTCGCCAAAGTCCTTTGCCGCTTTAAAGTTATTGGCTCGCAACCTCCATCTGGCCGGTCGGCACGCGTCTTCGAGACAATAACATTCCTGAGGTAAAGTAGCTCATTGAGTTCAAGGTTAGACTCAAACCCGTTCCAAGGGGTATCCACAAAGGTAGCTGCGGCCGGAAAAGGCCGTTAGCATTTGTTTGATTTAAATTAAAGTGAGTAGTGTCAACCATCACTATAATATCAAGTAGGTTAGGTTAGAAAGCCTAATTAGAAATTATTGAAGTCATTACTGTGTATTTAGTTCTTAATATTTCTGTGGTTCATGTTTATTTTGTTTTTTGTGTTTTAATTAAAGTTTTAGTTTGTTTTGAAATTTTTATTATTCTATCCTCGAATCGCTACGTATGGCACAAAGATCCGTTAAGGTTTAAAGAAGGCAATAATCAATATAATAATAATCAAATCTATATATCACTCTTAGAGAGGTATAACGTTAGTCAAGGAGTTTTTTTTTCGTAGTACGTTAACATCCCATACGTACCAACTTCTTCCATCACTCGGTCCTACCTATACCACAATAGTTAATACAAAATTATGTCAGAAACATGTACCCACTTGAATGTAAATAAACTTTACAATTATTTTTGAAACCGAGGCAGGTGTGCCCTTAAATTTCAGTGTTTATAAACATGATTGTTGTATATTAATTCTTTTTTTATAATAAACGATCTATGTATATTTTTTCAGTCTCTTTTGGTATTTATTTTGTGTGTGATATTATATAAGGCATTCCTTTGCTATTTGCCTTTTGAGGGGGAGGGGATGCGAATTTATCTATTTTGTATTCCTTTTGAATTTGTACAATGCGTTCTTATATTTCGTGATGGGAAGGTATTGCATCCCTTTTCCAATTCCAGAGATGTCCCTTCCTCCGGATATTTCCTCTTAAAAGAGAGAGAGAGAGAGAGAGAGAGAGAGAGAGAGAGAGAGAGAGAGTAACAACAAGGAGTAACAACAAGGAAAGAAGGTACCCTAGGAGACCTTACGGTCCATTCAAAGAGGGTACCTTTGGACTAGCAATTGAGCGGGCACAAGGCTGCTCAATTGTTTTGCGTCCCTAAACGGCCACTTTTCAAGACTTTGTCTAGCCTTGACTTGAACTGGTCAACAGATTCACTGTTGACAACTTCCACTGGAAGTGCGTTCCACATACCGCAGATACTGTAAGTGAAAAAATTTCCACACAGATTGCGGTTGTAACGCTTCAGTTCAAGTTTGAAGCCGTGATTGCGCGTTCTGTTCTCACTCAGTGTGAACATATCCCGGTAGTCAACATTGTCGAACGTTCGGAGTATTTTGAAAACTTCGATGAGCTGACCACGCAGTCTACGGGTTTCAGGCGAGAACAGATCTAATTCCCTTAGTCTATCCTCATAACTTTTATGTCCGATAGAGGGAATCAGCTTGGTTGCCCTGGCTTGTACGCGTTCCAATCTCGCGATGTCCTTTCGCAATGAAGGACTCCAAAATTGTACGGCATACTCCAGGTGCGGTCGGACAAGTGAGTTGTACAGGCACAGTACAATCTCCTGGTTCCGATAACCAAACTGGCGCTTAATATAGCCTAGCATCCTTTGGGCCTTTTTCTCCGCCTCGATGCACTGTTTCGAGAACTTGAGGTCACTAGTGATTGTTACACCCAAGTCCTTCTCAGTGTCACTCGATTCAAGAGCAGTGCCCTTAAGGATATACTGAGATTGGGGGTTTCTGTGGCCGATATGCATCACTTTGCATTTGCCCACGTTAAAATGCATCTGCCACATGTCCGACCACTCCCCAATCTTCCCAAGATCTTCCTGCAGGCGGGCAGTATTTCCATCCTTTGCAACGTTCATACCAAGCTTGGTATCGTCGGCAAATTTGGAAATCTTGGCAACCATGTCACCGTCCATGTCGTTGACGTAGATGATGAATAGTAGTGGTCCCAGAACAGAACCTTGAGGCACCCCGCTAGTAACGGGCACCCACTCAGAAGACTCTCCATTCACCACCACCCGTTGCCGTCTGCCACTTAGCCAGTTCTCGATCCAGCCGGCTACCTTTCCGTCTATGCCTAGCGCTCGCACTTTCCGGAGAAGGCGGCGGTGTGGTACCTTATCAAAGGCTTTCTGAAAGTCTAGGTAGACCACATCCACCGCCTTGTCCCGATCGTGCTCACTGAAAACGAAGTGGAAGAATTCCACAAGGTTCGTCAGGCATGACCGTTGCCTTCGGAAGCCGTGCTGGGAACTCTTCAGTAGCAGGTTTGACTCTAAATACGACGTCACTTCGTCCACCATGATGCTTTCCATGAGTTTACCGACTATCGAAGTCAGACTGATAGGTCGGTAGTTCAACGGTTGGTTACGGTCTCCTTTCTTGAAGATAGGAGTCACCTCCGCCTCACGCCAGTCTCTAGGAACGCATCCGGTCCGGATTGACATGTTAAAGATAGCGCACAGATGTCGTGATACTTCATCGCACACTTCCTTCAACACTTTAGGTAGAAACCCATCCGGTCCAGGGGACTTATTCGTATTTAGGTCAGCGATCTTTTTCTTTATTTCTCCTTCGGTTAAGTCCATTGCCTCCAGCTTTTCTCCCGAGTAGGAATCCGTCGGCTGGGGAATGGGACCACACTCTTCAGTAAACACTGAAGAGAAGTAGTCGTTGAGGAGGTTGGCATTTTCTGCATCTGAATGCTTTAATGTCCCCTCCTCATTCCTCAAAGGGCCAATCGTTCAACGGATTGGTTTACGGCTGTTCACATATCCAAAAAACTCCTTGGGATTCTCTTTACAGAGTCTCGCCACTCGGAGTTCCTCAGACCGCTTAGCCGCCCTTATACTGGACTTCACTCTCCTGGCTAGCCTCCGGTATTCGTCAAAGTCAGCCGAGATCTTCGATTGCCGGTACACATTTCTCTTCTCCCTAAGCAGTTGGCCGATTTCTCGATTAAACCACTTTGGTTGAACAGAGGACCGACGGGAGCATTTCAGAGGGATAAAACGCGATTGAAGACTCATGAATGTGGTTTTGAAACTGTTCCAAGAGTCTTCAACAGCATCGCACTCTTCTAGCCTCGCGTCAGTCAGTCCCGCGCGTAGACCTGCAAAGTCTGCTCTTCTCAAATCCAGTTTCCTTGATTTACTAGTTGCAGGCTCTGCCCTGGGGACTTTGACTACAAATCTAATTAGTCGGTGGTCACTGCCACCGAGCTCTTGGCCAACAGAGAGGTCCTCAACGATGTCATCCTCAGAGGTGAAAACCAAGTCGAGGATATTGTCTCCTCTCGTTGGCTCTCTCACCCACTGAGTGAGGAACTCGTTGTTCGTGAACTCCAGGAGTAGTGCGTTCTCGCCACAGGGTTCTCTGGTTTCCCAGAGAGAGAGAGAGAGAGAGAGAGAGAGAGAGAGAGAGAGAGAGAGAGAGAGAGAGAGAGAGAGAAGAGAGAGAGAGAGAGAGAGAGAGAGAGTCACAAGGAGTCACAAGGAAAGGAAGTACCCTAGAAGACCTTACGGTCCATACGAGAGGCTACTTGTTACGAGTCAGGGACTCGTGAGCCTGTCAGCGAACCAGGACTTTGTCCAGGCGCCTTTTGAACTGCTCCACAGAGTCGCTGTTCACGACTTCTGGCGGAAGCGCGTTCCACTCGTTGCAGATACTGTAACTGAAGAAGTTCCCGCATCTGTCCCGGTGATAACGCGGCAGCTCAATTTTGTAGCCGTGGTTTCTCGTTACGCCCTCGCTTAGTTGGAACAAGTCCCCGTTGCCTACGTGGTCAATACCTCGGAGGATTTTGAAGAACTCGATTAATTGACCGCGCCGTCTTCGGGTTTCCAGTGAGAAGAGGTTTAGTTCTTCTAGGCGGGCTTCGTAACTTTTGTGCCTGATCGAGGGGATCAGTTTGGTCGCCCTGGCTCGTACTCGCTCCAGTCGGGCGATGTCCTTCCGAAGGGATGGACTCCAAAACTGGACTGCGTACTCCAGGTGAGGTCGGACCAGGGAATTAAAGAGAGTGAGAACGATTTCCCTGTTCCGATACCCAAACTGTCGCTTGATATACCCCAAGATTCTCTGGGCTTTCTTCTCCGCCTCGATGCACTGCTTGGAAAACTTGAGGTCGCTGGTGATCATGACTCCCAAGTCTTTTACCATGTCTGTGCTCTCGAGCGCCGAGAGAGAGAGAAAAAGAGAGAGAGAGAGAGAGAGAGAGAGAGAGAGAGAGAGAGAGAGAGAGAAAAAACCACAAAAAAACCAAATCTACCGTAAAGAATTATCGAAACGATCCCGGAAAAATTCTCCTATCATACCATTGCCAACGTTGAGTTGTAACTGTCATATTTCCGACTCTTTCACTTCTTTATCGAACTCCTTTTCGCAGTCACTTTGACATTTTGCCCAAGTGCCAAGTTTTGTGTCATCAACATTTGTGTGTACCTGGAAATCCGAGGTACTTACGACTTCACATGGTGTGGGTATCATTGTTTGATGAGAGATGGAGTGTTTAGGGTAAATTTATTTATAAATATAAATACTCGAAGGGATATTAAAGATAGTAAAATCGTGGGGTCTTTTCAAATATCTTCAAAACAGTGAAGTCAAATTCCTAAAATATTGCCTTTTATCCGATTAACAGTAAATATTTATTAAATCATTCATTTAAATACTCCCATTAAGATTTGACTATTTTTTCTTTTTTATGTTTATAATTACTTTCCATCGGTTGGGAAAATATATTAGTGGTGGGCATCACAACAACCCAAAGCCGGTTTTATAAAACAGAAATAAATAATTACATCGTAATTAACTTACTTTTTTCTGAACCATTTTAAAAAAATAGGACAGGATTACTTGGGCCAATTCTATCTCATTATGAGTTTCAATTCGCTATTTCCAAAGACCTTTTTAAAGAATTTTGGTGGACATTCTTCTGAGAAGTCTCAAATTCCTCCTATGTCTGAAGATTATTAGAACGCTCCAATATGATCGAATCCTTTAAGGATTCCATCGCCTTCATTAACTGACCCATTAAACGCTGAAAATCTCGTGATTGAGTTAATTTTTTAGTACTGAATTTAATTTTAAACTTATTGAGTTACCTTTTTAGCAATCGGGTTAATTAATATCACCTAGAATTAGTGTTAACCAATTGGGTTTTTTGAATCCAATGGTTTTAATTTATTAACAAACCGTTATATTTTCGCTACTGGGGTAATTTATTAACTAATGGAGTTAATTAATAATCGCTGGGGCTTAATCTAAGCCTCTGAGATAAGTTGCTAAACATTCCGTGTAATTATCATCCGCTAGAGTTAATTGTAAAACTTTGGCTAATTACTAACTGCTGAGACTAAATCTTAACCAATGATTTAAAATGGTATACACTGAAGTTAATAGTACTCATTATGGTTAATTGCCAGTCACTGGTGTTATTTTCCTACCACTAAGATTAAAGACTACCCAAATTTTGCGATAATTATTTAACTATTGGGTTAATTGTTAAGATGGGGTTTAATCGTCAGTCACTGTTATTAAATGGTAACAATTGGGTTTAAGTGGTAACAATTTAGTTCTCTTCATCGCTCTCAGCTGAACTATTTAATAGCACCATCTACAATGAAGATGGTAAATGTTTCATGACAACCTTTTCTGGAGCTGCTCTCTTAACGATAACGTGCCCTACTGGCCTCGCCACCCATGTAGGCACCACCCATAATTATAATCATTTGGTAGGTTCTGGTATGTCCTCTCGTTTGAAGGAGCACTAAGCTTTCACGGAATTATTGCACTCAAGTTACGCACTTTCATTTCTATCAACTTTACCATTATCTTTATGGACATCGACAAATAAACTGCCAGACAGACATACCCTCTGTCTATCGCTTTTTAGTTTGAAATAATAAACGACCAAAACAAGTTCATTTTCTACTTAAGAACTGCTGAGAGACTTATTAAGAGGAAAAACTACATTTTTATTCCAACGAACTGAAGACTGTCATAACCTTGTACTCGACCTCATCTTAATCAATAAGTCTGAATTTGTTTTATTCTTTAGTGCTCAAAAGGTTCTAAGTTCTTGCACCTAACCCTAGATAAGTCTTATCATTGATATAAAATTAATCTAGATTTAGAAAATTCGTAACCAGTACTAAAAGAACATACTTCTAGAGGTCCTGGTCTAGAACAATGCATAAATAGTTATGTATTTATATGTGCTCCAAAATTCCATGTAATTTTGTCTGATGGGCATTGGGGCCCCAAAAGACCTATTGACCAAAGTAAGGTTATTTATTTTGGCTCAAAGGCGTCAGGCCCAAATGAACAGGAAATTGATACTTCTTTCTCTTAGCCACCACATAAAGACGATGTAAAAGCGAAACAGAAATGAACTAAGGAAAATAGAATAAAAGAGAACAATCAGTCAATGGTCAACTTCCCAAGCAGAAAACCTACAGAGAAAGTGTCAAAATCTCTCGCAAAGAAAATTACTTCAGCTTCTGAACCAATTTAGGCGCTTTGGAATTAAAGGAGCCCAAATTACATACAGACAACTCCAAATGAGGTTGAGCAATGCTGATACTCACTTTCTACATGTGTTTAATGAATAACTTCATCCTCTTTTTAATAATCTTTTTGGTCGGGTAAAGTTAAAGATACACACTCCTCTACCTATGGGGGTACCTATGATTTATGGAGGACTTGATTTCAAATACATCTTCTGAAATGAGAAAAAAACACAAATTCACAACACAAACGTAAGAAATATTTTATTTCTAATATTCACTGGTGGTATGGCGGTGGGGTGGATTTAATGAGATGAATGTCTAGAAAGAATATGTATTCACGTGTTGTACTCATTCTTTCAAGGAGACTGGGATAGCCTTTTTTGTAATTTTCCAAACTACATTTCCTGTCTCTTTATCCTTTCATCTGTGCTTCCTATGTGGTATTATTTACCATTGAACAATACTCCTCAATTCCAGCTTTATTTGACGTCCTATCCCCTACCTGACTACTGTTTGTGAGAGTTTCTAACTGAAGTAATTTCTGTGCTATGGCCTTATGGAAGCGCTTATTTACCTATTTTTATCCATTTACACAAGTGTTTGCTCTATCTTCCATCTCAAACATATTTACTAATCCCTGTTAGAATTTTAAACATTTAAGCCCATAATCGCTTACACGCGAGTGAGGATTAATAAAAAGATCGAAATAATTCAAAGTCAGATTTATTACTAAGCAACTGCATTAGTTAATTGCCCTAACATGCATTAGTTCTAACATTCTGACAGAGCTGTATCTTTATTCAGGATTTGAGACCAAATTTGCACTCCCTACATGAAACCAAACGGACGGGGAATAAATACATCTTTCGACTTAAATGTGAAATTTTGGGCAATTAATCCAGCCATCCATGTTAGCTTTCTTGGTATCTTAGACGCATCGCTTCCACACTTTGTGACCTCCGATATCAACATATCCAGGCTCCTTTGTTACGGTGACAAACTAATATTTGAAGGTACATTTTGTAATTCGCTTTGAGGTCATGATATTTTATTTACTTCTGTTAAAATAAATCTTCCATTTTTATCCGCCCACTCGCATATAAAAGGGTTTGTTTCCTTGCTTTGTTCCATTTGCGTAGTTGGAGATTATATTAAATAAGAAATTATCAAGTCACTTTTGAATGTGATGAACGAAAGATTGCCAATTAAAAATATTTGAGCTGTTTAGTTGTATCTTAGATCAACTTCAATCGTTCTCCGATTAAAATATACCCACTGTCAAATAATAGCTAGAGATAGCTTTTAATACAATTATGAATTACCTCTTAATCCCTTCAATGTTAACTTCCCTCAACAGTTTTTTATTTGCACTGCTATTAAATGCTTTTTTAAACTCCAGGTAAACAATACTCACTCCTTTTGTGGCCATTGTAGATAGTTATTTCATGATAATTTCCAATAAATATAATATTTATACCAGAACATCTTCACTAAATTTCCTGTTGCGAGTCTTTAATTATAGTATTTGCCTCGAGATGACCGACTATCCTATATTTATCCTATATTTATGCCTATACTGATAATTAAATAAAGTTAAACTAATAGGACGTTAGTTACAGATGGTACGCTTGTAAATGAGTTGAATAAACGCAGACAGGTTCCGGTGCCTTCGATGGTTTTATATAGTTTATATCTTCATTTATTTTTCCATCGTTTAATAGAGAGTTAGAGAGTTCTAGTCGTTATGATAAATGGGTTTCTTTGATTGGTGGTGATAGCAATGAGTCCTCATTGTTCTATGGGCTTTATGCTGTCATCATAAATATAGATATGCTTAAATTTGGGGAAAGGTCGTTTTCATAATTATCTTTGGCCTTCTTGACAATCTACCAATCTAACCTTTCCACATACGACACATTTGCCCGATTTTTTAAGAGTCGCTAATTTTTTTCAAGCTTTGTAGTATATTTTTCGTTCCCAACGACCTTTTTATTTCGCTGTTATTCCACGGACGGCCTCATTTTAATCCGCAGTGTTTCATAAGCCTGTACTTATCTAACTCAGAATACTCAGGAGTAAAATATATATTTTAGGCGCCCATATTCTGATAACAGCAGCTCTCTCAGGCAGTTGCCCTCAGACGATCACGTAAATCGTCGGAATTTACAGCTCGCAAAAAGCCGTTATAATTGTTTTCTCTCTTTTTGGTTGCATTTATTTAGAATTTAAAAATGATTACTTTTCTTCAATGGCTTAACCTGTTGATCGTTCTCCATCACGTACTCATTGCTGAGGAAAATGAAACCTATATAGTTAGAACATTTTACTATCACCGATATTAAATTCTAAATAATCTTTCTATTCGTTTTTCTAAGTCAAATTTAAGTTATGGAGATTTCAGCAAACATATTTGAAAAGAACTAAACAATTACTTTTGTGTCCATGCATTTCAGTTTTTGTTTCATTAAACTCTGTTTTCCTTTTCCACTTCCTTGACTTCCCTCTTTACCTTGCCACTACCTCCCTCCCACCGCCTCTTCATGTTTGATCTTCCTCTGTCGCACAATTATCCCTTTTCCTGTTACATCTAGGTCACGATTAATCTTTACCCCCATTCAATCAAGGCGAACCTTATTCAATTGATCTAAGTCATACTTTCTTTAACACAATAATGGCTGCGTTCTGGAAACCCGACCCAGCAATTGCGAATTTAGCCAAATTAATCAGCAATTTTGCCACACTTGCTACTGTAAATATTGATTTAGCGGAAATTCTTATTAATGTTGCCAGATTTCTGGGGTTAATTCCATTTTATGTGAGATTATTTCTTTTCGCTTTCGAAAATTTTGCGAGGAAATGATATCGATGAACAGGATTTGGAGATAGGATTTAGGGCTAGGGTTTGGAGATAGCCACTTTTCATCTAAGTGTCCTGGGTGGGAGAGGGATGGTTTTTAACGCGCCTGCTCCCTTCTTACCTTTTATTTCTTATTCTCCCTCCATCTTTCCCTTCTATTACTGTGCCCTTCCTGTGGGCTTTGGGCGTATTATGGAAACCAGGCTGCATCTAACATCTGGAAGATGGCTGCTGTCACGCCACAAACGCCCGCAGTTGTGTGCCCCAACCCACCGTCAGCCCCACCAATTTCTGTAGGAGGATATGTAGTCATTTCTCATAACCAAATAATCCCTTCCTCTATATTCTCCACTCAATTTACAACTCCATTCTTAGAAACTTTCTGTTGGAGATGTTCTTGCTTTATTTCCTTTCAAATATTGTCCCCCAAAATGAAATAGATGATGGTGACGGAATGGCGAAAATTAATTATTAATCTTTGAAGCTTTTGAAAGATTTCGCGAAGTTTGTAGGATTTAGTTCCACTGATGAGGATACTTAATCCACTGACTTCAACTCAATAAGTCGCTTCATTTAAAGAGTCGATGCTTCATGCGATGAAAATTGGCGCGAACGAGCGAGGAAGAGAAGTAGAGCGGTGTTGTCGGCAATGATGCTTGGATCAAAATGAAAAGGAGGGATTCCTCGCAGCGCTTTCAAGATATCGGTGTGAGCTTTCATTATGGTCTGTTATTTTAGCTCATATTCTAACTTGCCTAATTTTTAAATACAATGAAAGAGATAGGTTAGTTTCATGAGTCTCTAACTCCATAGTTATCATGTCAAAATCCTATGTAGTTATGTCATTTTAAACCTTTGTAATCAATATAAAATTATAGAAAATAAAGTATTTCATCTCCAATCTCTTTGCTATTAATAGAAACTTGCGCATTTTATCAAATAGATATCGGTTAAAATGTTCAAAAATGTTTGGAAGATTAATTTTCTTTCACACAATGGTTTAAGCTACTAAATAAATATAACGTTAATGTATATTTGGCCGCTGTATGTAGTTATATAAAATAAATGATATGTTACTTAAGCAAAACCATAATGAATAAACTTATTACGTTAATGTTGTACATCTTTTTGCTCTACATCGCTGGTGAATGAGAATGGTGTGGGAGGTATTAAATATTCACTGACTTTCCTTTGGAAAGATCATAAATTTCATGTCAATTTTAAATAGTGTGGTGTGGGTTTTATTCCAACTGCTGCGTTTTATTAAGGCGGTGATCCCAAATTCAGTAAAACATTTTTAAATTTCTGAATTTTTCATTAGAATTTGGCCCAGAAGAACAATTTTCTCAATCAAGTTTTAGTTGAGGCGAAATTTTTAAAGGATGAAATAACGGATATTGTCAAGGAGATGCTTGAGGCCTGGATCTAAAATAGACCTCTATTGCTTAGGAAAGGTTGTGGGTGCAGTCCTTAATACCTGTAGCCATTATTCACCTCTTTGTCTTTCTGACTATTTCTCTTTTTATATAAGGGATTAGGTAGACAGAAACTCTAGCCCGAAGTTGCTATGACAGAGCCCAAAACTAAGACATGATTAGAACGTCTAGGTAATGACGTCGTTGTTCTGGACACTCGACTATTTAAATGATAAAGATAATGATGAATACTAAATCATGCAACCAATCAGACTTTAAATTTTAAATTCATAATAATAAGAACCAGAATTAATTGATGACCACAAGAGTCTTTCCACAACCTGTTATTATGATAACAGTTCCTTCTCCTTACAGCTTCTCTATTCGCAGATAACGCTGCAACAAATCCAGCTCTACAGAGTCACATTAATTGCATTCAGTTGACACCAGTGATTATTGATAAATTGAGGCAAGAATACTCCCCCCTTCCACCCGGAAAGAGACGATTAAATGCCCTAAGCTCTACTCTTGAAACCATTAATCGAATGGAGCAAGAATAGGGACTAGTGGCCATTAATTAGTGCCTAAATGAAGAATTGAATTGGCACAAATTAGAAAAAAGGGAATGAAATTAATAAAAAACATCCATCTTTTAAAGTAAATTGAAAGAAACCTTATTACCTGTGTCCAGTAAAATGATAAAATCTATACAGATAAAATCAACTTTAGAAAGAAGATGGGAGATAGACAAAAGCAATAGAAACGACAATAATATAGTGAGAAAGAAACTCACAAAAGCGTTGGGGATGAGGGTATGGTGGGGTCATTCACAAAGAAGAATGCTCTACTGTTTTCTACCTGAGAGGAGATAGGCGATCTAAAAGAGACGTGGGTTTTAAGGGTCAATATCTTTCTAATGGCACCACGACTCTTACTGATTTGACTCTGTCAAAAATAGAAATTAATTATATTTATGTAGATGGGGTGCTGTGCGTGAGCTGTTTCAGCTCTTTGTCGATCCATACGCGGGGGTTGTTAACACCCCTCTCTTTTTGATGGTATGATTCACAATATGAAACTCTCCTATCTGCAACAAGTCCTTGACAATTCGTATCCATCCAGGATTGGCAATCAAATGAAATTGATTTGGAAAGGTTGAGTCAATTGAATTGATGAGGCGAGTGGCGTGGATACAAAATGATGGAAGTGAGACTACCTGCATATTTACGTAATGAGAACTGGGACGTGAAGGGGATTGTGAGTGAATTACTCCAAACAGAATGGGAAAGAGAGATGAATATGAATGAATCTGAATATTTTATCGCTTCTAAATATTCATTTTACATGACTGTGCGCAATCCATTAAATGGCCACCGTGATTGGATCCATGTAATGGTAATCGAGACGGATCATTTTGAGGGACTTTGTCCAAAGAAGAGGCGTGACCAAGCTAGTCTTGGGATGGAATTGAGGATTTAGTCATAGAGGCATCTATAGGTCATTGGCGTGACTTGAACTAGCAAGTGAGGAAGGAGTATGATGTGAAATTTTCTTCCTTTCGACCCGCCTTCAAATTACCCTTCAAAAGGCCTTGTCATCATTTCCGGAGTCAGAGTTAAACACCCTAATTAAGGCAATTAAGTGCCAAAAGGGTTTATAGGATTTTGCAGAATTACGTGGTCTCATTTTCTCCCTCTTTAAATATCTTGAATCAGATCCAAAAATTCAGATTCTTTTCCATTTTGTTATTTTTTCGACTCATGTGGGACATATTTAAGCCCCAAGCATCCGGTGATCCTTAAATGACAAAATTAAAATTGAGTTAAATACACAAGCTTAAAAGGAAGTAAACGCACACAATCGACTAGAATGCCAAATAGACCAAAGTAGTCAAATCTTTCTCAACTGACTTCAAAAGAACATCAGCCTATCAACAAAACAATCAATAGTCAACAGACCATAACAATTGAGTAAACGAAGATCGGCGCCGCGAACGATGAGACGCAAAATATTTCGCCCCTGTTCCAATGCGTTTCACCTTTTTAGAGTAAGGTCAAGGGGACTACATGTGGGGGGTTTATCACTGCGGGGGCCCCCTACGATGATCCTAGTTTCAATATGCATGAGCTGTTGAACGAAACAGACTCGCAAAAAAAATCCACTTTCTGGCGCGCCGCCGATCTTCATGTTTACCAACAATAGTTAATAGGCCACAGTAGACCAACTTTTCAAATAATCCACAAAAATTGAAATCTAATATATTTAAATCTTCAAAATTAGAAATTGATTTAAAGACAAATTTGAATTATGATTAAAACTAGAGGAGACCAGAGACTGATAAGGGAAACGTAGCAAATAACACTAACACGGATGATCAATAATCACCATGTGACTAGAATCCAAAGAATCAACTTGAAACGCCTTAAAATTAACTTAACTGACCGTAATTGAATTAGCCTATTTGACGGCTGGACGCCAAGGGAGACGTGATCATGAGTAAAGTAGACTACATAATAGACCAAATTGATTAGAGCTCTAAACTAGATCATACGTAGACAAATAGGCTAGACTATTGACTATTTAAGTTTAATAGAGTAAAGTACACTTTCACAACCAAAAAACCCTAAATTTTACAGTATGAAAAAACATTTAAAATCGTAAATTGAACGACAAATTCAATTCACTAAACAAACTTTATTAGAAGGCAAATGGATAACAGGCGGTTGGTCGTTTCTTCAACTTCATTCTAACCTAAAAGCATAACCTAATAGGCTAATGCACCATGCACCGACCACTCTGTCCAAAGTAGCTGATCGAAACGAAAAGAGATTTCAATTTGCTTCGTTAAAATTTTAATAGGCCTAATGATAGTATATCCTAACGTAGTTCTTAATTCTAAATCATATGTGATCTTTAAATAGATGAAACAAATAAATGAAATAACTGAATAAGACGATTGAAAGAAATAAGTAACAAAGCTTCTCAAATGCCATTGATCCTCGTTACAAATTGAAGAGGGAAATTTCTTAAGTTATTAGATTTTTACTAATTCGCTCCCTTTATTTACAGGGCAAAAGTTGATGGGGAATAAATATCCATAATTAAACTATAAATGAAACTAACACTAATCAAAGAAGGATGGAATTTGAACGAAGATCACAATCATTTAAAAAACTTATTCTTATCATACCGAAAACAATTATAATTTTAAACTGATCTCGGTAATTAAATAAATAAATAACCAATAATAAAATATCACTCGTACTTACGAACTTAATGGCAAAACTTTTACCTATGAACCGAAGGTAAATAATTCTTATAATACCAAAGATCTTAAATGTGAAATATTTGAAAAGACCGACTAGGTCTAAAGTAAATTTGAAAAGACTGATGTATCATAGCAGAAACTACGACAGTTTGATGTAAGCGGAAAGACAATTTGAATGCAAGTGTGCCGTGTTGTGAGTGACTCGCTTGCATGCAGGCTCAACGCGGGATTTTTCCCGCCATGAAGGCATTTCAAATGATGTTTTCCACTGAATGAATTGGAATGAAAATGTACTGATACGTAGGTTTTTTTTAGGAGTTTTCTAACAAGAGATTGGTAGAAATTAGCTTACAAATCGATTGGTAGATGAATGAAATCAACTCAGTAGTCATGTGATAGAAGATTCCTTATCCTTGTATAGTTTTAAGAATAGCTTGGATAGATCTATGGATGAGGGTGCTAGGTGAGATTGAACCGGGAAACAGGTGCTGCATCGTATTGGCTATTGATTAGCATTTTTTATCCTTTCTTAAGTTCTGCCTGAGTATCCTGTTACCAGTTAGGAGTTCAAAACTCCATTGACAGTTTCCCCTCAGACTTACTCATACTCGTTGAAGATATAGGTACACACATGAGCCGTACGGAGTTCAAAGTGGACTCTAATTGGGCGGCGTAAGCCGAGTAGGGTTATACAGCTCTCCTGAAAATGGTCACATTCCACATTCCCTGCTTTTACCTAACACAACTCAAAATAAGCGCCATTCCACAAGGGCGATCACAAGGGTCTGTTTGCTTACAGTACCGCACACGAAGGCGTGCCTTAAATCCAAGAGGGCCAGCAATAGGTGTTGTGCATGGTGTATGGCTGAAAGAGACGGAGTAAGGAGGAGTGGTTGATGGAGGGCGAAAGGAGACAGGGGTTACTTTTAGGGACTTCTCAGATACCTTCATGAGAGGAGCTGCCAAGTGTAGGCCATGGATGGTCTTTTGCAGTCTCCTTCTTTTCTTATGTTCTTATGTTCTTATCCTTTAATAGTAATAGTCGATAAATAGATAACGTACATTATACTTGATTGTTTTCAAACCATAGAGTTTATAGCAGGCTGTTTGCTTCAGCGTGTGAATCAAGAGGTTTAATGGATTAAGGTAAGGAACTAGTGGGTTGCTGCCCAATCCAAGTGGATTCTATATGGCAGCTAGGATAAAACGAGGCGAATTATCTATAAAAGGGGGAGGAAACAACTTTGCGATAAAAATGTAAAGAACGAAGGGCTACAAGATTCCTCTGCCAATATGAATCAAGGAAGGGTGTGTTGAGGGATAGTTAATAGGGGCAGGAAACAGGACAAGCGGAGCGTGGCGAAATAAGTGCAATCTAATAAAAGGTGGGCAACCGATTTATCCCCACCACAAAATCGAAAGCAAGGGCTGATTTGAACATCACCTGAAACAAGATGAGCGTGAGTAAGTCTTGTGTGGGTAATGCGAACTCGGCAAAGGGTAACCTCCAACGACAGCAATCTATGACGTCTCGAGGGCTAAGAGTGAATAGAATTTTTAATTTTGTACAGTTTCGATGATGAACAGTCCTCCCATTCATTTTGTCACAGTTGAAAATTTTTTTCTCTTTTGGAGGAAAATAGTCCCGAAAAGGCAGAGCCGTATTCTCAGGAAACAGAGAATGTGCTGAGCGGACCAGCCGATCAGCCATCTCATTGCCCAGGACGCCCACATGCCCAAGGACCCAGCAAAAAACAATTCTATATCGGGTCGCATTTTGGACCAGCCATTAAAAGATTTAATTGACTGTAAAACATTCCTTGAGTCTGAAAAATGAAAAAGCATTAAAAGGTAAAATTTGGATTAGTTTAAAGGCTAAAAGGATTGCTGAAAGTTCAGCGGTAAAAATGGATGCTGTGGCGGCAAATATAAAGTTAGGAATTCTCCTCCTGGGTAGATGGCTTCGGCGCCCACGCCACTGTCCGACGAAGAGCCATCCACGTATAATGGGCAGCATTGTTTGTGTGAGGTTGAATGCCCTAAGAACAAGTTGTTAATGATGCGAGGGTACATGGAAGACTTCTCCAGGCTCCACATGGTGGTACATACTATAAGGAGAGGAGGACGCCAACTAGGGGTCAGTAAGGGCGTTAGGGTAAGGACCCTTGTAGCACCCAGGTTAGAGAGATGATCTCCTATGCGAAGGTTCAAGGGTGGTGGGGTAAGATGGCAACTTATCATATGCCACCATTGATTCGGCAGCATACAAGCATCTGTAGACCTATGATACAGGGGCTTGCTGTATTCGGCAGAGGTATCGCATGCAGATTTTAAGTCTAGGGTAGGGCAGTAAAGGCTGTTGACAAGAGAAGTAAGGAAGGCACCATTGGAGGTTTTAAATGGGGTTCAGAATTTTAAGGGCTGAAGGGCAAGCCAATGAGTAAATTTGATAGCCATAATCCACACAATGTCCACAATGTTTGTCGGTCGCTGCCCCACGAAGTGTGTGAGAGGACTTTCCAAATATCTAGAGCCCCCAGACAGCCCGTTTGAAGTCAGCGTAGCTGTGGTAACCAGGATAACTTTGGATCGAGAGTTACGCCAATAAACCGAAACTCAGAGACAAATTCTTTATCTTCGCATTGTAGGGAGATAGATGTTGGAACAAGAACCCCTCTGACCCGATGAAAATACATTGCTTTTGATTTATTCGTGGAAAAGCGGAATACCTTAAGTGTTGCTCTTTTGGAGACAGCATCGGCTGCCAGTTGTAGCCGACGCGCTGCTGATGGAAAGCGAGGTGATGAACAGTATAGTGCTAAATCATCGACAAACAGAGTTGCTGATACACCCTCTGGGAGAGACGAAATAATATCATTGATAGCAATTATAAAATATAGGACAGTTAAAACACTGCCCTGAGAAACTCCCTCCTCTTAGGGTTGCAGGTCAAAGAAGCGTCTCCAACACGTACCTTAAAGGATAGAGATGCTAAAAAACTTGGAATAAGTGTTGGTAAAAGGCCTCTCATCCCTCAGACGTATAGCTGCTTCAAGATGCCGTATCTCCGTATTGTGTCGAGGGCTTTCTCAATATCGAAAAATATGGCCAGGACTCGGTGCTTTAATGAGAAAGCTTTCCGGACCGATCACTCGAAACGTACTAGTACGTAAGGGTAATATAACCTTTGCAGAAGCCACATTCAAATGGAGAGAGAAGGTGATTGGTTTCTAGGCACCAGGTTAGGCGCTCCAATACCATTTTTTTCCAGCAACTTACTCAAACAGCTAGTGAGAGTTATAAGACGGTAGTGATCTGCGTCCAACACTTCCCTGCCCCGTTGCACAAAGGGAAGGATGATCCCAATGCGCCATGATGAGGGGTTAAAACGCTTCACCAATATAAGGTTCTACAAATCAGAGTAGAGTGTAGATGTAGGTGCCGATTATATCTAAATAGATCTCGGCAAGGCCATGGGAAGTAGATCTGCAAAGTTACAAAGCGCTACGCAGCTCATGGATGCTGAATAGAGCATTATATATGAGGTTAGATTTTGTTATGAAATTGAGAGAATGCGACTCTTTGTTCGATTTCTAGGATAGAAATGCCTTATCGTAACGGCTGACACTGCTGAGGGCGTGGAAATCGTCTGAAAAAGTTTTGCTGACCGCCAAGCTCTTATTATCCAAGGAACCATTTAAGTTAAGTGTGGGGGTATGATGATCAGCATAACAGCCCCTGATCTTATTATTCTCCTTCCAGATTTTAGCGGTAGCTCTTATAGAGGAAATTTCTGAAACGTAACGGCACCATGAATTTCAGCGAGCCTGACCAAGGGTTCTTTAACGAAGCGCACGAACTTGGTTTCAGTCGACCTTGTTGCACAAAGTTGGGTTCTTTTGGAATCGGCCATGGGTTAACTTGTCGTTTTTGACACCTGTTGCACACGCTGAGGTTCATCAGGGCACGGTTGAGCGACCCGTGGCGGGTTGCCTCCGTGTGATGGTCTGTGTTCCTGCATTGTAGATAGTCGATGTAAAGTATTTTACTGCCGCCCCCACTCCATTGAAGGTCCCCAAGGATGCACTTGTGAAGGACGCCTCTTGGAAACCTTCCCAATCTGAATGACCTAAGTCCCACTTAAGGTTGTATGAGGGCTAACTTAAAGGGTAGACAAGACAATAGGGAAGTGGTCACTCCCATGGAGATCGTCAAGTATTGACCATCAAAATTCCGTACACCAATCCAGGGAACAAATAGACAGGTCAACACAGCTGAAAGAGTCTGTCTGAACATGATAAGAGGTAAAATCGCCAGTGTTTAAAACCCAAAGAATGTCAGATAATAAAGGAGACTCTAAAACACTTCCTTTGGCATTTCGAGTGATATCGCCCCAGTATGGTCACGGGCGTTAGAATATCCTAGTAATAAGAAAGGGAAGGGCAACTGGTATATATGTGTTAATAGGTCGGGTCTTTACAATGATAAGCAAGGTGCTAGGTAAATAGAGCAAACAGTAAAAAGCTTAGTAAGAAAAACCTCACAGCAATAGCTTGGAGGGTAGTATGTAGGTGGATGCAAGATACATGGTGGGATGAAGATACCATGATTGACACCCCCTCCTGAGAGGAGCTTCCAGCAGGGGGCAATGGAGTTGGATGTGAGAAATCCGGGTAGCAGCCGTATACCCAGTTTATTCTCCTGAAGACAGATAACAGCGGGGTGGAGAGTCGTCAAAAGAATTTTGACGAAGATATTATCTGGGACAGTTATATACAACTGTGGATATCTTTTTCTTTTTTGTGGCTGATATTGTATTTGAGGTTTGTCTTGAAGAGCTTGGGAGACCGAGAGCAGATTTTGAGGAGCTTGTTTTTGCAGGGGGAGAGATCCTAGAGGGAGCAGTAACTGGGGTCTTTTCCGAGGGTTTTGGAGAACCGACCAAGGCTCTTGATTGTAATTCGGGCTCACAACCTTCCGAAAAAGGAAGATCGAGAAGGGATTTTCGACCGGTAGATCCGGATTCATGTGCGAAGGTATTTTTGGTGTCTGAGAGGTTGGTCCAACCGCCGCGATTAGTGATGTTGGGATATGAACTGCTTTCATCGGATCATCGGTAGAAGGGTGAGTGGAACGGACAGACGATCTGATCGAGGTGTGTGGATCTGGGTGTATATCTGCCGTCGTTTGGATCAGGATGGGGCCTAAGTTCTGTGAAGGGTGGGAGTGGACTTAAAGGCATAGAATGTTCAGACATGGGGAAGAGAACATTGAAGATTCTCGGAGCTCGGCTGAGTCAGCTCCAGAGGCTGCCTGCTCATTGGTGGTCGATGACCCTGGTGAGGAATCCTTCCTCTTATCACTGGGCTTTGGGTCTCAGGGCCGGGTGGATGAACCTTCAATGTTCGATGTTGAGGATTCTCTCAGATATCGTCTGATGTCTTTAAGTGTCTCACTCTGAGCGTCTCTCCCAGCTAGAGCTGCTGGAGAAAGGGGGGCTACATTGGTTATTTCAGTGAGAGAGCGATGCTTCTTCTGCATATCCTGAATGTTTCCGACGATGCAAGTAGATGTAAGATGAAGCCCTTCAGGCTGGTCGGACCTCGAGCTTGATAGTTGGTTTCGTCCAGTGTCACGTAAAACGTCAGAGAAGAGACGGTCGAGTGGTGAGTTCTGTGCTCGAGCACGCTGGCGGGCCCCTCTTATATCTAGACGTAGGGAGTCACGCAAAGCGAGCACCTCCTTTTCATATAAAAATATAGAGCAGTGTTTGACGCAGCACTATGGGTTCCTCTGCAGCTCACAGCGAGGTATTTTGGTGCATTCGGGACCATGGTAGTGAGAGCTACAATTCACGCATGAGCGGGGGTGCCGACAGCCACGGCCAACATGTCCAAATTAATTGCAATTGAAGCAGCGTCTGGGTAGTTCGATGTAGGGACCTACCGGGATTCGAAGGTACCAAGCTTTAATATACAGCGGCAGTTATTGTCGTTCGAATATTAAAATAAGTGTGGTGGTTGGGACTTTAGTTGAGCCTAATGTTTTAGTTACCCTGTGTACGTGTGTGACACGTTGGGGATTGAGCTTACTCTGAAGGCGGGTGGGGTCGTAGTCCTTTAGTTCGTTTGAACGGATGACACCTTTGATAAAATTCAGACGCGGATGGGGCGAGACAGTTACTGGAATTTCAGCTATCGAAGATAGATTTCGCACAAAGTTGTGTTGAGAGTGGAATGATACCTAGACTACGACTTCACCACTACCTCTTGATCACATCCGGCGGGGTTCTCCTTAGCATAACTTAAAAGATTCATTGACGTCACACACATCGACCTTTGCAAGTGGGATGTCGGATGATGAACTCATGGCAAGAAAGCGAGGATAATCTAAATCTGAGTCTACTTCGTTGAAATAGGGGTCCAACGATCGAGTGAAGGCTAAAAGGGGAGCTAAGGCACGTTTAGCACAAGAAACCCTTACGAGATGGGGAGTTTTTTCGTTTATGGCTAGTCATTGCAAAAAGAAATAAAATTCGCATTCTCCCTCTGGACTCCCCACAATGGAGGCCTAAAATGGCCCGGCACTACTGCAACTCTATAATCAGTCCGGTATGTCCTCTTGGAGAATGGATACGAAACCACGACACAAACCTAAGAGGGTGCCCGAGTTCTCCTACGCATGGAGAAAAGGGGCCAACGATGGGTTTCTGATTGGGCATTCGGTAGAAAAAGGTGGTGGAGATTCTCAGCCTCTACCTCCCTCATGAAATACAATTTGAAATCAATCCATAACACTAGCAGAGGTCGAGTATCTTTAAAGGCCACTAGATTGGTGAAGGAAGAGGGGGAAATAAAATACAGTGAAAAAAGTAATAGGGGATGGAAAAATGAGGGGTATGTTAAAAGTCTTGTTGGCAGCACCATGGGCCCCCTATGGGCCCCAGGGCTGACCCCTCTCGCCACGAGAAGGCCAAAGCCTCTCTGGGAACAACCCCTGAAGAAAAGCCTCTAGAGAGGGAGGTGAACCAAGAGGGCCTAGAAAAGTTGAGAGGCTTTATCTCTTGGGTGCAGTTTATAGCTGGATTGGGAGAGGGAGAGTACTTGACTATAAAATTCTGTTAAGTCAATTGAATAAAGAGAGCAAAAGCCTGAGTTTGACAGATATTTGATAAAAATCAAAATTTGTTGCATTATTTGTGGGTGCACTGTTGCGTATCGTTAGAGGTGCAAACCTGGCGTTGGTACTTCGCTTCCCATACGATATACTACAACTCATATGAGATGGTGGGCCACTTTTTTCTCCCACCAATCACCCATTTCCACTCAAAAGGTAAAATGACAGCCACTGCTTGCGATTGTAGGAGAAAGGACGAACTATGCCTCTCCCCCCTTGCCTAAGGCAGGCAAGCGTATCGTGACAAAGCGAAAAATTAAACCATTAACTGGAGATGAGCTTCTTTGACGCCCACTATTAAAGTCTTCGGCTGGAGCTCATTATTTTTCTTTGCTTTAAATTGATTAAGTCTGAAAATCTTCTTTCGATGCCGATCTCACAAGTTGGCAATTTTCAGGTCAATTTCGCTAAGGTCTTAGTCGAGGTGGAATAGAGGTGGAGTGGGGGTCTTAACCACGGGGTACGTGCCACAGAGAGGAAAATTTAGTTTGTGAATGGGGTGTGGGGATAAGAGACCCGGCATTGGGGGACTCAAACTGTTCCACTATTTATCTTTCTACAAACTACAGGTTTACAGATTGTGTACAATATAATATACACCGAACTCTAGTGAAGGTCATAGATTATATTAAATTTTAATATTTCACTTTGGATGTATAAATATTTCCCATTTACATTTATTATCATTGTTTGGAATGCGACGTCGAATGACGGAACAAACGTTCCCCCCTGGCCCCAATGCCCCAAAGATGATCTGAAGCTATATACTCATCTTCCACACGCGTTCACTTCGTCCATCTTCACAAACTCGTGCAGGCAGTTCCCTCGTTTTTTTTCACTTTAAATTTTTGAAAAAGCACGAACACACATGGGGTGTGGTTAGTCGCCGGATGGAATCGATTGGGGTTCCAATTCACGGCAGTTGCCATAGGTACCAGGTACCCGTTCGTGGTTCGGCGGGAAAAGAATAGCCATGGTTCCCCTCGTTCACGCTGCATCGGGGGCGGGAAGAGGAGGTCCGCGGAACCCTCCTTATCTACGCCAAGCAGGTGGATGCATCCAATAGACGAATCTAACAATACTGGCCTTTTAAGGACACCAGGTCGATTTAGCCCACCTTCGGGGGCACTTGCTTGGTATGGAGGGTAGCGAATCCATTAATCCCATAGGCTGTTTAAACTGATACTTGTATGGATCAATGGAATCCATGTTCCCATAAGATTACCGGAAATAATGATCCGTTTTACACAAGTCCATCATCAACTCTTAATCAACGATAAGAGCCTCTGAACCCCTTATCAAGGAAAACAGCGGAATTTAATGAATAAACGAGACTGAATGTACGATGAATGGGGGCTGCAAAGAGTCAGAAAGGAGTCTCTTTTATTTGGGGGCATAATACACAAAGGCAATCGAATAAAAGGAGAAATTGATGAAATAAGAGAAGGAGAGAAAAGGTAAGTAGGTAATATAGCCACAACTTGAGTCTTGTTGTCAAGCGAGGGGCAGAAAGGATTAAGAAAGATCTAGCCCTGGAAGTGCCTTAAGATATCTAGATAAGACTGGAGCGACCTGAAAAAGGTGTCCAGCCGGACTTAAGTATTTAAGAAACCGATTTTTTATTTTGGTCTTCAGTCTTGCTTTCGGTTTGGTCAAATTCTTTGCAGTGCTCCAACGCAAAAATATTGGAAATCTATCTGAGGTCTCAAAGTATCTGGGCCTCACTGATGAAGAAAGGCCGCAGTTCTCAAAGTTCCTCCGTGAGTTTAAGTTTTCGTGTTATCGAACCTGAGAGAGTTCGTACATCCCAATCCCATTGGTACTTTTGTTTAAAAATTACCGCGTTTATGAAAGAGTACTTGATACCTCCTAATACTTTTTTAATATTTTTATATTTTCTATAATTTCTCCTTATCCACCTAAAACTCAGGCTGTCTTCCACATTTTCAGCATATTAGCAACCTCAGAAAAATATTTCCTTCCACATTGAGTTGCAGCGCCTCGGAATAATGTTCCTAGAGAGTTAAAGTGCCAGGTTGATCGTCTTTAAAATAAATATGCATGAAAAATAAATGATTGGTGATGTTTAATAATTACTTGGATATAACATAGAAATGAAGTAGTAGACTATCAGTGTATACCGTTTAATAGTATTTGAATTTAATGTGCCTTTATAGGTAAAAGGACTCTATGGTACTTTTCATGGGTTATTGATGTTCTCGAACTGAAATGTGTTGTATGAATGGGATTTACAGTTTGTGGCTGAGTGTGGGCTGGTTTGAAGGGAGAAATACCTAATGATTGGAAAGTAGAGAATGGAGTGCCAAATTTTGATCAGGGAGGTAAAGAGGACCCGAATAAGTTAAGCCTTCTAGTGAGCTTAACTTCTATACTTAGTAGAATTCTTGAGAAGATAATTAAGAAGGGAATTTCCGACCAGCTAGAGAGTGGTAGGTTAATAAATGGGTTTAGATGAGGTAGATCGTGTTTTAAAAATTTACCTGATTTTATGGTTATGTAACTAAATAATTATATAAGGCAAATAATATTGATGTAATTTACTTAGATTTTAGCAAACCCTTTGATAAGGTTCCACATATGAGACTAGTTACAAAATTAAAATTGCATGGGATATGTTGGAAAGTTTTGATTGTCTAGCTGAATAGCTCAAAGATAGAAAACAGGGTGGTATTGAAAGAGGTGAGGTCACAGTGGAGGAACATTATCAATGGCGTATCTCAGGGATATTTTCTAGGCCCTATATTATTTATAGTTTATATAAATAATCTTGGGGAGGCTGTAAATAGCAAAGTTTCAATTTTTGCTGATGACATTAAATTGACAGTTGTAGTTAAAGAAGTTGACGGTAGATTTAAAGTTCTGAGGAACTTAAATAATATAGTAGCTTGGGCTCAGAAATGGCAGATGACTTTAAACCTTAAAAAATGTAAGGAATAATGAAGAATTTACATATGAACTGGATGGGCATTGACTGATTTCACTTCACGATGAGAAGGAACTACTCGTAGTTTTGAAGTAGTACATTGAGGCTAAAGATAGAGCAAATAGGGTGCTATAATATTTTAAGAAGAATGTTAGCTACATGAGTAAAGATGTTATCCTTAAACTCTACAACCCTTAAGTCAGGCCACATTTTCAGTACTGTATATAAGCATGTTGATCAGATTATTGGCATGATATCAACCTCGGTACAAATGAGGGCAACAAAAATAATACCTTCACTGAAGCATCCTGAATACGGTTATAGACTGAGCGGAGATATAATTGAGCTTGGTAAAATTTGTTCTAGGAAGGATAGTTTGTATTTTGGCAAGTTATTTCAGTTGAAAGATAGGCCAGAGCTACCCTTTCACCAGCGATCTAACAACCACACTAACTCTATTTTTTAGGCTATTTTTATCAAAGCTTTTGCTGAAGATACCCCTTCACCAGGAAACAAATTTTTCAAACTCGATCTAAACTCTTTCTTTTCTATCTTTTCGAAATTTTCACCACTATACCCTCTCTCACTATTTTTTCTACTACTCTATCCATATTTCTACCTTTAATAGGTCCAATGGATTGGAAGGTAGTAATAATCTAGGGTTCACCAATTAAAAATTAAAAAACAGAAGTGCAGTTTGGATGTTAGAAAATATATTGTCACCAAAAGATTACTGAAATTGTTTGCCACCTGAGACAGAAGATGTTCCACACTTGAATGTTTTCAAAGCGAGATTGGATGATTATATGGTGAGGGAGCGTTATTTTTTTAAGGGGGAAGGGTATTCTTGACTCATTCCTGTGGATGCAGTTTTTTTATTATAGTATTTGTGAGTGAGTGGATTTCGACAAGCTTTGGTAGTGATGCTTTATGTTTTTTACCCTTTCCTTTGAATGGTTGGAATTGTCTATTGTAGATGTATGATCTGACAATCCCATGGATGCATTTTGTGGGTGGGGTTTCACGGATGCGGATGAGCTTTGAGATGCCCTTGTGGCTTTTGTCATTCGTGAAATTATGTTATGTTTTGAGATGTTTGGTGGATGGCTTATGGTAGTCCCTGGTTGCTTTCTGCCATTCGGAATTTAGGTTTGATTTAGTTTGTGCTTTCGCGGTTTGTATCCTTTCTATGACATGGTCTCCAGAAGCGGTTACTATTTGTCCCTGACCCTTTTATTCATTTCATTTAATATATTTTTGCTGATGACCAAAGATACCCATGGCATTAAAAGGAGAGTGTTTGTGTTAATCTACTAGACACTTTAACCCGCTAGAACACCTTTCAATAAACTACCTCAAAAGACCACCGTAAGGTAGCGTAAATTGTAGCATTTAAAAACATGCGCTAGATGACATCTAAAGGTTTGCGTGCCCCTCCGACCCGAATAATTGTTGGAATATTTGTGGATATATAACTTCGACATCTTTTTACTTCTATCTACACCACTTTCTTTACCAATCTCTCCTTCCAAAAAGTTATAGCAATTGAAGATCATACTTTAAGTTTAACATAATCGCTAGGTCAACCACCCCGGAGACATTCTCCACCACACAAACTAAATCACAGAAATATCCAAAGAATTCAGACAATCATAAAGCCAAAACATGAAATCTGCATACAAAGAATATCATCAATTCATAATGGAACGGAGACTATCAATAAACAACAAAGTGGACCTAATCTTCGTCGTCAAACAACACCCAAACCATCATTAGACAGAAATAATCTGGACCAACACTCACCAAGGTTGGCTCTCTTAACTCAATCACCGGAAGATCCCGGTGAGGAGCCAAATGGTTCCTCAGAGCCCACGTCGACAGCCACAATAATACTCCATCTACATAATTCTCCCTAACTTCGCCTCGAAGATATATAAATTAAGACCTTATGATCACCTTCAATAATTCATTCCATACATATATTTTGTGACAATGTTTCTCTCTCCTTTTCCGACACAAGATTCTTATAGTTTCTGAATCACAAACAACTCCAAGCTACTCCATAAGCGGTAATCCCCATTTCTCCAAACTAATTCTTGGTGTGGTTGGATCTATGCCATGCTGCATTGTCTTGCTGAAATATAACTATTTATTGGTGCAATTTATGGATAGACGCGTTTAAAGCTTATAAGGTGGTGTTAAAAAATATAGAGTTCATTCTTCCCTCGCAAAAAAAAAACTTCTCCCCTGGCTCTGATGAAGACATGAAGCACCATGACAAAATAACACCACATCCACGATTCACATTCGTTTCCGCACAAGCATTTCTTCATCCATGCTTCACATTTGTTAACGCACATCCAATTCTTCATCTTACAAAGGTAGTTGCAAAAGTGCAGAAAATCTGCAAATTTGTTACAAAAAGATTTTTAAATAAATTCCTTCCAAGATATTAAATGGGATTACATTAATTACAACAATATAATAGTCTTCCTTACATACTTGATAATTACTTTCATCTGACCAGATAACTTTAGACCATTGCTCATGGGTTAAATTTTTCATGTTGGCCTAAGATATCTATGACTTCAATCTTTGCATCCTTTTAGTGGTTGATCTTCAAGTCCCTCTTCTCTAAGTATTGTAAGACATTTTCTGACACTTCTCTACAAAGATCTGGGACTCTTGATATCGCTTTAGAGTGGTTGGGGCACCATATCTTGAATATTTTTATCTAGCAATTTCTACTGGATTAAAAGTTTGGCTATGGAGAAGATAAATTTGTGCTCTCGGTGCCTTTTGTAAGTACTTATTTCGAACGATGTTGAATACCCCTTTGTTATAAATTTAAGCTGAAATATAAGAAATATTGGTTAAATTCTGATTTTAAAAAAACATAGCATTTTATTAATTACAAAACATTGATTGAAATACAAAGTAATTCAAATAATAATAGATTATTAAAACATTAAAATATACCTTATCATAATGAAAAATATGATAATTCGAAAAAGTAGGCTTAAATATATAAAAATATAAATATACTAATGCTACTTTGTGTACCTTTGTCCAAGGGGATATATATATATATATATATATATATATATATATATATATATATAATTAACTTTACTAAGTTGTAATATGACTTAAGGATCCATTCTTTGGATATAGTTTTTAGTAAAGATGACTTTTGGGAAGCCATGGTGCTATTTGTCACCTCTAGAATTATTTGGGGTTATTCCAAGTACCCGACTGCATCATCATTTAGACTGAAGCGGTTCTCTTTTCCCTGTTCTCGTTTAGGGACTCGTTCGATAACAGCCTTTTTTATTTTTACCCCCAGCAACTTGTTTCATCTTGCCTCAACCGAGAATACCCGGGGGCGAATCTCCATGGCAGGAAACCTCCCCCTCGAATCCCTTTGAAACCTTGGATCAGGATGTTCTCGCAAACCGGACTCGAGATTTCCCATCCTTGCTCAAGGAATTAAGGACTCGCATCCGGCCCATGGTAAGCCTCATGGGGAAAATTGTCTTGGCCTCATGGTAATTAAGCTTTATGGGAAGGGGGGCATTTATTATAACCTTTCTTATTTATCAATATTTTTCTTCATCTTGATTTTCTCTTTATATTTGAATCTATTTATTTTTTCTTAACTTAAGTTGCCCCTTCAAAGATTGGTCCTCCATTTGACTTAGGTATTCTTCTTGGCTGGGTTGGTTCTTAATCTTCGATTTCTTTCTCGATGTATCTTCATTTTCGTCCAAGTATTATGAATTGATTTCTTGTTCCTTCTAGATGAGTTGGTCCTTCGAGCGCTTTCCTTGACTTCCGTTTTCTTCTTGAGATTTCTTCATAAAAGGGTTTTAGACTTTTTGAGTTTCGAACGCGGTACCGAGAGATATAAACGCCAATGCTTTAGCCATTACGCCACGGCTTAGTCCATTTTGAGATGGTAATTTAATTGAGTATTTATATTATCGAGTTGAAAGGAATTTTTCTCTGATACATTTTCGCAACCCCTACAGCCTGTCCTTCATCTCGAATTCTAAGAACGGAAACAAAGTAGTCAGAATGACATTTAGTCTCACTGGTGGGGCTAACTAAGTCTTTAGACTGACACATGGTTAATGATAACTAGTGAAAAGGATGCTATAATAACCTTACTTAATGAGTCTTTGAACCGGACAAATCAGATGAAATGCATTTACGTTGACCGCAGTTATCAATAATGTTACAAAACGTGCGATTAATATAATATTTCTTGTAAATCTCTTCCGTAGATAATTATTAATTGAAGTGGCGAAACGGAAGGACTGGATGATCATAGAGAGAGTTTCTTTTGTTACATGTTCACATTAATTTATAAACGACCGAACTTATTGTAGATGAAATAACAGCTCTTTGTAATTAACTAAAAGTTCAATGACATTGGTAGTGTAAAACATATGATCACTAATTAATGAACAAAGGTAATCGTGAATTATTAATCAGTGCCTAAAAACCCAACAGCCTATAATAATATGTAGAGAGGAAAACAATGCTCGATCTACAGAAAGTATAAGGAACTAAACCAACATTAATAATTTTATAATTATCATAAAATCCACATATACACATTTTTGATAAATAATTATGATTGATATTCGTTAATTTTATCTCGATTTAGAGATACAAATCACAGCATGTTATTACTCATTTATATATTTAGGGAAATCATTCGTTTGGCCACACTTTTTTTGCCTAATCAGTTATGGCGTTTATTTATTCCTAGGTAAAAGCCTAAACTGAAATCGAGTGATGCATAAAGTTGAATTTGCGCTGAGTAAAATCTTGCCAATTATAAACAAAATATAAATAATTATAACAAATAACTATTGAGTATTACCTATATTTCTTGCTCCCGTTTTGGGGACATGTGCAGTAATTGGTAACCCATAGTTATTATTATTATTATTCCAGAAATTAAGAGAGCCTACCGTAAAAAGGTAATAGGCCCTATCTAGCGGCCCACTCTTTTGGTGTTTAGAGATAATCTGATTACGTTAGTGGTTTCTATTTTGTTTTCTAATTAATAAGACAGTAAACCATATGGGTATAATCCAACGAAGAATCGTCGAACAGACCGAAGAATGGAAATTTAATGAATAGAAAGAAGGCGATGATCGAAAGATCGATGCTATTTTTGCGCCTTATATTTAAGCACTCGTCGGTATCTCCCAGGCACCTCACAGGTTCCTATTAAGCACTAAACGACACAATAACTTGCCCAATCCAGGGCTACGTACCATCTCCCTATACCATTCCACTAGGCATTAACCCATAAGAAACATCGCGCATCACACTGGTCGCCCTGGTAACGCTCCGATGCGGTGAACAACCGGAAATACTCAAAAACATTACAGACCTCTTTATAGGCTGACACCAGACACAGCTTAACACATATTTACAACATACCCGACACTTGCACAACTGGGGCAAAATTTGCTGGAACTCCCTGAGAACCACGTCCAAGTAGTAGAGGCCATTAAGGGCCCTGTCAGAAGGCCTGGGCACTAATCCAGGTGTATTTTGGTTCGTGGCACCTAATTTCCTTCAACTTAGAGGAGGGGGCCTCGCGGGTGCATCTACAGGTACTGGGAACAAATTATTTCACATATTAAACATTCATCAACTCGAGTTTGTTATCTTTCTTGGTTATTGTGCTGTTAACAATTGCAGGAGTTTATTTATCAAAATTAATAGGTCTTTGGTAGCTAATAATTTTAATTTTTAAAGTCTCTTGGAAAATGAAGGTGAGCGGGTAAGAGGATGTGGTATAAAAATTCCTTGGAAGTTCCTAGCTTAGGGTCATACTGGGTTTGATGGAGTAACGCTTTGGGCGAAATATAGTTACTGTGCCTGGTAGCTTAGCGGTAAAGCATCTGACTGGCAATCACCAGACCCGGGTTCGAGTCCCGGCCAGGAATTCAAAACTTTTTTCCCCTGGCGTTATTTCTGTTTTCTCGGTAAAGGATCGTTTTCACTGTGCCACCCTCTGCTCCCTTTGATTCTGGATTCTTCTAATGTCCCTCTCTCTTGCCTTTAAAAAAACTCCGGTTTCTTGTCTCATTTGCTCATTCGCGTCCAATTCTTATTCCTCTTTTATATATATATATATATATATATATATATATATATATATATATATATATATATTTATTGGAGAGAGAGAGTGAGAGAATTTTTTCTTCAGAAAAATGTATATTGTGATTAAATTATCAAATTTATTTACGACTTTCTCACCAGGAACAAAAATATCTCTGGATTTTCAAGAAAATAAAATTTAGTCTTTTTTAAGATGGATTAGCAACGACATTTCTGCAGAGCTCCGGTGACAGGCAAACTGGGTTGGATGTTCCAAAGTTCACTTACACTGAAAAATGCTTCTCTCTCCTTCTCAAACCTACAGTAAATATATGGAAGAAGAGGAAGTCTCCTTTCACTAAAATCTAATATTCAGCATCGCCACATTTTCACTTTTGCTGTGAAATTTTCTTAGGTAATGCATAGAAAGACTCGTTTCTTTTACCTTGAGAAGTACTCGTAGGTGCCACTGGTAGGATAACCGGACTTTCTTGACATAGGTGGTTTATTAACAATAGTTTTATTAGAAAAGGTAGTTTGCGGGCGGCTAAGGAATAGACAGGAGAGACATGTTGAGGTGCATTCAGTGTTTTATATAAACCAAAATAGTTCAGAACTTGCTCACCAATCTAATGTTTTCTATAAAAGGGGGAAGCGGAATATTATTATCGACTTAAGATGGGGTTTACAATCTTCAACAGATCTAGTCACCTTTCCCAACGACACCACTTTTCCCTAATTAATTCCCGAGGTTTGTTATTTGATTGTTAATGGACAGTAGACCGAAGTATTCGCCTTCGATTCGCAAAAGTTGCACTTGGAGATAAGGGATGCCACTCTGCGGGATAAAGGGCCGTCATTGAGTGGCGTTGTCAAGGGAATTTGCCGGTTGCGTCTAAGGATTTCGAACCTTCGTTAGATGGGGAATAGAGATTCGAAGTTTCAACATTAGGAGTTTCTTCTTTGAAATTTGAAATGGTTGTGGTAACAGTTTGAGAGTAAAGGAGGTCCTCTTAAAAGAAACTTGTTTAACATGTAATTTAACAAACTTAAATAGTTGAAGATATCGGGGAGAATCCAAAGAAGTAATTTCCCGAAAAGACCCGTTTTTAGTCGCGTGTGAGTCTAGTCGCGAGCGACTCTACATCTCACTATGTTGGCCGGTCGGTCCCCGTTTTTTTTTATGCTAGGCTATTATTGGCTAGACTATACTATGCTCATCTATGCTGATATAATTTAGGCTATACAATGCTATGCTAGATATCATAGAGTCTGTATGTTAGGCTAGAAAATACTAAGCTATACTTGACTATGGTATAATAGGTTAGTATAGGCCAGGTGTGGCCAAGCTCTTTTCACAGTGGGCCAGACAACTGAGAGAATGACGAGCGCGGGCCGCATAACTATTTTGTTTAATACAATATAGTGAATACACAAAAAATAAAGACAACCAACATATTTATTTACCACTACACAAAATACACAAAAAATAAGGACAACAAACAGTTATTTACCACAAAGCTCTCAAAGAAGCCGTCGTTATCAATTTAGAGTATTATCACAGCCATTGCGCACATATCCGACTCTCACAAACTAAGCAGCAAAAAAGGTTACTCGGATTTGTGAAACTGGTGTTTAGCTTTTGAGATTTCATCAATATTTTCTTTGTAATTGTCTCATCCAATAAAGAGAATTGTTTTCCAAAGTTAATTTGTGAGCGGCGGGCCGGATGAACTGACCTAGCGGGCCGTAACTGGCCCGCGAGCCTTAGTTTTGGGGCCCCGTGGTATAGGCTATGCTTGTCTAGGATAGTTAATGCTAGGCTAAGCTATTATGGGATTGACAGGGCTATCCTATGCTAGATTAGGCTAAAGTATAATAGGCTAGGGATGGCTATGCTAGGTTATTCTAAGTTATTTTGGTTAGGCTATAATAGGCTATTTAACCAAAGCTATAATAGTCTAAGCTATACAAGTTTATTCTTCTCTAGGGTATAGAATGTTACACTAGTCTATGATATACT
The DNA here is from genome assembly GCA_963969495.1 of Ceratothoa steindachneri. Lineage (NCBI taxonomy): Eukaryota > Metazoa > Arthropoda > Malacostraca > Isopoda > Cymothoidae > Ceratothoa > Ceratothoa steindachneri. Next base: position 24,075,157 of record OZ018333.1, read on the forward strand.
AAACTAGGTTATATTATGTTACGCTTGGCTATATTATGTTAGGTATGGATATGCTAGGATAGGCTATACTAAGTTAGCTAAGCATTCTAGGCTAGCGAGGCTATCGTATGCAAGGATATATTGGTTAAGCTATAGTAGCCTATTCTAGCTTAGCTATACTAGGTTAGGCTACTCTAGGCGACGCTAGCATAGACTCTTGCCTGCAATGCTAGGCCATACCTGGTTAGGCTAGGCTAGGCTAGAGTAAGCTAACCTACACTAGGAAAGGCTATACTAGCCTAGCCTAAACTAGGCAAAACTATAATATGCTAGGTTTGATTAAGGTATACAAAGCTAGGCTAAGCTATACTAGGATACGATAGGCTAAAATAGGATAAATAGAATATATATACTATGCTACGTTATACTTTGCATGCTAGATTATACTAAACTACGCTAGTTTATGCTGACACACATAGGCTAATATATTTTAGGCTAGGTTATCCTATGTTTGAAGAGGCTTGGCTATACTAGGCTAAAACAGGATAGGTTATGCTATGCTATGCTTGGCTATGATATATGCTATACTAGGAAGTTTAGGCTATACTAGGCTATTTTCTACTATGCTATTCAAGCCTATCCTCTACTATGCTATTCTAAAGTATGTGCCTATACTATGTTATTTTAGGCTAGGCTAGGCTAGACTATGCTATGTTATACTATGCTATACTGTGCTATATTACGCAATGCTTTGCTACGCTATACTCAGATATTCACTAATATTCTATAAAGTGAGGACACGCGACTTTTTGGTCAGCAGACCTTGTTTCTGAACGAACACATTTTTTCGAGTGTAAAACTCCCCACCTTTTTCCCTTTAGTTAAAAGGTTACTTTAGAAAGAAATGGGTATTTTAAGTAAACCAAAATAATTAAAAAAATAAACGTAATGCAAGATTTTCACTGAAGATACCCACCTCGTTGCAACGACCACAATTCTCTGATGGTGAAAAACTTCTTTTATTTCCTTCTGACTTTGGAAGGAAAGAGGAAGGAAGCAGAAACGAGCTTTAAGGTGACCGCGCGCGGGCGAGCGTAAAAGAAGGAACCGACGAGTAAATCACCGGAGACAAATTCGCCAAAATCAATCTGAGGTTAACGTTTTCCTAATGTGTTAGTATCGACCTCCCCCGATGTTACAGAGAGCCAGCAAGGACTACTTAGGCCACTCAAACACCAGTCCCATTCTATACTAATATACTAGTAGTCCTCCTTTGGACATTTTCGCCACGATGCTCACTCACGCTGTAGCGGGCCGAAAAATTTAGACTAACCCCAATCGATCCAACCCGCTTCCTATACTAATCCAGACGTGAGAAATCTAAGGAGAATGAAACGGATTGTATGTACAGTTCTTTACTAACAGAAAAAAAGTACAATGATAATTACAGCTTATATTTACAGCAATTTTATATTTACAAGGGAAGTGTGCACACTTCAAAATGAGGCCAAATTCCCCAATCCAAATACGATACCAAAAGAGAATTTTATAACAGGCGAGTGAAAGATAGGTTTCGTTTGAGTTAAAGTGAGCAGAGTGTATGGCGTGAGGCGCATGAAAGGTTCCGTTCATTTGAATTAGGTACAAAAGTATTGAAGGTGAAAGAAGTGAAGGGTAGGTTGAATGTATCAAAGATGAGTGAGAAGTTTGATGGACCTTATAGAGTTGTGAGGGTTTGGGAAAATGGAGTGACGTATGTTTTGGAGAGTTTGAATGACGGTATGACTGAGGGAGTGCGGGCTCATCAGAGTCAGTTAAGGAGATGGAGAGAACCTCCTGACTACCTGGTGAGCCATCCGGTGTATGGACTGTGTAGAGAGAGAGGTAAAGTGCATGATGATGAGATTGAATGTGAGAGTATGGATCTGTCTGGGAAAGAGCTAGTCTTAGTCTCGAGGAGTAGAAAGCTTACAAAGAAGAGTGAAAGGAAGAATGCAAGTACGAATGAAAGTAAGTCTGAGCAGAGTGTTTCTGGTATGGGGGATCTTGAAAGGGAGATTGAGTTTTTGCGTAAACAGGTGAGTGATTTGGCTGGTATAAGTAGACGAGTGAGTGAGCTGCCTGTGCCAAATTTTTCTGGTTTGGGGAACAGTATGAATGATAGTGTGTTTGGGCAGAAGGAACCTAGTGTGGCTGATTTTTCGGGTTTTACGAATGGTAATAGTAGGGATGAGTTTGATGTAGTGAATGATGGAGTGGCTGATTTTTCAGGTTTCTGGTGGGAACCAGTCGAAGGGGTTTCTGGTATGCCTGTTGAGAATACAGGGGATGTGAGTGACCTGTCTGTTTCGCAAGAATGTACCTTGAGTTGGATGAGAGCTGTGAGTGAGGAGCTGATGAATGGGGGTATGAAGAGTGAGGGTTCTGAACGGAAGAGTATGAAAGAATTCTGTCGTGAGATGGGAGAACTGGTAATGAGGGCTAAGAGTATGGTTGATGAGATGATCAATAGTGACGATGAGACTGACAGGACGACTGACGAACAACCCCGACTAATTGCTACGCGTAGCCAGGGACCAGTAGAAGAGTGTGAATGGGTGCAGAAGGGTGCGATTGAGCACAAGTGGTACCATGAAGAGTGATTGAAAGGGTTTTGTGAGTGGCTGGTCGAATGGCTTAAGGAAGGAGGGGTGTGGTGGAGTGAATGTGAGTGTGTGTAAAAGGGCCATTCTCCCACCCCTTTTCTCAGTACCTTCTCCCTCCCTCTGTAAGAATGTGTGTGTGAGTGGGAATGAGTTTTTTTTATATTTTCTCTTTGTATATATATGTATTTGATTTCATGTATTAAAATTGTTATCTCTTTCTCAGATTGTACTTTGCTTAAAATAATCTCTTTCTCAGATTGTACTTTGTTTAAAATAATCTTTTATCAAAAGATTATACTTTGAAAGGGTAGTTTTGAGAGTTAAATATTTGGAGAATTGTTGATGCTGAGGATTGTTTGAATATACATTAAGAGGTAAGATAGTCGATAGATTTACTCGGGTAATGCCCACTTATTAGTTTCCCTTCCATGTATAAATAAATGGGTCATAAAAGGAGGATATATCTCTTCTACAGAGAGTGGAAGCGTGGACTGACAGCAAGAAGGGTTCTCTAGACGAGTTCTCCACCCAGCCCTGAGACGGAGGGCTTTCATACCTCGCTAACCACCTGAACCACCATACCCGCCTTCGTTGAAAATCCTGCCTCCTTCTAAGTTAGCCTACTAACACCCACCTCCAGCACACAAGTGATAGCGCGTGCCCCTTTTCGTTCGGTTGTTGTTGTGTTTTTTTATGTTTTGTGTAGATATATAAGTGAATTTGTTGTATTCGCCTGTTATAAAATTCTCTTTTGGTATCGTATTTGGATTAGGGAATTTGGCCTCATTTTGAAGTTTGCACACTTCCCTTGTTAATATAAAATTGTTGTAAATATAAGCTGTAATTATCATTGTACTTTTTCTGTTAGTAAAGAACTGTACATAAAATCCGTTTCATTCTCCTTCGATTTCTCACGTCTGGATTAGTATAAGAAGCGGGTTGGATCGATTGGGGTTAGTCTAAATTTTTCGGCCCGCTAAAACGCGATATTCAATCCACATCTGTGTTTCGTATTTAAACAATATCATTTTTCGTAAAATAACTGTCAATTTTATTTTTAAAACTATTGATCAATTTATCGATGCATTTAAGGTGATTTATTTTTAACTATTTTCGTTTGAAACCTCCGTTCTTTTAGTTTGAAACAGTGGTTGCGTGTAATAAATACCATGGTCGAACTTAAAATAATTTTCATAATTTACGTTTTCAAATTTATTTAAAATTTTCAATACTTCGAAGAGCTCACCTCGTAACCGCCTCGTTTTGAGAGTCAGTACTTTTAGTAGATTTAATCTTTCGATATACGACTAATTCTAATCGAGGGAATTAGTTTAGAAAGGTCATATGTATGTGTATGTGTGTTTGTGTGTGTGACTGTGGGGGACGGGGCGGGGCGGGAACATTTTGACATCAAACCAATCAGGGAAGGAGGGAAGGAGACCAGGTCCATTAGAAAAGGTCAAGGGCTTATATGCTCGTGTATGTGTGTTCTTGTTTGTATGTATGTATGAGTGTGTGTATAGACTAGGGATCCTAGCTTTAATACTACTATTCACGTGGCGTTAAATCAAAAAGTTGCAATGATTGACTTAAACGAAAGTGATTTTTGCATTCAGCACATCAAAATTCTCCTAAATCAGCTAAAAAAGAATAGATGGCAACAAGTCATACTTCGTATTATTTCTTACAGAAGGAACTTGGTTGTACAGGCCCTCTTTCGGCGTGTGACCTACGGCCTATTCGCTATTCTAAACCGCTTTTTTTAATCCCCTTTATACTCTTTATTTTAACACCCTGAACACCTTTTTCGACATAGATACCCTGAAACATTTTTTTAAAGTTATTTCACCTTTTATTATACCAGGTGTCCCAGAAAAAAGTTAACCGTACTTTGAATTAGTATAACTCAAGAACTATTGGAGATTTTGGTGTCCTGCCAAACATGTTTTATTTATCAACTATTTATCTGTCGATCCTGGAAATATCATTAGATTCCCTTTTATGATATTGATACACTAATGGGTTTAGTGGAGGCTATCAAAAATATGTTTGCGCAAGGAAGTAAAATAATGAAACGAAGTCTAGGAAGGCTAGGCCACCGTGCACTTTCAAGAGAAGCGTAGGGAGCCTAGGTAGCCTAGGTCACTGTGCGATTCTTCAAGTAAAGCCTAGGCCATTTTACAGTGCTTTACCATCCACACTGTGGTATGGTCTCGTCATTATTGCTTACTAAGCAAATCAAAGCGTTTCTGTGTAAAAGTTTACTTCCAGAGCACCTTTTTAATCATGCGGTTAACAAAAGATCAACGCATATTTGTAGTCACATACTTTATTAAGACTGGCAGTATTAAACAAGTACAAGATTCATTTGAACAACGTTTTCCAGGTAGGCACCCACCAAGTAAGCCCACAATTTGAAAAAATGTTCGTAAATACCAACATGAAGGAACATGCTTAAATCTAAATAAAGGTCGTTCGGCTCGTATGAGAATCTTAAGAACAACAGAAAATATCGAAAATGTTTTGATGATACTTCTTCAAAATTCACAAGTATCAGTCAGAAAAAAATGGGTTACAATTGTCAAAGTCGTCATTTAACTGCATTATTAAATATGACTTCAAATGGCATCTCTATAAGATGCATGCAAGACACCAGCTTCTTGAAACTGATTTTCCTGGTCATAGACAATTTGTCGAATGGCTTCTCCATAAACCAGCTTGTTTCTTGGAAAACATTTTGATTGATGACGAGGCAGCCTTTTTCATAAATTGAAAAGTAAATAGCCATAACATTCGGCAATATGCGCCGCTGCCCCCGCTCCCTAGCATTCTACTTTGACACGTATTTGTCAGCAGTAAGTTTCTCTGTGGATCGGAATATGCGGGAATGGCTATCATGTCAGCCCATTGTTTTACGAAAATAACTTGAATAGTGCTGCCTACCTGAGCATGATCAACGAAAGGAGCTTCCCGGAACTCCGCCAAAATTACGGCAATCAATTCAATAGACTTTCGTGGATTCAGGACGGCGCACCAGCTCATAGACAGCTTGCTGTAAGAACAAAACTAAGAAGAACGTTTGACAACCGCATTGTCGCGCTAAATCATGCAATTGAATAGACCCCAAATTAACACCGTGCGATTATTTCTTTTGGGGATATCTAGAGAATAAAGTGTATTCTACTCCACCACAAAGAATCAACCAGTTAAGAGATAATATCACAGGTGAAGTTAATTGACTTAAGGAAAATCACAAGTTAATCAAAAAAGTTGTTCAATCAATGCGTTCAAAGGCGCAACTGTGCTTGGAAAGAAATGAGGACATGTGGAAGGAAATGATGTATAGAAAATTATAAAATGAATTTGTATTACCCATATAAAGAAGTGTTTTTGTAAAAAATGAATTTAAATATATTTGTTGATTTTAAACTTTGAAGTTTGATTATTTTACTTCCTTGCGCAAACATAATTTTGATAGCCTCCACTAAACCCATTAGTGTATCAACATCATAAAAGGGAATTTAATGAAATTTCCGAAATCGACAGGTAAATAGTTTATAAATTTGCTTTGTTTTACAGAACTCAAAAATCTCCCATAAGTTTTTAGTTATACTAATTCAAAGTACGATTAACTTTTTTCTGGGAAACCTTGTATTGTCGTTATTCATTGAAGATTTATATAAAGTTGAGAATTTTCCAAACGCCTTTTTCAACATAGAGACCCTAAAACCATTTTAAGTTATTTAATCTTTTGTTATCTTGTTATTGTTCATCCCATACTTTCTCCACTCGCACACATCCCTTAAAGATATATAGGTATAGTTTGTTTTTCCAAACACCCCTTTCAACACCTTTCATAACCGTTTTCAACATCTTCTTGATTTTTTAATAATATAGAATTTTTAACACCCTGAAACCTATTTTTTTAACTTACTTCACTTGTTTTTAAATTATCGTTGTCCACCCCATAGTTTAAAGGTCGCTCTGCTCGCAAATAGTCTACGTTTGAACTTTTATTTTTTGGAAGTTTTTTTTCTATATATTCTATATTATCATTAACATTATCATTTGTTATATTTTCAAATGTTCCACGGTTTCCTCATTAGATAAAATAGTATTTGTTTTTAATTCATTTTCCTCAATTTCATCAATATTATAGTTCTTTGGTAATTTCAACACCTTCAGTTAACTTGTTAAAATAATATTGTCATTTAATTGTTTTTCATTGTTATTTATATTCATATTTGTAGTTGGTTTCTCAAAACACCCTTTTCAACACCCTTTGCTAACCTTTTTAACTATTTCAATCTTTTGATTTTTCTAAAACATATGAGGTTATTTGTCCACTAAGCAAAAAAAAATATTTATTAATTTTCAAAAAATCCCTATTTTAAATTATAGAGTTAAGGATAAATTTCGTGTTTTTCAGTGACTTATCAATTGAACGGGAGAGGTCGAGAAGGTCAGAATGTGAAGGAAACGTGCGTCTCCTTGTAAGTTCCGACCTCCGACCCAAAAAACAGTGCATAAGTACTAGGAATAGAGATAATAGTGTATTAGGGTTTATTGGGAGGAGCGTGAGAAATAGGAGTGTTGATGTCTTTCTAAAAACTATACCTGGCATTAGTTAGTCCTTATCTTGGCTATGCGGTGGAATATGGGTCACTAAAACCATGTTGTTACCCAAAACAAAACGCCCTACAATAAATGACTTTAGACCAATAGCTCTGTCAAATGTGGGATATAAACTATCCACGAGTCTAATAAAAAATAAGATAGTGCAACATCTTGAAATAAACGGTGAATTAAATGAACAGCAAGCAGGATTTATCAGTGGACGCAGGCTGGAAGACAACATATTTGTATTAAATTACTGCATGAAAGAAGTAAAAAGGAGAAGCTTGTGTTAACAGCTATTGATTTGAGCAAAGCTTTTGACTCTATTGATAGAGCTATTTTAATACAAGCATTAAAAGATTATAAACATGACAGCAATCTAATTACAACTATTGCAAAAGTACATAGTAGTAACATGAAAAATCTGTATATGAATTTCTGTATGAAATTAGAGTTACCAGTGTTATAAGACAAGGGTGTACTCGTTCCCCACAGTTATTTGTGGTGGTGGTAAACCAAATTATAAAATAAATATGTGAAACAGGAATTGGTTTGAAGAATGAAATACTGTATTTGCCGGACTTTTCTTTGCTTAAGATGGATTGCTCGTGACCAATTCTATAAAAGCCATGGAGCAGCTGTTGGATGTACTCGAGGATTTAGCTGGAAAATGTGGTCTCTAAATAAGCCAAGATAAAAGTAAATGTTTGATCTTTAATGAAAATAACAAACCTGAAAGTATAAAAAACATAAAAGGAGTACAAAGGATAAGATATTGTAGGGAAATGGCCAATGTAACATATTCAGTGATAGCAAGATCCTGCAACAGAATTATGATAGGAAAAACATTTTGGAAATCGGTAGTGCGACCATGGGTGATGACAGGATCAGAAGGTGGAATAGCAAAGAAATAAAGGAATTACAAAAGATTTAAATTTCAGTTTGGAGGAAAATTTGAGGTCCTCGCGGATATGCTCCGAATGTTCCACTCAGAGGGGAGGTTGGGGAGCCCTCATTAGAAGCAAGAGACATGAGACAAACAATTAATAATGGATGGTATAAAAAGAACAAAGGATATGATTTATTGGAGAAAGTTCTGGACGATCTGTGGAATAACCCTAAGTGTATGAGATGGATACAACAACTAAAAACTTATATGAGCAAGGTCGGTTTAAGGAATGTAGATCAACTGGAACATATAAGCAAGGAAGAAATTAAAAAGAGAATTTATAATTATGACGAAGCAAACTGGAGGAAGGAATTGGAAGAGAGAACAACAATTACACTACATAAACAATACAAGTCGACCATTCAAGAAGAAGACTGGTATGAAAATTCTAATAAATCAGTTGTTATTCAGAGCTAGAACAAATACACTTCAACTAAACTGGAGAAAAAGATTTACAGATGGGGAATTAAATTGTAAGATGTGTGATGAAAGACTGAAAGAAAACCTGGAATGATTTATGATGGAATGTAACCTTAGTAGATATAAGAAGAAGATTTGGCGTGGAAGGGAAGCAAATAAGTGAAATATTGCTGTTTTAGGGGGAGGAGAAGAAAGACAAAATGAATGTATGGAATGCATATATTGTCTATGAATGAAAAGGAAAGAATTATAGAAGAAAATCGTTGTGAAATACAGGAAGAGGAAGAGGATTGAAAAATTTAAGAAATACGGATAGTCCGGTGCTGATACACAAGCTATCCCGGGCGCCATCATATGATCTGTTCTGATTATAAGATGGATATTGGTTTGCTTCTATCTTTGAAAAGAAGAAGGACTCAAATGAATGATGGGTTGAGTACCTGACCTTGTGGTGAATGCCTTAAGAGACTAGATCTTCATATTTTAGGAAGTAGAAGAGTTTGAAGGGGACATGATTAAAGTCATCAAGTGAGAAGGCCTATAAAAGGGGAGAGAGAAGCGTGGTTCTTATTCTTTGTGAACAGATAGGACAGGTAGCAATGGGTTTAAAATGAACAAGTTTAGGTTTAGGAATGAGACTGGTAGAAATTGGTTTCCAAATCGAATGGCAGATAAATGGAATAAACTCAGTAGTCATGCGATAGAAGAGTCCTTCCTCCTTGGAGAGTTTTAAGAATAGCTCGGATAGATTTATAGATGAGGGTGCTAGGTGAGATTGAAGCGAGGAACAGTGGCTGCATCGTATAGGCTATTGATTAGCAGTTTTTATCCTTTCTTAAGTTCTGCCTGAGTATCCTGTCTCTAGTTAGGTCAAATCACCATTGACAGTTTCCCATCAGATTGACTCCTACTGATTGAAGATAGAGGTACACACATGAGCCGTAGTGATTTTAAAGTGGACTCCAGTGGGCGGCCTAAGACCAGCAGGGTCATACAGCCCTCCTGAATTTGCCACATTCCACAATAATGGCAGCTCTCCTTGCTGTTACCTAATACGAATCCAAATAAACGCCATTACACAAGGGCAATTACAGGAGTCTGTTTGCTTACATTAACGCAGACGAAGGCATACCTTAAAACCAAGAGAGCCAGCAATAGCTGATATGCAGGGTTGTCTGTGAAAGAGACGGAAAGTTGCTCGATGGAGGGTGAAAGGAGACATGGATTACCATTAGAGTCTTATTAGTTACCCTCTTGAGTTTTTTTGTTTTTTTGAAAATAATAGTAGTTAAATAAATATCGTTTATTATATTTAATTGTTTTGTAACAGAGAGTTTATCGCCGGCATTCTGCTTCTACGTGTGAATCAAGGGGGCGTATAAAAGTTGAGGGGCTCAATCCTGTGGGTGCAGTTTATAGATGGATGGGGGGAAGAAGTCTGCTTGATGGTGAAGTTTTGTTATCAGGTGAATAGAGAGTAAGCAAACGCTTGATTTTGACGGATAGTTGATAAAAATTAAAATCTGTTGCGTTATTTGGAATACCCAATTTGCCTATTTGTTGTGGGTGCAATTGTAGTTGGAAGGACAAACTCGGCGTCTCTCCTCAACTGTTTCGTGATTAAGAGAAAAATTAAACCATTGAGTTGATTTTTGTCTCATTGACGCCCACTATTAAAGTCTTCAGCTGGAGCTCATTATTTTCCTTTGCTTTAAATTGATTAAGTCTGAAATTCTTCCTTCGATGCCGATTTCACCAGTTGGCAGATTTCAGGTCACTTACCTAAAGCTTTAGTCGGGGCGGGATAGATTATATTAAAGATTAATATTTCACTTCTTATCGATAAATATTCTACATTTATATTTTTTATTATTGTTTGTAAATGACGAGGAATGGTATTATGATAAAGTGATATGAAAAAACAATGTTGAATATCCCGATCCTTTGAGCTTTAAAGATAATGAATGATTTTTAAAAAGGTTTAGTCTTTCTCTGATTATTTAAAAATTCCAGACAATCAATACTAGAAAGCATTTAGATACCAGATACCTCGGTCTATGTCAGAAAATGATCCATTTCGACAAGCTAAACAAGTGGATCCAGAATCCGCCTCTGGATATTGATCCACCACTCCACAGGAGTTCATTAAAGGGTGTCAATAACTTTTTTAGAATCTTGTGACCAAAAAAACATCGGAGATTATTTGACCTCCACCAAACCTTTTCGGCGTTCTCAAATTTAATTCCCAATCATTAACTATTTTGAACCTTTTTAAACTGTCCACCCTTTCTTTTCTATTACTGCCCAAGGGAGGGAGCGGGAGGGCGTAGCATTGAAACCCTTTTAGAGCTGATATCCGGAGGGGGAAGCGTGCAATCTTAGCCCCCAGGCTCGCAGATGCGTTCCTTCCTGGCCCCAATGCATGAAAGGGGATCTGGAGCTATATACATATCTTCCAAACGCCTTCACTTCATCTATCTTCACGAAACTCGTGCTGGAAATGCCCTCGTTGGCTTTCGCCTAAATTTTTGAAAACAACAACAACAACACACATGGGGTGTGGTAGTCACCGGGTGCAGTCCAATTGGGGTTCCAGTTCAGGGCAGTTGCTATAGGTATCAGGTACCCGTCCGTGGTTTGGTGACCTTCTTCCTCTACCCCTAGAAGGTAGCTGTATCCAATAGACCAATCTCACAACATATATATATATATATATATATATATATATATATATATATATATATATATATATATATATATAGAAATCTGAGGGAGTAAAGTCCTTATGTACTCATACCAAATTAAATCTCTTGATTGCAGATTTTTCTTGCTATTTAATGTAATTTTATTTTTTGATTCACGTCTTTTACTTTAGGTAATTTATAACTTCATTTTTTATTTACTCTCCTAAAGTAGTGAACCCTCTTGCTTTCCTTAGGGGCAGGGAAATATAGGGAGAGAGTGCGAATCCCTTAATCCGATAGGCTGTTTAAACTGATACTTGTATGGGTCAATGGAATCGATGTCCCCATATGATTAACGGAACTAATGATCCGTCCCACATAAGTCCCTCATCAGCTCTTAATCAACGATATGGGGCTCTGAATTCCTGTTCAAGGACAACAGCGGAATTTACTGAATAAAAGAGACTAAATTTGCGATGAATGGGGCCTGCAAAGAGTGAGAAAGGAGTCTCTTTTTTTAGGGGGCATAATACTAAAAAGAAAACGAATAAAGCGAATACTTGATGAAATTAGGGAAGGAGAGAAAAGGTGAGTAAGTAATATAGCCACAACTTGAGGTTTGTTGTCAAGCGTGGGGCAGAAAGGATTAAGAAAGGTACAGCGGTCTGTAATGCCCTGAAAGGATGACCGCTAAAACCTCCCACCTTAGATCTACCCTTAGAAGCGCCTTAAGATATCTTGATAAGACTGGAGCGAACTGGAAAAGGGGTCCAGGGGGATTTCAGTATTTAAGAAACCGATCTTTTCTTTTGGTCTTCACTCTTTGTTTGAGTTTGGTCAAGTTCTTTCTAGTACTCCGCTCCAATAATTTGAAAATGTCTCTAAGGTCTCGAAGTATCTGGGCTCCTACTGAAGAAGAAAAGCCGCGCTTCTCAAAGTTCCTTCGTAAGTTTAAGTTTTCGAACCTGACATAGTTCATAGATCCGAATCTCATATTGTACTTTTGTTATCAGGTTTAAAATTTACCCCGTTTATGAAACAGTACTTGATACGTCTTAATACTTTTTAAGCATTTTTAGATTTCGTTTAACTTTCCCTTATTTAACTAAAAGTAAGACGGGGTAACCATATTTCTGGCATATTACCAACCTCAGAGAGAGTGAAAGAGAGCGACCAAAATTTCCCCTTCCGTGAGTCCTCTAGATGAAATAGATGGGGGCTGAGGCCACTAAACTTATTTTCTTTAGAAAGACCGTTGAGAGGGAGTGGTATTGATAAATTCGAAATTGCGAACTTTTTGATTCATAAGAGAGAAACAAGAGGGTTTTCATATTTTGAAAATTAAAAGAATTTTATGTTCGATCTGCATCAATATTTCCTTCTACATTGAGTTGCAGCGTCTCGAAATAAGGTTCTTAGAGAGTTATAGTGCCAGTTTGATCGTCCTTAAAATAAATATCCATAAACACTACATTACTAGTGATGTTTAAAAATGGTTTGGATATAACATAGAAAGCATTAGTAGACTATCATCTTATGCTGTTTTATAGCAGTTGGACTTGATGTGCCTTCATGGGTAAAAGGACTATATGGTACTTCCCATGGGTTATTGATGTTCTCAAACTGAAATATGTTGTATGAATGGGATTTACAGTTTATAGCCGGCAGAGTGTGGGCTGGTCTGAAGAAAGAAATACCTAGAGATTGGAAATTAGAGAATGTTTAAGCATGGAAGTAAAGAGGAGGCAAATAACTTGAGACCAGTAATCTTAGCTTGTATACTTCGTAAATTTATTGAGAAGATAAGTAAGAAGGGAGTTTCTGCACATCCAGAGAGTGGTATGATAATAATGGGTTTAGATGAGTTAGATCGTGTTTAAAAAATTTACCTGACTTTATGGATTATGTACCTAAACATTTATATATGGGAAGGAATGTTTATGTAATTTACTTAGATTTTAGCAAAGCCTATGATAAGGTTCCATATATGAGATTAGTTCACAATTTAAAAATGCATGGAATATGTGGGAATGTTTTGATTGTCTAGCTGAATGGATGAAAGACAGAAAACAGAGGGTAGTATTGACTGGAGTGAGGTCACCGTGGATGTGCGTTATCAGAGATATTTTCTAGGCCCTTTATTATTCATAGTTGATATAAACGATCTTGGAGATGCTGTAAATAGCCGAGTGTCAATTTTTGCTGATGACACTAAATTGGCAGCTGTAGTCAAAGAAGTTGAGGGTAGCTTTAAAGTGCAGAGTGACCGAAATATTTGTTTATCTTGGAGCTATGAAGTGGCTCTTTTAACCTTAAAAAAATTCAAAGTGATAATAAAGAACTTAACTATGAAATGGATCGGTATTTGCTGATTTCTGTTTTCCAAGAAGTGGTTTGAGTCAAATAATAGAGGAAATAGGGTGCTAGAATACATTAAGAGTAATGTTAGCAACGGAGTAAAGAGTTCATCCTTAAACTCTACAACTAGTCAGTCAGGCCACCTTTTGAGTACTGTATATAAGCATGATCATCACATTATAGGCTGGAAACAAAAATAATACCTTCCCTTAAGCGCCTTGAATATGGTGATCGACTGAACAAAGGTATAATTAAGCTTTTGAAAATCTGTTCTGGGAAGGATAATTTGAGTTGAAAGATAGGCCAGAGGTACCCTTTCACCAGAGATCTACCAACCACACTAACTCTATTCTTTATGCTATTTTCATCAAAGCTTTTGCTGGAGATACTCTTTCACCCGGCAACAAATGTTTCAAGCTCGAACCATACTTTTTTCTACCTTTTCAAAATTTTCACCACTATACCCTATCTTAATATTCGTTCTACTACTCTAGCAATATTTCTGCCTTTAATATGTCTAATGTCAAATAAGTAAAACAAGGTAGTAATAGGACTAGGGTTCTCCAATTGGAAAGTAATAAAGACAAAGGTGCGGGTTAGATGTTAGAAAATATATTTTTACCACTAGAGTGGTAGACTACTGGAATAGTTCTACACCCGAGAGAGTAGAAAGTCCAAACTTGAATGTTTGTAAACGCAAATTGGATGATTATTAGTCAGGAAGGGTAATTATGGGGGGGGGGGAGGTATTCTGGACTAGTTCCTGTGGATGCAGTTTTTTATTATTGTATATTTTGAGTGATTGGATTTTGACGAGCCTTGGTGGAGATGCCCTTTGTTTTTGACGCTTTCTTTTGGAAGGTTTGAATTGTCTATTGTAGATATATTATCTGACAATCCTATGAATGCACTTTGTGGGTGGGGTTTCACGGATGCGGATGAGCCCTTGTGGCCTTTGCCATTCGTGAAATTATGTTATGTTATGAGATGTTTGGTGGTGATCTATGGTAATCCTTGTTGCTCTCTGCCATTCAAAATTAATGTTTGATTCAATTTTTGCTTTTGCTAGTCAGTATCCCTTCTACAACATGGTCTCCTGCGGCTGTTCATATTTGTCCCCAAAACTTATATTCATTTCCTATAATATATTTTTTGCTGAGGACCAAAGATTCCCATTGCATTAACAAGAGGTTGTTATGTCAATCAACTAGACACTTTACTTCGCCTACAGAATCTTTCGATAAAAAACCTCAAAATATCCTCCCTAATGTGATGTGAGTTGGAGAACCATGAGGTAGATTATATCTAGAGGATTGCCTGCCACTTCAACATCTTTTACTTTTATGTAGATAATTTGAACATCATACCCCAAGGTTAATATAACCCCTAGGTTCAACAACCCAGCCAGAGATTATCGACCACCCAATCCAAACCACAAAAATATCCAAAGGATTCAGGCAATCATAAACTCAACATATGAACAATCCATTTCTTTGTATGCATTGATCATATTTTGGCTTTATGATTGCCTGAATCATTTGGGTTGTTCCCCTAGGGATTATATTAACCCTGGGGTATGATGTTCAATCTGCAAATTTGTACAAAAAAGATTTTTAATTGAATTTTCCAAGATATTATATGGAATTACATTAATTATATTAATGGTCTTTCTAACATACTTGATAATTACTTTCATAGGACTAGATAACTTTAGATTATTGCTCATATGTTCAATTTTGTCAGTTGGACTAAGATATCCATGACTTTTTTCTTTCCATTCCTTTTAGTTCTTGATCTTCGGGTCCCTTTTGACCTGTTCTAGGTAGTATTAATGGTCTTTCTTACATACTTGATAATTACTTTCATCTGACCAGATAACCTTAGATCATTGCTCATATGTTCAATTTTTTCAGTTGACCTAAGATATCCATGACTTCTTTCTTTGCATCCTTTTAGCTCTTCATCTTCGGGTCCCTTTTCAACTGTTCTGGGTACTATTGTTAAACTTGAAACTTCATTGAATTCCACAGTAATTTCTAAAGATGTTTTTCTGTGAATTGATAGTAAAGCTTGAATGACAGATGTCTTCTCAAGTATTGTAAGACTTTTCTCCCACTCACTTCTTTGGTACAAATATCGGGGTCTCTTGATATCGTTTTATAGTGGAATGTTCACCATACCTTGAATATTTTCATTTGGTAGAAATTAGTAATTGTGAAAAAATGGCTATGGAGAAGTGAATTTTTTATCTCTGTGCCGTTTGTAAGTACTTATTTAGAACGATATTGAATATAAATATGTTAGTGCTGCTTTGTGTACCTGCATCACCATTTAGACTGACGCGATTCTCTTTCAGTTGTTCTCTTTTAGGGACTCGTTCGATAACAGCCGTTTTTATTTTTCCCTCCAGCAACTTGTTTCATCTTGCCTCAATTGAGAATACCCGGGGGCGAATCTCTACGGTCAGAAACATCCCCCTCTCATCCCTTTGAATCCTTGGATCAGGATGTACCCGAAGACCGGACTCGAGATTTCTCAGCCTTGCTCAAGGAATCAAGATACTGGCATCCAGCCAATGGTAAGCCTCATGGGGAAAATTGTCTGAGACTCATGTTAATTAAGGGTGTTTTTACTCTATAATTCTTTGAACGGAAACAAAGTAGTTAGAATTACATTTAGTCGCCCTGGTGCATCTAAGTAAGTCTTTAGAATGACACATGGTTAATGATAACTAGTGAAAAGAATGCTATTAATAACCTTGCTTAACGAGTCTTTTTACCGTACAAATCTGATGAAATGCCTTTACGTTGACCGCAGTTATCAAGAATGTCACAAAACGTGCGATTAATATAATATTTCTTGTAAATCTCTTCGGTAGATAATTATTAATTGAAGTGGCGAAACATAGGGAATGGATGACCATAGAGAGGGTTTCGTTTGTTACATGTTCGCATTAAATATTAACGAACTAGATTATGGTAAAAGAAATAACAGCTCTTTGTAATGAACTAATATTTCAATGACATTGGCAGTGCAAAACATATGATCACTAATTAATGAACAAAGGTAATTGTGAATTATTAATAAGTAACTAAAAACGCAACAGTCTATTTATTATAACGTGTAGAGAGCAAAACAATGCTTGAATCAATTTCTTGTATTTTTAGATTAAAAGCCTTTGGGTTCGATCTACAGGAAGTTTGTAAGGAACTAAATAAACATTAATAATTTTAAAGTCATCATAAAATCCACATATACAATTTTTTTATTAATAATTATGATTGATATTCATAATAACTCTTTCGTATTACCTATATTTCTGGCTCCTGTTTTTGGGACAGGTGCAGTAATTGGTAACCCATTATTATTATTATTATTATTCCAGAATTGGAGAGCGCCCCCGGTAAAAGAGTAATAGGCCCCATCCAGCGTCCCGCTCGTTCGGTGCTTAGAGAAAATCTGATTCGGTGAGTTGTTTCTATTTTGTTTTCTAATTAATAAGAAAGTAAAGAATATAGGTAGAATCCAACGAAGAATCGTTGAACAGAGCGAAAAATGGAAAATCTAATGAATAGAAAGCACTCGTCGGCATCTCTCAGGCATCTTACCAAGTCATTCCGCCCGCCCCACTACAAACACCACATCTGCCACACACACACAGTATACATTACTACGCTGACAGTAGACACAGTTGAACACATATTCAAAACATACTTGACGCTGGCACAACTGGGGAAAAATTTGCTGGAACTTCCTGAGAACTCCATCCAGTTAGTGGAGGCCCTGGACACTAATCCAGGTGTATTTTATTTCCTGGCGCCTAATACTCTTCAACTCAGGGAAATGGGCCTTGGGAGTGCTTCTACAGCTACTGTGAACAAATTCTTTCACATATTGAACATTCATCAACTCGAGTTTGCACTCTTTCCTGGTAATTCATCTCTTAAGCTTTGCAGCAATTCATTTGATTTAAATTAATAGGTCTTTTTAAGCTAAAAAAAACTCTTTTAATGTGTGTTTGTGCAAAATGAAGAATTTAAACTCTTTTTTGTTTCCATGATAAAAATAGGCTCACCGAGTACCCATTTTTGTAGCATTGTTTATTTACCTCCGCAGGAAAGCCCGCGAGTGTTTGCAAGAATATATTTGGAGAAAATATATGCCCACATCTACTCCTTCAATGGCCTCACTCGAAGATACTAGCAAATTTGAACCTTCAACGCCGCCCATGAGCACTTTTAGTCTATGGGAAACTGGTCTGCCATCACCAAGCGCATCTTGGACAGCAAAGGAGGCTTTTCCGGGACTGTTGAATATTTCTTTAATGTCTGAGGATTCTTCAGAGCTCCTAGATGTAAGATCGGATCTTATTAATAAGATGAATCCAGTGATGTGTCCATTTTGTGTTAGTCATGGGCGTCGAAGAGATGTTTATCATCATTTGAAGGTTTGGATCCTGTTTTTTTATCTCTTAGAGTCTAACATTACCTGTTCTTAAATACTAATTATTAGTAGACCTAATATAATAGAAAGCCTATTTATTTTCATTCTTCGAAGAAAAGGAAAATGGAAAATAACTTATAGGTATGGCATTTGGATAAAGTGTCTAATGTTTACCTTTTCAGGATGCCGAAGGAAAAGTGATATGTCCTGTCCTTAGACACTACCAGTGTCCTATTTGCGGTGCCACTGGCGAAGTTGCCCACACACAAAAATTTTGCCCATTTAATCCAAGGACAAAAGGTGACCCTGTCAAAGCTGGTGTACCTCCAGGGCCGTATTCAGACCTATTCGGGCATATTATTTCCGGTGATGATTAAATTTTATGTTGCCATTTTTTCTCTTCTTTTTATGCATTATATCTATATTGCAAAGTGTGGGTTGTGGGGTAAACAATATTATGTTGAAGGGGAAGTTGAAGCTTGTTTAAAACTTATCAGTTCGAATGGCGCGGTGTGGCGGTAAAGAAGTAGAGAGAGACCGAGTGGACATTGCCATGTGCAGCCATATCAAGTAGACATGAGTGCGTGTAAGGGATCCTATAAAAACGGGGGATCATTGCCTATAACTTGAGGCAAGTGTTTCGGGCGGGTGAAGGAAGTGTGGGCAGAGGTATGATAATGGGAGAAGCGCAGACCGGGCACCCCTTTCTCCTTATTGGGGTAGTGAAAGAAGTGGTAAAGATGGGTAATAAAGATTCCTTTATAGAGCGTATTATCTTGTTAAAAAGCAACAGAAGATCGGTAAATAGAAGTGGACGGGGAGCGCTGCGCGTGAAAGTTAACTGTCTATGAGGTTCAGTGCCCAAATGGTAGGCACTCCATGGGGGCATGCACCCAGCAAAAGATGCCTTTCCTATCGATATCACACCACATGATGCGGGGGGTTCACGAATCCATGGGGTATAAAAACTGGGGAATTTCAAGGAAAACACCGAGGGGATCCGTGTACGGGAGATGCCAATGGTCCACCGTGGAGGCGACGCTCATATAATCGGTGGAAGTAAAGAAACGCTCCTGCGGTGAGGAACCCACGTCGGCCCGAAGACAGAGATAACGTTTCACGCGAGCAGGAAGAAGACTCTAGGCCAAACGAAGGGTCAGATTGGTTGGTGGCTGCAGGAGAAGGAGAGGTATATTATTATCATCACTAGTGAACATAATGGCAAACCCAATGATGGTATCTCTGGCGGAAATGTAGAAAAGAGGATAAGTGAAATCGAATGGAATGTTAATAGCCCGAGTATTATAAATGACCTATTGGGCTTTTCTGGACCAGATGTGCACGCAATTCTCCCAGATGTTATTTCCCCACACTTCAGTTTGGGGGTTGGGCTAGGCCAGGTTGGACCTACCAGAGAGCTCACCGTTATAAATGAGGCACAGGGACATCAATAATTGCTTGCTCTCGGTTAGCATGATTGCCTAGTGACGGTGCCGGAGGATGACGCAGGGGGATTTGTGATAGAAATGCTACAATCCCTTCGAGGCTGCCTACTTAACGGCAGCTGCGATGCAAATTTTTGACCTGGCGTCCGACAAAGAGGAGTGATCTATTGCAGTAGTTGACCATCTGCATAAGAAGCGTTATGGACAAGGACGAGAGGTCCTCTGGAAACGGAACTAGAAAGATCGATCCCGTAGTAATTAGAGAAACGATTGCAGATAAAACCTTTGAGGAATAAGAGTTAGTACACGAGAAACCATCGTAGATGATCGATTAGGGTCCCGCCTTCATTGACAGAAAATTGCCCATTTAATCACATCCCGATATGACTGAAGTGTGACCCAAAGACCTGACCTAATTTCAATATAGGCTTGCTTTTTAATTTGATATATATATATAATATATATATATATATATATATATATATATATATATATATATATATATATATATATATATATATATATATATATATATATATATCTCAGCTCTAAAATGGTTTCAATGCTAGGTTCAAAATAGTTAATGATTGGGAATTAAATTTGAGAACGCCGAAAAGGTTTGGTGGAGGTTGAATAATCTCCGATGTTTGTTTGGTTACCAGATTCTAAAAAAGTTATTGACACCTTTTAATGAACTCCTGTGGAGTGGTGGATTAATATCCAGAGGCGGATTCTGGATCCACTTGTTTAGCTTGTCAAGATGGAGCATTTTCTGAAATAGACCGAGGTATCTGGTATCTAAATGCTTTCTAGTATTGAAGATCGTTTCTGGTCGTCTGGAATTTTTAAATAATCAGAGAAAGACTAAACCTTTTTAAAAATCATTTATTATTCGATAAGCTCACCTCGCAATCGCTTCTTTTTGAGAGTCGGGAGTTTTAGTAAATTAAATCTTTCGATATACGACTTATTTCTAATCAAGGGAATTAGTTTAGAAAGGTCAAATGTGTGTGTGAGGGTGTGGGTGACGAGGAAAGAACATTTTGATGTAAAATCAATCAGGGGGAGAGGGGAGGGAGGCCGGGTCCATTAGAAAAGGTCAAAGGCTTATATGATCGTGTATTTGTGTACTTGTATGTTTGCATGTGCTTGTAAGTGTGTGTGTAGACTGGGGTTCCTACCTTCAATACTACTACTCACGTAGCGTTAAATAAAATATTGCGATGATTGAGTAATACGAATGTGATTTTTGCATTCAACACATCCAAAATTGTCCTAAATCAACAAAAAAAAATTGACAATGAATTTCGTGTTGGTCAATTGAACGGGAGAGGTTAAAAAGGTCAGAATGCGAAAGAAACCTGCGTCTACTTGTAATTTACGACCTCCACCCTAGGAAATAGTGCATAAGTTCTAGGAATAGAGATGATAGTGTATTAAGGTTTATTGGGATGAGAGTGAGAAATAGGAGTGTTGATGTCATTCTGGAACTGTTCCTGGCATTAGTTAGTCCTTATCTTGACTAGGAGGTTGAATTTGGGTTACTGTATTATATATAAGATGGATATTCGTTTGCTTATATCTTTGCAAAGAAGAAAGACTAAAATAAATCATGGGTTTAGGAGCTTACCTTATGGTAAATGGCTTAGGAGACTTGATTGGAGTTTTTAAGTGGGCACGCGCCTAGTAGGGGATAGATAGGTAAGGTCCTTATTTATAGTAAACATGATAGGACAGTTAGCAATAGATTTAAGCTGGATAAGTTTAGGTTTAGGAACAAGACTGGTAGAAATTGCTTTAAAAATCGCGTGGTAGATGAATGGAATAAACTCAGTAGGCATGTGATAGAAGAGTCCTTCCTCCTTGGAGCATTTTTAGAATAGCTTGGATAGATTTATGGATGAGGGTGCTAGTTGGGACTGAACCGGGGATCAGTGGCTGCATCGTATAGGATATTGATTAGCGATTTTCTTCCTTAAGTTCTGCCTGAGTATCCTGTCTCCAGCTGGAAGTTCAAATCTCCATTGACAGTTTCCCCTCAGATTGATTCCACGGAGTTCAAAGTGGACTCTATTTGGGTGGCGTGAACCCAGGAGGGTTATCCAGCTCTCCTGAAAATGGCCAACGTCTACATTCCTTGCTTTTACCTAACACAACTCCAAATAAGCGCCATTACGCAAGGGTGATCACAAGGGTTTGTTTGCTTACATTACCACACACTAAGGTGTGCCTTAAATCCAAAAGGACCAGCAATAGGTGTTGTGCATGGTTGTCTGACTGAAAGAGACGGAGTAAGCAGGGGTGGTAGATGGAAGGCGAAAGGAGACAGGGGTTACTTTTAGGACGTTATCAGATACCTTCTTGAGTTCCTTTTATAGTAATAGTAATGGTACTTAAATAATGTACGTTCATTACATTTGCTTGTTTTCAAAACAGAGTTTATAGCAGGCAATTTGATTCAGTGTATCAATCAAGAGGGCGTATAAATTTGAGGGGCTCAATCTCTCGGGTGCAGTTTCTAGCTGGAGGGGAGAGGGAGAGTGCCTGATTTTAAAATTATGTTAGGTTAATTGAATAAAGACTGAGCAAACGCTTGAGTTTGACAGATATTTTATAAAAATCAAAATCTGTAGCGTTATTTGGAATACACAATTTACATATTGTTGCGGGTGCGCCTCTCTCCCCTCGCCTGAAGCTCGCATCCGTATCGTTATAAAGCGAAAAATTAAACCATTTACTGGAGTTGAGCTTCTTTGACGCCCACTAGTAAAGTCTTCTGCTGGAGCTCATTATTTTCCTTTGCTTTAAATTGAGTAAGTCTGAAAATCTTCCTTCGATGTCAATCTCACTATTTGGCAAATTTCAGGTCAATTTACCTAAAGCTTTATTCGGGTCAGGATAGATTCTATTAAAGATTAATATTTCACTTATTATCGCTAAATATTTCACATTGATATTTTTCATTATTGTTTGAGAATAAAGGGGAATGGCATTATGATAAAGTGATATAGAAAACAAGGTTGAATATCAGGGTCCCTGGGGCTTTGAAGATAATAAATGATTTTTAAAAAGGTTTAGTCTTTCTCTGATTACTGAAAAATTCCAGACGACCAGGAATGACCTTTAATCCCAGAAAGCATTTAGATACCAGATACCTCGGTCTATGTCAGAAAATGCTCCATCTCGAAAGCTAAACAAGTGGATCCAGAATCCGCCTCTGGACATTGATCCACCACTCCACAGGAGTTCACTAAAAGGTGTCAATAACTTTTGTCAAAAAATCTTGTAACCAAACGAACATCGGAGATTATTTAACCTCCACCAAACCTTTTTGACGTTCTCAAATTTAATTCCCAATCATTAACTATTTTGAACCTTTTTAAACTGTCCACCCTTTCTTTTCTATTACTGCCCAAGGGAGGGAGCAGGAGGGCGTAGCATTGAAACCCGTTTAGAGCTGATATCCGGAGGGGAACCTGTGCAATCTTAGCCCTCACGCTCGCAGATGCGTTCCCTTCTGGCCCCAATGCTTGAAAGATCTAAAGCTATATACATATCTTCCACACGCCTTGACTTCATATATCTTCACGAACCTCGTGCGGGCGATGCCCTCGTAGGTTTTCGCTTTATTTTTTTTATATTAAAAGATACAACACACAAGGGGTGTGGTTAGTCACCGGATGGAGTCAGAATAGGATTCAAGTTAAGGGCAGTTGCCAGAGGTACCAGGTACCCATTCGTAGTTCGGCGGTAAGAAAAATAGCAATGGTTCGCTTCGTTCATGCTGGATCGGGAGAGGCAGACCCTCCTCTTCCACTCCCAGCAGGTGGCTGTATCCATTAGAACAATCTAGCATCTCTGTCCGTTAAAGGACGCCGGTTTGATTTAACCCACCTTTGGGGGCACTAACTGGCTATTTATATATATATATATATATATATATATATATATATATATATATATATATATATACTGGGTGTCCCCGAAAGAAGTTAATCGTACTTTGAATTAGCATAACTCCAAAACTATTGGATATTTTTGGATCCTGTAAAAGGTGTTTCATTTAAAAACTATTTATCTGTCTATTCTGGGAATTTCATTAAATTCCCTTTTATGATATTGATACACTAATTGGTTTAGTGGAGGCTATCAAAAATATGTTTGCGCAAGGAAGTAAAATAATGAAAGGAAGCCTAGGAAGGCTAGGCCACCGTGCACTTTCAAGAGAAGCGTAGGGAGCCTAAGTAGCCTAGGTCACTGTGCCATTCTTCAAGCAAAGCCTAGGCCATTTTACAGTGCTTTACCATCCACGCTGTGGTATGGTCTAGTCGTTATTGCTTACTAAGCAAATCAAGGCGTTTCTGTGTAAAAGTTTATATCCATAGAACTTTTTTAATCATGCGGTTAACCAAATATCAACGCGTATTTGTAGTCACAAAATTTATTAATACTGGTAGTATTAAACAAGTACAAGATTCATTTGAACAACGTTTTCCAGGTAGGCACCCACCAAGCAAGCCCACAATTTGGAAAAATGTTGGCAACTACCAACATGAAGGAATATGCTTAAATCTAAATAAAGGTCGTTCGGGTCGTATGAGAACCATAAGAACATCAGAAAATATCGAAAATGTTAACATAACATAACATAACATAATTACACGGATGACAAAAGCCACAAGGGCCTATCAAAGGTCATCCGCCTCCGTCAAAACCCACCCACAAAAAGCACCATCACCAGGGAAGGACAAAATCAAAGTCCCCCACAATATAATATAACGGATGACAAAAGCCACAAGGGCTCATCATAGGTCATCCAAGTCAAGCGGCCTCTTTTTCAAGGCACCCAAACTCCCAGGAAAACTACATCCAGAGGATTGCATCCAGAAACAAGGGTATCACCAATCAAGGCTTGTCAAGAACTAAATCATGCAGCTATAGATATATACAAACAATATTAATATATACAAAACTTAGGAACCATCACAACCTTCCCTTCCCATAAACTCATCCAACCTACTCTTAAATACATTTAGATTTGGACTACCTACTTCCCTCTGCGGCAATTTGTTCCAGAAGTCTACCACTCTATTGGTGAAAAAATATTTTCTTAAATCCAACCTACACCCTTGCTTTTTAATTTTCAAGTGGTGACCTCTAGTCCGATTTCCATCATCTAACTCAAAAAACTTGCTAACATCCAATTTATCTATCCCGGAAAAATTTTTAAAGAGCTCAATCATATCCCCTCTCACACACCTCCTTTCGAACGAGAACATATTTAATACCCTCAGTCTATCTTCATATTCAAGGTGCCTCAGGAAAGGAATAATCTTTGTTGCCCTCCGTTGCACTGACTCAAGAAGGTTAATATCGTGTCTAAAATGTGGGGACCATGCCTGTATACAGTACTCTAGATGTGGCCTAACATAAGAGTTATAGAGTTTAAGAATAACCTCCTTACTTTTGTAACTGACATTTCTCTTAATAAAACCCAACACTCTATTTGCCATATTTCTTGCTTCAATACACTGCTTAGAAAACCTTAATGACTTATCTATTACTACTCCTAGATCTTTCTCATCCTCTACTGAGCTCAGCCAATGCCCATCCATTTCATAGTTAAATTCTCTATTATCTTTTCCCATGTTAATAACTTTGCACTTATCAAGGTTGAAAGTCATTTGCCACTTATGTGCCCAGGATAACAATTTATTTAAGTCCCCCTGCACTTTAAAATTATCATCAATATCTTTAACTACAGCTGCTAATTTGGTATCATCCGCAAAAATTGACACTTTATTATTAACTGCCTCCCCAAGATCGTTTATATAGATGAAAAATAATAATGGACCGAGAACTGATCCCTGAGGAACCCCACTGATAACATCCCTCCACTCTGACTTCACACCATTTAGCACTACCCTTTGCTTCCTGTCTTTCAGCCACTCAGCTATCCAATTTGAAACACCCCCACATATCCCAATCATTTCTAATTTATGAACTAGTCTCCTGTGTGGTACCTTATCAAATGCTTTACTAAAATCTAAGTAAATTATATCTACATTCTCTCCCTTATCTACTTGATCTGTTACAAACTCCAGAAAGTCTAGTAAGTTAGTCAAACATGATCTACCTGATCTAAACCCATGCTGAGCATCGCTGATTAACCCCTCCCTCTTTAGATGTTGGCAAATCCCTTTTTTAACTATTTTCTCAAGAATTTTACAGACTACAGGAGTTAGGCTAACCGGTCTAAAGTTATTTGGATCCTCTTTACTACCCTTCTTGAAAATGGGGACTACATTCGCTCTCTTCCAATCATCGGGTATTTCTCCATATTCCAGTGACCTAGTATATAACTTCTCCAGAGCTATTGAGATACTTTCTACCCCTTCTTTAAGTATCCTAGAATGAATATTATGAGGGCCGGAGGCCTTGGTAGTATCTAACTCACCAATAGTCCTTTTATCGTCCTCCAATCCACACAAATGTTAGTAAACACCTCTTTTCCTGACCTATGAGTACTATACATAGGACTATTTAGTTTCTCTTTTGTAAATACTGATGCAAAATGACCATTTAGTACCTCAACTATTTCCTCATCAGTTTCTCTCACAAACCCTTCATATTTGATAGGTCCTATTTTAACTCTGCCAGACTTGTTATTAGTTTTATAGTAACTAAAGAACTTTCTAGGATCTTTGTTGCTATCCTGAGCTAATTTAATTTCTGACACCCTTTTGTTCTTCTTTATAATCTTATTTAACTCATTCCTAGCCATTCTATAATCACTTAAATTTTGAATATTATTTTCTACCTGTAATTTTTTATATGCCCTTTTCTTCTCTGAAATTTTTCTAGCTATCTCCTGATTCCACCATAATGGTTTCCTACTTTTGTTCCTAATGGCCTTCATTGGGATACATTGTTCTTGGACTACATTTATTATATGCTTTAAAGTATCCCACATCCCATAAGCATTTTTACCTCTGAATTCTATATTCCAGTCTACCAAATTTAGCAAGCTTCGAAGTTTTACATAATCTCCCTTATGAAAATTTGGAACTTTTTCAGCATTCTCAGTTATTTTACCCTTCTCAATTCCCAAGTTAAAACGAACTATCTGATGGTCACTATTTCCCAATGCTTCCCCAACAGTCAATTCTTGAACTAAATGATCACTGTTAGAAAGTACTAAATCTAATATATTGTCCCCCCTCGTTGGCTCATTAACAAATTGATTCAAAAAATTATCCTCAAAGCATTCCATGAACCTGCCACTTGTTCTATCCCTACCTATCATATTTTCCCAGTCCACAGAGTTTAAGTTGAAGTCCCCAATAATAACTGCATCTGTTTCACATCGTTTACTTATTTCCCTTATCATTAGTTCATCTATATCATCAGTCTGCCCAGGTGGCCTGTAAAAAGCTCCCAAATGCACCATTCTATTTTTACTGAACCTAATATCTATCCAAAGTGACTCAACTCCATCCTGCTTTATTGAAATATTTTAACTTGAAACAATGTTGTTTTTTATATAGATAATTATTCCTCCACCAATCCTACCTGTCCTTTGACTAATGTACATATTATAGCCCTGTAAATCAAATTCACTTATAGTGTCACTAAATTCTATTTCATTAACCCATGATTCAGTAACGCATAATATATCTATATCCTCATTGCTAATATAACTAAATAGCTCATCCTTCTTGTTTCTAAGACTACGAGCATTTGTATAGAAACAATTTAACCCCCCTATCCCTGAAGCACCTCTTGAAACTTGAATGACCTCACCTCTATCGCCTTGGAACCTATTTCTGTTATCTGCCAAGTCCATTCTACTTTCAGTACTATAATGTCCTCTCATAATTCCCTGACCACTATTAGTATCTAGTTTCCCGCCCGCAAAGACCTAATAACACGATCATACACCTTAGATACATTTTCAAATTATTGGAGTCGGAGCACTAGAAAGAACTTGACCAAACTCAAACAAAGAGCGAAGACCAAAAGAAAAGATCGGTTTCTTAAATACTGAAATCCTCCTGAACACCTTTTCCAGTTCGCTCCAGTCTTATCAAGATATCTTAAGGCGCTTCTAAGGGTAGATCTAAGGTGGGAGATTTTAGCGGTCATCCTTCCAGGGCATTACGGACCACTGCACCTTTCTTAATCCTTTCTGCCCCACGCTTGACAACAAACCTCAAGTTGTATCTATATTACTTACTTACCTTTTCTCTCCTTCCCTAATTTCATCAAGCATTCGCTTTATTCGTTTTCTTTTTAGTATTATGCCCCCTAATAAAAGAGACTCCTTTCTGACTCTTTGCAGGCCCCACTCATCGCAAATTCAGTCTCTTTTATTCATTAAATTTCGCTGTTGTCCTTGACCAGGGATTCAGAGCCCCATATCGTTGATTAAGAGCTGATGAGGGACTTGTGTGGGTGGATCATTAGTTCCGTTAATCATATGGGGACATCGATTCCATTGACCCATACAAGTATCAGTTAAACAGCCTATGGGATTAAGGGATTCGCACTCTCTCCCTATATTTCCCTGCTTCAAAGGAATGCAAGAGGGTTCACTACTTTAGGAGAGTAAATGAAAAATGAAGTTATAAATTACCTAAAGTAAAAGACGTGAATCAATAAATAAAATTACCTTAAATAGCAACAAAAATCTGCAATCAAGAGATTTAATTTGGTATGAGTACATAAGGACTTTACTCCCTCAGATTTATATATATATATATATATATATATATATATATATATATATCCGTTTAGTGACCCCAAAGGTGAGTTAAATCGAGCTGGCATCCTTTAACGACCAGAGTTGTTAGATTGGTCTATTGGATACAGCCACCTGCTTGGGGTGGAGGCGGAGGGTTCCCCAGGCCTAGCCCCCCCCCCCACACTTCACGCTTTAGCGTAAAGGAGGCGAACCATGGCTATTCTTTTATCGCCGAACCACGCACGGGTACCTGGTACCTATGGCAACTGCCCTGAACTGGAACCCCAATTGGACTCCATTCGGCGACTAACCACACTCCATGTGTGTTGTTGTTGTTGTTTTTAAAATTTAAAGCGAAAACCAACGAGGGCATTTCCTGCACGAGGTTCGTGAAGATAGATGAAGTGAAGGCGTTTGGAAGATATGTATATAGCTCCAGATCCCCTTTCCTGCATTGGGGCCAGGAAGGAACGCATCTGCGAGCGTGGGGGCTAAGATTGCATGGGTCCCCCTCAGGATATTAGCTCTAGAAGGGTTTCAATGCTACGCTCATCCCCCTTCCCTGGGGAGTAATAGAAAAGAAAGGGTGGAAAGTTTAAAAAGGTTCAAAACATTTAATGATTGGGAATTTGGAGCAAAGAATAAAGCTTTACCATAAGATTTCAGCTCAATTTAATAGACTTCTAAAACCATCGACCTGGACGAGTATTAAACGAACATAAAAATATAAAATACTGGAAATGAAGATGTTAGGAGCTAATGAGCAATAATTGCATGGGGAAATTTACCTCGCTCTTTAATTCAATATAAAATTATCAATAATTGTAGATACTGTATTATTAATACTATTCTGTATCACTGGTAGATAGTGCAACGTCTATTTTATTATGTATACACTGTAGTAGCATGAGTAGGGATTCTGACGAGCCTTAATTGGGCATAACTTTGTATCATGTTTTGCCCATAATCCTTTGGATGCAGTTTTTACTGGGGTTGGGTACTCGGTCGGGTGTATTAACCCGACGACCTTTGATAGCCCATAGGGGATCTTATCATCGCTTGAATATTTTATGTTCTTTTTAGCTTTGGAACATTTCCTGTATTAAATTTGGGAACGCTGAAAAGGTTTGGTGGAGGTCAAATAATCTCCGATGTTTGTTTGGTTACAAGATTCTAAAAAAGTTATTGACACCTTTTAATGAACTGTGGAGTGGTGGATCAATGTCCAGAGGCGGATTCTGGATCCACTTGTTTAGCTTGTCAAGATGGAGCATTTTCTGATATATACCGAGGTATCTGGTATCTAAATGCTTTCTAGTATTGGTTGTCTGGAATTTTTAAATAATCAGAGAAAGACTAAACCTTTTTAAAAATCATCCGTTATCTTCAAAGCCACAAGTTCCGTGATATTCAACCTTGTTTTTTTATATCACTTTATTATAATGCCATTTACGGTCATTTCCAAACAATAATGAAAAATATAAATGTGAAATATTTATCCATAAGAAGTGAAATATTAATCTTTAATATAATCTATCGTGCCCTGACTAAAGTTTTAGGTAAATTGACCTGAAATTTGGCAACTGGTGAAATCGGCATCTAAAGAAGATTTTTCAGATTTAATCAATTTAAAGCAAAGGAAAATAATGAGCTCCAGCGGAAGACTTTAATAGTGGGCGTCAAAGAAGCTTAACTCCAGTCAATGGTTTAATTTTTCGCTTTATCACGATACTGTTGCCTGTTTCAGGCGAGGAGAGAGAGAGGCATAGTTTGTCCTTCCTCCTTCAATCGCAAGCAGTGGCCGTTATTTTAACTTTTGAGTGGAAATGGGGGATTTAAGTAAGAAAAAAGTGGCCCACCATCTCAGGTGCCTTGTGGGATATCATATGGGAAGGAAAGTACCAACCACACTTTTGCATCTCTTACGATACGCAGCTGCGTACCTGCAACAATATGCAAATTGGGTATTCCAAATAACGCAACAGATTTTGATTTTTATTAAATATCTGTCAAACTCAAGCGTTTGCTTACTCTTTATTCAATTGACCTAACATAATTTTACAGCCAAGCACTCTCCCTCTTCCCTCCAGCTAGAAACTGCACCCGAGCGATTGACCCCCTCAAATTTTATACGCCCTCTTGATTGACACGCTGAATCAAATTGCCTGCTATAAACTATATGTTTTGAAAACAAGCAAATGTAATCAACGTACATTATTTAAGTACTATTACTATAAAAGGAACTCAAGAAAGTATCTGATAACTCCCTAAAAGTAACCCTTGTCTTCTTTAGCCATCCATCTACCACTCCTCCTTACTTCGTCTATTTCAGTCAGAAAACCATGCACAACACCTATTGCTGGCCCTCTTGGATTTAAGGCACGCCTTCGTGTGTGGTAATGTAAGCAAACAAACCCTTGTGATCGCCCTTGCGTGATGGCCTTATTTGGAGTTGTGTTATGTAAACCATAGAATGTGGAATGTGGCCATTTTCAGGAGAGCTGGATAACCCTCCTGGGTTTACGCCGCCCAATTAGAGTCCACTTTGAACTCCGTACGGCTCATGTGTGTACCTATATCTTCAATGAGTATGAGTCAATCTGAGGGGAAACTGTCATCGGAGATTTGAACTCCCAGCTGGAGACAGGATACTCAGGCATAACCTAAGGAAGAAAATTGCTAATAAATAGCCTATACGATGCAGCCACTGATCCCCGGTTCAGTCCCAACTAGCACCCTCATCCCTTAATCTATCCAAGCTATTCTTAAATTGCTCCAAGGAGGAAGGACTCTACTATCACATGCCTACTGAGTTTATTCCATTCATCTACCACCCGATTTTTAAAGCAATTTCTACCAGTCTCTTTCCTAAACCTAAACTTATCCAGCTTAAATTCATTGCTACCTGTCCTATTCTGTTCACTATAAATAAGGACCTTACCTATCTATCCCCTACTAGGCGCGCGCCCACTTGAAAACTCCAATCAAGTCTGCTAAGCCATTTACCAGAAGGTAAACTCCTCAACCCATGATTTATTTTAGTATTTCTTCTTTGCAAAGATATAAGCAAACGAATATCCATCTTATATATAATACAGTAACCCAAATTCAACCTCCTAGTCAAGATAAGGACTAACTAATGCTAGGTACAGTTCCAGAATGACATCAACACTCCTATTTCTCACGCTCCTCCCAATAAACCCTAATCCCCTCTTAGCTCTATTCCTAGTACTTATGCAGTGTGTTCTTGATCGGAGGTCGTAAATTACAAGTAGACGCAGGTTTCTTTCGCATTCTGACCTTTTTAACCTCTCTCGTTCAATTGATAAGTCACTGATCAACACAAAATTCATTGTAAATTTGTTTTTTTTGTTGATTTGGGACAATTGTGATGTGTTGAATGCAAAAATCAGATTCGTTTTACTCAATCATTGCAATATTTTATTTAACGCTACGTGAGTAGTAGTATTGAAGGTAGAAACGCGAGTCTACACACACACTTACAAGCACATACAAACACACATACACGAGCATATAAGCCAATGGACCCGGCCTCCCGAACCCTCTTCCCCCGATGGATTTGACATCAAAATGTTCCCTCCACGTCCCCCACACTCTCACACACACATACACGAGCATACACACATATGACATTTCTAAACTAATTCCCTTGATTAGAAATAATTTGTATATCGAAAGATTAAATTTACCAAAACTCCCGACTTTCAAAACGAACTGATTGCGAGGTGAAATTATCGAAGAATTGCAAATTTTAAATAAATTTGAAAAAGTGAATTATGATAATTACTTTAAGTACGACCATGGTATTTATTACACGTAACAACGGTTTTAAACTGAAAGGACGGACGGAGGTTTCAAACGAACAGAGCTAAAAACATTGAATACTTTTAAAATCATCAATAAATTGAACGCAGAGGTAGGAAGTGGTAGTAGTGTGAATAGTTTTAAAAATAAAATTGAGTTATTTTCCGAATAATGATAATGTTTAAATACGGAGCTCTGTTGTGGTTTAAATATCGCGTGAGTGAGCATGGTAGCTATAATGTCCAAAGGAGGACTACTAGCATATTAGTATAGAATGGGACTGGTATTTGAGTGAACTAAGTAGTCCTTGCCGACTCCCTGTAACTATGTAACTACATCGGGGGAGGTCGATACTAACACATTCGGAAAAAGTTAATCTCGTATTGATTTTGGCCAATTTTTCTCCAGTGATTTATTTACTCGTCGGTTCCTTTTTTTTACGCTCGCCCGCGCGCGGTCTCCTTAAAGGTCGTGTCTGCTTTATTAATCTTTCCTTTCAAAGTTAGAATAAAAAAAAGAAGTTTTTCATCATCAGAGAATTGGGGTCGTTGCAAAAAGATGGGTATTTTCCATGAAAATCTTGCATTACGTTTATTTTTATAATTATTGTGGTTTACTTAAAATACACATTTTCTTTCTAAAGTAACTTTTTAACTAAAGTGAAAAAGGTGGGGAGTTTTACAATCGAAAAAATGTGGTCGTTCAGAAACAAGGTCTACTGACCAAAAGGTCGCGTGCCCTTACTTTATAGAATATTATTGCATATCAGAGTATAGCATAGCTTACTTGCTTATAGGAGTCCATCGTATCCGATGACGACGCTCTCCTCGGGATCATCGGTGATTTCGCTGATGGGTGTAGAGTCCTATTCTTGGTCTGCACACTTTGTTGCGGACAGGACAGGTAAAGTTCACTTCGGGTGGTACAGGGTTAGCTTGACGGGTGTGCCTCCTTGTACGTCTGTCATTTCTTGATTGTCTAATGCTATCTTCCAGTTCTTCTGCCCCCTCACGGCATATTGTCCTCTAAAGATGTCGATCGGTGGTAAAGTCTTCCATATTTGCTGGGTTTTATTTATTTTCTTCAAAGTTTCCTTAATATTGTCTTTGTATCTTTACTTTTGGCCGCCAGCTGAACGTCGACCTTCGTTTAATTGGCTGTAGAGTATTTTCCGCGATAGCCGTCTTCTAGGCATCCTTATTACGTGTCCAAGCCGTCTGGGCTGGTGTTGTCTAATAATAGTCTCTATGCTGGTACATGAAGTTCTCTCAAATATTTGGTTGTGGGTCAGCCTATCTTTCCAGGTGATTCCCAGAATACGTTGAAGGCAATATATGTGGAAGGCCTCCATCATTTTCATGTGGCAGCTGTATGTGGTCCAGGCTTCACATCCGTGTGTTAGAGCCGAGATACATACTCCCCTGTAGATTGCTACTTTGTTCTTCAAGCTCAGGTCATTGTTCACATACCCTCTTTTCCTGTAGGCTACCGAAGAAGGCTGAAGCTTGCCGTAGACGATGTTGGATTTCATTATCCAGGCTGCAGTTGTAGGAGAGATAGCTTCTGAGGTATTAAAATAATTGGTTTTGGTTCAGTCAGTGTTGTTAATAATGAAAATTGGTGGATCGTGTGGGGGACCATTTACCCATTGACATAGCATTTATGTTTTGTTAGTGTTGACAGACAGTCCGATCCTTCTATAAGCATTTGTTACTGCTGTTAATGTAGCCTGTAATGAGTCTGGCCTATGTGCAATAAAAGCACAGTCATCTGCATATTGTAGATCTAAGATTGTCTCTAATGAAACTTTTGTGACTGCCTGAAATTGTCTGATGTTGTAAAGGTTACAATCAAGCCTGTAAGCTATCTTCACACCGCTGTTTTCTTTTATATTCTGCTTAAGTATGGTGGTAACACAGTTAAGAAACATGTTAAATAACACAGGTGCAAGCACACAACCTTGCCCTACACCAGTGACGCGAGCAAACATTCCATCGTGAAGCTGTTGTAAGATATTAATAAATTTTGATGGACAGCCAAATTTGTGGAGTACTTCCCATAACAGTTCCCTATTGACAGTATCAAAGGCTTTGGACAGAACTATAAAGCCTATAAAAAGATCCTTATATGTATTTATCACAAGGTTCCTTTGTTAGCAATGCCCTCTGGCATTCCTATAAAATATTACATGTATCAATATTCCATTGCATCAATTTAAATATTAACATTACCTAATATCATTTTAACGTAATGTAACTTGTTAATAAATATTAGCATACTTTCCTGTTTAAATTCAATGTAAAATTATCCATTTATTTTCCCATTTAATTTCCATTAAATCTTATGTAAAATCTCAACTAAGTTATGTATAAATAATCAATCCCAAATCTCAAATATCCTTTATAGCATAGCATAGCAAGCATTGCATAATATAGCACAGCATAGTATAATATAACATAGTATAACATAGCATAGTATTTTATAGCATAGTATAGCAGAGCATAGGAAAGAATACTACAGCATAGCATAGTCTAGCCTAGCTTAAAATAGCATAGTATAGTCACATACTTTACCATAGCATAGCAGAGAATAGTCTAGCCAAGCAGAGCGTAGTATTATCTAGCATAGCTTAGCAAAGCATAGCCTAAACCTGCCTAGTATAGCATAGCATATTATAGCCAAACATAGCATAGTATAACATACCCTAGTTTAGCCTAGTATAGCCAAGCCTAGCCACAGACAAGATAACCTAGCCTAAAATAGCATAGCCTATCTGTGTCGGGCATAAACTAGCCTAGTATATATATATATATATATATATATATATATATATATATATTGTGTACCCTTTATCTAGTGTATATTAAAAATCTATTTTTGTCGTTGTGTTTGTAATATTCGTTGGTCACGCAGCTCCAGCTAACTATCCAAATCGCACTCTTAGAATAATATCCTTTGTTGCCTTGCTTAGCCAACTTTAGAGCCTGTGTGCGTATATTCCTGTACACTTGGACACACTTCGACATACTACTACTACTAATTTATTAATATTAATAATAATAGGGAGGGCGTTTGGCTTTTTGTTGTATAGGGGTAGGTTTTAGAAAGTTAGGCTTAGTTAAAGGTTATGTTAGTATATTATTAATGATAGCAACGAAGAAGTTTTCGTGGGTGGTTATCTAACCCTACTGTAGACCGCTCTACCCCCCTCCCCCTCCCAAAAAGAAATAATGACGTGCGCACTTTTGCTAAGACAGTATACATACAGGTTTCGAGACTGTCGCTTTCGAGCAACCAAAGCGATAGCCACTCTTCAGTAGACCGCCACAAAAATAAATAAGGAGGCGAGGATGCACAAGCGAAAGTATATTATATGTTCCGAGTTTACATGTTTCGACACTACATATTTCGGAAAAATTAAAACCATTCCGAACACTTGACCATACCAGAAAAATATTATCTGCGGATACATATTAAAACGAGTACAGGGATCGCGGCTACATATCGCACGCCAACGTGTTTCCAAAAGTACACACCAACCCCCCAAAAATATTAACGCGGAGACCCGTTTAAAAAAATACATGATTCGCGACTAAATACTACGGATAATATTAAAACCCGTTCGCGGCACTCAGAAATACTCCCTAAATAGTACATGCCGCCCAACTACATGTTTTGAGAGTACATATGGCGCAAAAACGTAAACCCATGCGCAGAACTGAACGGACAAATAAAGATTAACGCGAAAACATGTTTCACGCAGACATGTTTCGCGAGTTCATGTTTCGCGACTACATATTTCGGAAACATTAAACACTTAACCATAACACAAAAAATATTACTTGAGAGTACAATGATCGCGGTTACATGTTGCACGCCAACGTGTTTCAAAAAGTATACACCTACGCAGTCCCAGCCAAAAAAACAAATAATATTACCGCAGAAAGACGTTACAAACATACATGTTTTGCGAGTACATGCGTTCGAAAAAAGTAAACACTTGCGCAGTAGCGAGCAAAAGATATTAGCACATAAACCTGTTTCTAGCCTACATGGTCCATTAATACATGTTTCGAAAAATAAACCTCCGAACAAGCGCTGAACGAACAAAACATTATCGATGAAACAGGTTTTAACCCTACATGTTTCAGTAGTACATATTTCTGAAAAATAAACAACCACGCAAGACTGAGCCCCCCAAAAGAAACAAGCGCGCAACACTCAACGGAAAAAAAGTCCGATAAAATAAACCTTCTTACAAGCGCTGAACGAAAAAAAACTATCGATAAAACATGTTTTGAACCTACGTATTTCGCGAGTGCATGTTTCGAAAAAACAAACATGACACTTTGAGCGAAAAACAAGAATATATATTACCACAGAAAACATGTTTCGAACCTACATGTTTCGAGAGTACATTTTTCGCCAAAACATACACAACTTCGCAACACTGAACCGAAAAAATAAAAAGCGTCCAACACTGACCGAAAAGCAAAAAATATATAACCGCCGAAAACATGTCTCGAACCTCCATGTTTCGCAAATACATGTTTAAAAAAATACTCCCGTCGCGCGAAAAACAAAAATATATATTTCAGCGGACTCACGTCTCTGGCCGACACGTTTTAACACTACATATTTCATTACTACATGTTTCGAATAGCAGTAATCCTTCCCAACCACGTTAGCTAACACCTACACTCCTACACGTTCATAAAACAAGCGGGATGCCAACGGCTGATTTGCGAAATATAGACAGCACTCGGCCATCACATACCCATTTCTTGCCCACCCACATAAGTCATAAACCAACACACCTTCGACGATACAAAATCGTGTCACCACACACCGCCCACAAATAACAACAATCCATACACCCGCAACCACCCAAACTCTAGACAACACACCTCAAACACCGGAAATCAAACCGAGAATTCAACAGAGAAAGAGCAAAATGAATCGGGTGGTAGGAAATGAGGGACGCAATAATTGCAAGCGTAGCTAAGGTTTAAATGAAGGATTTTTATACCACACTTCAATTAGACCTTACTTAAATACCAAGAAACAAGTATGACTTCTAGTTATTAAGCACGGAAGCATCATATGGAATGTGAAATGTGCGAAAGATTATTTATACGAGATTATTATGGTAATATGAGAATTAAGTCCTCATTAAACATTTTTTGTTGGCAGAATCTCCACAAAGAGCCAAAAGGGAGGGGGGGAAGTATGGAGGACTCTTTGTTTGAGGGCGAGCGCAAAGGTTTCCAGGAAATTCCGGGAATTTTAAATGGCCAATTCAAATATTATTTTCGAACTACGGGTGTTCCATAGGGATTTATCGATTATTAGATTCACAAGCACACACACACACACACATACTGATATAAACACACCCCTCAGCAATAACAATTTTCATGACACTCACGCACATATTTTCTTGTCACAGTCGACCTTTCGATTCTTCTTCCATTATCACCACATCAAAACATTCTGATTCACATCACCATTTAGCATCATAAAAGGAATTTCGAATCGTGATAAAGTCGTATCGACCTTTAAATGGAGAGATATTGAGAATAAGGCCAAACCATGGCATATTTATGCAAGTGCAATTCCTTGGTTATATTCGATCCTTTTGTTTATTGTCTTCGAATAGCGACAAAATTTATCCAAACAAACTTAACAGCTAAGGAAAAAGTCGATAGGTGTATTGTAGTCGTCCAAATGGACTCATTCATGGATAATGGAATGTTGTGAAAGAAAATATAGACTAGAATAAGACGCTACTCACTTCAATATAAAAAAATAAGCTAATTGTTACTACTGGAGTTTAAATACGTTGGTTGCTCTGGCGACGAGTTTGAGTTTGACTTTGAACTCAATGAGCCCACACACCACATGAATCTGGTGGGTCCTTTGACGCGTGCTTTGACTAGATTGTTACAGGTGGACTGTATGACTTGGCAGTCACAAGGTACTTTGGCGAGATTAGCAGATGGGGGTCTACACGCTATTCAGTGGGGGAGAATCTTCTTCTTCAAGTGCGAGAATTATCACGGTGCTTTAGGAAGCACCAGGATTAGCGGGGTCTCTCTGGCGAGAGTAAGTTGAACTTGGTTCTTAAACCAAGTCAACTTAGGGTTTGATGTGACCACCGGGTAACGGGCAAGAGGGGGAGCTTTTTCTTCTTCGTTACGTAATTCCTCAAGGGCGAAGACTATCCCTGGGCTTTATGATTCACCAGGATAGGATGCGTCTCTCTGACGAGAGTAAGTTAAACTTAAACAAGTTAACTTAAAGTTCAGTTTGGTAACCAGGAACTAGCTCGAGGATGAGCTTCTTCTTAGTTCTAGTCTTGGTAACCCGGCCTCTATTGCCGGGGACTTAGTAGCCTAGGGATTCACGTATTCTACTTCGTATTTCCCAAGTGCTTGGTATTTATACCTCGTCACCCCCACTCGGGTAGGGATAGGACGGGGGCGGGGGGCTTGTGGACGGGCCGCAGAAGGGTTCTTACTCCAACGGTTTTTCTCAGCAAGTCTTACCTCTGGTCCCGCTGGCCTTCGAGCTTGAGAGAAACGCGTCTCCAATTTCGTAGTTGAGGTGAAATTGAATATACACTCGTAGGGAGATCGAATGGCGAGGGGCTGTGGTTACGAGCTTGACCCAAGGTGCCTGGCCCGGATGTTTTTTGCGGTCAACGTCCCGTGTCTCAACTAGGAGAGAACGGGAGAAGGACGACTCCTATACATCAACAATGATCCCAGAAAAGCGATGTATGCTATTGCAAGAGAAAAAGGTGAGCATGCAAGGCTCATCATGCTGGTGGTGCATAATGACTCTCGATACTTTTAGTACAAGATGAATAAGATACAATGTATATCCAAGGTGATGCGAGGAAAGCAAGTTAAGAACACCATAAACTGAACAGCAATTTGAAAAACTCTTTAGAGCCGTGTCGCTGCAGAGAGACTTTACATGTGGCAGCAATCCTTTGCGCCATACCACACCCACCGGATCAATTCTTTGATCCAAACAGCACCTGCCACTTTGCCTTTTAACTTGTCTGACTGCAACCCTCTTGATGTATTTGTGTGAGACGTTTTGTAACGAGAAACCAATAAAACCAGCTGCAACCCAAATAATAAACTGAGGGCCAGGATTACCAGGGATTTCAGGGACCATAACGGACGATAGTAATGAAGACATTTAGCCGGTTCCAAGTTTCCTGGAGGCTGTAATCGAAACCCCAGACGGATTTATCGATTTGAGATCGACCGATTACATCATGACTACAAATTTGTCGAATAGATTTCCCAAAATAAAAACAATTCTATTTTTTCCTGAGACAGTCATCATATGAGGGAATGACTTACAAATTCTCTATAGTAAAAATTGTAAAAGAGAAAATGTGAGCGATTTATTAAATTGAAGCTGGATTTCGAATTCAAGAGAGTAAAATAATTGCATTAAAATTGTGACTCAGAAATTTGCATCAAATATAGAAAGGGAGAGTAAAAGTGAATGGCCTAAATGAAGGAATTTTTTTTAAATTTTCAAAATTTAGGATTTCTTTGATAGAAAAAGATATACTACATTTACAAGTTCTAACTTTCTTGTTACTGTCTATTTTTTAATCTACAAGCACTAAATTTCTGATGTTTGCAACTACTGGTACAAACTCTAGGTTAGAATGGCAGATAGAAATGAGAGACTCAGAAATATCAGTTATGGGGTGTTTATCATCGAATTGGCTTAAACAAATTAAGAGAATGGAGAAAAATCTGGAGAAAACATCACCGAGGCTCCAACGATTGTCTTATCGCGGGTTTCCTGGTCGCTCCGTCCTTTTTGGTGACTCTGGAGTGATGAGGTGAGGACCTTCCAGAGAAGACTTCATCGTTAAACCACAACTACTATCAAAGGTTCGATTACAACAAGAAACAAGGACCAAAGAAATAGGAACAGTCCCAGAAGATTTAGGAAAACAAAGCTCAATTCTTAATCTGTAAATAAACTTGTCATTTTTAATAGAACAGAAGCTGACCTCAAATTAAAGATCATTGCAGTGAAAATCTAACTTTATAAATATATTTTGAAAAAGTAATCAATTTTTAGTGTTATTTATTTAGGCAATTTATTAGTTTAGTGAAGAGGAAAAGGATACATATGTAAGTAAAAGGACAAATGTAAGTAATTAACAGTGTAAGTAAAACACGAAGTATCCGACCTGGAAATGCCGTGGTAGAGCGCTGTAAATATCAAATTTCGTAGGATTCCGTTATTTACATAAAGATCCAAAGCCAAGGTTCATCGTTTATGTTTCCGTCATCAATGACTCAGCATGTATTTGTTCGGCGACACCCTGGTGTCGTAATGGCAACCAGTAGGCTTTATTACGGTAGCCTATTGCGAATCGACTGAGTGCATTGAATGTGAGGGGTATAAGGATCGAGAAATGGGGAATGGTAGAGTGGATATGTTTAAACAAGGTAAGAATGCAGATGCTTGTGCTATGTGTGAAGAGCCTGAAGTGAAATTAAGATATTTGTGGAATAGTGGGACTGGAGTGCGATCAGGTGTGACTCGTGGGTGTAATAGTGCAGAGAGCAGTTAGCGGCGCTATTGTGAGAAGAATGTCATAGAGTAATAACAGTTGGGTATGAATGAAGGGGCAAGAATGAAAATTATAATGGCTAATATCATTGTCAGTAAATTATTATTATTAGTATTATTAGTGGTATCCAATATGTTGTGTGGAATAATGTCCATAACGACTACGGACTTTTGTCGTGAAAGGTGACTAAGTCAGGATAGCGGAAGTTGGCCTGAGAAATAGGGCATCGAAAATATGTTCGAGAAAGCGCGTTATACAATATATAGCATTGATGTGCACCAACCCAATTTGTGGGAAAGTCGTTGAAAATGATCATCATAAGACTCCACTTAAGACACAGCACTATTTATTGCATGATAGAGTAACGACTAATAACAACCACATAGAGCGAAAACAGTAAAATCTGATGTAATGCGCGAGAGCCCATGTTTTCCCGCACTCATACTGAAGACTTAATACACCAAAATATCTTCTGAACTCGTAGCAATTTTGATAAGTCATGAGTCAACTATTCCTGTAAACTCATTTTCACGCATTATTATCCTTTATTTCTCTTTTGGTCTGTCCATTTTTCTCAGTTTATTGATTCCTGAGGTTTGCAAATTACATGTTACCATCCAAAATGATCTATAATTTCTGGATGGCGACAGAATCCTTATAATTAAATGTTGACTTATCGCCTAATAGGACGAGACGGGTGGATTTTCACAAGATTCATTCAAGAGACTGATTAATTATTTTGCAATTTATTGCCGCCATTTATTGCAACACATTAAAAATGTACGGTTCTTGCATATAGCTCGTTGCTTCAGAGTGAAATAAATTAATTAATTAATCATCTCCAATACTGAGACTCCCGAACACGAACAAACCTTTTGGGATACGAACGGATGCTTGTATTCAAGGCATCTGTTGCGCCTTGATCTATTATGAAGAAGACAGCAACAGTTATCCCATTGCGGACGCTAGCCAGAAGATCTCCTCACGCGAAAGGAACTCCGCGGTCATAGAACTTGAAGCTCTAGCGATCGTGTGGAGTGTACAGAAATTCCCAACATATTTGTTAGGTAAGAAGTTAGTGATCGAAACCGATCATCGCCCATTGGCTTACTTAAAGAATTGTAAAAGCCAGAACGGAAGGCTTATGCGTTGGAGTTTACTTCTAATGGAATACCAGTTCCGAATAATGTCCATTAAAGGAACAGTAAACTGTGTAGCAGACTGTCTAGTAGGGATCTGGTCGAAGATCCTTCCCCATGCGAAGTACTTAGATTGTGTTAAGCATTGTACTCCGTGCACATAATTGAGTCTGTGTACTCGCTTCTTTCATAATTCTACAACTCCGTCTTAACTGTGTATGTTTATGTTCCTTGGTTTTCGGGTAAAATTTTGTTGTTTATCATATTTGTCCTGTGTGTGTGATATTTTTTTTGGCATTGTATTTTTCTTTATTTTTATTTAAATATGGTTCCACTGCCTTTTTATGAATGAATCCTTTTGATTTTTTTTAACTAGCACTTCCCTATATTTATTTTTTTGTGCGCTGGTTAGCGAAGATCCCGTTTTAAATATAACCTGCGCCAGGGATTAAACGGAAGTCATTCATTCATTTAATCACTGCTATGTCGATTTAAATTTGTATGTCCGCCCTTATTGTACACATGTAGACTCAGGTCAAAGTTTTCCCATACACGACCCTTCCCATGTTTGGGGATGCCCTTTTCCCTATCTACGCATCAGGAAAACGTCATCTTCGGAAAGGAAGGCGTGTGAGGGGATGCAGTCGAAGCACCAGCGCGAGAGGAAACCCACTCAGAAATACCCCTTTTCAGCTGCTTTCTAAACCACGTACGCCTAGAGGAAGAAGTTTGGAAAGTTCAAGAAGGAATCAGTCCCGCGCCGAAGCACCCGAAGCAGCTGTATTTGCTTTCCGGCGCTTTCCGATAACGCTGTACGCCACCATCCTAACTCTTCCCCCATATCACGAGTTAAGTTTCACCGTTTGGACTGACTCGTTATCGCGAGGTGTGTTTGGTTATACTAGCGCTGACAATCCTTTAGGGACGGCTAGGCCCTGAGGCTCTCTATCGGACCAGCCACCCGGCTATTTAACCCGAAGCTCGCCATTTCTCGAGGAGATTAAAAGCCTGTCATTTCCTCCGTTCAGACTGCCAGTCTGTTTCCCGTGAAGCCCTGTAACCCGTGTTCGAGTCATACCTCTTCGAACATCTTGCCAGCAGATCTACCATCGTTAAGCTTTGTCCCCTGTTCAGAAGAAAGCTATCGAGCTCCCTTCTTCCCTGGAGAGTTGTGCGGCCCTCTCATCTATATCACTCCTTCAAGATTCCCGTTCTTTCGAGACTGAGACTCCCTGCCGATCTGCAGAATCGTCTCGAGTTGAGAGTACGTCTCCCTGTAGCAGAGAAAATCTCTTTCTCCATTACTAAGTAATCAAACCCCATCTTCGAGTCCTCCTCGTCAGGACTCCCCGAAGTATCTTCTTGAAGATCTGCGCCATTGTCTTTCACCCTCCCCCCTCTAATTCGCCCGCGCTTGAAGGTAAAGCGGTTTTGTATTTTGACAACGAGATTAACTCGTTAATCCTCACTCGCATTCACCTTTGATTGTTCTTCCCGCTAAATTGTAATTAATACACTCTCGTTTGAGATGACTTTAATTTTGTTCTCCATCATATCATAAATCGACATAATTCATTTAACTACCTTGATTAGGTAATTTGTTCTCTCCTTTTGTATATATGTAATATATATATATATATATATATATATATATATATATATATATATATATATATATATATATATATATATATATATATATATATATATATATATAGGGTGTTTCAGAATTCTTTGAACAAAATTTAACTTAAGGTTCTTTCAGGTTAAATAAGCATAATTTCCTCTATGGAGGGGTATCCCAAAATCTTTAGTTTAAAAGTTACGAAGACTTGAAA
Organism: Ceratothoa steindachneri; assembly: GCA_963969495.1. Taxonomy (NCBI): domain Eukaryota; kingdom Metazoa; phylum Arthropoda; class Malacostraca; order Isopoda; family Cymothoidae; genus Ceratothoa; species Ceratothoa steindachneri. The sequence goes on from OZ018333.1 coordinate 24,118,862, forward strand.
TTTTAAAATACGATTTAATTAAACTGTTCACCTTTGCATCTAAATTCTCGGTTGGCAGACTACTGCACTCGAGAGCGACGATACAGATGCACTCGGGGCGGTAATTACACTGAGCGTGAACGACAATGGACCAACTACCGAATAGTGAACTTGCGGATATGCACTTAATTTACGGTTTGGCAAACGGCAATTCTAGGAGGGCTGCGAGAATGTACAGTGAAAGATATTCCAACAGACTTGTGCTTGTGCATCAAACATTTGCAGCCATACATAGAAGACTGCGTGAATCCGGTTCATTCCGCGTTGCAAAACCTGATGCAGGCCGCACTAGAAGTGTAAGAGACCCTGAGATGGAGGACGACATACTTCAACATTTACATAATGATCAAACACCAAGCATACGCGCTGCAGCAAATGTTTTTCCTGCAAGTTACAGTACGGTGTGGCGCTTGCTGCACGACAACCTCCAACATCCATTTCAAATTTAGCGTTTTCAGAGCTTAAATTATGATGATTATCCGCGGCGTGTTCAATTCGCCACGTGGTTCTTACAACAAGGACAAGAACCCGATTTGGGATCAAAAGTTCTTTTCACTGATGAAGCAACATTCACACGAGAGGGAATATTCAACACGCATAATCTGCATTTGTGGTTTCACATCAATCCACATGGTACAAGGGAGGGTAGTCCCAAAGATAGATTCTCTGTAAATGTTCTGGCGGGCATTATTGACAACTATCTCATCGGCCTCTACATCCTGCCAGAAAGACTTACTTGACGCAATTATTGGGCGTTTCTTGATGAAGTACTACCCGCGTTGCTAGAAGATATTCCCCTGGTAATTCGCAGAGGAATGTGGTCTAACAAGATGGTGCGCTGGCACACTTCACAATTGCTGTTAGGAAGTTATTAGATGATCGGTATCCAAACCACTGGATTGGTCGTGGCGGATCAATCTCTTGGCCACCCAGGTCTCCTGACCTGACACCTATAGACTCTTCCTTTTGGAAGAAACACCAGTTCCGTCCGAATAAGAACTTATCGGCAGGATTATTGATGCATGTGCAAGGATTGCTGAAACTCCTTTTGTCCTTGCACGATTTCAGCAATCATTCCGCCGGCAACTCCACGCATGCATCGAAGCAGATGGGCGGAATTTCGAACACCTATTGTGACTACTAACCTAACTTCAAACTTTGTATTCCTACAAAGTAAATTTATTCTGAATTTAATTTTTCATTTACTCGACGACACGCTCTCACTTATAAGTCTTAGTAACTTTTAAACTAAACATTTTTGGTTACCCCTCCATAGAGTAAATTATGTTTATTTAACCTGAAGGAACCTTAGGTTAAAGTTTATTCAAAGAATTCTGAAATACCCTGTATATATTGCAACATTTATTATATATATTAAAATTATAATTTAGGGATCTTTATCTTTATATATCCTTTGAATTGTAACTTGGCAAGCCATTAGTTAAGTCCCAGTCACCGTTACTCGTACTCTCTATTAGTTGCCCCAGAGCATATCTAAAGCGACCTTAGGTCAGCTATCATCTGCCGGTGCTTATGTACGCCCTTGTGCGCCGGGCTAGTGTACACAGTCATACCTCAACAATAATGTCGATGTTACAAAGAAGAGGTTTAACATTTGCAGCCCTTCCCCATTTGCAACTAAATGAAGCTCTTTAGGAACTGTTTTGGTCGACACTAAGTTAACAATAACCCTCATGTTTGTGGTTCTGAATAATCCAAACAATGCATTCTATTCTTCTGAATTCAGTCAATAAATTACATGTTCTATCCAAAGGTACGCCCAGTTGAGCTGGTTTTTTTCTCTGAAATTAGTATGCTACCATTACATTTGACATAATTGCTCTCAAATCATAATTTCGTGACTATGGTTCCACTATTCGGTTGTCCAACAATTATTTCTTTTTGAATATCTGAACTGTCTCTCGTTTTTTTCGTGCATTAATCAATAGATGTGAAAAATAGTATCAATCTACTTTAACAATAAAAGTTATGAGGTTTCAGCAATGTACGTAAACACTCCCTTTTAATTGACCCGTTTTGTTTCTAGCAAATTTATAACGGTATTTCAAATGCACAATTTATCAGACATGGCAAGTTACAGGTTAATAACCAGGAATTACGCCATAACATAATGGAGACAATGGTTTGAACCTTTTCTTGAACTCTGCAATTTAAAGGGTAAAAAATATAAGTCGTTCATGGAAAGTTATTTTTGAAGTACGAGGAAATTGAATAGTATTATTGGTGTCCAGTAGCACATCCGAAAATTGGCAAAATTTAAGTTCACAGGAGAAAGTTTGTGTATTGTTGTGAGAGATTTGTACTAGTGGTTAATCATCGAGCAGGGATTCTCAATTGTCATTGTAAGTTAGTGTCTATTACTGATTCATCGAGGGGAATTTCTCCTTTTTGGGTGCGGGGGAGCAAACGTCGTGTAAGCTGGTTGAGCTGTGATTACATCGTTTCGTACTTCAGAAGGTATCCATAATTTTCAAATTGTTGACCAAATGGACAACTTTCTTTTACATATTTCATAGTATTAAAAAAATGATAAAAAATGCAGTATTAATATCATCTAATATAACAAAAGGATTCGATAGTTCCTAAATATTGCAGTCATTTGAGGTCCTTAATTAAATTACCGATATTCAGCAAGGATATGGGTGGCAACCATCACCTAACTTGTTATATCTTTTTCAAAAACTTTATGAATTTTGACCAGAATAGTCTCAATTTTCAAAGTCGTTTGACACTGTCCTGCATAAGAAACTTATGTGTTAAAGAGCTATGAAATTGTACCTAAACCTAAAGAAACAATATGCTTTCGTTTTTTCTAATCTAACTATTAGGCTAGATCAGTCAATTCATTATCCCCTTGTTTGTAGTCGCCGGATGGGCCCCATTGGAGAAAAACTTTTCTTTCATATGGAACGATTTTGAGACTTGACTTGGAAAATTGGTTCACTTTTGTCCTCTTCCTGGATGAAATGAGAACGTGACATCAAGACCCGTTGAACGCCGAGCGTCGAAATGAATTCCTGAGCTTAGAAATAATTGAAATTATGTCATAAGTGAGCTCATCCATGTCATTAAATGAGTAAAGGATTACCCTAATATAACAAAACCTTTAGCTTGAGAGAAGAGGCGCCTCGTCAATGCTCGATTGAGGAGTGGTTGGGCGCTTTAAAACTGTTAAGATTAAGTACTATCAATCACGCAGCACAGACGACAGAGGAAGTGAAATTGGTTAGAAAATACAAATAAGGCCGCAAAACTTCCTTAAGCATTGATGCCGGAGAGGAACACATCTGCAGTTTAGGGGCAGGGAGAGATTGGCAATCTTCCCGAAGACAGCTGCGGAATGGGGTTAGTGATACACCTGAGACTCATTTGCGGGGTACACAAATAGAAAATAGAGAAGGGATAGTAGTAGCAAAATGCATATGAGGAGTTAAGGCGTATTATATAACCACTCCTTCTACACCTGAGTGTAGAAGGAGAGGGCGATTCCATACAGACTTTGGCCGATTGGGGGAATGCAAGTTGCTCAGGAGGATTTCATCTTTCAACCACGACGTTTTGAAGCCAACTCAAAATTCACAAGTGAGGGACTTGCAGAGATGTTTGAAGTACCACAACTACTGTTCATCAACACTTAGTGGAAGTTGAGGCACATTTCCATCTCTAATGTATGGGCTCATCACAAACTTTGGGAGATAAATTGCATAGATCGATATGCCATCTGAGACATGCTCTTACGTTGCATTGAAACTGATCCTTTTTTGAAGCAATTCGTGAGTTGAGATAAAAAAGGATTGTCTAGGAATAAGAGTGCTAAACAGATATTGGGGTTTACGTGAGAATTTACCCAAAACAGCTACCGAAGCAAATTTTTATGGAAAAATGTTGTCTTTGTGTCTAGCCGAACATCAAATGTGACTCTAACTTAATTGAATTATCGTAGTGTTTTTTGACACCAACCTAAAAAAATTGCCAAAAAAATCAAGAGATGAGTACAGAAAAATGTAACAGAATGGGATTGTAGCGCAATAAGACAAAGCCAGAACTCATGTGCCTTTGGCAACCATCCCAAAGCTACTTGAACACAGATGGGATCTCTTTCATCATCTGCTGTACTCTCCCAACATACATCATCTGATTTTTATTTGCATGGGTAACTGAAAATTCCTTCCGCGCAGAATCAGCCACTGATATAGGTACTTTCAAAAACCACCTGGAAAACATTTTTCCCCTCCAAAATAGCGCAGCTCTACGCAAGTAAAATTATGAAACTGATGAAGAAATGAACGTAAATCATTAACAAAAATGAGGTTTACTTAGATAAAAAAATATATTAATACTAATAAATTTATTTTAGTAATATCCTTTAGAAGCACTCACAACTCGCAGTACGACCTGATATATTATTGAAATTTAGAAAATTCCTGGGCAATTATTTGAATATTAGGGTTTATGATTCTTTTATGACCGATCGGATATATGATTTCTAACGTCGATTAAATAAATATTCGTACTATAAGAGTTGAGGCAGTATGTTTTAGAGAATAGAAAACCTCTGTTGTTTTTAATTTGTATTTATATATAAGTGAACTTTCATTTAATGTGAATTCTGCCTAGCCAAGGTTTTCCTCAGCAACATACTTTCGAGTAATTTATACTTCTCCCGATAATTTCCCATCCGAATATAAATTTTCTCCGTTTTTCGCAGCTGGGTTTTACTTTAAATGATGGTGCTAATCCTATACAAAGGGAGGTTGAATTGAGAATTTTTAGATTGCGCATAGATTGTTGTATATGGAGATGTGAGAGTTTAGGCAGATGTAATTTAGCTTTGCTAGATTGGAGTGGCCACTTTAGTTTAACCAAAGAAGTGTGGTCTGGTTCAAAATATGTTCAAAGTTCGAATCCTCAAAACTATAAGCAAAAATTGGGTGGCATACGTTGACTCTCAAATGGACGAACACATTGTGCTCAAAGCTCTGTCTCTAAAAGTCATCGCCACAAAACAAATATTAACAAACCAATAAAATAGGAACTCTGAGAATGTATCCAATTATATCTATATAATTTGATACATATATTATTTCATTGCTATAATATTTATCTCCATTATCCACAGTTTATCGTTATCCATTGTGTTTCAATATCAGTGTCTCTAGAAGATATATTAATAGCATTCATAGGGACATTTTTTTTGTACAAGTCTAATAGTACTTTTTGAAGCCTTTGTACATTAAGTTTTGATTGGAGATAGTGGGTTTAGGGCTTTACCCTATCCCTGTCTAAACTCAAACTCATGAGTAGGAAAGCTGTCAGAGCGATAATAGAGAAATGGGAGGAAAGGCCCCCAATATTCGGACAATTTTGTCAAGTCTTCACAGAAACAAGTGAACAAAATTCTCAGGGGCTTTGAGAATATAAATCACTTGGAGTAATTTACCCTTTAGCAAAGCTTGATGTCAGAGAGAGAGAGAGAGAGTCACGCGTACAAAGAGGCTTAAGAAGTATCTCACGAATGAACGGACCTTCAACCGGCGTCTTTCGGTAAACTTCCGGGGCAATGACGAAGCGAGACGAATCAAACTGGATCCTGAAACCAAAATCTGCGAGAGGGCGGTGAGCCCTTGCCCGTAATGTCCTTGAATCGGAGTGGGACCAAATTCCGACGGCAAACAAAATTGCTTCCGGAAAAGTTGTATATATTTCCCAGCGTGTAAACGAGCAAATTAGTATTCATCCAGGAGTCAGGCACTGCTCACTCAATATCCAAGCAGTAATCAAGTGGATTCATTGAAACCAGCCTAAGGACACAACGCACCACTTCCCAAGCAACTTTTTGGTACCCTAAGGACTCGCCGGCAAGAAACCAGTTGTTTAGAACTACGGCCGTCAAGGACGCAATGACTCATTCTGGAATAACGCGCTTCGCTCCTACCTCGAACAACCTCTCAAGGCCCCCTCCCTCTCTTCAAAAATCGTAAGCCTATTACATTTTTATCTACCACCATTAAAGATGCGTAACGCATTCAGACTACGAAGCTTCACCTCATCATCTCCTCCCGTTTTCTTTCAGGTAAATATTGTGCTATTCATAGCTCATGCCGAAGCATTCATTCATTTTTAATTAATTTCCTTTAGTTGAACGATTAGTTTTTCCATAGTGAATAAACTATTGTTAAATTATGTTATTTGTTTGTATAAGAGAAAAGATTTTCCTTTCTTGTTTAAATCCAAGAACCACTTATGAATCCTATTTTCTACGTCAGCCAATGGTAGAACACGCACTCGAATATCTACCGAACTTAAAAGAGACTTGCCCCCCGTCTAGGGAGGGCACACGAAAGTTAGTGAAGCCTACATGACTTACGACACTTAACTAGGTACTAAGAAGGTAGTTTGAACCTTCGCGGTTCAGGATTATTTAGATGAGGCTATGAGTACTAATTTATGGGGGGAGGGGGTATATCCTTATTTTATCTATATCATGCTTTATCTTTAGATTTTCTATATTCGAATCCATTTATCTCTTCTTGACTGAAGTTGCCCCTTGAAACATTTGTCTTGCATTTATCTGACTCTTAGTATTCTTGTAGGCTGAGATTCCTTCTTCTTTAAGTTGGCTGGGTTAGTTCTTGATCTTCGATTTTCTTTTCTTGATGTATCTTCCTATTAACTTGCATTTATCTTGATGTGATGATTCCTTACAAATTCTTGATCACGTGATGATTTCTTGATGAGTTAACATAGCCCTTGAAGTCATTTTCCTTGAGTTCCGTTTTCTTCTGGAGGCGATCAATCTATCTTGAGTCTTCTTGAGTTGTCCTTAAAGCATTTTCCGTGGTCTCCTTTTTCTTCGTGAATTTTCTTTGTAAAAATTGTGAACTTTCTGAGTTTCGATCCCTGGTCTTGGAATCCAAATGCCAGCACTCTGCCGTCACGCTACGGCGAGTCCGTTTTTGAGTTGGTAATTTAATGGGCTATTTATATTATCGATTGGAAGGAATTTTCTCTCTGATACATCTTCGCACCCCTACAAATTAACGTAAGAAATATTTGAGACATTATACTATAAAACTTCATAGGGAGTTAGTTTGCCAAGCATTGATCAATTTAACGATAGAATGGACGGGATGCAATTGAGTTAGAAACAAATTAGATATAGAGAGGATATTATTATTTCTTTCAACTATAGATTTACTATTCTAATTCCTAGCTGTCTTTTCATTCGACTGCTTCAGATACCTTTTCAGCCTTTTCTTCCTTACAGAGTTGCGTGACAAGAGTCTTCGTCGTTACAATAATTTTTCTCATGCTGGTCGTTAGGGCTTTTTCTAAAAACTAACTTCTCTATATGGATACCAATGTCTTTTGTGATATTTTTATTCTTTTTGAGTCTTGGAGACTCTCTCTCCTCCTCTGTTTGTCTGCCTGTCACTAAAAGTCTTGTGGTCTCTTTGTTTCCTGCACTTTCTCTAAATTTCTTTCTTGCTCTATCACTGTTTGTTTCTTTGTTTTTTTTTGTGTCTGGTTCTCCTTTTCTACTTCCCTACTTTTCTAAGTTTTTATTTCTTTCTCTACCCTTCTCTACTGCCTAATTTGATTATTTGTCAGAGTTTGCCTCTACAATAAAACAAATTCGACCTGCATCATGCTGTCCATAACGGCCACATTCCTCGCTCCGTTATGGCCGAAGGTGAGACTAGAGGATCAATTTGCTGATGCAGTCATGGACTTAATAAAACACAGCTGGACTCTGCTATTTCCACTCCGAGAATCGCCTCGCTCACTGATATGACCCGATAAAGTTTTAATGGAATTATTTTGTTGAGTTATGGGACAAAATACGTCTTCAAAAATAGGATGTTTCCCTTTTTAAATAAATCCCTTGTATTTCCCTGGAGGAGATTAAGGGGAAAATATTATGCTATTAACCGGTTTGGGAAAACATAGCTGTTTATACAATTAAATTTGTCTTAATGCTCAATTGTTCAAATTTGGTTGGCAAATGCCATTTTGTTGTTGACAAGAAGCTAGAATTATTACGTTCAATGATTCTTTACATAAGATTATAACGTAGTTATAAGTAATAATAAGAAGAGAAATTAAAAACAGAATTTAATGGTAAAGACTTTATATTAGAGAAGATTGGGGCTACATCGACGGAACAATGATAAATATGGACGTAGATAGGAGAAGAGGAGGAGGAAGAAGGCTATTTTCACAAATCATTTCATATAATTGAATTTCGTTTAAAATTAAACTTATATCAACTAATTTTATTATTCTACAGCCATTTTTTATATGAAAATAATAAAATTGACTGAATTAATTAGCTATTGCCAACTCCCAATTGTTTGAATTAATTCATATTTGTTTATTTCTTCACTTTTTGAAAATACAATGTAATTATATTGATTTTTAACTAACCAACCGAGAGATCCTCTCTCTCGGTTGGGTTGTTTCCTTCCTAAAAGTCTCTCTCTCTCTCTCTGACATCTCCTCCGCTTGAGGTTGGAACTTCCAAGTAGGAGTGACATCCAATATTAATTCAACCTCAAGGTGGCACCCAAGCCGAACAAGGAATATACAGGACATCGTAATTTAGAAACCCCCCCAAAATGCATGACAATAAATTAGTCTGTAAAGTTCCCAAATAGAGACTGGAGGGTAAATATTTAATATTACAAAAGAAAACGATAGACCTTAACCACAAATATCAATGAATACCTTTAAGAAACAGAGTCACCTGTCTCGAATCCATGAGCAATAATATTGATACAATCAGTACATAGAAAGTAAATCAAAAGGGTACATGATTCCTTAAACTTAATTGGATATATTACATGTGCATATGTACATGAACAAAATCAATCTTAAAATTAGAAAAATTTAGTTTCATTCAAGATCAGCTCGAAGAAGAATTCAATGGATTCCGGCTTAAGCGATCGGCTATTCAGTTTTCGGACCCTTTACTATATAGGATCCTGAATTAAAATTCTTATAAAAACAAACTCCAGCGCATTAGACGCCATTATTGTTTTTTTACTTTTTGAGGTAGAATAAGGGTTTATTGTCAGTTTTATTACCTAGTCTTTCCGTACCAGAATTATTTGTAATATTTTAATTCCCCAGGCTATCGCGTGTGCCTCCCGTTCAATCAGCGTGCTTCTTTTCTCGTGGTAGCAATTTCCGACTTGCAAACGCAATGCTTAAGCTCTCATCGTTTTTCCCGTATTGAAGGAGAACCACACTTATTCCCTCGTTACTGGCATCCATTCATATGTCAAATGGTTTTTCTTGGTTAGGAAAGCGTAATATGGGTGCAGACGCAAATTTTCCTATGAGTTGATCAACACACTTAATCGTCAGTAGTTTCCATAAAAGGAGTTTTTTCTTGAAAGTTCGCACAAAGGAGCGGACAGTAAGGCAATCCAGATTGGATCTAAATTGCTTCTAGCTCGGGAGCCGAGGCATTTTAGCAATGGTTCTCAATTTTATTCCTTCTGGGGACCTAGCTGGTTATCTCCAATTCGGAGGCCTAAATAGTCAATTGTATTGTAGGCGAAGTGACACTTACTGGGGCCAATGGTTCAATTAAGTTCTTGGAGTCTTTGTAGAAGTGCTTGAAGAGCATTCAGGTGCTGATTCCATTCATTCGAGGCCACATAAATATTATCAAAATCAAAGCATATATTTTCCAATCCATCTAATATCCTTCTCAACATCCGATTATAATTACTGCATGCAGTGACCAGGCCAAAACGCAGTCGTCAAAAATGTATCAGCCCTTTATAAGTTTGGAAGCTATGTATTTCTTTACCACTTCTCGTGGTGAAATTTGATAATAGGCCTTGCACAAATCCAGCTGGGATATTAATTTGGCTTTCTCAAAAAGATGAAGACTCTGGTTGATAAGAGGGATCGATCGGCTTTGCGTCAAATACGGTTACTGAATTTAATTTCCTAAAATCACTGGACATCCGGTAAGGTTCACCTTTTTTCTTAACTATAAAAAACGGGGAGCAATAATCATATTTTGACGGCTCTATTATGTTCAAATTTAATAGCTTGTCAACCTCAGCATTAAATTCTTCTCTCAGAATTATGGGCAGCAGAGACGGCTTAGCTTGGATTGGTTCTTGAGTGGTCAATTGAATGCTGTGTTAGAATTTTGCTGAACACCAGGAATTTCAGAGATGACGTCACCGAATTGACTCACGAGGGACTGCAGTTGAGTTTTCTGAGGAGGTGACAGCTGATTGCTCATCTTTAATTAGCCTGACGAGAATTCGGGTGCGTCGGCAAGACGTGTAGGGGATATTCTCTGTCTTGCTCTATGTAGGCGACTTGCACTACACTAAGGGAGTGCATAGAATAATTAGATTGCATAGGCGATTCCTTACCTATAGCCACAATTTGGTTCGTCCATGCGCGCCGATGATATTTCTCGAGGAGATTTAGGTAGTAAAGCTTCCTTCCTGTTGGAATTTCAATCAAATAATCGACTGGTCCGCGTTTCTCAATCACTGGATAAGGGCCCCTCCCTAGGCTCAGTAATTTGTTGTTTTCTGTTGGGAGCAACAACAAGAATTCCTGACCTGGCTTAAATTTTCTATCTTATGATTTGTAGTTGAAGTAAGTTTTATATTTATCCTGGTTAACATCCGTATTTTGGTACTCTATTTTGTCACATTTCTTCAACCTCTGTCATAACTCAAGCAGATATGAATACGAGGATTGGATCTCCTGATCCAGTTTTGGGTTCGCATATAATTCTTTTATTATGCTCAAGGGGGCTCGTACATTTCTTCCGTTTAGTAATTCAAACGGAGCGAAACCCAGGTGAGATGGGGAATTTCTCTAGACGCGAATAGAGCTGCCGAAAGGAATATGTGCCATCCTCTTAGCTGCTCGGCACATAATTCCTTCAGAATGGCTTTGAGGCTGCCATTTAACCTTTTGCACATCCCATTTCTGGCTGGGATGAACGAGGTCGTAAACAGCGGTTTTATCATGAGCAACTCGCTACATATTCCATCAATTTGGCACGTAAATTAGCGGCCATGATCCGATAATATCTCTTTCGGCAGCCCAACAAGGGAGAAAGTCGTGATGAGGGCCGCTGCACAAGATATGCTGTCAATCATCTTGAGTGGCACAGCGTGGGTGAATCTAGTGGTGAAATCGGCCAGAGTTAAAACATAACTATGGCCCTTACGTGAAGGTGGTGAATTCTCCCGATCAAATAAATCGCCACTCGGGAGAAAGGTTCGAAGATTAATGGGCTGCTCTGTAAGGGTGCAGGCTTGACTGTTTCTTAATTGCGGTCTTATGGCAGATGTCATACGAACGACAATAACGCAGGATTTTCCCCGATGCACCTGGCCAATAGTAATATTCAAAGACCCGTTGTGTCGTCTTAGTGTTTCTAAAAATAACCGGAAAGAGACTATCGTTGGCGGTTCGGAAGATGGGTCTGATGTGGGAGCGGAGCACACATAATACTTTGCACTATGTGCGGTTGTCTGCTGAGCACAGGTGGAAAAGAAGGTCATCATATACAATGAAGATTATTTTGTTGCCTCTAATGGTCTCTTGCGTCTTGATTTGCGATTTTATCAATAAGTGGCGGAGGGATTGGCACTCTTTCTGGTTTTCCAGAAAATCGTCGTTCAGGACATTTCGGCAATCTTAAGTGTCAGTGGTTTCCAGAGCTGTGGGTACTTCTGACTCTTTAATAGCTTGAGCTCTGTCGTTCAGGGGTTGAGCCACGGGAGGGGCGAATACCCGCAGACTCGAGCCAAATTAAAGCAGCCCAGCAACTAAAGTAGGCTCACTCGATGTAGCATTTAACCATGGGGAATCTGTCAGCGCGCCCCAGGAAAAACTGCACAGTAGCAAACTTGTCATGATCTGGGGCTACCTGTGGAAGTAGCCTGTCAGATATCCAGATGTTTGTTTACCCTGTGTTGCGTACGAGAGTTGACATCTGGCACACGTTTACCACTCCATTTTCGAATTTGAGACCTCCAGGAGTGCTTTAGTCAAACAGAAAGTTCACCTTGTAGCTGCACGGACTTGGTTCGCTTCAAGAAAGGAGTAATTCTGGATGAGACGACCGTTGAACAGGCGTGGCTCTAATATTGTGCACCTAGTTGGGAAAGCCGCCCCTAAACTGAAAATTCTGAGAGCAATTGGTTCTCACATAGCCTCCACTCAACAGGAGTAACAGACGACAGTTGACCTGGGGAACAACGAAGCAGTGTCGTCGAGGGGAGGGGTTTGACCTCACGTTTGTTTGGCATGGAAAAAGGTTTAGGCTTAAAGAGCCAGTCATTTTGACGAATTTATCCCTGATGTGGTGGGTAAATTTAGCCTTATTGTCCTTTGCTTTGGTGGAGTGCGGTTCAGTCTTCTTTCCTTCCTTTAGATAGCAGTTATGGCTAGCCGCATATACATCTGCCTCCTTGCTCCAGTCTTGAAATCTCCGGCACTTCCGGCCTTTCACAAAGGATCTTATCTTCGAGGGAAGTGACGCCAAGATTTTGTTCTTTGAGGACAAAGTCAACCAAAGCATCGTATTCCTCAGGAATTATGGACGCGTCTAGCCAGAAATTAAAAATACGGTGCAAGGAATATCCAAACTGTCGGAATGTTTAGTTAGGTTGGATGCGTCAGTGTCGGAACATTAAACGATAAAAGTCCATCACATCTTATTGACAGTAAGCAATTTGGCTTTTAACGTGGAATAATCGATGGTTGCCTCTGATGGGAGCGAAATGATAATGTCCCTGAGCTGGATACTAAGTAAAAGCAACAACTTGACTACGCCTTCGGGTTCAATATCCCAATGATTCACCCCCCAAATTTTCTCGAAGTGAGTGAGGCATGATCAGAAATCTATTCCTTCAGACGGGAATTATTCAGAATTATTCAGACGGTAATGAACATGTATTTAATATTTAACAATTATCCCAACTTAGTGCCCGCCTATGCTCGCCAGCAATTAGAGCAAGCAGGCCTTACCTCATGCAACGTCTACTCTTATCAGAATACAAATTTACCCAGTTCAATGTGTGTCCCACTGGTTCACCTCGAAGATCTTTTCGAAGTACTGAAATTAATACCCGAAGTCTTCGCCTTCTTTAAAGACGGGGCGTTTTATAGTCGCAGACTGTGGTGCATCTAGTCTAGAACTTGAGGAGTTTATGGAGATCGTGTCCCTTCTCGCTATGCTCATTTCCAATTCGTGATAGCGAATTCTCTCTCTTTCTTCTCATTACTTTTCTCTTCCTTCTCATAAATCAGGATCGAAACTTCCTATAGCGAGCACCAACAGAGCATTGTCTCGGGAGTTTCCTGCAGCTGAGGATAAAGCCTGGTCATCTCCATTCAACTCTGCAACCAGGGTTCTTCTCCATCGGTCAAAATATGGGTCCGAAGACTGCACACATTCCTACCCATTTAAACCTAGTGCAGTTTTGATGCCCCCAATATGAGGGCATCCGTATCATAGACTTCAATGGACTACCCAAAGCAAAGCTGAACGGAGTGTTCATTGCGAAATACATAGGTATTAGTAGCCATAAACTGAAGGATTTCGAGAAGAGCATTTGTGACCAAATCAAGTGATGAACGTCGATTGTACTGTGTAACACGATTTTTGTCTTTGGGTAGCAACTGTTATTTTCTATTTGCTTGTATCTAGAATACATGAAAAAGACATTGTTATTTATTTCAGATTTTCTCTTGTGTCTAGGATAATGATATTTAAATGAAACTTACCTATTCCCTCTGGAAGGAAGCGGCGAATTTGAACTTTCATTTGCATAAAGTAGAAACAGAACGACATGATACAAATATCGCATTTATTTATTCTATCTAGAATCACATAATTAAGACAATTTAAATATCATAAATTAGTAGTTTTCCGTGATTTAGGCTTATACTATAAAGTACTTTCACGAATCAGCCCCCAAATATAATCTCCTATTAGATTTTCATTATACGATCCTTGATAGCGGCGTTGAATTCCAGTAAATCCTGGTGAAAGCGTTCGCCATGACCTCCATAGTGCATACTCATGTTCTTCTTAGATTTATTAAGATAAGCGTCAAGAATGTGGATTTCAGGGAGATCCTGAAACTCATCTTGCCGTAGTTTTTCACCAAGTTCTCAACAGGCTTTACATAGTTTTCGGCTTGTGTGATTACATACGGAGCCTATTCCCTCTGGAAGGAAGCGGCGAATTTGAACTTTCATTTGCATAAAGTAGAAAGTATAGACCAGTGCGATAAAGCTGTCCCACGTTGCTTCTTTCGTCCTAGTGAACTTCTCGGGAAACTCCTTGCCCTCCATGATATTTTATATTTTTGGACCGACGAAGCCTCCAGCTTCCGCTTTGGCCGCAGATAGCTTAGAAAAGAAATCTTGGAGATACTTGAAAGCTGCAGACCCCTTATCTAGAGCTCTGACAAATTTGTTCATAAGGCCAAATTTTAAGTGCACAAGAGAAAACAGTACTTTTCGGGGGTCCAACAAAAGCTCCCATTTGACGTTGTTTCTGCTTACAATTAACTCGGTCCGCTGTGGTCATTCCCGCTAATGGTATTGTGCCCCGGTGTCCCTGCTGTTTCAAAGGCAAAGATAACAAGGAAACTTAGGAAAGCCGTCTTGGAGACCTATCAAGATGGCCACCATTTTGAAGTTTCCGATAACCTCCCAACCGTACTCTTCATATTTCAATGTATCTAGCCAAATCTTGACGCTCCTGTATTTCTCTCTGAGCCGGACCGACTAAACAAGGAGAAGAGATGGATACATGTTCCCATTATAAAGCAACACTACTTTAAGGCTCCTGGACGAGGTGTCAACGAAGAGGCACTACTCGTTAGGGTTACACGTAATTTCGATTGACTCAAACAGACCCGTCACATTGTCACAAACTCAAAGCTCAGCTTGACGTATAAAAAAGGTTGAAAAACACTGGTGACGATTTCTCTGACCTGTTATTTGCACACTCAAATCAAACAAATCCCACTGCTTCAGTCTCAAATTTAAAAGCTTAGCATTGGACTTTGTGAGACCAAGATCTATGACAAAGTCGTTGAAATCTATTTGGTTGGGGTAGTATCGGTTTCTCTCATCAGTTGCACCTCTGTAATCTGGATAAATGACTTCATCCTCCTCTGAACTGCTCTTCCTTTCTAAACACTGCTGCTCTTCTTTGGGAAGGGTGGGGACTGGGAGCTCAACATTGTGTGGCACTGGCTCAATAGATTATTGAAGGCCTGGATAATTGATAACAAGCGCATTTTCAGCCCATAAATTCCTCAATACCTTTCTCACTTCTTTATTCCTCTAACACTGTGCGTGAATTCTCCCAAATCCGTAAATCTGCATCATTTTGGAGACTCGAAATTGATCCCCGACTGTGAACTTATTTAAGCCAGGGATCGAAACGGGCGATAGCACGATCAACGGCATAATCTTGCACAGAAGCGGCTTCTTAAAGAAGATTTTCAGGGCTTTTGAAACAATCCCTGGAATTCAAGTTTCTGAACTCCAAACTGGATCAAGAGAAAAATATTACGGGAATGAGGTCAGAGACTAGAGTATTAATATTTCCAATTAAAATCTCAAAGGGAAAATATGTCTGCGAGAGAACCTTTTGCCAAAAACAGCTTCCCACTTACCACTGACAGTTCAAAACGTGCATTTCTCCAGTATTTTTTTGCAACCACTTCAGTCTGGCTTGAAAACCATGAAACAATTAACATATTCCAATACGTTTGAGATCATGAATTCCTCATCCGTGATTCTTCTTCCCGAAAAGATTTTCCGAGCAAAAGATTGTTGATTTTATTCCTTTTAAGGTGCATTTTTTTTACCTTTTTGAATATGCACATATATTTTACATATAGATTTTTATCCTTGAATGCTTCCAACCTCAATGTGAAATAATAATATACCCACACAATCTTCCTATCAAATGAAAACAAATTCATGAATATTCCCAGAAATAACATGTTGAGAGCTTGATGGTTGACTAAACAGCATCTGCTACAGCCGTCTTTGTCACCTTAAGTAGCCGCAGCTGAAATAATATGTGACTCAGTCCTCCCCACCAAGGTTTTATTTGATGTTGAACCAACAGAGTTATTACACACCAACAATGTATTCTACTATCAGTCTTACGTTGTTGATGGTTCTGCATTCCTTTAAGCCCATGTTTGGAAACTCATATGTGACAAAGCCTGTTTGCTTTTGTCAATCGCCGAGAATGCATCATGGACCAAATTCAAGAAAGACTAGATCTAAAGAACTACTCCTGTTTTTATGGCCTGTGTGATCCTATACCTGTACCTTTGGTCAGTAGAGAGATCCCTTTACGACTTCTACACTCAGCGAAGTAATAGACTTTCTAAATGAGAAGTTAGTGAATGAAAGATAAATTTCAAGCTCTGTTGCAGCGTCTAGCAGCATCTTGCCATATTACCTGTCCTATTGTTGGCAATATCCTCACAACCATTTATGTGATCAAGTGTTGCAGTGGTAACTCGCTAGTGTGTAGGGCACAAAACAGTCAAATAAAATATTTTTCCGATAAGAAATGTAGGAGAAATCAATTGAACAATCAAAATTGTCGCGCGCGTTTTTCTGATACAAATTGACTCGGTTACAATATTGACAGTATTTCCTTTTGGCCCTGTCCGGTTGGCACTACATAAATAACATATAACTTTATACATTAATTTAAAGATTTCTTCAGTTTCTGAGTGCCTCCTACCATTTTGGGACAGGTTTCAAAGCCTGAAATATAGGTAAATATAACCTATCGCATTTTTCTCATTAATTTCAAAAGGTAATTTAACAGTCTGATTTCGCTCATTTTATTCTTTTTTTAAACAAATCATTTATTTTTTTTCAATTAATTTCAAAATTCGTCTGAACAGCCCGACCTAAACCTATCCAATGCCATAGAACTGATGATTTCTAAGTCAGGGAAAGCTGCTCATTTAATTTGATTGTTTCCGTCCATTTTTTCCCTGTGTCGTGATTACTCGTTTATCTCCAAAGGATGAATAGGCGTCAAAGGGCAAATAAATATTCAAAACACACGACTGCACGCTGAGAATGGTGGGGAAAATTGCTAAGAAGAGAAAGTGGTGAGTATGGCTGATGGGACAGAGATTTAAGTTCCATCCCTTTTCCTAAGAATTCGCATATTTAAGAAAGGAATTCAAACTTCGAATTCAATTAAGAAAGAGTAAAATGAATAGGGTGGTAAGAAATGAAGATCAAAATAATTAGGGAAAGGAATTAAAATATAAATGGAGAATATTTTGTACCACTTTTGAGTTAGACTTTACTTAAAAGAAATTAAGAAACATGTATGTCTTCTACTTATGAAGCACGAAAGCTTCATATGTAAAGCATAATGGGCTAAAGGTTATTTACACGAGATCTAATCTGATAATGTTATTGCTAAAATCTATTTAAAGTTTCTTTGTTGGTAAAATTTTCACAAAGTGGCAAAAAGGGAGGGAAGATGTATGAAACAGTCCTTGTTGAGCGAGGTCGCAAAGGTTTCCAGGAAAATCTCTTTTGCAAAGAGGACAAAGCTCATAGTGAATTCAGATCTCATTTCTGACCCACGGGTGGACAATGTGGATTTAGTGATGATTATATACGCAAATAAGCGCACACATATAAAGACACTCTTCAACATTAACAAGTTTTCTTCCATTCTTCTTCCATTATTACACCACCTCAAAACATTCTGATTCACATCCCCATTTCACATCATTAAATTAATTTCGAATCGTAAGAATGAAGTATGAAGAACTTATCGACATTTAAATAGAAAATGCGATGGAACCTTACTAATGGAGGAACTGACCTTGAGTCCCAGATAGCCTTATTATGCAACAGCAAATTTTTCGTTATATCCAATTCTCTTCTTCATCGTCTTCGAATAACGGCGGATTTTATCGATGCGAAACAGACACCTGATGAAGAAAATGGATAGGGGTATTTTAGTTGTCAAAATGGACCCATTTAATAGCAATGGCCTATTGTGAAAGTAAATATAGACTAGAATAGGACAATTTCATCGGTAAAATTATCAGAAAGAAAATATAGACTAGAATAGGATAATTCTATCAGTAAAATTATTGGAAGAATTCTTGAAGGAATTGGGAAACTATTTTACGGACAAAGGGCGATCTGTAAATACCACTCTGTTACACTATTCATAAGAAAACAAGGTCGGCTGACCGAAGTCGCGTGCTTTCAATTATTAAGATTTATGACATTACGCCGTTCAAAACCTCCAATAATTCCAGGACTAACCTGGCGAGGACCTTAGCAATTATATTATTCGAAAGATGATGTAAAACAACATAAGGCTTTGAAATTTCCTTAGAATTAGCGGCACAGTTATGAGGTTATGGCCAAAAGAATAAAAGAAAAACGCGGACCAACCGACCGACATAGTTAGATATTGAGTCCCCGCGACTAAAAACGTTTTTGTGACCAGAATGATTCTAAATCAAGGTTTGGACAGCGGAGTAGATGCAACTTGAAGCAAAGTTTGCGTCCGGCGTCCAATCGAGGAAATTAAATTAAGTCTTGTCTCACTTTTTCCATGGGGAAATTTGCTAGAAAATTTCTATAATAAATTACTGTTAATTCGGTTTCACGAATGAATCGAGGAAATAAATGGTAATTCTTATCATTGCCTAAATTATGAATTAAGGCATAAATACGTAAATTTGGCACTCAAATATTTAAGAGGAACCTAAACTATTACACTTTACGAATTTATGAAGAAGTGGCTAAGATTAAATGGAAACGTCTTTTGAAACAATCTTCATAAACTTTATTTAATAACAAATGAGAAACATTAAGAAAGTAATAATAATAATTAAGATATAAGAAAAAGTAAAACCTTATGTTTTTTTCCGGCAGCCAAATCTTAAAAATACTAATAGTATTGAATCGAAAAATAACAACGGCCAAGAATATTTTCAGCATAAAAGGACGGACCCTGCCTTTGTGATATGAAAGAGAGCAAGAATTTCGCCCAATAAATTCTTCCGATGAAACTTTTAAAGGAAAAATGAGAAAATGGTAACTTGGTAACTTTGGATTACCTCAAAACTCATCGATGGGAAACGCATATAGCAAAAAGTTAAGGAAATTTTCTATAATTAACCTGAAAAAGATTATACATAATATAATTTGTTTTATCTCTTCAGTGGATCTATAGAAAATGGATCTAGGTATATTAGAAGAACTAAAGTAATTTTTAATAATACTATGACTATAAATAAACTAGTCTTAGGAAACAAATTCTCACTGAATATTTTTTGCAAACGAGTTGGATACTTTGTTACGCCAAATCTAAACATTCCATTGATTTACGTATATATTAATTTCCTTTTTCATTTATCATGTCAAAATTTTAAGGCTTTGATCGAGGGACAATTTCAAATTCGGTGAATGCGTAAAATGATCTCAGTGGTCCTTGGCATCGTGGGATTTATTCGCCTTATAGAGAGAATGAAACTCGAAGCCAAAACAGGTTTCTTTCAATTAATTTCTGTAAGGTATCTAAATACTGCTAAATGACAGACTTCTCTCACTCTCCTCCATAATTGCCATTAATTTCAGCCAGTATCAGAGCAAATTAACTCTTACTTTCTCCTACACGCTGCAATAGTTAAGAGTTTCAGAAATGGCCGAATGGTCTTTGATGCGCGAGAAATTACATATAGAAAGGTTATTCTTTTTTTGAAATGACAATTAATCCTTAATTCTTCAAAGTTGCCTTCCTTCCTTTGCATCTGCCAAGGCTATTATGAGAGATGGATATGGAGAGCCTTTATCAGCCTCGTTCGTTTTCTCGAGTTGTATGTTATGATTTGCCAGAATTAGTACATCCGCACTCTCGAGAGTAATCATTGTCTTTTGGGATACTTTAAACATTGTTTTGCCTTAATTGTGACTCTCTTTCTTTCTCTCTCTCTTTTTCCTCTATTTTGTATTTAAACCTATTTGATTTAAATGCTGATTCAAAACTTACACTACAAGGTGCGGACAGCATTCGTTCGCAAATTTCAACTGCTATTATTGCGCTTTAACCTTTGTGTTCGGTCTTTTTCTTCACAAAAATTTGATTTTCTTGTTTGCGAATAATTGACCATGGAAAATGGTTAACCACTCCAATTTGTGAAATGGACACAGAGACCTCCTTCTAATCCGCCTCAGAAGTAAAAGCAAGGAGATTTCAAACTTCCTTAACCTCAGCAGAAGGATGATTCAAAAGCCTATAAAAGATGTAGAAGATTCAAAATTCGACAACGAGGCAACAGTGTATTAAAACTAATCGCATGGTCGGCTATTCTGCTCCATTAGAACGCCAGAGATTGTTGCAGGTATCCAGGAGATATCAACAATGTTCTCGAAAAGCCGCTTTGTGCTATTGCAAGGGAAAAATGTGTGGATAGAAATTTCATCAGGTGGGTGGTGCATAAAAGACTTTCGTTATTTTTTTTATAAAAGATGCAGGGAAAAAGACTAAAGTACACCAAGAAACTGATCAACAATTTGAAACACCCGTTGGAGCTTGAAACGATGTTTCTTATTTGACGATAAATTTCTGCTAAGACCAAATGATCAATTCCAAGTACAACTGTTGGCTCACCGTTGCACCCAAAGTTGTGCTCATATTCATGCAGATGAAATTTTTACCTATAGAATCATGATCTTCCATGTCATCAGGTGCAAAGGTATCGTTATGCCACCACGCATATTCCATGAGGGCCTTATACTGAATTTGACCTTTACAATGGTGCTCTAGATAGACCAGATAGTTGCAGAGAGGCCTTACATCTGACAGCGAGACTCTGAGTCATGCGGGGGAAAGAGAGACTGATAAAACCGGCAGCAATCCAAAGGACGAGCTGAAGATCAGGATTGCTTGGGCCTTCAGGAGCCTAAAACAAGTGATAGTAACAAGGGCCTTTGGCTTATCCCAATTTATCCTGGATGATGAATGTTATAATCAAAGCTTGAAGCGGATTCATCGATTGACTTCAACAGATTACGTTATGACGACAAACCTACACAAAGTTGACGAAAATATCTCAAAAAACAAAAACAGTTTTAGTTTTGCTGAGACAGTCATCATGCGAATAGATACCCTCGGAACACTGTATGTATTGTAATGGCCAACCAATAATGCATAAAATTGTTCCAATTTCCTATTGGAATAATTGAAAAAAAGAAAAGAGGAGTGCTTGAGGGAACCGACCCTGGACTTACAATTCCAGAGAGAGAATCTTTTTTATCTACGAACGCTAAATTTCCAACGTTTGCAAAAACCGGTACAAATTCTTGGTATAAAATAGAGGCGTAGATAGGAATGAGAGATTTAGAAGCATTTCAGGAAGGGATGTGGTTAACATAAAAAAAGCTTAAGCATATTAGGAGAAGAAAGAGCAATGAAGAACAAAAAGTAATAACCAAACAGAATTAGGCCTCATAATTATTGTGTTTTTTAAAAGATGATAGAATTGGGGGAATTGATAATGCGTTGAAAGTAAATACTGACGAGGAGACTAGTTTGACTGATATATGTATGTACTTGCAGTTGAAGCATTTACTTTCGTCAATCTCTCTTTGGGCGATTTCCACCTTACATGTATTTCTTTCCTTATTCACTGCCTTTCTTTCTAATACTCATCTCAACAAAGACTGAAATCGATAATTACAAGCGATCTTTTGCTGCTTAAGATGAATGACTCTATTGCTTGTAATAAAAGGCTCACATTAAATCCACAAGTCTCTTTAATATTGACGCGATGGGAAAGATCCTGGGAAGAAAAACAACATTGAAGCCCCAACATATTTATGTAACCAGGGTTTTCTTGTCTCCCCTCACCATTTCTGTTGATCCAGGAATATGGACATTCCCAAGAAGGATTTCATTGTTAGACTACAATTCACATCAAGGACTTATATATTACTCCCCAAAATGAGGACCAACAGAGCATGATTTTTCCAACTATCACTCACTTTTCGAGGTGTTAATAACCAGACCTCGATGGTATAGGAACAGCCTAAGAAGATATAGGTAACCTATGCTCAATTTTTGATCTGTAAATAAACTTGTCTTTTTTAATTCAACAGAAGTTGACCTTTTTTTACTTTTTAAATATATTTTGAAAGAGATAATAAATTTCTGATGATAGTTACATATTTCACCAATTTATTATTTTAGTAAATATACGTAAGTAAAAGGCAAATGCAAGTACATAATTAATTTTTTGAGAAAATGGACTCAGTATCTAACATTTAAATGACCTGGTACAGCGCTGTAACGCGCAATTTCGGAGGATTCCGATATTTTCGCAAATATGGAGAGACATCGTTCATCGTTTTTGCTTTTATCATCACTGAGTCAGCAACTATTTGTTCGGCGACATCTTTGTGTCTTTATGGCAACCAATGGGGTTCCTGAAGGATGGGTCTCTCTCCTCCATGATCCATTTACGCCTAGTGATAAAAGAGCAACACCTAACTAAATCTTCCTAGAGCAAACTTAGCTTTTTCTGATCTAACGGATCCAAAACACCTTATTTTTTAATGAAAAATATATTGCCTTTCTAATCTTAAGAATAAACTACAATTGGATTTTTTAAACATAAATAATGCAAAAATTGGTATCAGAGAGAAAACTGGAAGGTGTTGGTCCCGTGTCTATATTGAGCGTTTGTTTGTCCTTTCCCAGCACTTCTTCTCTAATCTCCCTCGTTGCCAATATCGCAAATCTTATTTATTTCTTGAGAGTTTTTTACCCCACTTCCCAATTCATAACATTACAAGCTATTTTCTAATTCTTTTCACATTTTGGGCATGAGGAAGTGTTAATATTTATTAAGTTCTAACTTAACTAATAGAAATGACACGGATTTAATTAAGAAAGTATTCAATCTCCGTGAAAACAAAGGACCATTCACCTTAATTGTTAGGTGTTTGTGATTACAACTGGCATAACCCATTATACGGGGGAGCGTCAAAAGGTTCTTGGAAAATGATAAATATGAACAAAACTAAACCTGAAATTTCAATTTTCGCAGCGGGAAAATAAAATCAGAGGGAACAAATTTGAAAGTTGAGGAATAGATTTGTTTAATTTGAATTTTCCGAGGACATTTTTGGAATCCCTTTTCATTTTCGAGATGGACAACAAGAAGTTGAAGTTGAAGTTATCATTCTTAATTTTAAGTTTCACTCCGTAGCCAAAATGTTCTGACCAATTATGCAAATGGAGCACCAGCTCATTTAAGGGCGAAAAGCGGCATTTCATTAAGTAATAAAAAGATATAAATAAACACAAGTTCAGAGTATGAAAGAGAGGAAGCTATGGTTGAACCATTGTCAGGTAGAATTTAAAATGCTTTCGAGGCTTAGCACCAGTGGAATCTTGACGATGTTAATTGATCCTTAAAAAATTTCTAGAAGTCATATTAAAGTAAATAATAATAAAATAAATCTATTACCGATTTTTATCACCTCCAAAATGTCGAAGTTCTCATTACTAATGGATAAACGGTTCACTAAAATGATGTCGTAACAGAATTTTAAAACATTAATTTCCGTTCGAGTTAAGTGGAGAAATATTTGAAAAATATTTGTCCCCATATATATTGAAGCTGAAAAATAATATAAATAAACATAAGTAGAAATAAATTGAAGAAAATATTTATAATCCTAAAATAAATATTGTAATTTGTAGGATTAGGACGGAACTAATTTGTATTTAGGATTGGGTTCTAAAATTTGATATTAAATTTTGGGTGGAAATTTATGGAATAGTTATTCTATTCATGTTTGGACGATGTGATTCGCTGGTCAAACACTGCTCTGAAGGGATCGCTAGGGGAATAAAATTAAGGCAAGTTTTTATACATTAATCTGAATTGTATGCTTTCCCTGGGTTCACCTTGACAATCACTGTTTAATGTGGAATATTAACCACTTGTTTATGGGCTAGTAGTTAACACTGCACGCGCTGCTTGTTTGCAAGAACTTTGACGACTTTATCATATCGTTTTGTAGGCAAATATCAATTAAAACAACAGTCAGCATTTATTTTTCGGGTGTTTGCCAGTTCCTATTCTAAAAAGGTGATCAGCATGCCCAAATGAGTATAACTACATGTTGCTGTAGTCTAAATTATGTAAACTAAACAAATCGGCGAGTTTTGAATTCTGAAATCTTTTCACATTCTGGAGTTGTAACTTGATTAGAAAATTCTGCTTGGGAATTGTTTAATTCATTGAACAATGCCAAAAGATTTATTCAAGACACTAACTAAGTCATTTTCAATTTGATACAGTTATTCATTGCAACCCATTAAAAGGTGTACGGTCCTTGCATATAGTTCTTTGCTTCGGAGAGATAAGAATTAATTTTCATACTAAATATATTGCCAAAATTACTGTCTCGTAGACATAATTTATCTGTTATTCTATGTTATCTATCTCGAAATGTAGATATATTCCTCTATCAATCCTATAGTTAAGGATTTGAGTAAATGTCAGAAATGAAAAAGTAGAATTTATTTAATGCGTTTTGTCTTGATTTAAAAGGCGTCGTCAGGGTATTCCGGGGCGATAAGGCACCTTATAGTTCTAAAATGTTGGGGAAAAGTGAAAAGGGAGAACGACAAAATCAAAAAGATCGTTGATAGTTTGTGATTTTATAAATAAATTCTGAAAAATCTAAAATATACTATATATATATATATATATATATATATATATATATATATATTATGAATCTACAAGCTTGCTACTATAATAAACCCAGGAGTTGTACAAGGTTAATTTTTGGTTTCACACTAATACTTTTTATTAACAAGGAAAATTTATCTCTGGTTCGTCCAATTTTCCGTTCGTTCAAACCCAAATTTGTAATACAGCTTTAATACAGTATTTTCAAATAATCCAATTAAATCAATGGTTTCCAATGAGTGAATTAAGAAGGAGAGGCACAATAATTCGAACAGATGCTACCACAAACTGAAATTCGAATTCCCATAACATGCGATGGTGGCGCTTCAACTCGGAAGTCTTGGTTGGTTGGTGAAAAAGATGAGAAAGAGCACGAAGACGATTCCAATCTGGCTCCGTATTTTCTACATCATTAACACTTTTAACCTTTTATCTTGTTTTATTCCTATATTTCCCTTACTTTTTAGTCCCTCTCCTGATTCTTCTATAATAGAAATAAAGTCTTGTAGCTTTTCCTTTAAGAAATTTAGAATTATCAGCTGTTATATCTCAACGAGTGACTTTCCCAATTCTGAATGGAGAAAATAACTTAATAGCTTAATAAGTACCATGATTGAATAAGGGTGTGTCTGCTTTTTGTATACGATTGATGAACAATTGATTTAACTTAATATAATTCAGTTATTATAACAAGGTTAATTTCATACGATCCATTTAAAGGAAATGCTTTCCAAAGACTGAATTTAACCAGAAAGGGCCAATAACTCCAACAGATATTATTAGAGAGCAAAATCAAAATCGTCCAAAACGCGCCGTGGCCGCGCTTCAAATGACTTGAATTTTATCTTCCTAACGACAAGGCAATACTTGTTTAATATAAGCATCGCGCCAGTAAACTTTAGGTGATAAGGTGGAAAGAAATAATTATTCACACACTTTGAAATTCAATTTTAATAGACATCCAATCCATCAAACTTCATGAAATTTACGCAATAAATGTATATAAATGTATAGTTTAAAGTTCTCTTAACTAAAGGCATTAAACCGAATTGCTATTCAGTAAGTATGAAATTAATGAAAACAGGAATGAAAAAAGAGTATTCGTACAATCGATATTTGGTGATTAATAGTTAGTTGCGTGTCCTTTGTTGCTAATCAATCGTTTTCTGTAGTTCTTCACTTGTGCGTTCAACATTCCTTTGGTATTTCGGCCCATTTTTCCTAGCAAATTACCTCCAATTCTTTGTTGTTATGTGGACCCCTTAAATGAATCCTGATCTTCAATGTTCATCATAAGTTCTCTATTGGGTTCAAATCTGGCGAGTGATTAGGCCACTCTAGACCGTTTACATTAGTTTATGGAACCATTAGCAAGTAGCTTTCATACTATGCTTTGGATTATTAACTTGTTGAAAGATCCATCCCTTTGCAAGTCCAAGCTGCTCTACAGAAACGAACATATGTTCTTCTAAAATGTCTTTGTAGATTGCAGAATTCATGGTTCCATATATGATGTTGATATTGCCGGTAGTCTTAGATGAGAAACGCATCCACATCATGAGGCTACCTTAACCATATTTCCGGGTATGAATGGTATTTATTACGTGGTATGCAATGCCGTCTTTCCTCCAGACAGTAGGCCACCATTATAGCCAAACAATTCTATTTTTGTCTTGTCTGACCATCGGACATTATCACAGAACTCAGCAGGTTCTCCAAATGTTCACAAGTCAACTTCAACCTTGGAGATCTGTATCTCTTCAGCAGCAGAAGTGTTTTTCTTGGCTTGCGAGACTTAAAATCATTCCGCTTCACTTCATCAATGATGTTTCTCTTTGTGACCGACGTTCCTTCTGACAGTCGGTCATCTTGCTTTTCCTTACTGTTCGTCATATTGGCAACTCTAACCTTCTTGAGTTTTACACGAGAAGCTTTGGGGGAAATCTTCCGACGGGCACCTGAACGTTGACTGTTGTCTATGGTTCCCACCTTCTTCCACTTAAAGAGAAAAGACCCATTGGCGTTGAAAGGATTTTGAACTGCTCGGCTATCTTTCGGTAGCTCAGCCCATCATGTGTTTTTTAAAGTGAATTTGTTAGGTTTATGTTTCTGTTCGAAAAATTATTTTAATCCTGATTTTATTAATTTCAATTTTACTGAATATTAATTCTGTATATGGCCTTTTGTGCATATAACTCTTAACTTTACATTAATATGCATCGATTTTGTAAATTTCATGAAGTTTAATGGATGGAAGTCTTAAAATTGAACTTTGAATGTGTACGAATACTTATTTCTTCCCGCTGTAGCAAAACTAATGTGGATGCGGATATTTCCTTAGTATTCACAACCGAGGGGAGATCTTTTAATACTAAATGTCCACCAAGGTCTAATGGATGCCTGCCATTTGCCGCGAATAAAACAAATCAAGCAGTTGCATAAATTTCCGAAATTAGGCTATCCAGAGATCACCGGCAAATTTAGCGTCTTCCTCACGAAGCAATGAGATAACCGCACTTATACAGGGCTCTATACTCTAGCCTGTATAAGTGTTCAAGTGGTTTGTATATCAATAATTTTCAAACAAACCTCACTTCACCAACTATTTTTCAGTTTCCTTTGCAATCCTCATCAGCAAATGCGTCTAGTTCTTTCCTTAATCCCAACCAAATGTTGGTTGAATAGTTTCGAATTATTTTTACAACCATTTACAGTTGAGAGCATTTAATTATTGCAATGATGTGTGAGGGTTATTAAATGCGATAGAATCCGAATGGATCAGTTCCATTTGGTT
The DNA here is from genome assembly GCA_963969495.1 of Ceratothoa steindachneri. NCBI lineage: Eukaryota > Metazoa > Arthropoda > Malacostraca > Isopoda > Cymothoidae > Ceratothoa > Ceratothoa steindachneri. Next base: position 24,146,522 of record OZ018333.1, read on the forward strand.
ATTATTTTTATCTTAACCCTTTGAGGGGAAAAATTATTAGGATAAAAAAGCTCCAGAAGGGCAAAGGTTTATTTGTTGAAATAAAATAAAATATTTTGTTTGATATTGACAATAAATCTTCACCAAAATGATATTCCAGTATTATTTTAGAAAAATTATAACTAATTAACTAATTATTAAGGTGTTACTCATAGTGTACCACCGCCCAAATTTCCATAGTAAAATTTCCCCCCTCCAAAACAAACAAAAATGAAGAAAAAATTCTTTAATTTCCTTTTAACTTCTATAAATTTTATTCCTTATTGACAGCATTTTTTTTAATATTTTCACATGCATGAGTAGTATGTTTATTTATTAAAATCTTGAAAGCAAGTTTTATTTTTTCCAAGGCAAAGGGCCACCTTGAAAACCGAACATTCCCACTCTGTTTTGGATGGTTTTGCTTTTGTGCTGCATAAGCCACATCTTCTTCTTCTTCTCTTCTTGGTTGATGAGTTGATTCTTGCTTTTTGATTTCAAGTGGCACCTGAAGCTTATGCTTATTTATTCTAAAGGTTGAGCCTTTCATTCTTAGCTTTGTGACATAAGTTGCTGAAACAAGTCCGTCAACAATTTTCAAACGAAAGGTTTTCATATTCATCCCTTAGAGATTATGAAGGAATTTACAACGGCTGCATCGAGTAAATAGAAAAATATTCTGTGCCACCATTTGTGGCTTTTTCGATCTATTTCATATAACGCCTTAAGCTGGTCAAATATATCTACACAATTCATATGTTCGTTATAATCTTTGATAGCTTCAGGACAATTGATTTGAATAGTACTTCCATCTCTTTCTTTCCTTGAAACTTGTACTACAGCAGTTGGAAAATGATAGGTAGATGTAACACGCATCATACGTCTATCTTTCTATTTCTGCACAGATATTCCATCTTCACTTACATACCAGTCATATTCTCCTCGCTTTATACTTTTGTCTTCGTGGAAATTAGATTCAATTTTTTTCCTATTCTGGTTTACTGTACAACGTGAATGCAGAGAATGCTCTTTCAGATCTTTAACTAATCCTAACTAGTGAAATAATTGTTAACAAAAATTTAGGATTTCCCCCTTGAAGTGGTTGCGTAAGCTTCCGAACAACACTAACTCCTAAATCTTTAATAATATTACCTTGCACCCTACCAGTGTATATTTCTCCATCAAGAAAATAACCTGACTTGTCAGCTATAACCCATACTTTATAACCTCTTTTAATTGGTTTCATCAGATTATATTGCTTTAGGGTACTGCGACCTTGGAATCTGACCATACTCATCAAAAGCAACTATTTCGCTGGGCAGAAAACCTTTTTTGAAATTTCCAATAAGCATTTGAAGTAAACCCCTCCCGTTATAAAGCTTGTCGAAGTCTTTGGAATCTCTTTGAGGCATGAATGCATTATCATTCAAATGTAATTTGCCTAAGATCTAATCAAAGCTTTTTACAGACATCAAATTGGAAATGAAGGAATCACTACTTCAGTGATCCCTGTAACTGAAGAATTTTTTGATTCCCATAAGCAAATTGATCGCAAGAAAACATTTCATTTCATGATTGTTAACTGAGACAAACTTCTTTTCTGATTGATGAGCATATAAATTTGTTTGAAAAACAATATGGTCAATAATTTGATTCGAAAAAGGTTCAAGAAATATTTTGCAAGGGGGGCTTCATCTAGTTGTCTTAGAGCATCACTTACCCCAAATTATTTTGAAAATTTGTTCGCTCCTTCCACTGAATAGTTTTTTCTCCATTTCGGTACAGTCGCTCGAGCAGAAGACAAATTGTAGATAATGGTGCATCGTCTAAATCAATGTCTGACGACGATGATGGTGAATATCGTCCAAGCCACATCTTGTAACTCTTTTTCTGATAATATTTTCGCTTTTGGCTAGCCATCCTGAAGAATCAAAACGATATATATATATATATATATATATATATATATATATATATATATATATATATATATATATATATATATATATAAAAGCTCTAATTATTTTAACAATTAATATATTAGGCGTGTATGTGGAATGTGAAAGCCAATTTATGTGAGGCAACATATATCTATATAACCGGCGAAAATAGGTTGGAAATGCATAGGCCAATATGAACAACTATAGTACATTTGTGCGGTGATACAGATAACGTACCACCTTCTTTCTTCGAATTACTTGAGCGATTGTATGATTTATTTTATAATATCAACATAAAAACTTAAATTCTACCTAGGAAACAAAAATATATCAAAATAATTATATTTACCTTAAAAAAACTGAAATTTTAAAAGCAAAAAGTACAAAACAAATTATTGACAAATGGTTAATCCTTTTCGTAGTCTGGGTTGCAGCATTGACATTGACGTTAAATTTCATAACAGTCCTCTTATATATGAAGGAGCGATACGAAGGAAAGTGGGTTACTCATTTGTTGACCGATCACTACTGGAGTACTTAAAGAGAATATCTGGAAATAGAGTACACACAAAAATCATATAAAAACTTATTTCATGGCGACGGATGTGATTTAGTGAAACTAAAAAAAAGTCTCTCAAGGTAATGTTTTGATGTTCTCTCTTTCTTTTGGGTATTTTATTGATATCTATATAATTAATAATAAATGGCAATATAAATCAAACCAGGGAGTGACGAAGTCACTCCCTCTAAGGGGGGGGAGCTTGCGCTTCGCTTCTAAGATTAAAATTTAAAATCTAAAGAAAAGCAGCCATACTTAAATTTTTATAAATTTTTCTCGCACACCATACGTTGCAGTACCTACCTATTTACATGATCATGATCTCTGTCCATATTCTAGGAGCTTTTTAACCTCTTATCCTTTGTTTTCCGCCAATTTTTTGTCTCACTGCAAATAAGTGATCCAAACAAACCCTACCAAATGTACTTCATCCTCCCATTGGTAGCTAGCTATGCCATTGTTGGTGATCGCAAGAATAAAATTAAAAAAATCATCGTCTCAATCCCACACTTATCCATCATATGTGGCCAAAATAATTAGGTATACCCCCTGACTACTGCACCTAACACAACAGTTCTTTCTGTACATTTTTCAGACAAATTTGGGCCTTTTACCCTATTATATCCTTAATTTCTACTATATGATTAAAATGAATTTTTCTTCCCAAGATGGGTTTTTTGATCCTGTACTTTAATGATGCATATAAAACTAAATATTGTAATTGTTTGATGTGTGAGAAATATATACAAAGATGGGATGTGATGGTTTAGAACCAACCTGGATTATTTCTGCTTTTGCCTCTCTCCCCGTTATCTATACAGAGTGAGTCACACAAAAAGTATAGCAACTTTAAATCTAAATAACTTTTTCATAAATGCAAATTATTTGAATGTTTATTTTTTTCAATGCAGCGTCCAATTTTTGGATTATGTAAAGCTGCCTGTTTTTATTAAAAAACATTAATTATTTGTAATTTAAAACGATTGTTTCGAGGACATAACCGCATAATGCATCACGTTTCGAGGATGTCTTAATTTTTAGATTTATGAATTATTTGAGAACCTTAGTATGCAGCTGAAAAAAGATCAACGCCTCTTCATCGTCAAAAAATATCTAGAAACCAAAAACTTATTACAAGTACAGAACTAAACGTACTGTTTGGAAAAGTGTTGAAAATTTTAAAAGAAAGAGAACTATTCTCAATTTAAATAAAAGATATTCAGTACGACTGAAAACTATAAGCAATGAAGACACCATTGAGTGTGTTTGTTAATTAATGTTAAACTCTAAAAACTCCTCACCCACGGCCTCTAGGCATCATCGAAACTTACGGCAACGATCCCGCTGTTTAACTCTGTGAAGACCAGTGATCCTGGACCTATGCTTCCCCTTGGTGTTGCACGGAAACTTGTTGGTCTCTCTCCCTCTCAACCACGCCCCAGTTGGGATAGTCCAGGGGATTTTATATGTGCAGATAGGAGACCTGATGTACGGAGTGATGTGGTCAAAGAAATTGTCTGACAGGTAATACTTAACATTTTTGCTCCTATGGCATAATGCAGAGTCAGGATGCCACACGTATGGCTTTCTAACGGCGACCTGCTGGATCAAGGACAACACCATCTTCCCCAAGAACTTTATGAATTCCTCCGATAAGATAAGCGGGGATATAACTTGGCTTTCGCTACTGAACACCCCAAATAGCATGATATGGATTGTGAAGTTGGTCTTCATGACCTTTACTACATCGTTGTGAAACATAGAAAGCTGTCATTTGTGTGTGAGTGAATCTCCTGGTCCTGGTAGAAGTTCTTCTTGTCTGAGAAGAACCAAAGTATGCAAGGTTAAATGTATGTTTCAGTTTGTTTTACAAGCTTCGCAGCACGATTATTATGCTAGTCGTTCGTATTCTGCTAGAAACTCTCCTTTTCCTATCTTTTATGTGGAATAGCGGATGTTCTTTTTCACTAACTGCCTAACTTGCCCTTTTCTATCGTCACCATTAGCTTACTGGATGCCTTACCATTATAACCACAGTCTAACTCACCAATTCTGCTACCATGCAGAGTCCTAAGATCGACACCCAAAGACTTGGAGAGCTTAGCATTCAAGCTCATGACATGAATACTAAGCAACAGAGCTTGCCTTTTCAATTTTATGAACTATAAATTTAGCCATAGTATTTAATATTTCACAAATGATGCACAACTGAATCAACTATGATGGGAATAACTTACAAGCAACGCTAACTACACATATGCGCGGAATCCAGAGTTGCCAATGACGACAAATTACATACTGTACTATTTTCTGATACCGCTCAGTTATTTATATGGTACCCAAAACCTGGTTATAACATAGAGAAGCTCTCTAATAACGTTAAACCTGTCTTTAAATTACAAAGGCAGAGTTCAACTACACGACGATTTAAAGCAATCAGCCCTTTTCTATCTCCACCGGAAGTAATTACCACGGAACGTCTTCATCAGACGTATTTCACCTCTTAACCGTTTGTACATTGGCTGAATCCACAAAACCCACGTTTTAAACCGACCTGAAAAAACGTTTGTTACAACTCAGTCAATTAAAACCGAAAACATCGAAATGTTACCCCATAAAACAAAGTTTTGAACTGAAAAGAATGTTTGAATTTTGTATATCTTTATGTTTAATGGGGAGGCAGAGAAGTAACGATCTTTTTCTTTCTGATTTAGTCCTCCTTTGATATTCCTAATAATAAAAAAACACGAGGGAGATAGAAGATAAAAGGCTAGCTTTTAAACTCAATGAAAAATGAAGAATAATATTTTCCTTCATTAATCAACTTCTTCCTTTTTGTTTTCTTTCATCACTTGATCGCCAAATAATTCATCTGCACCAGGCAATTTTTAACATCCCTGCCGATCCTTCTCTCTCATCGACCGATAAAAAGCGGTCGTATTCCAACCATCCTCTGTCATAGCATCAGAACTTCACATATACTTTCGCTTGTCTTATCTGCCTTAAGCGCTGTATGTTTATGTGAGCGTCCATTCATACATGCCCTTGCTCCACTTCTGTTTTGATAAAACAATAAAACCTGATGGATTTTTTAGTCAAATGAGAGTTGTAGTTGTAAAATAAAAATACTTTTCGCATAAAGTATCCATCTGCCTTTATGTTAAACAGGACCATATTACACTTTTGGCTGTTTTATAGCATAAGTTTATCATTTTCACACATGCCGAAACTAACGATCTTGTAGTTTGGGAAGAGACACTATTAATTACATCCCTTTAAACGAAGGCTATGAAAGTGATTTAGTGAATTTTTCTGATGTGGAAGAGAGTCTCATCTTTATCAAGACATCGTTGGAAAGTTGTTAGACAGAAAGAAGGAAAGTTGTAGTTGCTTTACTGTCAATAACAAAACCAATGTGGGCATCTCGGTGGAATGATTTTGAAAGATGGTGAAGTAGAGGGAGGTGAAAAAGCGTGTAAATGCTTAGCCTGAGCAACCACAAAGGGAGACGTCTTGGAGTGTTTGATAGGAAAGGAAATATAGATTATATTGATGCAAAGCAATATGGAGACGCACACAAAGCAAATGTGCAGACACTAAGAGATAGATATATATACATAGATACATCTTAAGAGAGAAATTCATAGAGTCTAATAGACACACTCACACACACAAATATACATGCATATATATATATATATATATATATATATATATATATATATATATATATATATATATCGATATACTGGTAAAGAGGAATAAGTAGAAAATAGATAGACTTTTAATTTCGAATAAAATTATACTCCGTGAAAATAGTTGATTCTCGGTTTTTGAACCTCTGATGTAAAATGCTGAGGCGTTCTTCGAGCCGGTGCAAGAACCTAATCGGTTACCATTCACATTCTCCTAAAATGAACCTTTTTAAGAACCGTGTGGTTGAAAGAGTTGTCGTAGTTCTCGAATGCAAACAGCTGGCTTTCGAGTGAAGGCGTTGGAAGATTTATTGTTCTTTTTAATTCAGGAATGGAGAAGGGGGTGTTGTAAATTTGAGATGGACAACATCATGACAAGGTGGCCGCACAAAAGAGCAGGTATCTTATATGGATTGGGTGAAATTAGGAATGTAATGGAAGTATGAGATGAAGCTGATTATACTCAATGCTAAGTTGTCCATGTATGTCATCATGTTGAATATGGAAAAAGTAAAGTTTTGTGTAATTGGAAAGGGAAAGTATGTAAGGTGTATTAAAAAATGAGAAGGGAAAGGTGGCCTCGTGCAGTATGACTGATGTACAGGAAAAGGTGAAAGGTTACTCGACAGTTAATGTTGAAAAGAATCGAATTATGTGCTGAGAGAGAGTTAGTTTAAATGTATAAAATATACCTAGCGTGAACAGCGTTAATAAAAGATAGTAGCAACAGTGATGTCGCACAACTCTCCTAAAATGTGTGAAATTAAGGTAGCTTTGCTTAGTGGGTAGTCAATGGAGCAGTAAATTAGAAGCTTAAATACAGAAGTCAGATTCAGCAGATACCTTAAGCACGTTAATAGATATTTCAAAAAGTAGAGAAGTAGTGAAAGTCATAGAAGAAGCGCGGTTAATTGGGAGAAATATTATGGATAAAGAATTTATTTAACAACGAGTCGATTCATAAAAATATTTACTGCACTGCTTTCAATGGCATTCCTACAGGAGGTATTCCTGATTTGTCTTATTTTATAACAAAAGAAAATTTGTGCCATTGCAGTGCTTAATCATTTCTTTACTAGATTGAACCTGTTATTCTAGTTGTCCTTGGTTATCTAGCTCAAATAGTTAGTTATATTTCAAATTAGTAAACGGTTTGAAGATTCTAAAGATATATCCATAAATATGCGCGATTGTCATCCTGAGGTGAGCCGTAACGGTGGGCGTCTTTGGAGATCGACTCCCGCCTTTCAATACCTAGAACTCGTTAATTAATTTACCCTTTCTTGCCCTTGGGTCATTTAGCTTCCACAAAATATTCGGATGATGTGGGTTTGCTAAATATATTCGAATAATACTCATATTATTCATTAAAAATATACTAAAAAAATAGGGAAAATATGTATAAGGTGCATATTTAGAGAAGACCTACGCAACTGTTGCAGACGTGAATACAGAAATGATAATTGACCCGTTTCTATATTCCTAATCTTATTTTTAACCACGCTCCATCCTACAAGGATTATAATCACACATTTCAAACACGCAAACTTCCTTTCAATTCAAACGGATGTGAAGGGGAGGGAGAGAGAGCGAGAGATGTGTCGTAAAAAACACATGAATACGTGTAACTCACGCAATCCCCGTATAGTTAAACGTTGCAAGAGCGTTGTGACTAAGAGTAGAAACTACTTTGTTGAGTAACGTTCTCCAGCAGGGTATTCAATTGTGGTTTCCTGCCCTTGCTATGATAAGCAAATGAGCCACACATTAATACATAGCTCATTCCTTTACTTCATTAAATTCCTCCTTTTAGATCTATTTATTTATTTACCTTCAGATCTCATCCCAATGTCAACGTCCACAATGGAAATCCGCCTTAAGCTAATTCGGCGTTCTTTTCAATTTAGGATCCCGTGACTCCTTTTCCCGCGCTGAGAAATTGGTATATCCGAAAGTCCTTAATATCGAGGTAATTTGCAAACTCATTTCAATCTTTCATTTCACACATTTCTCTCAGACTATCGGATATAGGGGATGTAATTATGCAGGACGCTTTTTTCCTCTTCAAATACCTCCTTTTTGTGCGAAAGACACAAGTGGAGGTCCAATTTGGTCATATATGTTGTGACTTTTACTTTAATTCCTCTTTAAAATTCAGTCAAAGCATCGAAAAGAGTGAAATAGAAAAGAACTAAACTTAGTATTTTGACTGAAAAAGATTTCCTCCCTTCTCTATCTAAACCTCTATACCTCATTCTTTCTTTCTTTCTCTCCTTCTTCCCGAGAGAAAGAGATGGATAATAACTCACTTTAAAACTTTGCTCTATTATTGCATAATTGGAATTACCCTCAAAACCCTAACACTGCCTCATGATAAAATTGCCTAAAGAAAGGGGTGAAGTTAGGATACGTGAGAATTTGATAATGGTAGGGAATAAACGTAGATCAGTTGGATATATAAAACCTAATGTCCCCACAACTCTCGTCGCCAAGGATGAACAAATGTGTTCTTTGATCATCTTGAACAAACTATCACCTTGAATGTAAATCACCCGCAGGGAAATAAAACATTCTTCCAAATGCTTTTTTCGTCTTTTAATGAGTCCAGTCAATTCCTAGCCCAATATTTATGGTTGATGTTTTTCCACTGTCATTATTACACTCTTCCCGTCCTTTAGACTCCACTCTTTCCTTCCCCCTTTCACAATTACTCTGTTTTTTCCCTTATTTTAACGCCATCCGACACCCGATCGATGTTGCTGACGCAAAAATCGGAGAAGTTCGAGACTCGATTCCTCCCCGCTCGTTAACTAATTGCTTCATCATTTAATTAACATAGTAATTAAACAGTTAATGAAACATTTAACCTTTAAATTAAACACCTAATTTTAAATTATTATTATTTTTATGAAACAGAAATATCTCTGTTGTGACATTTTTACACCTTTTTAGATAATAAAATTAATTATTATTTTGCTTATTTTTTAATAATTCTGCCAAATAAATCGCCCGTCAGCCGATTCGAAACAGAATCAACAACAGCTGATTCCTATTTTTAAGTTTATGACAAAATATGACTAACATTTTCTAGCTTGAATTAACTCGTTGTGAGGGTTTTTAACACTTTAATATCAGAATTAAAAGAATAACTAATTTTTGAAGATGGCCCGAGACCTAAATTATTATTATCATCTTTTCTAAGACTTGGACGCTGCCACTCGTCAAAATATCGAACTATCTTTTCATTCCTCTTCTTCCTAGACTTCAGGTCCTGACTCACTGCTTCAAGCCATGTCAGAAGAAACCTTGAAACCTCAATAAACCAAGATTTGAAACGTGTGAACGTTAAAAGAGACCAGACTTAATGGGATCTTTGCTTTGAGGGCCGATTACTGGGATTAGATTTAGTCTTTACTGCCCTGTTGGTTGCCAGGCCAACTAAGAGTTTAGGATCCCGCTGCCTAAGTGTGCTTGTTTTGAATCCCACCCCAGCTCGCATTTTTTCGAAGTAGGAAATAACTATTTACGAATATATATATATATATATATATATATATATATATATATATATATATATATATATATATATATATATATATATATATTCGTTAATGTTTCTGCTTCTAGCAAACCGGATCTTCAGCGGGAGCAAGGACTGAATTCACGATTCCTTTTCACGTTTAATAAAAATAAATACAAATAAATTGATGGTATGGCTATAGGTTCGCCACTTGGACCAATCTTCCCCAACATTCTTCATCGTCGAAGAGTCGGTTTTCTCGATTCTACGTTTAATTATAGCCAATAGATTCTCGATGGGGCTTAGGTCAGGAGAATTCCCAGGCCAATCTATAACGGTAACTCCACTTTTGTCGAAGCATGTGCGCATTATTTGGCAAGTATGGCACGGAACCAGATCAGGTTGGAAAATGCCGCCTCCATCAAGAAAGTCTTACTGCATCAATAGTAACAAGCCGCCCTAGGCCATTAGCACTAAAAAACAAAAATATTTTCTTAGCTGAGTATTTTGGCGCCTGTTGAATGTGTCATGTGTGAAGTGATTCATCTTTGCTTCGTCTTACTACCACTCACCTATGCCCATGTACCTTAAAATGCAATTCGGCTGAAAACATAACTTTCTTTCAGGCAGCTAGCTGCGTTCCATCCAGCATACTTGCATGCTTAGCGAAGACGTTTTCTCTTTATAACAGAAGTCAATAACTGTTTATGTACCAGTTTTCAAGCAAATCTGCCAACTTTAATGAGCTTTCGCCGGACGGTTGAAGAAGAAACATTTACCTCAGCTAAAGATAAATCTCTCTGAAGGTCTTTACTGGTTTTCTTGGGATCCTTCACACTATTTCTGATGAGAGTCTTGTCATTGCGAAGTGTTTTATTTCATTTTCTTCTACATTTTTCTTGTCGCAGTATCAAATGTTCACCAGTGTCTTTCCTCAGCATATTTTCTAAGAGCTATAATACTTGCACGCTTCTTAGGTGTGATGTCCATAGTAAATGTATAGTCTGATAATGATTGGAAGGTGAATATTTCGGCAGAGCCAAGTACACCATGGAGAACATTCCAAGCAATAATCATCCACGACAAGCTCTGATGTATTACTGTCTGGCTGAGTGTAGCTAGGGCACAACAAAATAGTTGCCAGATGTTACCAGTACACTATTCTGTACGGAAACAAAAAGAACTGCATCATTGTTGCCAAAAATTAAGACATTATGAAATAGCCCCAAAATTCGGTACTGTCCGAACTAATTTGCACACTACTGTACATATATCTCCGTGCTTTTTCCTGAACATCGATAGGATTTTTAACTTGCTCCTGTTCGTACTTATTATATAGTTTCTTTGGTAATCGTTAATACTTCATATTTTTTCCTGCTGTGAATCTTGCTTGCAATCGCCATTCTTGTATGGACATAAGAAAATTTGCCTTAAGTCATCAGCGTCCTAGATGTTGAGCATCCTTTCAGCGGGGGAAATTGGGATGTCTTAGGTGTACACTTATTATAATGATGGATCAGACAATCTCAATACGGAAGGCTAACCTCCAGCTTAAACTTTTCTACCCTGTGATTCCCGATCTCGTTGTATGCGTGCCGTTCCATCACATAGTCAGAAAATAGCCTTTCTAATTTATTGTTTATTCGTGATTATAAGATATTATATTGCATCCTCCCTTTGCATTTTTGTCAAATGCACTCCATACGTCCCTATAGGACATATCAACGATAGATTTTTCCTTCTTTGCTTTAGCAATTTTCTCAGTGATGAACGTGATGGCCATCTCTGTGTTTCTTTTCTTAATGAATCCAAACTGGTACTTATTTAAGAGTGCATTTGCCCGCAGGTCTTCTTTTCGCTGTTGATCATTTTTTTAATACTTTCCTGAGGAAGTCACATTAAAAATAGATCTGTAGCTTTCCAATTGAGTTGGGCGGGTTTATTTCATCTGGGAAGTAGCTTTTTAAAATATGGATTTAGTAGAAAGGTTATTCCGTTTAGCATGTTTTCAGGTGCTGTCTCGCAATTCTACTTATTGAGCGCTGATCTTCCTGGTGCTTTCTGTTTGAATAGGGAATTGTGGTCTTCACCTCTTGCTTGGTAATCTTTGACCCCTACAAAGTAATGAGTCTATTATGTTTTGCTCGATATCGACGTTAATTTCTTCAATTTTACTCTGATCTTATTTCGAAAATCATCTTCAAATGTTCTTAGAATATGTGTTAAATCCTTCCTCGCCTTCTATTTTTTCCGTTATTTCCGTAGTCACTTTTTTTTTTATCCTTCTTATTTTGGTCCGTAGCTTAAACGTGGGGCGGTTCCTCCTTATTTCTTTGCGTATTTCTTCCTGTGACTTCCTGAATTTGAAACCTAAAACCGAATGATCTCATTTTTATTTCTACTCTCATTTAAAAATCATTTTTCTTGGATTTCTTGGTTGTCTTGTTTTTCTCATCGGCTGTTAGGAAACAAGTCTGATAAAATAACATCTTATCCCAGTAGATCCGAAACCTTATAAATAAGAGTTCAAACAACCAAACTGATTCCATTTGTTTGGTTCAGCTGAATCCTACCGGATTTTTTTTCATTTTAGATCTCGCTTTTTCCTTTTCTCGCCACTTTTCACTTATTTTTCCTAGTCGACATCTGATTATGCAGATTATTCGGTTACCAGACTCCGTCATTTTGTTCATCCTCGGGGCTGGAGAGCGACAGTCACCCTACTCCATTGGTTCGGCTCGGGAGAAGGTGAATCGTTTAAGTTCTTAAAGCATCAAAGTAGATATAATAGAGGTTTACGCATTTTATCAAATGAATGTTAGTTGAAGTTGTATGGAAATGTTTAATCTCTTTAATAATTAAAACGATTTAAATTAGAGTGGTGTAGAATTAGGCTTTAGTGGTGAGCTTTATTAAGGGCGTGAAATTTAGTAAAACCTTTTTAAATCACCGATTTTGTCATCAGGATTTTGCAAATAAGGACAGTTTTCTCCAACAAGTTTTAGTTGGGATGAGAATTTTAAATGTTGTAATAACGGATATTGTCGTTGAGATAGTTGAGAACTGGATATAAAATACACTTATTTTGTTAAAGAAGGTTGGTAATTAAAATCAAATTATTTGGGGAATTTTTAATCCTGCTACCCCTTTTTCTTCCCCCTCTCTTTGTGGCTATATTCTCTTCTTCAAATAAGGGATTATGGAGCCATTAATGATGGCCCAGATTTGGGATGACAGAGACCGAACATGAGGTGTGATTACACAGTCCAGATTTTGACGCCGTTTTTCTAGAGACGATAAATTATTGCAAATAAATATACCGGAATAAATAACTAATAATAGCGATAATTATAAATCAAACCCTAACTTAAATCCGATTTTAGAGTTAAGCAATAGATTTAGAATCAAAGGACCAGAATGAATAAAGCTCCATGACAATTAATGGCATGTAGCTGACACCAGCGATTTTTGATAAATTAACGCAAGAATACTCCCCCTACCCCGGTCCCCGAGACGACAACACAAATCGAAACATATACGTCAAAAGAACTGATTAATTTCCACCAAACATTCATGTTAATGATTTACAAATACTGGATAGGAGAAACATAAATCCGTAAATAAAGGCAGAAAATCAAAATAAAATTTAAATCGAAACTATTCAAAAGCCATTTAAAAATCCCTTTTTATCTCGAGCGAAATAATGTAAGGAGGCAATAGACGATTAAATGCCCTAACCATGACTCTTAATGGGGTGGAACAAAAAACACTTTAGAGGCCCTCAATTGGTTTGCGAATGAGGATTAGGCAAAAATCAGAGAAGACGTAATAAAATTAATAGAAAAACTACCTTTTAACCTAACTTGAAAGTAACCTTATTAATTGAGTCGAGTCCCATTATGGGTTTGAGCGTAAACAATCAGATTCATGATAGGATAAAAGCGAGGAGCTCTCACCTGTTATCAGGTTAAAAATAAGAAAAGGTTAATAAATAAAAATTAAATGACATATTAAGGGAAGGTGGGAGGAAAAGAAGACTCTTTTATTGAAGATAAATGCTTACCGATCATTGCGACTTCAAGCGGAGAGATTATCTTCTTAAGCCAAGGGATAATTAACTCCTGCTTTTCCTCATTACATATCTCTTCAAAGATGCGGGAATATCTCACCAGCCGAAATATATATTGCTATTGGGATTAGAATTGTGCTTGTTAATTGCAAATATAAGCTCGTTTTGAAGAGAATCACTTTTTATTTAGGTAACTAGTATAGGATTAGTACCAACACCCACGCTCTCTTATGCACTACGAGAGATAAAAGATTGCCTTAGAGCACAATTTATAAGTAAAAATAACGAAAATAATCAAGTGAGAAAGAAACTCATAAAACAGATAGGGATGGGGGTGTAGGTGGATTATTCTCAAAGAAGAATGGTCTGCTGTTTCCTATTTGAGAGGGGATAAGCCAGCTATAAAAGACGTGGGTTTTAAGGGTTAATATATTTCAAATGGCACTAAAACTACCACACATTTTACTCTTCAAAAATAGAAATTAAGTATATTTATGCAGTTTGAGTGTTGTACGTGACCGATTCCAACTCTTTGTCAATCCGTCCGTGGGGGTTGTTAACACTCTTCTCTTGTTAATGGTTTTATTCTTGAATAAACATTCCTCATTGCACCAAGTGCTTGGCAATTATTATTCCCCCTGGTTGACAAATGAATGAAATTGATTTTGGGAAGTTTGAGTCAATTAAGTTGATGAGGCGAGTGGCGTGGATACAAAATGATGGAGGTACGACTACATATGTCTGTGTTACCCTTTGTCACCTGGAACCTGAGGAAATTGTGAGTGAATGCCTGAGAACGCAATGAGAAAGAGAGATGAATGAATCATTCTGAACGTCCGAATCTGAATATTTGATCTCTTCTTAATAATCCTTTTACATGAATGTGCGGAAGGAATTAAATGGCCATCTTAATTTGCATCCGTCTGATAGTAATCGAGAGGTATCATTTTTAGGGATTTTGTGTAAAACCGAAACGTGAACAAGTTATTCTTGCGATGTAATTGAGGATTTAACTATAGGGGAATCTATAGCTCAAGGGCTTTAGTCTTGAACTCACAAGTTAGGAAGGTGTGTGATGTGAATTTACCTTACCTTCGACCCGCCTGCATCTGTCCATCAAAATAGCATTATAATAATTTCAGGAGCAAGGGTTAAACACCCTAATTAAGGTAATTAAGGGGAAAAGGAGTTTATAGGAATTTGAAGAATCATTTTCTCTCGTTAAATATCTATAATCAGATCCAAAATAGAAAATCTCGTAATTTCTTTTCATTTATTATTGTTATAATTCACGTGAAAAGATTATTTACAAGAAGTAATCTTACACTCTTTGCTATTAGGCCTAAATTTCCTAACCCCATTAATAAATAGGCTTTTCTGTCTAATTAGATTTGATCTATGATCTTTTTGCTTTGTCATTAGGGAAAGTGATGACAGAGCGGATTTCTTCTGCTTTAGAGCAATAGTGTTTGCTCTCACACAGTGTCTACTATAAGTTGCGCCAAGTAGAGATGTGGTAAAGCATTCTGAACACAGGAATTGATAAATCTAATTGGATCTGTTATACACTGCTTAACTCACACAGTTTCTGCTACACTTTCCGCCTAACAAAGATGAGCTTAGATTTCCCGCACTATTTAAGGGAAATAAATCATCGTGTGAATAATTATAGCCTGACGTGCCCTACAGACCTCGATACCTAAATATGGGTTTTCGTCAATTGTGTAGGTGGCAAGAATAGTCCCGCTGGAAGGACTAGACGTCTCTCATTTCTGTTCGGGCAATGCAACTTCCAAGACATCCACCAACGCTACAGAGGAAATACGCTCGTTGTTTTTTGTTTTTGGTTTTCAAATAATAACAATAATACGTCCTCACTATAATATTTAATGGGTATTAATAAATTTTAATTAATAAATATTATTACTTTATTGCATCCACTTGTGTTGCATTTCGCCCCAAAGCACCACATTATATTACATCACCTACACCCTAATTTATCACATTCCATATAATTATATTCCGATTCTCGAACCCTCATTTAATTACAACCTCACCTGTTACACTACATTGCTCAAATTACATTATATACCCTTACAGTTATTTCCACACTTTTACAAAACATTCCATCATAACTCATTGCACTACATATTTTTCCATTTAATTATATTTTGCTGTACTACATAACTCATATCAGAATACATCACATCGTTTACCATTACTCCACTTTGCATTCCAAGGTAGAGAATTTAACTCCGTCCTTTTCCATGTTGTTGTATCTTAACAATACATCCAGTTACACTACCTCTCATTTTATTCAATTCGCTAATATATTATACATATTATAAATCATATCCATTTCTCTTCCCTGTTATTACTTTCCATTGCAATGAATAACGGGGGAATCCATTTGAGTAAAAAGAAGGAATTTCGCCTGAAATCTTTATTTTGGGAAGGAGAAACAAAATAGGGAGCGAAACGCTCACCTAATTCCAAGGAATTTCTTTTATATACACATAATATTAATGTGCTGACATGGTTGTAGACATACACGTTTTATACGTACATAACACAAATGGATCGAAATTTGTGAGGAAATCCGTCTTTTTTTACTAAAGGCCATAATAATTTCTAGTTATAATTTCACTCTCTGTGCATCAGTAAATAAAGAAATCCCTCCTTACCAGACCTTATAAGGGACCAGGGCAGAATTGTTCCATTGTTCCAAAAGAAGAATTAGGATATAATTATAATTACTTGGCTTAAAAGGAGTGAAATATAATAGGTACTGAAGTTAATTACTATCGTTTAGATTAAAAAATACTACTTTGATCAGTTTACATTGTTCCAAAATTTGCTGCAAACAGATTAAACTTAACTGTTATAATGCCTTAACATTTCATAAGCTTGGGAGAAATGGCGTTTTGGTGACTTAAGAACTGTGTGAAAGATATCAATTATGCTCGCGAATATTGTTTTCGGGGGGTTGGTTCGAAATCCCCAAGAGCGATTTCTGAATACAAGTTTTACGACAGATGAAAATTGGTATTTACCCAAATTTTATGCACAAAAAATGAATTGATCGCCAACAAAAGCACATTTTTCTTCCTAGTCTTAGTCTCTCAAAGGATCTGCTTTGCATTTGGAAGGATCCTAAAGGACTTATTCATTGTGATCCCGCCCGACAGTTATTGTAGACATACATACCGAATTTGTTCAAGAACTGCAACGTTTAATTGAGGCTGTTAAGCAAAAACATCCATTACTGGTGTACCTTAACTGGGTTCTCCTCCATCGTGACATAAAATAATATTGACTTAGGTTAGGAAGTTCTTTCTCATCCTCCATTTATACATTACTTGCAGCATGTGAATGTAATTGATTTTGTCATTTCAGTAACACCTAAATGTCAAAGTAGACTTTGATATGGAAGAGATGGTTGAACGATTTCTTTAAGAGCGAAGAATTCTTCAAGAAGGGAATCCATTTCTTGGCTAAATGACCGGAGGCCATTGGCAAGAATGATGGAAACTACTTTGTTGAATTAAAGTATTTTTTTATATTTTGACAATATTTTAGTTCCTTTTAAGCACATCACAGAAATTCTCTTCACCGTCTAATAGAATCTCTTAAGATCATAATAAAACTTCATGGAAATAAATAAATGAATGCATTCGACATCGATTACAAGCAAGAACTCTTCGCAAAATGATTCAAGGATGAGAAACTCCCTGTTGCGAGACTCTTTCCAAAACGTAAATTACTTAAATGGAATCTCGAGTTTTATATATTTTAGACCATTTAATGACCTCTTTAACCGTTTGTGGGGTCTAGACAGTGGAGGAAAAAGTGGAAGATTTAAAAGAAATGTACAAAAACGACCTGAAGGAGAGAGAAGGAGAGCACATGTTGCTCAAAGGGCACGACTAAATTAACTCTTGAACATTTCACGGAGATTGAACGCAAACAACGGAAATTCTCTCTCTCTCTCTCTCTCTCTCTCTCTCTCTCTCTCTCTCTCTCTCTCTCTCTCTCTCTATCTATTTATTTCTATATCTCCACCTCTCCCCCCCCCACACACACACAACTAATCATTTTTTGCATTATTAAAATACTTATAATATCTCGTTTCTCTAGAAATTTCTGACCGCCACATTCTTTCACGCAATCACTCGATTGTATGTCAAAGACATGTGCCACAAAGAACACGAAAATAAAAATTAAAATAAAATCTAAATAATTTGAAATAAAACATTATTGTTTGGTTTTGGACCAACGTGGCCCAATGAGCTACATAAAAGGGGTCAAAGAAATTTAAAAAATTAAAGTTAACGATTTTTACAAACATGGAATTGAACAGTTAATAGAAAGAAGGAGACGAGTGGTAGAAACTGGAGAAAATTATATAACTTATTAAGATGATAAATAAACTTACATATGAAAAAAGTAACACTTAAAGAGTTGTTGGAATTCCATCGATAAAATAAAAATAAATATAAAATAAATGTACCATTACTTATAAATTTAGTTTATACATCCTTTAATGAATATCATTAGTATTATAATTATTATTTTTTTATAGTTTTTATCATTTGATTGGTTGGAAATCACATCCAATCAAATAATTTATTTAGATAAATAAATATTGTTATTTTTCTTTTAGTGTTTCTTTTTTATAAACAAGGAATTTGAGTATTAAGGACCGTTCCTAAGAAATCTCCTTCATTATCTCAACAGAGAGGATGGAAGTAGGATAGATACGAAATTAGTCTCGTTCTTTCCATAAAAACTATCCTCAAAAGGCGTCCTTCCCTCCATATAAAATGACATTTAGAAATTAAATTAATTTCGTGATAAGAAAATAGCTTCTAGTCCATCCCGAAGCTTCACAAAAATTTTATGTGCAGCAGAATATTGAAATATCTTGCCAAAGCTGTACTTAGGCAATATCACAATTCACCTCTATTTAAATATTACCTTGGAAAAACAGGTGTTGGGTCCGGGGGGAACCTAACGTGACTAAAACGCATTTAAATATTCCAAAATCGTTTAAATTCCTAATTTGGTTGGCTGAGTCTAGTCCTAAGCTACTAGGGATATTACGAGCTTTTATTTTTTTTACCCCTTATTTATGTTTTATTAGGCTAATTAAGATTTTTCGAGCATCGTCATTTTATTATTAGGTTCATTTTAATTAATTAGGATCATTAGATGGGATAATTTGTTTCAAATTTAATTTACAAGAAAAATAGCATTTGGCTAATTTCGCGACGATAATTAATTCTAGCGATTTCTCCTCCACGGCTGAAATATCAGGATTTACTCGAACAAAACGTACACGAATGTGAGTGAGGAAATATCTACATGTCTGTTTGATTTGATAGGCATAATTATTTATATTAAATACAAATGATAAATTTATGCCTAGTTTGCAAACATAATGATTGTCATAGACATCTGATCCAACGAGTCGAATTCGTCCTCAGTTGACAATCAAAGTATCGGATTCCCAATTAATCTATGTCAGACGGTGTCAAAAGCGAGAGAAAAACATGTTTGAAACGATTCCCGCCGAAAAATACAACGATACGAGTAAACGACGTTGCGTTTCAATTTCTGGCATTCTTTAGTTCCTCAGGATGGATGAAAAGGTGCAAATTCGAGATAAGAGATAGAGTCAAGCTCCCATTTTAAATCAAATTTTCTACAGAGATTGACGTCTGAGGGTTTGGATCTGTCGTAAATCCCATACCTAAAATAATTATGATGTGAAATTAATCGTCTCCGGTGACTGAAATGAGATCATGGAAGGATTGGTTTTCAGGCAAAACCTTTATTTAAGTATGGAAGGGTGAACAGCGTGAAAGATTAGGAGTGCCATTGTGGAGATATAGAACATTAATCTTATATTCTTTCGTTCAATTGCAATAGTTTCTTATTATATCCTATAAAAACTGATTTGCAACTTTTGTACCTTTGCCAAATGTTTGCGCCCCTTCCAAAACTGGTTTTGTTAGGTTTGGTTAGGTTCGATTCAGCTAGATTTGATTAGTTTGGGTTAGGGTAGTTTGTATTCACTAAATGTCAATATTTGTAAGCAGAATTCTACATTACTCTAAAGATTTCCTTATTTGGCCTAATACGATTCTATTTCATTTTCATGACGATTGAATGTGGTCGAAACTAAGTCGGTGAAGTCCTTCATTTCGTTCTTGCTTATGACCTGCGACGAGAACGAGCTAATTCGAGCCTTGAATCTGCACAAGAAATTTCACAGTTCAAAACAGGGAATTATCATTTCTCAATCCCCGCGAGTTATCAAAATTAAGGCTTTCGAGGTGTCTATATACTTCACTGTTTAACTTAGTTCATAGAAGATCCAACCAGTCCCCCTGTAATTTGCGGTCATGAATGCGCTGATTTTCGCATTAGCCCAATAAATGGGTTTATGTACGAGGGGCAGTCAATAGGTTTTGCGAATCGGTAGGGCGAAACAGAGGTAGGGGGATGGCTGTTTGTGGGGGTGTTAGGACAAGTTATGACAGTTCAGGACCTGCAGACGCACGCTCCTGCCTCGTCTATTTAAGAAGCAGTAGCTGATCACAGATCGTCAGTCACAAATTTTTCAACAATGGAGAAGGTTGAGCACCGCGCACTGATCAAATTTTTGACCAAGGAAGGCAAGAATGCAAAAGAGATCCATGAACGCATGGTTACAGTGTACACCGACACCGCCCCTTACTATGCAACCATTGCTTTCTGGAATAGAGAGTTTCGCCATGGTCGTGAGTCCCTTGAAGATGACCCTCGTCCAGGACGCCCGTCAGACGTGACCAACGAGAACAATGTGGCTCGTGTGGAGATGGTTGATCCTCGAAAATCGACGGGTGAAGGTCTAAGAAATTGAGCGAGAACTTGGAATATCACATGGAAGTATTATCAACGTCATCCACGACAATTTGGCCATGAACACGGTCTCTGCCCGTTGGGTCCCTAAAAACCTCACGCCCTATGATCGACTTCAACGTCGTCAAAGTCCACAGGCTGCCATGCGCGAGTGCGGATTCGAGGAGCTCAACCATTTCCCCTCCAGTCCAGATCTGGCCCCTAGCGACTACTTTTTATTCCGCCAGCTCAATGCTGCACTGCGTGGACGCCGGTTTGGGGACGATGATGTCCAGCTCGCCGTCCAGGAGTGGATTGAACAGCAGTAGGGATATTTCTGGTTGGCGGGAATTAGAAGCCTCAGGGACAAGTGGCGGAAGTGCATTGAAGTCGAGGGTGGTTATATTTAAAAATAATAAAACACTTTTCCTCATATCTCGTTTCCTTATATCCGTATTGAAAACCTATTCACCGCCCTCGTATTTCTTACAACATCAAATAGCAAAAAAATGTTGGTGCGCTTTCGGGGACAATGCTGGTGATTTTCTTCAAGAGTACCTTGATTAATATTGTGCAGGAACATTAGATTAATCTGGTATCTTGGTGCAACTACTAGAAAAACATCTCATAACTTGATCTATAAAAACATCTTCTTCTTAAAGATAATTTAAATGTGGATTCACTAATTAATTTATTGAATTGTCAATGATACATTAAACTTTAATACAATCAGCTGTTTATCTGCTATTTCTCTTTCCCTTTTAGTGCCTTCAGGTTACTTCGACTTCCGAAGCCTCTATGAGGGCTTGAGGAGGTCTTGATTAAAGTACACGGAAGTGCGTGGATGTAGACAGTTTTGTTCTTAAAAAAAATATAAACATACCTATGTAGATATGAACACAATCATGAGCGGTTGATTTTGAAAAAGAAAAATGTCCTAAATTTGAATGAGGAGAGGAATCCCTAAATGAAGACCAATTTTTACTTAGGAAAATGAAAAAGAAGAGCAGACGGAATGTGGGAGCATAGAATGCGTTAAATGATACAAGGAACTAGAGAAAATTAAGTACTAGACCGTGATCACAGTAAAATTAAGGTTGAATGTCATTGCCTTGCAGGGAGATGACATAGGATGAAAGTGTAAACCCTAACGCCCTGGTGAATGTCTCACTAGGAATTGGACTCTTCAAAGTTTATAGACGTTAATAAGAAAGTTAAAGTATAACAGATCTATAGTTCGAAAACAAGGAAGTTTCAGCGCTACTCAAATGAGACTTGTTTCTAGATAAGAAAAGAATCGTACTTTGTAGATTGTCTCAAAGAGGCAAAAGAACACAGTTTATTATCAAAGGAAAATTGGAAATCAATTCTACATTTCTTTGTCATCAAATCTAACAAGTGAGGAGGTTTTAAGTCGAAATGTAAAACTAGATAAACTATTTTTAAAACTATTTTTAAAAAATAGTTTTGTTGTTTTACAAATGATAAAATGCATCATACTCTAGATAGTATATATAAAATAAAAGATAGTCTCTTAGTAACAGCTGTTATAGACATACAGTATATATATATATTAAAGATTTCAAAGCTTGTGCTAAGTCTGATATCATTGCCTCTTGTTTTCTTTCTTTCATTACCCACCATCGGCCCCATATCTTCCCGAAATGCGTATTTTGTTGTTGTAACATTTTTAATATTTTTCTTTAACTCAATTGTATGTACTTCTTCTTCGGAATTCTTTATATATTGCTCCTCCACCTCCTACTCTTACGCATCCCTTCCTTCACCGCCTTATCCTTCCTTTCATTGTCTTGCAGAGAACTGAAGTTCAAACTTTACCTGACCAAAATATTCATTTAATTTCTTATATTTTAACGATTTTTGGTCTCATTTGTTTATATTTCTTGTGCTTTGCCTCCTCCTTCTTCATTGGCCCTACCCATGAATATATCTTTCTGTGGTTGTATCTATAGGGAAGTGTCAAGAGGGGGAAAGAGTGTGGAAGAGACGGATGTATTGTGTGTGTATATAAAATGAAGATGGATGTGTACGATATGTACGAATTTAGCGCAGGGATTGGGCATGTGAAGGGGTGTGCTTGGTTCCATCTCAGACATCTGCCGGACTTTCGTTTTCTTTCCTGTTTTAAGTGAACAAATTTGCTAACTTTAAAATTCAAATCTCTATTCCCTTTAAGCGAAGAGCTCTTTAACTAGGATATTTGGTGTTTATGTATGTAACAGAACAACCTCTGCCCCCACCCCAATTTATAGGAGACCAGGTGCATTGGTATCAGGCCATAGACGACTTTATTACCTGTTTTAAAATTCTCGAATTTTCGACTCCTGAACATATTGGGAAAATATTTCCCAATCCTACGATTCGTCCCAAGCCTCCTCCCACCCTGGTGACGAGGCGTGAAAGAGCCGCTATATCTCGCCCCTTGCTGCTAAATGATGAATGGACTCCGCCTCTGGAATAAGATATCTGGAGTTTGTGACGCCTTTCTCCCTAATCTCCCCCTTCCCCTGCGGAATCGGGCATACATATAGTCGGATTATTCTGTAGTTCTACGTGTCCAGCCCGCACCTCAAGGCAGTCTTTATCGTATGGTCCCGTGAGCGTTCGTTAGACAGCAGCCTTCTTCAGCCGTCATTCTACCCAAGTCACTTAGTAGCTTATGTGAACGGCAAGCCCTTGAATTTGCACAACAGTCTCTCTTCGTTTAATCGAACCGAAGAACAAAAAGATTCCTCTTTCAATGGAATGACGAGAATTCATGCATTCCCCATCGAATGTCATCTTTGAAGTTTGTCTATTTTCATCGGCAGGTTAGTTAGTTCGTGCCTCACCTGCCTCATTCGGATCGTGACCCACTTGCCTCATCGGATCGTTCCCAATTAGCCTCATCACAAGAAGGGCCTTCCTTAAAGTCATCGACCCGTAAGACTGAAACCCCCTCCATTATGGTATTGTCAAGTTCCCCCTTTTGTTCTGAGCCTAGTTACATTAATCAATTAATTTCATTTGAGAATACCTCCTCATAATAATTATCAAGAGACTCTTTCAATTTAAATAATTCCTTTTTGTCTATTATTATTCTTATTTTGATCTGTGTAAATAAAATTATATTTTTTGTTTCATCTTTAACTAACCGTGAACGATACTCTCGGCCTATTCAAGTAAAGCTCGCCAACCATTTATGCACTCTTAAGGATTTGTAACTCAACGCCTCAAGTGTGACCTCCCAGTCGGTCGTTAATCCCTGTGAACAGTCCTTCAACGGTTTGCGGTTCAGTAGGTGATTAAGTTACCCCCTCCACATAATATACGAGTAGTGTATGGTATAGAGTGGTTGTACCACGACAATATCCTATCATTATGCAATAATTGCTACATATTAATTACATGTATAAAACTCAGTGGTAAAACTTTTGTACATGTTTATGTTTCCAACATTAGAACTTGCTGGAGTGTAATTTAGAGAAAGATATTGCAATCAACGAATGAAACTAATGCAAGCGACGGTTATCCAAGCTTGTGTTCATTACCTATTCACCACATGTCTAAGAATACATTTCAACCGCTTAAGACACCGATCAAGTACCATTCGAGGAGAGGAAGACAAGCGTAGATGCAACAGACGACAGCGACGTCCTACTATTCACAATTCACGCGCTATTGAATTTGTGCTCAATTTTACTTCGCTCATTTACATCACTATTTCAGGGCTTCAAAGAATTACCAGCATACATACCCTCGTTTGTATTTTCTTCTTCATAATTCTAAAATACTACTACTAATGGTAAAATATAACTATTCAGGAGTATAATCAAAACAATTGTTATTTTCTAGAGAATGAAGCCGCTGACTAATTATAGAAAGAGGTCTATGTAAAAAAGTTTCTATACGAATGGAGATCTATATTTGATCAGCTATGAAGATATCCTAATTGACTGTTCTAGATGTCTCTCTAGATTGACCCTCTTATTTATTTCTGCTCATAAAATAGTTCTGGCTTTGATTAATACTTCCTTTGGGCGAAGTCTCCAGAGACGTTATAAGAGGGCCTCTTGTTGAGTCTTCTGTTACTTTTTTCAGGATAACCTCTCTAGACCTCAAATCTAGCTACGTTCTATAAGCCAATCCCAGGTAGAGACAGATCTAGAACATTTCCTTAGAATGATCTATAAGACCCTTGGTTACTTAACTTATTTCTAGATTCGAAATATCTGAATGAAGTTATTTGATCATATTCTAAGGTATTTAATCTATACCTCCATTGGATTACCATGCATCCCACATAGGATTTAGTGTATTTAATAATAAAAAACTGAGGTCATCTTCTAGAGATAACTCCTGAATGGAGGTTCGCAACGTGAGTTGTGAGTTCAGGAGAAGTGAAAATGTTGGAAGAGACTTACTCCTTTTAAAAACTCCAAGGTGCTAGAGCCTGGCAGGGAGCGCAACTCTCCTTGGTATTATTTTATTGTGTATCTCATATTGTGTTAAGTTTAAAAAGGATTAATTTTGAGAGAATGAAACAGTAGGCTCTCAATTTTAATTCTATTTTTTAATATTTTGTATTATTATTATTATCAACATTCTTAATATTAAATTCAAGCCATATGCATATATTTAATTACTTTTCTTTCTTAGAACAATGAATCATGCCTTCTTATCTCATTTAATTTTTAATTCCAAAATCCTTTGAATTCTTTGTTTTTTTTAGGTTTGATTTCTTGTCTATGCACAAAATCTTCACTTTCATTCTTTTTCGTCTGACATAACACAACTACCTACAATTTCCTAAGTATAAAGAAACTTACAGCCAGTTTCACTTTTTCATCTTTCGATATTCCACACACATTCCTCACACACACTCGACTAAGCACATTGTTAAAAATGACAATGATATTCCTAGATTTCTCTCTTTTCAATGAAATTCATCTCATTATGATTTGCCTCTTTCCAAAGGGGTATTGACTTAGACATGGGCTGCCATGCTGTAGCTATGATGTACCCTCCAAGCTCCAACGCTCGCAGGTATATCTCCAGTTAAAGATCTTTCACACATTTTCAGTTCTTTCATTTTAAACGCTTTCTTTACTCGTCTTCCTTAAAAAGGTTCTGCTGAGTTGGCCTCGTTGGTTTTTGCATCTTTTTAAAAAAACAAAAGAAATTCAGAAACTATAAAACAGAAGTCCGCCATTATCTTCTAACCGGTCTTTGTTCTTGCAATAATCACGCGACGTGGAAGTCTTTGGAATCGTTATCTTTGTCGAAAATTCTTTGTGAGGAAAAATTCGCTTAAGAAATCGTCTTTGTTTTGTTTGTAAACAATTCTTGTTTAAAAAATGGCCAATTTTTTCTTTGTTTTGAGAGAAGTTTCTTTAGTTATTTTTTTTTATTTTGTGTATTAATATCTTGTCCACAAAGGAATGATGGCGCACATCATCGACTCCCTCATGCATAATTGCCTCATCAAGCTTCACTCGCTTCATTAACTGATTTGATTGTTTATTATTCTTTTTTTGTTTGAATTTTTTGATTGATATGTTCGTTTTACTGCTGATTTATTATTTTGTCTTTATTGATTTGTCTCTTATTTTTATTTTGTTTGATTAGTTTGCTGTTTGCTAATTCTTATTTTTTTATTATTTATTTGATTTGATTTTATTTGGTGATTTAGTTGCTTGAAGCAACTGGCCAATTGTATGTGGAATAAAATAAGGAGGAAATTCATTCTTCCATTACAGAAAAATTGGAGGCATCTGAAAGAGAAATGAATCTCGGACGGTACAGGAATGAATGTTATGGAAGCAAGTCTTTTTGATGATAGATGCACAATAGTGCTTTTTTATTTTAGGGGGGAGCTGTAATAGTTGAAATAATTGGTCATAAAAGGAGTGTTCTTGATGGAATTATAAGAGTGTGAGAATGTTGTCTGAGAGTAAGAGATGAATGAAGATCAAAAAATGAGGAGTTCAAACAGAGAAATGAATATCGGAAAAGGCTTCGTTGTAAGATGGAATTGAACCAGTTAAATCGCGCCATGTGTTGTAATGGAATTTATATTAAAAAAAGAGTACAAAATCGGGAGTATAATCTTAATATAGGGTTGTTGACTATTGCGGTGAAGTTGGAGTAAGTAATATTCTGTGGAAGGAGCTGAAACAGATAGTAAATACGCTCGCAACGACTAAAACACGTTTTAGAACCAGTTCATTCATAATATCTTTTAACATGTATTAAACGTATGTTCACATAAATCTGAAATCCACCACCCAGATTCAACCTATGGACATGATTTATCAAGTTTTATTTAAACTCTTCTCCTTCATAACACGTTTCTAAAAGGTTAACTTTGTTCGTTAACACGTTGTGCGTAGCTTGTTGCTAACAATGTACATGTTCATTAAGCGTCTCAACACAACATCAGCATGTTTGTAAAAGGCGTATGATGGTGTTGACTTTTATTGTATTACAAAGCAAATGAGTTTTATGAGCATGGGTCGCATGGCTTCCGGGTCATAATTTTATAAATAGTTTCGTAAATAATAGAGATGGGATAGGGTAATCACTATCTTGTTCAATGCATACTACTTGCACGGCACTGAAGGGGTCAGCGGGATACACCGCTTTCAAGGGGAACTCTTCATCGAGGGCCACAATATTGTTGATATACGCACGGCGGTCATATTATTTTAACATATTGATGTGGAAAACCTTACCTCTTGAGGGGGTTGGAATCAGATATTCCACTGGTCCTTTTAGCTTTAGAACGTAAAGGGGCTCTTCCACTCGCTCAGGAGTTTGTTACTCCCCGTGGAAAGTAGCAACAGCACCTCCTCGCCAGGCTTAAAACTTCATTCCTTTGCCTTTAAATCGAAATAAATTCGATACTTCTCTCAAATTTACCTCAGCATTTTGGCACGCGATTTTGCCACCTATGTCCAGGCGCTTTCAGAGGTCTAGGAGATACGAATAGGAGGATTGGATTTCATTATCCAGACGGGGATTAATGAAAAGTTCCTTTAAAATAGTAAAGGGGCCTCGAACATTACGGCCATACAATAATTCGAAGGTGGCGATTCCTAGGGTCCTAGTGCGGATTTCACCACACGCAAACAGTGCCACGGGTATTAAGCGGTGCCATTCTCGGGGCTGATCGATACACAATTTTCTGAGGATTGCTTTCAATGTGCCATTTAGCTTTTCGTAAACTGGTTTGGGCTGGGTGGTATGGGGGTGGTAAACAGAGGTTTTACCATGAGGAGCTTTCTGACATACTCCATAATTGTCTTCCTCCATCTGACAATACCTCTTTAGGAATTCATACCCGAGAGAAAATGGAAATGAGGGTTTCAGCGCACGAAACGGTTTCAACGAGCTTAAAGGAAACTGCCTCAGGAAAACGGGTAAGGAAGTCTACCAAAGTGAGGACGTAACTGTGTCCTTCACTAGACGGGGGATGAATAGGGCCAATAAGATCAATGACCACACGAGAAAAAGGTTTCGAGATGATCGGGCTTTTCTGAAGGGGGACTGGCTTGACACGCCCTTTTGCGGATTGTCCTTTGGCAGACATCGCATGATTTGCAGTACTCTGCAATTTCTCTGGCCGCACCTGGCCAATAAAATACTCAACAACCCTCTGAGAGGTTTTATTATGACTAAAATGACGGGAGAATAAACTATCGTGAGAAATCTGGATGACTTGGGGGACGTGAGAGCGGGGAACACACAAGGTGTGTGTTTCAGGTTCAGTTCCGTCGAAACATTTACGATGTAACAGCTCATCCTTGCCAAGGTATGAGATACTCTTTCCTCCACGGGAAGAATCTTGCTCCTGAGTCATGGCTTTCTCCCAAAGGGGGAGGAGAGTTGCGCACCCCTTCTGGGCGCGGGCGGAATGCAGGTTCCGGATGGTCTCGATTTCTTAAGCAACGGGATTAAAATAGCCCCCTAACTCATCGTTTTGATAATTTTTTCTCAAAGAAGTTGTTTTTAATTTATTAGAGTAGCCCTAATAAAGTGATTAATTGAATCAATTCCTTTATTTAAAGTAAGAAACCCTCTTCTAGTCTCAGACAGAGCTGTTGTATCAATGTGCTAATATTCTCCACTCGGTGAAACCTCGGTTAATTCCAAAATATAAATAAAGTAATATTCTCATAAATATTGATTTATAAATAAATATTGGTAGAAATACAAATCTTAATGACCTTACTTCGGGTTTTCAATGCCTAGTCATTTTGTGGCAACGCTTATCTCATACAACCATTATTTATTCACGCCTCAACATAGCGATCCTCAGCTGTCGATTGTATATGAGGAATCCCATAATTTTTTAGGACCTTCAATTATTTTTAGTGAATACAAACGTACTGTATTTGAGTGATGACGGAACATGTTTTTTTTTAATGATGAGAAGTTGTTAGTTTTGAGTCATGACTAAACTTGTGCTTTTATAAAGATCAGCTTTGGACACATTCCGAATGTTCATCGACTTTCCGCCCTAAAATAACACAATTCATTATTGGATGGTTGTTTTGAAATTGCATAAACTGCATAAGGGTGATCTGGCTTCTAGTTGAAAAGAACTGAGATAATAATAATATTTTCTCGTGGTAGCAATGCAAAGTTCAACCATTCTCTTGACAACTCCATTAAGTAGTCACAATTAACCCCAACACATGTTCTCAGACATCTATGACCACGTCTCTCTTATCACTCCCTCCTCACCCACAATCTTTCACACTCAAACGAATTTCTGCCCCATAAGAGAACCTAAATCTCTCCATCTTTACCTTAATAATAATACCAATAATTGGGAAAGATGATTTTCTTCAATGGTAGAAATAATCGGTCTACTAATTAATAAAATGTTTACCAAAGAAGTTGGTCTTTAAAGCAACCTTGAATGTACCAAAGTATGTGGAGCGATGGAGGTTTCATAGTAAGTAGATAATTCTACATTCCTGGAGTACGAATTACGACAGCACCTTCTTCTATTCATCACAGTGGACTAGGAATAACAATCAGTAGGGTTCGGATACAGAACGTGAAGGCTAGAAAGAAGTTAGGAGGGGAGCTGGTGCATTTATGGTACTATAAGTTAGATTTTCTACTCTAACGCCCATCTACGAATTTTTACCACTTATATGTAAGAAGAAGGACAAACTTCCATTCAAGTTACTATAATTTACCTACATACTCCTCTCACCTTAACAACAGTCACCCAGCCATAAAAATTCTTCCTCTTGTGACAATGAAAATTTCATTTAACTCATGTGCAAACCATGGATCGCGACAAGGCAGTGAAGGACGATGACGAAAAAAGGCAGCGGAATAACTTTGATTCTTCTTTGAGAGTGAATGAAATTTATACAATAAGACGCATGTTTACTTCATTTGTAGTTAATTTTAAATTGCGATAAAGGGGGAGAAAGACGCAAACCAACCATTTGGTAAAGAGAGTACTTACTTCGCTGGTTTGAGATTGGACCTCGGTTACTTGCTCTTAACAAATACTTTACAATAAGGAACAGATATGTACTTATCCGGGACTGGTTTTGTGCTGTGGAAAATACTGAAATATCGAGTGTCAGGATTTTAAAACGGATATGTATTTTTCCACGCCGCAATTCTCGCCATTGTTTCCTCTTTATTGAAGATTCTTCCAAGTCCATACAATAAGTATGATTTCAGAAATATGACAAAATGTATGTTTCGTAAACCGCTTTTCCTGGCACTATTCATTCCATAGACCATTTGCAAATAAATGGAAATATGCCTCGACTGAAATACGTCCCTATTTACTCCCATTTGTGCCCATATCCTATAACTTAATAAAGTAGAAAAATCTTGCTCGTTTTATTTTGACAGAATAATATTTAAAAGCAATGGGAGACCAGACTCCATGAATATATTATCCAAAGATAACGAAAAAACGGAAAAGCAGCAAATTTTGCAGATGATATCAAAATGCGAAAACATCATCGTTATAAAGAACATAGAAATGATAAGAAAAAAAGGGGTAGAATCTGATGTTGAGAGTTATTTTTATAGTGAGTAATACAATAAAGAGGATTACACAAAATAAGCAGAATTTCGCGTAGCAAACTTACCCCTGTCTTTTGGACGCAAGACATGGAGCAATGGCGTACTAGTTGTTAATGGAATAGGAATGGATGAATTAAAATGGATGGGGGCGTTTGTGCAAGGGGAGACCATCAAAGGTTAGCCAGGTGGTGATCCCAGATTGGGAACTTTAGATAGATATTTACACCTAAGCCTGAGAGAAAGGATTAGCGGAAATGGTTAGGGTTTCAGGTTTAGGAAAAAGAGTTATCCTTTTTCGTATTTTTTATATAGAATGATGAATAAATGTGCCAAAACAATTTAATTTAAAGAGGTTTTTGTCTGCCTTTGAAATCATCCTTTTCCCCTCGTAAAGGTTAAAGTCCGACTTCTAATTTCAATTCAAAAATTATGAAAAAATGTCAACCTGTTTTTTAGTAATGAATTTATGTGACTAAAATCACGAATTTCTGATGGAATCATTTACGTAATATATAATAATTGGTATTTTTCTATGTCAAACTTGCCACAACTTGAAGAAATTAATACGTACATGATACCACAAACATAGGTGATAGATAAAATGAACAACATGAAAGTTTAAAGGTTAAAATGGAGATAGTACATTGCTTAAACTATGGAGGAAGAATGTCGGAATAGTCGTGTTTTACGCGAAGAGAATGAATGAAAAGCAAGAGCGTCGTAAATTGGCTTTGTCCGTGATGACGTATGTGGATCAAACTGTCTACGCGCATGCGCGAGATGACATGTTGCTGCGTATGGCAGGAGAATCCTGCAGCTCTCTCCGGGGTTCGATCCTGAGTACCAGAGCTTCATCTCTCTGATTAGTGAAAAGGGGTGAATTATGTTTGAGAGCGGCGAGAAGAAATTCTCGCTCGAGGAATTGACGACGATCGTGGATAAGGATCACCGAAAAGAGGGCAACTCTCCGGGTGCCATGACTCCTGCCATTTAAGGGTCTTTATCTAATCAAGGTTTGCAAGAATAACGGCCTGAGTGTTAGTAATTTCCGCCTTTTATTTTTCTCCCTTATTGTCATCTCCACACTTTCGCGGAAGATAATCGACTTTGGATATCTAAGTAATCTTGTGGCTTTGAAAGGAAGAAAAATTTGAGTCTAATTTGGATTTTTAATTTCTTGGTAAATGTCCTCAAATCACAGATTGACATGGCATCAGAAGAGGCCAAATTCGATCGAGCTTTAAGAGGGACAAGATACTAAATAATTTCAGAATGCACTTTCTCCTGTCTTCAAACTAGTGTATGAATATATTATTAACGCTTAAATCTCTAAGAATTGTTGATTTTTTATAGATCTCATATTTTATAGACACTCTATAAAACTATTCAACTGTTACACTTCAAATTATCTCATAAATAATAGTGAAGAATCCATTTCTTTCACACCTAATACAACATTCCTACGAAAAACTAGAAAAAACTAAGTAACTGTATATAGTTCCAATTTGGGGAAAAAAGAGAAAGCATTCACTCGCGTGATAAATCTCTCTCCCTCCCCGGCCCCCAAATCAAAAGTGTATTTCCGAAATGCAATATTTTACCTCAAAATCTAATTTGGGGGTTTCTTGCCTACTGTCGATTCTATCATCGCTTCCGGCTACGTCCTAGAGAAAGATTTGCCATAAATTGTCGTGGTCAAAATCGCACAAAAGTGACGTTCGAGCAGGTCGTAACCTTTTCTCTTAGGCGATTTTAGCCCAAATTGTGTCGGGGGGACTCACTGGGATCTATCTTGCGTGGTTGTTGCGAACGAGAAGAAACCTTAAGAAAGGACTTTTATTGATTTGATTGCCACTAAAATCGTCTTCAGCTGGAAGTTATTTGAGGGTGCGAGTGCGGAGGGGCCCGCAAACGTTCCTTTGTATTTTTATATCTTTACTCTTTTAGATCATCCTGAAATTGCGCAAATAAATTTCGTTTGTAAGAATTAGGCGCATTGACATTGCCTTCAACTTTGAAGTCACGCAATATCCTCATCTAGACACCACTGGGTCATTTGTAAAAAATAAATAAATAAAGAGGGAAACACCGTCCGGTCCAAAGGGTTTATAGTAGACCTTGAGGCAATTTTGAGAGCTACGGTTCAGTGAATAAAGAAATTAGAAAAAAATGAAAATATATAAGCCACATTCGCTCTGTTGATACTTTATTTTCCATAAATCGAAACGAATTAAAATCCTGGTAACATAATTACCCCCAAACAGTCACACATTCAAACATAGAATGAACCTTTGAACTTCCATTAAATTTAATAAAATAATGAAAATAATAATATTTAGGATAATCTGAAAACTGCGATTACTTATGGTAAAATGGAAACGGATGGTAGCAAAAACGAAATATGATTGGAGAGGAAATGTTATTCATATTTTTAGGGATATCCTGCATTCCTGCCTTAAACGGATGGTCTTTCCATATAATTACAATTTCTCCACACACAATCAAGTGCGACTGTTCTTCCTTATGCAAAATGAAATTCAGAAGCAACGAAAAAAAGCAATGAACTACATAGCATAAAATATGGGGCATACCAGGTAGTCGTGCATGGAGAACTTCATTTTCAAAGCAAACGCGAATTATGGATATGGTAAAAAGGGATATAGTTTTGTTATTGTTATACATTATTTAATCTATTATATTATTCTTTTGACATTGAATATTGGGTAGGATGGGGAAGGCGCAAAGACTAATAGGCTTCTTTGAGAGGTGTGTCTGTAGTCAAAAGGTTGAGAACCTTTAGCTTAGAGATATTCGCGGACGAGTCAATGAAGGCCTTGAAGCTCATCGCGGAAAGTCTGTAAAGCACGGAGGGATCCGAACAAAGGTACCAAAAATGAACTACTAAACTTAATTGAGGCTTCGGATTAATGACACTCTCCCATCTACTTACACTGGTCAACACAAAATATTTTTTCTCATTGTTCTGGATCAAATTAGTCTGATTCTATGGTAATTGTATGTGCTGAATTCAATAATGGGATTCATATAGCTGTATTGAGCTGTTGTCCAGAACCAGCATATCTATACATTTGGTGCACCATGTTATTCATACACTAATTTATATGTTTATTGGTTCCACTTATGCAATATTTTTTTCCTTATTTGTGCTTTTTTGTTGGTTTTAGATCGTTGGTTCATGATAGTGGATATCTAAAACTGCTTAATTTCTAATTACTCTGAACTTAACAAAACATGGAACCTGGCAAGTGCGTAAAGATGCTGATTGTTTTTGTTACACATGTGGCGCCTTCAGTCCTGGTAGCTTGAAGAAACAAATCACAAAAGCTGTTCGACTGAACTACAAAAGTTACTTTAAATGTCCTTTGGATGACCAAGAGAAGAAATTGGCACCTCTTATAGCTTGTAAGTCTTGTGTCAACTAGCTGAGCGAGTGAATGCTACTTCTGTCTCACTAACACCAAGGAAATAACCATCAAAACAAGAGGCAAGGTGCAGTACCCTATTAGTGCTTCTGTAATTTCGCCAGTTCCGCACAGCGCTGAACTGGCGAAATTACACTTACTGGCGCTGAACTGGCGAAATCCACTTACTGAACAAGAATTGATGAGTGATTTCGATTCTAATTCTACCTTAAATGAAGACAACTACCAGGATGACTCTGAAAATATCTAGGCCTATACTCTTTACTCAAAAAGCGCTTCATGATCTCATCAAGGACCTAGACTTATCCAAAGAAAAGTAGAGCTGTCTGCATTTTTCAAGATGGCAAACAACCTTTGTTACTGTAAGGACGCAGTATCTTTCATGCAACAATTCTGCAAGTCTGAACCATACAAGTCATAAGATTGGAGGCTGTTTATAGACTTTGAGAAAAGACTCTCTGAAAGCTGTTATTTTACAGAATGGCAATCGGTTTCCATCTGTCCCAATTACAGATGCAGCATAAATGGCTGAGAGCTATGAAACAATGAAGATTTTATTAGCCGCTATAGAGTACCAGACCCACCAGTGGAACATATGTGGGGATCTCAAAGTCATCTGTTTATACTGGGACTTCAGATTGGCTACATAAAGCACATGTGTATTTTGTGTTTGTTGGAGAGCAGAGCTGATGCAGGACACTATGTCAGAAAAGAATTTCCGACAAGAGCAAGAGAGGCGCCTGGAAAGTTCAACTGTTTTCACAATCCTTTTGTAGATCTAGAAAAGATATTTTTGCCCCAACTCCATCTAAAGCTCGCTTTGGCTAAAAGGTTCACCAAGGCTATGGAACAATTTGGTGCTGAGTTTCGATACTTATGTCAGAAACTAAGTAGTGTGTTTTCCGAAGATAAGAAAAAAGCAGGTGTCTTGAATGGACCACAGATTATCATACTAGTTCAGGATAGAGAATTCACCAAGGCCTTGAACTCATTCGAGAAAAACACATGGGAATCATTTGTCAAAGTGTCAAAGCATTTTCGTGGAAACTATCGTACTAACAACTGAAAACTAATCGTTACAACCATGCTGCAGATTTATCATGAAATGGAAGAGAGGATGTTCTTGTAATTGCATTTTTTCTACTCTCATATTGATTTTTTCCCAGATAAACTTGAAAACATTATTGATGAACACGGTGAAAGATTTCATCAAGACATCACTATTTTGGAGAACAAATATCAGGGATAATTCAGTCTTAACATGATAGGCGACTATTGCTTAACGTTGCAACGAGAAAAGAGCGAACTGTACAAATGAAAGGGCAAAATTCGGAAACTCTTTTAGAACTTCATATTTTGTCAATTATAAAGGATTTGAACTTATGCTTTCTGGTACAATTTTTTATAAGCTTATCTCGGACGTGTTTAATATCGTTATCATGCGAGAGTCAATTAATGACATCATATTTACTATTTTTCTTATTTTTTAAGAAATTAGATCTGATAGTAGAATGGAGCATCTAAATCCTATACAATTGTGTTTAATTAGTCATGTAAGCACAGTCACCTAAGTGAAAAGCTGGTCTGTTTGGGGTTAAATATCCGTTGCACAACACAGCTGACTGAATATTGAATATTTGTACCGATTTATTTTTTTATAATAAAACCTAGTCTGATAAAACAAAACAAATATCAGATTCAAATTCAGCAATATGAAATTAGTGAACCATTTTGGCTGCTGACCATTGTTGTCTGTGTGTGAAAAGCAATTGAAGTATTCAATAGAAAACATCTAACGGCGTGCAAATCACCAGGATGTGTGTGCTTACTTCTAAAGAAAAGAGAGAAATGGACTAAATTTAACCCCATCTCTGGAAGAGTTTTTGAGCATACAAACAAAATAAAGGAATCAATTATAAAAATTATTAAAAAAATGGTAATAATCACAGAGTCAACAACAAACTAAATAAACAAAAAATTAGAGGATCATGGAGAGAAAACAGTTCTTTAAAAGGAGCCTAGCTAAGGATAACCCTCGAGTTCTTTGTGATATTTGTGTGGGAGAAGGATGAAGGCATAGAAAAATGTGTCAGAAAATGTTCATGAAGGAAATGCATCCATACAGTTGACTATTCTTCCAACAAAACACCATCAAGAATTGAATGAATAGCCTTGTCCTCTTTTTAACGGGGCCTTTTATCTTTACTCAGGGTTTCTATTTACAATACCCCTTATTCTTTATTAGGCAATAAGATCGCTTCCCTCTTCATTTACATCATATCTCAGTCATAGTAGTTTATATATTTGTGGGAAGATGGTTTTGTACAAAAATAAATAAAGGATTCTTTCACAATCTTGATGAACATTCAGTCCATAATCAAGTAGCAGAATGTTCGATAGTAGTAAATTAAAATTTTACTTAGGAAGAAACATGGAAAGACTCAATAATGAATGATAATAAAATATAGTTGATAAAGTATCTTGAAGGAAAGGAAGAATAAAGTTCAAGTGCTAATAATAAATAGAAATTAGAAAAGAAGGCAATGATAATATAATGCACTGTTTTACTTCTCTGTTGGTGCATATTATTTTATAAAATAAAAGGTTAGATTCATAATTAAATTAACACAATTCTTAATTTATTTTTATTTATTCTTTTCTACATATCTACCAAAGCATTCCATCAGATTTAGCCTTTGTTACTGATATCAAACCACAGCCACGAAATAGAAAAGATCTTGCTTTGGAGTTGTAAAAACAATAATTAATAAAAACGACAAAAGGAATAAAAAATACATCTTGAGAGAAATACTTTTTACAGGAATCATTTAAAATTTCCGTTGTCATAAACAATTTGCCCTTTTTTACTCGTTAATGGCATATTTACTCTTGTTTGTGAACAATAATTTAAATTATGGGAAAATATGTCGTCAAATTGATCATTAAACCAATACACCGAAGTAATTGGAACAAAGGACATCACACACACATTCAAACATCGTTCTGAGTTAGTAGAAAATTCCGATAGAATAAGAAATATTCTATTTTTATTATTATACTTTGCCCCAATATAAAATTCTGAATGGGAAAAATATTAAGCATCTATTCTCTTCGCTAAGTCTTGGTTCCAAATAAGATTGTTATTATTACTCAATCCTACTAGTTTTTGCGTAGCTTGCGAGTGTGCTGGAATTCCACAGACCTTTTATATAAAAACTCCGACGTTTGAAAATCACATTTGTATAAACTCCTGCATTTTAAATCTCATACGTTTTAATAACATCGAAGTTTCGGTACAGTCGATTGTTTCTAAATCCGACGTTTTAGAATCGAGAGGTTTCATAATCGGACGTTTCAAAACCTCAACGTTTCAAAAACTAATATCCTTCCCCAGCCCCGGACAACTCTTACCTAGCCATTACGTTAGGGAGGATAGAGGGAAGCCCATAGAGAGGAAAAGAAGAGGAAAGGAAGCCAAAAGCAGTGGCCCCCTCCCTTCACCCTTGACTTTTACCACTATTCTTATAATGATCAAATAATAATAATGTAAAGCCGTGGTTGGAGAACTGGAGAAACAAGATGAATGGAGTGCGTGAGTGGAGCAGGAAATGTCTTTTCAAATATTAAAGTGAAAAGGTACGACACACAATGATCTCCTTAAGTTGGTCCCTGATTACAACCGACAGGGTGATTTCAGTTAAACAGAGTGAAGATTTCAGCCTTCCATTCAAAAATTGATAGCATAGAGAAATAAATATCAAAGAAATTGTACCATGTTTTAATGGGTTACATAGAAGTAATAAAGTTAAGAAGGAAATTTTAAGGTCTAAGGGTTTCAAATTGGTATATTAGTAAGATAAGACTTTTCTGTAAATCTTTGCGAAATATAATTTATATAAGTAAAAAATTAACTAATAGATGAAAAATGAGAACGATTGGTGCAGTTACCCAACATTTGTTCTAATCGTCTCTGCCTCCTTTCACAGAGAGAACAAGCTCATGGATACACACAATAGTCGTAACCCCAGCGGAGATACGGAGGGATAAAAACGTCAATCTGAGATATATTTTAAGATTTAAAAAATAAATGCAGGAGTCAATTTAGAACTAGGCAACACACAAGTGTAAAAAAAAACACCTGCTAAGTTCATGTGATTTCCATTTTGTTTCGTGGCCTTTATCTAAAATAAGGTAAGTCCATATGATTTTATTAGATAAGAGCGTTTCCTTCTATCTTTCTACTGAAAACATTAACAAATTGAACAATATTAGAAGTTTGTCCAAGACAAATGGCACAACGGAAATAGACTAAAACCTTCTATTGAGTGGACTGTGCTCGCACAATCGTCTTGGGTGACTTCAAATGTCACATCAACTGGAAAGACCGGATTGATGACCAAGAATGGTCCCTGCTTGGTGACCTTGAAAACCAGAACTTCTAGTTCTATTGGTGCCGTAAGTCGATAAGAAGAATTCAATTTTAGATCTATTCTTCATAGGGAAGACAATTTTGTCACGGCTCTGTTTGAGGAAGAGTATTCGGGGGGAAATAGCCCCAATATGTCTACTTTTCCCCTAAGGAATCCATTCTTGAAAAATTACAATGTAATTAACAAATAGGAGGATTACCGTGCAGTTTTTAGCCATTGAACTAGTCTATTTCAATTATTGTTTACGGTGCAAATGAAATCTATTGGACTTATATATTTTTGGATAGCTTTTAGCTATTCATAATTAAATAGATTGCCACATCATCCATTACTAATGCTGCTAAGGTTATAAGCATTCGAATGGTCTTTGATGTGTATTTAAACTACACAATGTCCAGATTATGTGTATTTAGCCGAAATTCCACTCTATTCTTCAATGGCCACAACTAAACATCTTATAGTTGAAATATGCTTGCGTGTCTTTTAGCTAAATGGTGACGCTGTGATGTGTGTTGAAAAGAAGTAGAGATAGAGAGAGAGAGAGAGAGAGAGAGAGAGAGAGAGAGAGAGAGAGAGGGAGAGAGAGAGAGAGAGAGAGAGAGAGAGAATCATCACGATAAGTGATGTCGGCCTCACCATTCACTATATCCCAAAAATGTTTCAGTAAAATGAAAATACAATGTTGCTTTATCTTATCATTCAGCCTCCTCCCAAAATGGAATGGTAAAATTCATGGTTAGTCGCCAATAAATGTCACCAATTCTACTCTTGCCACCAAACTCTATTTTTACACATCAATATTTAAAAAAGGAACTGACATTAATTTGCGCTTGGTCTCATTTTCTTTTATGCTCCTCTTTATGAATTTCCCTAACTTTACCTAACCTCTTCATTTCCTAATTTTGATGGCGAAATTAAGAAGGAAATAATTAAATGGATGGAGGCTCATTGTTTTAACTTCCCTGGAAAGGCAAAAACAAAAATATTGGAAGAAATTTTTTATATTCAATTGACCCCAAAAAACACAATTGATTAGATTGACTCAATTATTATAGCTTGAATTGATTCTCCTGATTCAACTTCAGTACAAAATGATTCAAAGGACTCAAATTCGTTCATCATTGCTCAAATGACTCACTTTTATTCCAATTTGACTTATGTGACTTGAATGCAGTCAAATTGGACTGGAGAAACTTAATTTCAGTTCACCGACTCAATTAGAGTACTACAAGGCTCTATGAGTGAAATCTACTGAATAAAGGGCCAAAGTAACTTAAGTGACTTGATTTTGGGGAATTCCTCGATATAATGGCGATAAACACCTTTAGCCCTTAAAACTCAATAAGCCTATATTATAATTATTACTTTTATTATTAAAAAGATTCCTGCTTATCCTGATCTAGAAAAGCCTATTTGCTGAGATTCGGTGTCAATAATCCTCTTTATACCGAGTTCCTTTAGTGTGGAGACCATTAGAGTGTTTGATAAATGCCTGTATTTATTAATGAACTTGGGTCCGTGTGCGCTATGACGTCTGCTTCGGAACTAGAGGAGCAAGTTTAGCGAGTGAATCGCTGCTCTTTACGAGGTATAACAGAGGAAATGAGTGGAATATGTTGCTTTGACGAGCAATATTCTTTTAATAACTTGAATTATTCTTTTCATTAAGAAATCGTAAAATTATCATATTTTTTTTATATATTTGCGAATACATAATGCAAGTTTGGAGAATATTTTCAAGATTAAAAATGAAGTAATTTTAACGGGGCTTACGTATTTAACAACTACAACACCAACAACAAAATCCCCATTAAGGGATTTATTCGCAAATCATGTCTGATGTGGTATTTTTCTAAGTACTGCATGTAGTATTAAGAGAATGGGTGAAACTCTATTTAATTAAGAATATAAAGTTACCGAAAAAATCTAAATCACATAGAATCAAAAAACTGCAATGGAAATTTAATGTTTAAATCGGTCAAATTAATAATAGGTGATCGCAGTTTGTCAAGGTCAATGGTTATATTTTTAATGTGGGAAAAACATGAGTGTGTAATAAGGTTAAATACCTGATTTCTAATAAAATGTGCCACATTAAGACGAATTTATGAAGCTTTACTCATTTAATGACTCCATTACTTATTTTAAAGTCTAATATAAGATAGATGGGAGTAGAGGAACCCGTTTCGGGTACAAAGGGCACGATGTAGAGACTCCACTAATTCCGGTACCGGACAGGTAACGTGTGTGAAGATTTCCCAGACTGGGACAGTCAACAAGAGGGAAGTAAGCGGGAGATAAGTTGTCGGGTAAATAGCATTCAAGTCTACCCACCTTCTTTCTTTCGATACCGAGAGAGGTTTGTCATGTATGTGTGACGTAATTAGCTTAAATAGAAAATCTAGCCAATATGGGCTGAGGGACATGCAACTCTGTCTTGATTTTAGAAGATTTAAATACATGAAATGTACAAAAAAAAAATGGACACTTGTGATGCCTGGCAGCGCAGGCTAAAGCGAAACACTTTTGGGGCTATTTCGTTTCCTGTCAAGGACACATTCAATTATTTTCCAGGATTCTTTGAAATGAAGACGCGAAACATTACTGAATCCTGCTACCAGGATGTTTTGTGCAAGTAGTGACAAGGCCTATCCCTAAGAGACAAGTGCATATATAATAAGGCCGTTAGAAAGGGGTAAATAAGTTTAAATTCCAATTGTTAAGTTAACGAGTCAGCGGTCACTGGCTGGTACCGTATAATTAAAGCTCAGTTCCACAACACCTGAATAAAAAAACTAGGCAAATTTTATCAAGTCTTAGCCTCACTGTCCCCGGAGAATGTCAATCGACTGCCAGAGGATATTTTTGAAGGACAAAACTGCAACAACCTAAAGACGGAAGTTATTGAGCTTTTCGAAATGAGCAAGCCCTAACTTTTCCACGGACCCATTGCACCATCCTCACTTACCGGCCGACCCTCACTGAATTTGGAAGAACTAAGGAGGACAGCACTTCAGGTAGGAGTCGGTGGAGATGTAGGGCGACATAAATTTGTTGAGTCCTGTTCGACAAAGGGCAATGACTGATTGTAAACGCGAGTGGGCAATTAATGTAATGCAGTGTAGTGTCTGCACCTGATTTCTCTGGGCCAATTAATAGTGCATATAATAATCGTGATTTTAATAATAGTGCATCTAGTAGTCGTGAATCTAATAATTATGCATTTAATGATCGTGCAGTTAATAATTGTGGATATAGAGATACTGTGAATAACGCAGTGAATTTGTCGTGGTCAGGGCATAATAACAGCGCCTATGAGCATAATATCCCGGTGGGCTTACGGCCATTTAGAAGGAAGCAAAAACTTATGTTGTGCCGCGCTAATATTTATTTAGGTAAAAAGGTAAAAACTTGTAAACCCTAGTGCAGGTGGCCCAAGAGAGGTGAGACTTTGCAAATGCAGCCTTCCTCTAGGCCATCTTCGCCGCTTCCGGCGGAAAACTAGCCAGGCATGCCATAGCTAGTATGGCCGCTGGCGTGCCATCTGTTTTCACGATCACGGCGAAAATATTCAATCAAAAATGCGAATTTTTAATAGACACGGGGGCGAGTGTGTGTATCGTACCTGCTAAACTGGTGCGATCAGGTGAAGTGCGTGAATCGGGAGTCAACATTCCCACTGCAAATGGCGGAAAAATTAAGGTGCACGGCGAGGTGCACGCGGATATTGCAATCCGAAGTTTCTAGCGTTCATTTGAGTGGTCGTTCGTAGTCGCCGATACCTCCTCTCCAATTTTGGAAATCGATTTCCTGAGGCATTTCGATTTCTTGGTGGATTGTGCGGGCAGCAAACTACAGGACCGGCAAATGGAGCCTGCCACAGCAGTGAAGATCTTCGACAAGCCTTCAGTTGCATTGCTAACTGGTGACCTCCTTAACCTATCCCTCCTCCCCGTGCCATCAAATCAAAGAATAGTTTGGGGCTCTGTATGGGCCTGCCTACGCTTAGCCATCACCACCCCTGCAGCAGTCAGTAGAACACACCATTAACACTGGCAGTGCCACGCCGACGTTCGCACAACATTGTACAGACCGTCCACAAACGGGATGTTGGAAGGGGCACATAGGACCTTCAAGGCTTCAATAATGGCCCGCCAACAAGGTTGGCTGGTGGCACTGCCAATAATCCTACTGGGCATTCGTGCCTTGCCTAACGATTCTGGTTTTTCCCCCACTATGGCAATGACTAGCACTACTTTATTATACCCGCAATCATTCATCAATGAACTAGCATCAACGATGGTTCAAATCAATTTCGGACAAGTATCGGAGGGCAACCTTCACTCGGTGCCAAAACCTTTTATGTCACAATCTCTGCAAGACACGTCATATGTGTGGGTGAGAATAGATCGCGTTCAAAAGTGCAGTAGTATGACATTACATTATATCAATACCATATTATATCTATGGGAGAGGACCAATAACTTGAAAGCAAACCGACAAAAGGGACGGAAAACCACGCGTTCAGATGGGCTGAGTCACGAGAGAGTGTAACGAGGTCAAGTAAATTATGGACAATGGCAAAGTTCAAGGTTATTTAAAGAGACATGTATAAAAATAGAATTTTATTTACACAAATAAAATTAATAAGAGAATTAAAGGGGAAAATTATCTCAGAGATTTAACGAGCCAAAATCACATCAATAAATGAAGGGGGGGGGGAGATAACTCAATTGGGTTACTGAAGGGGGTGGGGGTTGGCTTACGGATGTCTTCGGTACGTGAGGTGAGACTGCTCGGACTTCAAAGCGGGAGGTTGGAGTGATAACGGTTCTCCAAAAGCAAGGGGGGGGGGAGTCAATTCCGGTCCAGGGGAGAGTATTTTGGCTACCCGATATAAGGAGGGCTTCAACAGAAGTTGATGAAAGAAGTCGGAAAAATCACTCCGGGCGATCGTTCAGTGGAATTACCTCCTGGCTGGGGCTAATTCCAAATACACAAAATAGTCCAGCTGTCACTTAACTTTGTTGCTAGCACTTGACTTCGAACCATGGGGAAATCTTCTTGGTTCTGGCGAGACAGAGTTGAGAAGTCTCGCCAGAACCAAGAAATGCATATACATTTTCTTCCTCCAACATCGCTTAATACCATAATGTTGTACAAGTTTCCTTCTTATACGCTT
Source organism: Ceratothoa steindachneri (assembly GCA_963969495.1). Taxonomy (NCBI): domain Eukaryota; kingdom Metazoa; phylum Arthropoda; class Malacostraca; order Isopoda; family Cymothoidae; genus Ceratothoa; species Ceratothoa steindachneri. The sequence continues at coordinate 24,190,331 of OZ018333.1, forward strand.
TATCTCTTACACAGAAATGCAAGAGATTTATTTACAAAGGGAAATTCCCCTGTAGCGCGGTGTCTCGTCTCATACCTCGACAAAATAATCCCCTTAAACATTTAACGGGTTATGGCCGCGAGAGGAATGATTCTCAGAGTGGTAATAAAATGTCTAGCTGTGTTTTATTGAGGGGGTGACTACATAGGTACCTTGCTCCTATACTCGCAAATTCGCCCATAACATAGTTGCAGATGCAGTCCTGAGTTGGTATGGTATGCAATTTCTGATAAATAATCATATAAAGCAGTCGAAAAGAATGGAGGAAGAAATAAAAAGCAAAACAGGTAGGAAAGTAGAGATATAAAGAAACAGACATAGAAATGCAAAGAGACAAACGGAGGGGTAGGGAGAGAGAGAACTTTAGATACAGAAAGAGTGGTAGAGAGTGCCCTAGAGGGACAAGGAATAGGAATAGGAAACATAAACTTCATTAAAAAGGTGAATCGCCATTAATTCATACCTTCGGTACAACAAAATTCCTTTCTTTTTTTATAATTAATACACCACATGTCCAAACATGGCACAATGGCAATCCTTGATTTAATTTACTCTATGCAATAAATTCATGGATGTAAGGAAAAATTCTCCTCCCTTTTTACCCAAAACCATCCCTTGAGATTTGCCCATTGACCAACAAGAGAAATATCACGTCTAAGAGTCCCAAATTTTGAACTTAATGTTTGAAAAAACTCAATTCATCCCCAGTTACGTAATTCACTCTTATCGGTGCTACCTACCACCACATCTCAAAATTTCACGCTTCTTGCGGATACAACCTTCAAAACTTTTGATCTTCAGATGGTAGATGAGGGAGGGGGGTATTTGTGCTTATCTCCAAAACCTTCCTCTTTCATTGCATCTTCATTTTTGGTGTTGGTGCAACATCAAATTGGTTTTAGGGCGTTTGATCCTGGCGAAAATGATTTATTTTTGAAACTTTGAGAATTTGAAACGTCTGTTTTTGCTTAAATCTACGCTTAGGAAACATTGAGTTTAAAAGCGTTGGGATGTATAGAGACCGAGATGTTTTTCAAATTTAGGCGATTAAGAAAGCGTGGATTTTTATTATCCTTGTTTTGTTACATGAAGATTTAAAAGGTATGGATTTTTAAACATATGGCTGTTTAAAACTCAGTAAAGTTAGTAGAATCACAATAAAATAGCGACGCTCAGACATTTTTTGCCCAAATAATAAAAGCTTGAATAAATAATGCGAAGATTATTTGATAGCTGGCCCTAAATGAAGTATTGGAATTGGGCGTGGATTGACATTTTTGAGCCATTGCGGATTAAGATCGGCCAAGATTCCTCTAGGCATTAACTAGAATCTCTCGATTATGCCTTTTATCTTTGTACAGCTTCAAGTAAAGAAATTAAATCAAGGTAAACAGTTGTCCGGGCATTTCCATGAACATGGTTCAGTGTTGTTTACAGATGGACTTTAACTATACCATTCAAAGAATTATCAGTAATGATTATATAATTGAAATATCAGCCATACCTCATATTTCCTTCAACATTTTATCCAGATCTGTTAATTATGTAGTGAATTGTTCTGACTCTCTTAATGAAGCTTTAAAAAAATCCCTTGACCAAATGTACAGCAATTAATGATCAAGAATGGAAGTAAGGTATTTGTTCACCTAATGGTAGCAAAGTTACCATTGCTATTCTATTATTTGGATGATACATCTCTCCATACAATAGGAATTTAAAGTCATCTGTAACCTTTGGGGGTGATTGTGTTAAAGAGTATTTAGATATCTGCCATAGATATGAGTAATACCAAGTATCTTTTATTTCCACTAAAAATATTAAAAAATAGGGGGCTCAAGAAATGGAAGGGAATTAGGGGGGGTTATGGAGATACTGGCGAGTGGATGAAGGAAGGAAAAGAAAAGAAACTTCTGTGTTTATTCATCCACGATTCCTTCTGTGCTCTTTGATATCTTATACTTGTCTCGACGGCGCAATGAAACCGAGACTTAATCATGGTCTTTAATTAGGGATATCAATCTTTTTTTAAGTAACCTTAATTAAGGCAACTCTAGGGAAGACCAACGTTCCGTTATATATTAACTCCATATTTTTTATCTAATTCTAACGCTGTTTAAGAGCTGAGAGAGGCAAGAAGGCTTAGATGTTAAACTGCTTTTTAGGCATGACAATTATGCGTTTATGATGAACTCATTTTAACATGTGCGACAATTTTGTAATGTATGCAGCATTTGTGTCACTATATATGCATAATCATAAGAAGAAGAAGAAGAAAAAGAAGAAGACTAAGAAGAATAATAACGAAAAGAATTAGGTCTGCAAAAAATATACAATTCTTTGTTATTACTAGTAATATCTTACATTCAGAAAACTTTGGGATTCGGTGTATGGTGCCGCTTTAGCGTGATTCTGACCCTAATTTGATTCCTACGTGTGCATGTACCAGTGTGTTATCGTCACTCTTACCTGAAGACCTACAAAACAATCGAACGTTCTTTGTTATAAATCTCTCTATTTTAAAAAAATAAGCAAATGCTATAGAGTGTATATCGCAGATATGCCCTATATAGCACTTTCACTAATTCGCAACGCAAATTTCTAATTATGAGATTATGACGAAAACTAGAGTGGCATCCATCCTGTCATTGATAACTTGTTTTAAAAAACAAAATAATGGGGTTAGTTAGAGGGTTCAGGTAGCGTAGTTCTTCTGAGGTTAGGTGGGTGGTTTGTTGTAGTTTGTGTTTATTAAATTGTTGGATTTCATGTGCTGTTTTTCAGGCTTAAACAAACTAAACAAGAAGCATATTCTTCCTTTTGACTTTAGACTCATATAAATCGTATACTTGTCTACCAATAAAGTTATGATTAATGCCCCAAGGGCCAGATTCCTCGCGACAAAACTATTCTAATCCACAAAGAAAATGGAAGAAATTCATAGATTCTGAACACAATCCTCCTGATTAAATTCCTTTCTAAGACTTGCTTACTTGCTTAAGGAGGTCCATCGAATTCCGATGACGATATCTCTCCTCTCGTAATGGGTGGGGATGACTAGTGAAGTAGTTTGAGGACTAGCGTGGTGACTATATGTCTGATGAAGAAAGATAAGATCAGTTTTGGTTGTCCGGGTGACTTCTTTGATGGCTACAAAGTTCAATTCTGAGGCACACCTTCTCCCACATGTGGGGCATGCAATGCCCTTCCCTGGAGTGGGAAGATCTCCATTTTGCCGCTCATGCTTACTTTGGCACTGTTCCTCATGGACAATCACCCGAGATACCTCAAAGACTTCTACCGCTCAGTAACAGGTTTCCCTTCATGTGTCCATGTCGTTGGCAGGTTGCTCCAGGACGGATAGGTCCACTCCACACTTCTTGAGGGTTGTTTTGAGGTGATCTTTGAGGCACTTCTTTTGCCCTTCTACCCTGCGGCGACCAGTGACAAGTTCTCAATTGAGGAGAGTGCGGGGGCATTGCTTTTCTGCCATATGTTAGACATGGCCAACCCATCTATGCTGGCGCTGGATGATGAGGGCTTAAATGCTGATGCTATTTGTAGGCTCGATGAAGAATGGTCACATGAGGAAAGCAGTCTGCACAGACGATCCCAAGGATTCGTTGGATGCATCTGATGTGGAAATCCTCAATACCCTTGATGTGAGTCCGGTATACAGTCCAGGCTTCACAGCCATACAGGAGGGCAGAAATGCACACAGCCTTCTATACCGCGGCCTTGGTGGTGATGGTGATGTTGCGATTGAGGAAAATCCAACATTATAGTCGCCCAAAGGCGCTCATAGTGTTCGGATTCTGTTCTCTATTTCGTCATCAATGCGGGGATGAGGACAAGATGTTGTAAAGGTAGGCGAAGTTGTTGGTTTGGCTAATGGCATCCTCTCCAACCCTGAAAGCTGCGAGAGGAGGTTGGTCGTCCAGATCCTAGTGCTGGTGGAGAACCTCAGTCTCTCTGGCATTCATGACGAGCCCTGTACTGTTGTAAGTGTCACCAATAGTGTCAAGTATACCTTGCAGCCCTTAAGCTGAGTGAAAAATAAAGGCTGCGTGCTCAGTGTACTCTATGTCAAATAAAGTCGCAGTTCTGGTTTTCGTGATTGCTTGGAATCGTCGCGGATTATAAAGAGTACCATCCAAGCTGTATCGATAGGCGATGCCCTTCTCTAGTTAGAATCTATGCCGAGATAAATGTGTCACTGCTGCCATGTAGATGTTAAAAACGAACGGTGCAAGGACACACCCCTGTTTCACACCGACCTTGATCTCAACTGACTCTGACTCCAGGCCCCATACAACTACACGCGAAGACATTCTTGTGTGAAATTCTTTTAGGATATTCAAAAATTTCAGGTGATGCCAAAGACATTATTTTCTTTCTCTTTAAGTTTTTTTAATCATCTTTTGCCAAACAAGAACAAAAAATCATCTCTCTCGAAAATCTAACGAACAAAGGAGATAAAAAATCGAAAGGTTATAAGAAAAGGTTGATTCTTACGACGCTTATGAAAGACGAGATACGATTATATTCTCCGGCAATATACCTGAAACTACCAATAATGAAAACTGCAGCAATATCATCCGCAAACTTATTGAAGATAACTGCCACATACAAATGCAAGAAGCTGACATCTCTGGTGCTCATCGTCTAGGTCTCAAGCCTAAAGTACAAGGTCCCGACAAAAGAAACATAATTCTGAAGTTGCGCAGAAGTGATCTGGAGCGTGATATCTTCTCAGCATGCAAAGAATTCAAACCTTCATTCTATGTAAACGAACAACTGACTCCAAATCGCAACAAAATCTTTTTTGTCCTCCGCCAAGCTAAAAAGAAATTCTCCACAAAGATAGCAGGCTGTACTACCAGAGATGGATTCATCAACGTTTTTCTGCCATCACCCTCCGGTCGCCGTGACCTACGTATAGTTATCAATACCCGAGCTGCCCCCCCCCAAAAAAAAATTTCTGTCGGAACACCTTAATTCGACGCTTGCAGACTTTAATGGTAAGAATCTCTGGAACGATCAGTAATAATATCTTCGGCGATATTACTGTTTTAGATAAAAACAAAACAAAAAAAAAACATGTTTTGACCTAGCATTCACTTACTTTGTTTTCAATTGTATTACATACTTTATTCCTTTTTCTCTTATTAAAGATATCATAAAAATAGTATTTTAACTGTTTATAGATATTTTATACGAAATTTCAATTTGTAACCTTTAATTTTTAGATTCCAATAGAACTACCTTTATGTTTGAACAACTCGATCACTTCAATAATATCGATCCAGACATAAACCATTTTGATGAATTATATCCAAATTTTCATGAAAATAACGTAAGAAACCAATACTATGATTGTAATAAATTTAACACTACATTTTCATTTGAAAAAACAGACCTGTCCATTTTAAATCTTAATATTCGATCTTTGCACGCAAACATTGATGAATTTTCAATATTTTTGTCAACACTTAATTATAAATTTTCCGTTTTGGCATTCACCGAGAGCTGGCTAACAAATAATAATAAACATCTTATCAGTGTCCCAAATTATATCTCTTTTCATTCACTACGCGACGTAAACAAGATAGGGGAAGGTATAAGCGTGTATATATCTGACAGACTCAATACTAAAAAAGTTGACAAAATTAGTATTTCTTATAACTATATTGAAACTTTATTAATCGAAGTAAAATCAAATGGTAAAACAATAATCATTGAAACCGTATATAGACCTCCTTCTGGTGACCCAAATATGTTTATAGATAAGATTACTGAATTAATCAATTACTTCAATGTTACAAACTATGACGACATAATAATTACAGGAGATTTTAACTTCGATCTATTAAACTTTGAAAACCACGCATCAACTCAGTCCTTCCTCAATACTTTTTATTCTCATTCCTTACTTCCAATTATAAAAAACCGACAAGAATAACCCAAAACTCAGCAACAATAATGGACAATAGTTTCAGAGTTCACCCCGAAAATTACTCTTCCGGTATTCTCCTTTGTGACATATCGGACCATCTTCCTATATTCATGATCCAAAAGTCTTTTTTCAACTCGAACAATATTATTCAAAACCGTACAATAACCTACCGCATAATTAACGAAAATACCTTATCAAACTTCTATAACTATGATCTAAATCAGAATCTATATGAAATTTCCGATATAAATGACATCGATTCTGATACCCAAGAGTTAATTTCAAGGCTAGACGATGCTTTTAAACTTAATTGTCCTCTAAAATCTAAAACCATATCATATAAACACAAAACAAAACCTTGGATAACAAACGCAATTATAAATAACATCAAAAAACGTCAAAAATACTTTTCTCTTTATAAGCTTAGTCAAATTCCAGAACATACATATAAAAATTTTCGGAATCAAGTTACTAACCAAATTAAAATAGCCAAGAAAAATTATTACCATGAAAGATTTAATCAAACGAAAAACAATATAAAACAAACTTGGAAATTAATCAATTCTGTGATAAAACCTGAAATTACTAAAGGAACAAACCAAATTAAACAAATTATCATTAACTGTAAACCAGTTGATGATAATAAGGAAAAAGCGAATGAATTCAATAAATTTTTTGTCAACGTAGGAAAAAAAATCTCAGACTCCTGCAAAATAGTCGATAAATCTTTTCTTTCGTATTTTAATGAGATTAATGTACTAAATTCCTTGTTCTTTTCTCCTGTAAGCGTAGCTGATATAAAAAAAATCATTAGTTCACTAAAAAATAAAAAATCACGTATTAATTAAATCTCCACTAAAATTTTAAAATACATCTCTGATATAGTTGCTCCAATTTTAGCATCAATAATTAATAAATCATTTACGCAGGGTATATTCCCCAGTGTATTAAAAGTTGCTCGGGTAACACCGTTACCAAAGGCCGGCGACCTCACAAACGTCAGCAATTACCGCCCTATTTCATGTCTAACAATGTTCAGTAAAAATTTTTAAAAAATAGCATTCAATAAACTTTATAAATTTCTGGAATCTAATTCACTGTTGTGTAAACACCAATATGGTTTTAGACGTCATAAATCAACGATTGACGCGATAATTAATTACTTTCAATATTTATATGATAACATTGAAAAGGGCCACATTGTATTCTCAATTTTTCTCGATTTTTAAAAAAGCTTTCGATTGTGTCAACCATAATATTCTACTGTCAAAATTAGCTATGTACGGAATTAGAGGCAACTGTCAAAATTGGGTGTAAATCATATTTAATTGAAAGAAAGCAATTTGTATCCGTCAATGGTCATGACTCATCCCACCTTAATATTACAACTGGGGTCCCACAAGGCTCCGTGCTAGGGCCACTGTTATTTTTAATCTATATTAATGATATTGTTAAATCATCTTCTCTGTTTAAATTTATATTATTCGCGGATGATAGTGCCTTATCAACTCCCTTGCCATATGACAAACCGAGCAACATTGCATCTACAATAAATAAAGAACTCGAAAATGTCTTCTTGTGGCTTAATGTTAATAAACTATCAATAAATGTAGATAAAACCAAATATATTCTTTGCTCTTACAAAAAATCTATTGAATTGCCCCATATTAAAATGGGCGACGGAATAATCTATGAAACTACTTATATCAAATTCCTAGGCATCTTTATTGACAAAAATCTGAGTTTTAAACAACATATTACGCATATTTCAACAAAACTATCAAAATCGATTGGAATATTATATAAATTAAATAAATTTCGTCCTAAATCTATTTTCCACTCTTTATATATGACAATGGTGCAACCTTACTTGACATATGGCATAGAGAGTTGGTTTGGAAAATATCAAAATTATCTCAATAAATTAGTCATATTACAGAAAAAAGCAATTCGAGCCATCCATCAACTTGACTACAATGAGCACACTAATCGATATTTTAAAGAATCCAGAATTCTAAAATTAAATGATCTCTTTGTTTTTCAAACATCCTTATTCCTTTATAAAACAATAAAGTGTTCCTATAATAATTATATATTTAATATGTTACAAATAGCTGATAATACCCATAATCACCAAACCCGCAATAGAACAAAATTTATTTCACCCTTGTATTCAAAATCAAAATCACAATGTAGCTTTCTGTACAAATCTATCAAAATATGGAATGGCTTCAAAGACAATATCAAATCCCAAACCAATTTAGCTCAATTCAAAAAAGCTCTTAAAAGCAATATAATTTCGGCTTACTAAATTTCTATTCAGTTTTTGTTATTGTGTATTTATTTGTTACCGCACACTATTATACTGTGTACTATTACTTTGATTTATACATTATAAATATGTTATTTTTTATATAAGACTGTTGACTATGTTAACTACAGATCTTTTGAAATAATCTCTGGAAATAAAATAGTTTTTTAATTTATCTCAAAATTTAAATAATATAATTATTCGTTATTTGCAATCTTTACGATGGTTAGGTTCTCAAATGTATACTAAGTTTTTTATATTTTTATAAACATGAAGGGATTTTATTCTTATAATTTTATGCTTAGTCTTAAGTTTTAAGTTTCTGCCCCAAAAGTCACTGACTTATTTTGGGCCCATAACTAATCTTTGTATGTATATACATATATACGAGTATGTATAAGTACTTATTGTAACTTATCATTAAGATTTAAAATGTAATATGTTTATACTGTACATTGGATTAATATGGAATAAATAAATAAATAAATAAATAAATAAATCTATAAGTAAGGCCAGTTTACCGTATCAAAGGCCTTTGTGAGGTTAACGAAAGCAGCATACAAGTCTTTATGTTGTTCCCTGTACTTTTCTTGCATAAGCCGGGCCACCTAGATCCTATCTGTGGTGCTCCTCTCCCTGAGGAAGCCAAATTGTGCTCCTGGTAGCAGTACCTCAGCTAAGAGAAAAAAAGGCTGGTTAGCATGATCTTACTTAGGATTTTCCAGCTAAAGAGAGAAGGGAGATCCCTCTGAAATTCCCGCAGATGGACTTGTCCCCATTTCTCTTGTAAATGGTAACGATGTTTGCATCCTTCTATTGTTGAGGGAGACGTTCTACTTCTCATAGGTTTCAGATGAACATGTATTGTCTATGGAGAAGGTATCCTTCCTACTTAAAGACCTTACTGGGGATGCCGTCAGGTCCTGTCGCTTTGTTATTTTTGAGCGTCTTGATACCTCTTATAGTTTCATCTAAGGTTGGAGTGAAGTCTATTTCATTTAATGGAGGAAGGTGGGGGACACAGCTGATTGCCTCAGGGTCTGCTGGATTTATATGTTTCAAGAGTTCGCCGAGGTGCTCAGTCCAGCGAGTCAAGATGACCTGACGGTCCTTTATAAGTGTTTGGCCGTCCTTAGACCTCGCATGTACCGTGAAAACTCTAGTTAGACCGTATATTGCTATGTCAGCGTTATAGAATCCATGGAGAACGTGGTCATCAGGGAGGCGCTGGATTTCACATGCCTTGGCAAACTCCTATTCATTCTCCATTTACTCAATCTTCCCGTGCACACGATGCAGGGGAAGATGGGTTTCTTATAAGAGCATCATGTGCTGCATCATTTCTGTGTAATAGCTGATGGATTTCAGGAGAATTGTCGCCAAAACAATTTTGCTGTCGTCTTTGAGTGTCAAACTGTTCCATTCGTCTGTTGGAGAGTAGTTTTTTGTTGGATTAGGTTCAACTGTGTGAGTCGGGGTAGCTCCGGCCAGGGCACTCGCACGCTCCTGACACAGGTCTTGGCGTTTCGCAGGGTCCCGGAGGTCATCACGGTTCATTTGTCTCCTTCCACCTCAATGCGGACAGGTATTCGTATCTTAAGGAGGAAAATGGAGCGGCCTAGTCGGTGATCAGTCCAACATCCTGCGCCGCGTTGTATCCTCGCGATGGGTACATCTTTGTGATAGAACGGTCTAAGGCCGCTTAATTTCAGCCGCTATCACATGTTTAGAAACACATGGCTACCCACGTGCATCTGCAAGAGGAAGCAGAGTGCGTTATCGCCCACCTTAGCCAATATTTAATCAAGGAGGTTCATTCCCCCGTTTTGCCTCCATACGTCGATCTCGCCAGATTGAGTTAGGCTTATGGGCAGATAAGGTATTTTCCCAGGCGCAACTGGAGCATTTTCCCGAAACCTCCCACTCAATTATCCCCTACGCCAAGGGGATGGCTTCGACTATATATATATAAGCTTTCCCGATTAAAGCAGATAAGATCAGATCCAGATTATATTCTCGAGGCATCACGCCCATCCGGTTTTCCTTTTGCACCTCGAGATCAACCATTATTGCCCAGAAGAGGACAATATCCCTTGAGTGCCAAGGTTTGTGCCGTCGAGTTGCCAAGTCAATAAGGCCTCTTCCTGTTGTTCAGAAAGAGAACAACGTTATAACAGCCATTGTTCTTTGAGCTTGTTGACAAGAAACGGTTCTTCCCCTCCCCCCTGTTGTTCAGAAAGAGAACAACGTTAGAAGAGCCATTGTTATTTGAGCCTGTTGACAAGAAACCCTTATCACACTCCCCCCCCTGTTGTTCAGAAAGAGAACAACGTTAGAACAGCCATTGTTCTTTGAGCCCGTTGATAAGAGACGGTTCTCACCCCCCTGTTGTTCAGAAAGAGAAAAACGTTAAAACAGCTACTGTTATTCAAGCATGTTCGTCAAGAAACGGTTCTTATTCCTAAGACATCACGTCAGGATAATTTAATTCCCCCCCTTTTTTAACGTTCTTCAAGAGAACGATTGGTTTCAACGATAGCCTCCATTTTTCATCTAGAAGATCCATAATTTGCTGTCACAAAGATAGCTCGTACCTCCGAGCCCCCACTTCGCTCTCACTCTTCGAAGACAGTCCTTCCCCTTCGCTAAGGACAACCCCCCAAAGAACCCTTCTGCTGGTAATCACCAGTGGACCGAAGATTCCTTCGCATCGTCTTCCTCTGCACAACAACTTTGTAATTACTTAAGCTGAGCATTACCTTTAATTATCTAACCTTTTATCAACGCTACCCTGTGCTTTAAATGGTTTAGCAAACCATCCCCCTCCCTTTAATTTTTATTTGTTTACCTTTTTAAATCTCTCCAAATCTTAATCCTCGGATTAGTCAGATTTTCCCACGACCCTTTCCATTCTCCGTCTATGTAAACATTTTCTTTGTGTGTTGTTGATAGTTTAATTAATAAAACTCTATTTTATTACTGATAGCCATATTATTATCCTTGAGCTCAGTTCCACTTCTTAAGCATATTGAAGATAAATAACCTCGGTCAATCAGATTACCACGCACTCGAAATATTAGAATAATTCCCTCAACGAATAGTTATATATGGTATATCGTCGAGAGCCTATTCTACGACTATCTTGTAGATCGCTACGTCTAACAATAACGTGATTTATCATCTGCCAGTTCTTAGATCTGGGGTCCATCCAAGTTGTCTTCAATTTATTGGGGAGTTGAAAAGTAGTATATGTGATTGTAAGGTCATGTTTAGTACACAAGTTTAAACGGATGATATTGGAGTTGGAAGATCCCACGCCATATTTGCCGATAATGCCACCCTAGATGATATAGTTGGAGCCAATCCTGGTGTTGAAATCACCAAGTAGGATGATTTTCTCTGTTCTAGGAATGGTAAGAAGTGTATAGTCAAGTAGCTCATAAAACAGCAATCAAATACTGAAGTGATTTGATCTTCTGTTTGTATGTGTTATACTGTAGTGTGAGTAGTTATATGCATAAAGATAGTAGGCCTGACCAATAGTGTTTCTGGGCAAGAGCTTTCTCAGAAGTGAATGTTCGTTGCTGTGTGTTCGAGTTAAAAAGAGACAGCAAATCAGAAATTCTCAATCAAAGGAATCTATGGAAGTATAAGTAAATCGTAAGAAAAGGATAATAAAGACGGGAAAAAGTTTTGCAAATGTTTATAAGCGATTTCAGTCTAGCAGATTCACCTTAATGAACAGATAGAACGAACTGGTTTGTTGCGATTTAGAAGGAAGTTGTTTGAACAAAGGAAATTTCAATGATCGTTCAACAATATTTAACACGAAAAAGATAATGTATTAGACTGTGTGTATGTTTGTGTAAATCGGTTACCATATATATATATATATATATATATATATATATATATATATATATATATATATATATATATATATAAAGTAAAAGCAAATACAGGTTCTAGAAGCATTAACAACTACTTTCTGACTTTCGCATTATTTAATTTCTGCTTTTTATAAACCTTTTAAAAGCAGAAAGAAAGATGCTGAATCATTTTACTTCAGAATCTTAAGCCACTATGGAATTTCTTCATTTCACCTTCTGTTGCTCTTTTTGATCTTTGTCTTCCTTTGTCCCTTAAAAATGTCCTGTTTCTTTGTTCATGTGCTAATTTACTTCATATTTCTATTTCTCTTGTATAAATATATATATATATATATATATATATATATATATATATATATATATATATATATATATATATATATATATACACATGATTCCATGCACATACATATTTCAATACCGAAAGTGAGTTGTTGTCATTACTTCTAGAATTTTTCTCCCTTATGGAATAATTAAATTAATAATTGTACTTTCTCACTACTTCATTAATCACTGCAATCTATTTCTTTTTATTTATCATTGCCTACTTACTGCTTGTTTCCATAATAGTATTTAATTAGTTATGTTTCGTGAGTAAATGGAAGATCCTCTGGCAAGAGATGTGCGACCGTTACCACTGAGACTCGATTGCCGAGGAAGGGAACGAGGCCTTGCCCCTTCTGTGATACGATTCAGGTAACCTCTTGACCTGAAGCGACAGAGGAGGGATTTGGATGGACAGTTGTTAATATTTTTAGTTGTCAGTTAAACAATTCCTGACCGGTTCTTCAAGAGGGAAAGTAGAAGGATTTTTCTTGTCCGTCGATTCATCATTCATTTTTATACCCAGGATTTCGATCTTTATTAATGCAGTATTATATTAAAAACTTAAGTCCTTTTATAGACCCTATTTGCTTGCGTTTACCAGTCGTCATTTTTTGATATTTGCTGTAATAATTTCAAGGAATGTCGTTTAATAATTTAGAGTAAATTTGAGTTTACAAACTGTTGGTATCTACGAATTTACCCGCACTTAATTGGAGCAGAATTGAGTTCGCTCTTTGGAGTTTCCTGAATGAAGGCACATCTTTTCGTCCTTTAAATTTAATTTATCTTCTACTTAACTTTCAAAGAGGTTTTGCATCAATAAACTTGAATTCAGGTAGTTTAGAAGTGTTTTTGGTGTGCAAATTTGGCCGACATCTAGTTTTCCCGGTTGGCTCATATCCAATTTATTTTATAGCTGTAAAGGTAAAAAAAACTTCTGAATTCTTTTGTATTACAGAAAAAAGAATCGTCAGAGCTCATTTTTCTCCATCTAAATCTTTATTTAATATTTTCATTTCTTTTTTTCATATTATAGCTATTTCCTCCTGATAAAGATTAAATTTGAAAATGTATTTTACAAATAACTTCGATCAAACTTAAGAATATACCAAAAAATAAGATAAAAAAGCATCTGAACTTCACGAATTGTAATTCGTTTTCATTAACAAAAATTCAAAACCTTCCATAATCATATGTATTTATTTATTCTCAACTTCACCATTTTGTAGTTTCAAACGGGAACGGAATTTTGAAATAAGTTGAATAAAAACTCAAAATAGAAGTACCGAGGTCAGAATCAAACGAGAAGAACAAATGTCTATTTTAATTCAAACCCTCTAAAAAATCACGTTCTTAAAATCTAGTGTTTATATAGATGGATAATGTGAACATAGATAGGCTATTATAAACCGGTAATCCAAAGGTTTTGTTGATCAATGTACATATCTTAAGAATATTATCCCTTCACCTAACTGGCCATTTATTTCTCTAAACCTTTATTCTGATTTTTTTAAATAATTTCTCTAATTTGTACAATTTAAAAAATTAAACCTTTAAAAACCTGAATCTTTGCTTTACTGTAAATGATCCGAGAGTCTCGAAGGGTTAATTAATTGAGGTGGTCGACGTATTGAAGCGCAGTTTTCATTCTCTGTAGACACTCACCGTTACAGCTGTGCCAAGGACACCAAGCGAGCGGGATTTTGCCTTTATTATCAAGAGCAGCAGCAGCAGCAGCATTAAACAGCTTCTTACAAAGTTAGGTTTGGCTCGCATCATCACTACACATTAATGCAGTGCTCGTGACAACAATCGAGTACACATCGTTTCAAGTCAACCTCCTCTCTCCGGGCTTAGTCGTCTTCTTCCAAAACGCCCCGATGAAGACTATTCTCCCGATAATAATAATGACAACAGGAGAGAGAAGTTTGGCGCTTTCATGGGATTAGTTTACAGAGACGCCCTTTCAAACCCAGGGTCGCCGCGTATTTCTGGTATCAGAGAAATCATATTTAGTTTCCTAATAGAAAGAGGATGAGAGCCAATTAACTCAGCAATGACATTTAGGGACATTCTACGACGCGCAACTACCAATATGTTAATAGTATTTTTAGTTTCTTAATAAAAATGAAAGTAATCCAGAAATAGCTGGAATTTTCCATTTTTTCTGATTAAACTTAGGAGGTCTCTACGACCCGCAGCTGACACTAGGTGATCTTATTCTGATCCACGTCTCCTTTATCCTCCTAATTGATTTCCCCATAAGGAAAAGTGCGTGTGATTGGCTCCTCTCATAAAAGATGCGTGACCGTTTCACGGAGAGTCTTCTCTAGGCTACTCACGCTAAGCATCTTTTACACATTTTCACGTAGACTAACTTCACCACTTTATTGGATAATTTTGCAATTTGAGCTCAAGTTCCACGTTGTTCTCTCGTTTAAAATATAAATATGGATAATTAAATTTTCCAAACAATTTAACTGTTAAAAACTCCTTTCACTTTTCGTGTACAATTCTCCCTTTACAGGTAGGAGCCGTCTTTCTCGTACTGATAGTTTCATGTAGTTTGCATCTTTTTTTTTTCTTCCACAGATTTTATCCCTCTAGCTGCATTACCTCTCCAATTATACGCTATCACACTTCTACCCAAATACTTATTAGGCCTCTTTGTAATTACTTTCATCACACCATTCTTCGTACAAGCTGTGTCTGATGATAAGTTGTGACTGAGCTTCGTTTACGCGGTGATGATGGAAATAACAACCACTTTCTTCATCAATAACACCCCTCTTCCTCTTAATGGTAACACTGAAAATTGTGTGCGAATGACTATGAGGCAACTTTTTCTACAATCAATCTGGGAAGATGATTGGAGTGGTCTTGATTTCCTGAGCGATGTCAAAGTGAGAAAAATAGAAATGGAAAAATACAAAAGGCCTTATGAGAGTACTCCTTAATGACCTTCACAAATGTACTTGCTTTTCTTTAAGTACGATATTGTAAATATTATGGTTGTACTCATGATTTTCTAATTATGTGCCCCTTCAAATCTTATAAAAGTACACGAGGTAAAAGGAAGTAAAAGTTGGAATAACAAAGGATGATAGATGACCGTCTCCTTTGAAAGATCGCGATACGACCCTCACATCTATCCATGACCCACTCGCTAGAATACAGAGACAGTCACAACTAAATAAGCAAACAGACGGCAGAAATGAGGAATGAATGACGGGATACTGCCGGTAAGGGGACTGATCTGAGAGAGGAATGGCCGTGCAGGGGCTAAAATGTGGAGATTCTTTGACCAAAGACTCCAAAACTCCCTTTTTTCCTTCCATGAACCTCTGGCTATATATCTTTGTCTGAAAAACGCTTCGTTGCTATTGTGCTCTAAATTCTAGAAAAGACACGCTCTTCTTTCTCCTTCAGAGATAGCCCCTCTTTCCATGCATTATTCAGAGATATCCAGACTTCTGCACTTTCTTTAGAGATAGTCGCTCTTTTTGTGTCTCCTTCAATGAAAGCCACTTTTTCTCTGCCTCCTTCAGAGTTAGCCACTCTTTCTATGCCTCACTCAGAAATAGCCAATCCTCCATAACCTTATATTTTAAGAACGAGATTTTTTAAAGATTTGAATAAGATTGTTTTTTTTCGTTCGGTTGTCACCGAAGTATATTTAATTTTGTTATCAAAGTTATTTCTAATAATTCTTTTATAATATCAAAAAATAAAATGGTAAAGTTAAGAAATAAATATAAGTATCGAATTTTTGTGACTTTTTTAAAAGTAAAAGAATTACAAATGTTGAAGTTCAGAAAATTTATTAAAATTTTGGCATGGAAATTATTATAGCAAATTTAGATGGAGAAAGAGAAGAATGATGATACGCCGTAGGCCAGAAACCTAAAGTCTGCCAGCGAAGCGCAAGCTCCTTTTGTAAGGAGTGTTGGAGCTGCTCCTATTGTCATTCTATGCATCATTCAGAGATACCCACTGTTTCTGCGCTTTCTTTAGAGAGAGCCACTCTCTCTCACTCTTTCAATGGAGGCCTATTTTTCTGTGCCTCCTTCAATGAAAGCCTATTTGTCTGTGCCTTCTTCAGAGATAGCCACTCTTTCTACATTGATCACATTTAACATAAAGAGTACTCAAGATTTCACAGTGTAATGACCATTACTTGATGAGTACTGAAAAGCCCACCAAGTTAATTAGAGAGTAAAACTCGAGAAAGGTTAGAATATAGTATTACTGCAGAATTCGGGAGTACTGGGAAGTACATGGAGGAGCCTATGCAAATAACTATAATAAGAGTACTAGATTACGAGAAGAGAAATAGAGAGAACAATAACAGACACTTCAACTGCAGGAGTACTACCATGCTAGGTAGTTGTAGACTAAAAGAATTATGTTAGTAGTACATTCTGTGTACTCGATATCCATGATTGCAGAAATGAAACCAGATTAATTAGGTCACATAAAGATTACAAGTGAAGTACTCAGGAGTACAACCATTGTTGAAAAGATTTGTGACTGACGATCTGCGATCAGCTACTGATTCTTAAATAGATGAGGCAGAAGCGTGCGGCTGCAGGTCCTGACTTGTCATAACTTGTCCTAACACCTCCACAAATAGCCTTTTCCCTTCCTCCGTTTTGCCCTACCAATTCGCAAAACCTATTGACCGCCCCTCGTATAAGATGTAAACTATATCTATTGTATATTTCACCTACCCATAGTGTATCTATGTGTTACAACCAAGCGATTAACATCCCAAGAACCAAGCATCTATCAATGGAGACATTTGTTTTCTCAACATTGACAAGTTATAGGGAAAGGCCAAGGAAGAAAAGGCTTTAAGTTTATGAACCACCAAAGCCTCCGGTATCAAAGAACTGGCAACCTTCTCTCAACACTCGTTGAAAAGGATTGATCCAAGAGACCGTGTTTCTCCCGAGAGAGACCATCGACAAAAACCCATTCATAAACACGAGTATTTAGTTCATGACATAATCTCGTACCCTACCATACTTTCCTTAGTTGCCCTGAAGATGTACCCTTCCTTCCCTTTCGTTACCCTTAAATGCCCCTTTAACTCCAATATGAGGATTGAAATTTTTTTCCAAAAATGTCATTGTCAGTTAAAATTTAAACAAAAACTGAACTTTTGATAAAAAGGTGATTCATTGCTTAAATAATATTAATTTTGCCTTTCAATTATATGTTTTGCTCCACTTTTTTCATTTGCTATTTATCTGTAGATATTTGGTGCTGTTTTATTTGATTTAATGATGTGTTTCTTATGTTTTATTTCTACAAACATTTGTGTACAAAATAAAAGAAATGTTATCGAGTAAGTTAAATTATCGATATTTTCTCTAGAGTGTAAATTATTAGTAATTCTAGAATTGGAATTGTTATTACGGAATCCATTTAACACGAATTGAGTAAAGTATAAGGGAGCGTTACTATTTAGTTATGAAAATTATTTTCTGGAGGTTGTTGAGAATAGGATTATAAATCAATTAGATAAAAAATATAATACGATTTTTTTATTTTCTCTTATAAGAAAATCATAATTAGATGTCTTTGCTAAAAAAAAGAAAATTAGTTAACTTGAGATCTTATTAAGTTTATTATATTTTTA
The DNA here is from genome assembly GCA_963969495.1 of Ceratothoa steindachneri. Classification (NCBI taxonomy): domain Eukaryota; kingdom Metazoa; phylum Arthropoda; class Malacostraca; order Isopoda; family Cymothoidae; genus Ceratothoa; species Ceratothoa steindachneri. The sequence goes on from OZ018333.1 coordinate 24,208,495, forward strand.
ATTAAATACGCGGAAAAAAAAATCGGCCTGGCTTTATTCCCCTATCACCCCCTCTCCTCACCTAAGCCAAAAGATGTGTTTAGAGTTTGAAGAAGAATTTCTTCCTTCAAACATTAGTCTGTTTGTGCACACATGACTTTTAATGATAGAATTACTCGTGTGTATTTATATGAAGATCTTACTCTACTATGAGCTTACCTTTACTTACGCTAGCAGCAACCATCCAATATACGGAGAGGTCCTCAATCCCTCGTCCAGGTTGGAATTCAGTACCTATAATAAAAAATAATACGAACGCATAGGACAGATTTCTGAATACCTAAACCTTTACAGTTTTGTGAAAGTCGAGTGTAATAAATTCGACCAAAACGCCGTCTTTTGTGATGAAGCGAGGAAGCCACTAGTCGATCCAATCCAAACACTAATTAATCCGCGGTTTTTCTGGGGATGCTTGAATTGCATAAGATATTCAGGACCACCCTGTACTCTAAAGGCCTCACTAATCAGTCGATCGCTCGTTTGCCATTTTCCTTAATGTAATGGTTGTATTGGTATTGGAAGGGTTCTTTTACTCTATTCATCCAGTCTGATTCCTCTCAGCGGGGAACTATAGCGTAATAGAGAATACGACGTGCTCAGATACGTTAAGCACCGCAATGTGAACCACCTTACCATCGACCTTAGGCTCCATCAAAGCTATAGACCATAGGAATGTTCTTATTCTATAAGAATAATGTTTCCCCATAGGTTACTAATAGTAGTAGACTCTTGAAAGGGATCGAGACCCCTAATTTATTTATTTATTTTTATCCTTTAGCACCGCTGGTTTCATAGGATCTTTTCCTGTAGATTTTATAGGAGTTTAGGTGCTTCACGCGGTAGGACTTAGCGCTTGGTTCGAAAAAGGGCCTTTAGTGCAAGAGAGCTCGAATTAGGGCGCAGTCGAGAGAGGGAGAGAATTTCAACCTTTCGATGACCTTAACATGCGAACAAATAGAGAACGAACAAATAAATCGAAAGAAGAAAATGTTTCTTAACCTGTCTCTTGTTATATCACGCAAATGGCCGTGGCTTATCTCTCTCTCGTGACGTAGCTTTTCCACTGCAGCTCCTGCCATGTGTGTCTACGAGCTTCGTGGCATGCCGTTGATTGTGCGAGGTTGTATCAATACCTATTAAAAGTAGCGCTAAAGACGGTTTGTATTTACCGATCATGATCTGGAAGATAAAAAGGGTATTGGGAATATAATCAGTGCTCGTATTTGTTTTAAGTAAATGAATTTCTAAATAAAGTTGTAGCTACCTTAAATATTTGATCAGTGCAACCATATTCTATGCCTTCAACTATGGACTTTGCTTTTCAGGATTCTATAATTCTATAAATTTTCTAAAAATTCATTTATATTTGATTCGGTACCAGAAATTATTAATAAACATTCATTTATTATTCCACAATTTTTAAAAAGTCAGTTTAATGATTTACATAATTTGGGTTTTCATTATCATTAGTATACTTGCTGATCGTTCATTTTAAATGATTGTTCAATTTACGCTCACATAATTATCACTAATCCCTCTCATCCTCTTGAAATGTTAGGTGCAAAATTAATAATGATTGCTTTCTCGAATCTTGCAATTTTCTGCTCATTTATTTTCAATCCATGAAATCCATAAGTCCGCGCTCAATCATTCAAATATTCCTTTCAATAATTTATCTTCTCCCAAGCCCGGGTTTATTAGAGATCGGAACCAGAACTCATCCATTTTAACATCCCTTAATTTATCCGATTTATCTATTTCAAGATAAAATGGACTCAATGGTTGTGATATATAATATATGTATATAAATGAATAAATGCTCTTTGGATTCATAAAAAAAATTCTGAATAAATTTCCCATCAGCAAACTCGACCCCTTTTGCTTAATAATAATAAGTTTCCTCATGAAACTGACCGCTCCGGCCAGTAGGTCATTATTGTCCAACTGGTGTCATCCTTTTCGACGTTGTTCAGAAATCTCTTAAGACAACGAAATCTAAAGAAATCGAAACGAAGTGATTTGCTATCACAGAGGTGTCATATCCACTAAAATACAGAAATGATTCCATAACTCGCAAGGCAAGAAAAGAGGTAAAAATATAAAAAAACTGAAATAGTAGGAAACAGAAAGTTGGCAAGATCCAAAAGAGTACAAGGACATTTAAGGGATTCGTCTGCGATAGAGGTTAAATTTATTTTGGGCAATTTATTCTGCCATTATTGTGACATTCTGACAAAGAGAAGAACGTTGCCTGATATAATTTTCCTATTTACTTTAACAGAAATTATCGTTTAGCTTTATATACTTTATATTCCCACATTAAGACATCTTTTCCACAAAATATCTAGGAACGTTTTTCCTGCATACAAATTGTTTCGACTTGTTAGAACAAAGAGTCTGTTAGTCGCGTCAGTCAATTCTTTTCACAAACAAAATTCTTCTATTTGAAGGACTTTCCTTTGTTCATTGTTATTTTTTAAAAATATTTTAACTAAATCCATTATAGCTAACATTGTTTTGTATCTACCTTTCCAGCACCAATTCTCAAACAGTACTTACGAGTACCTTAAAATCAAAACTTTTTCAACTCGTTGGCATCTCACTTCAACTCGCATTGTTATGTAAGTCGATTCACGCTTGATACTCGTTTTGAGTTCATATGAAAATAAACTGGAGACAATTATTGGTCATTTTCTAACTGACTATTTCTGGATCCCTTTATCTTTACTAATAAAGTGAAATACTAGTAAGGTATTGGTAGCTGTGCGTCGAAGAAAGTCCCTAAGTATCACTGTCGTAGAATGACCCTTGGTTTTGATCACTATACTCTTTGACACCCTTTTAGTATTTGTATGCTTTAAGGGGCGTGAGTTACTTCTATGATGAAGTAGGCTTTGTTCTAAGAGTGCTAATTCAGTGGTTTAGTTCTTAAGGAAGAGCTATTTAAAACACATAAGGATACAAGGAAACACCAGATATCTACCAAAATAAACATGTATTTTAAATGAAACACTTAACTATAACAAACCAACAGTTAACACATTTCTATCTTTGGCATCAAAGATCTTTCAATGACAAAAAATAAACAATTAGGCTTCCCGTAAACATACCAATTGCCGATTAGTATTTTTTTTATCGCGACTCTATTTGATTAGCGTTAAACATTAAATTAACGTACTCTCGTCTACAAACCCATATGACCTAGGTTCAAGAACAAGGGTTTCTACTCTCCTTTAAAACTTGGGACGTACTAAACTTCCACTATCGCAATAGAGATATAAATGTTATTTTTAACTTATAGGTAGGTATTAGGGATTGCCGGATGTCGCTGGAAGACTTATCTCTTGCTTTGCAGTGTTGTGGCCGCTAGTTGAATTTTCGGGGAGGGATTGCTTGTCGCCTGTGGCGGGGGCTGATTCTTCAACGTAATTAAAGAACGGGAGCTCGTTGGGGCTGGGTTCTTCTCCTCTCACTATTACGGAGCTTGAGATGTGAGAGTCGCTCGAGTGTGAGCGGCTTTGCTTTTGTTAAGTCGGACTTCTTTGCAGACTGAAAAGGCTTCTTCGGTATGGCACCGATATAAAACTTGACTATTAAGGTTAATACGGCCCTGAAAGGAGGGATCGATTTTCTCAATCTGATCCTATCGTTTCTCACGGAAATAGTCTTGTATGGCTGAAGGATCGATCTTCACGAGCTAACCCTTTTTCTGGTGTATCGACTTCTAATCTTCTTGTCTGGCTGAAAGATCGATCTTCACGAACTAATCTTTCTTCTGGCGAATCGACTTCTGATAATCTTCTTGTCTGGCCGATGGATCGATCTTCACAAACTAATCCTCCTCTGGCGTATCGACTTCTAATAATCTCTTTCTCTTTCTTTGCGGGGCTTATTTATAGGCGGATTGCCGCCCCATCTAATAGGGGGAAGTGAACAGGCCACAGAGGCAAAAGGGGGGGGGGGGCGAATGGTGAGTTAGCATCTGGGGAGAGAGAGAATTCCTGAGGTGGCACTGGGGTGCCTAAGTCAGCTCGCAAATTAGAGGCTCGCAACCGCACCGCTACTTGGCGTGCCTTCTGACTCGCACCGCTTTTTTTTCCATAACCACGGGTTTATGGGTCTCGTAGGTAATTGGATCGTTAGAGCGTCGTTTAAGGACCTTAGGTGGTCGCCTTAAAACAGATGTTAGCTCCAACTGCCCACAGCGGCAGGGAGATCACACATGGTAAGCAGTTTCGCTGGCTACCTTTCCCACGCTTCTCCTTATGAGGGGGGGGGGGGGCTTTAATGTACCTATACTCCTCCAGGATGCTTAAGGTAGCGATTTCTCTACAATCACTGTTGAGTAGGACATATATGCATTAATATGCAGTGATCCTCTTTGTACCAGGAAAATAACTATGTTTTCCTGATACCAGGAATTCGCGGCGACCCTGGGCTTGAAATGGTGTCTCCTGTAAACTGATCACTCGAACGTTGTCATGAACGCGCACATAATGTCCTGCGTTGATTCATGCCAAACTTTATTTTGTAATAAAGCGTTTGGTGCTGCTCCCGGTGTTGCTGCTGCTGAAGATGACGATGATGATGATGATAAAGGAAAAAATCCCTCTCGCACGACGTCAGTAGACGAGCCGCAATGGTGCGTATCTATGGACAATGACACTCGTGTTTCGATACGTCAACCGACTCAATTAATTAATTAACCCCTTCGAGACTCTCGGCTATTTTCCGTTCCAGCAAAAATCGGTCTTTAATTGTTTTCATTTTAAATAGAAAACCGTTAATAATTATTAAATAATAACGAATAAGGTTTTCTAGATAAAATGGCAGGTTAAGTGAAGGGATAATATTTATAAAATGCATTGATCGAGACAACTACTGTGATTGTTGAGAGAGAAATTACCCCGAAATCCTGCATTAACTGCTTATGATGGCATGTCTATGTAGTTGCGCGTTTCTTACTTTACACTTTATTATGATTAAATACTTTATTTTTTAGAGTCTTTCCCTTTTTGACCCGAAAAATAGAAACAGGAATGTTGCAATGTAGAATATATTCTTATATGATCTGTATTCAAGCAATGCTAAATGTGCTAAATGTACATAACACGCCACTAGTGGTAAGCACGTATATATTCAAACGCAATGGATATTACGTGGCGAATCATATTCTTTCCATTTACTAAATGGTAAGATAATTTATTCATACGTTAATGGGAATATTTATTTGAAGGTAAACACAAATGACCCAATAAAGTGGGGAACACATAAATATGTCGCTGTAACTGTATTTGAAAACATAGAAGTATCCTCTATGGAGTACAAAAAGAGAGGGAGGTCTTGGATCTTGGAGTCTTCAACTAAATCCAACTAGGGATTTATCTAGCAAAAAAGTCCAGGAAAAGTAGAAAGTTGATGATGCTTTTGTACCATCAAGATTTCTCATTCCCGTTGGGGCCGATATTACTTCATCTTCACAATGCACAGCCAGATGTTGCACATTGTAATGATGAAACAATAATTTGCCCTTGGTGGAATTTCTCCCTCATCATTCATAATTAATTTATCTAAGCACACCTCATTATCACTCTTTTCGATCACGCAAGAATCCACTAGACGCTAATTGCTACCAGAGCAAGATCACTAATGGTACTAACTACTCGGTTGACTCAAATTCCTATTTAATTATGCTTTCTTCCCCATTTTGTCTGAAAATGTCCAAAATTATGAAGAAGCAAAAATATATTATTCCTTTTCTATAGGATCCGAAACCTTAAAGTTCCCCTTTTTTCTCATTAGTAACACATTCGAATAAAGTGTAAAGAAAGAAACGTCGTATTTATTGCAATAAACAACAGATCGAAGAATATTTTAATCAATTTCGTATATGCTAAAACAGCCTTGCGAAAATGTGCCGGAGTGAACGAGGGGGGAAAGAGGGAAATGAGGCTCGAGGGGACTAATAACTGTTTTCGAGGGATTTATTTAAGATCCCGATTTGTTGAGCGATTCCCGAGTGGTCATCAAAGGAAGGAAAAGTTAGAATTAATGAGCGTTCGAAAGAGGGCAATTCTTCTTTGTCTCTCAATTGCTCTTCTCTCTCGGTCTCATTCTACCAAGGATAGAGGTTCTTTAAAGGGGAATTTGGTCTTTATTTGGGAAGGGAAGTCTTTATATTACACTACTCTTAGTTTGCCTTCGTATTTTTAGCCACGGTCATACGACTCTGTAGGTTATTATGTCGGTCCGTAGGTCGGCCGGTGGGATGGTAACAAATTTATTTTCTTTACATTCTCCTTCAAATGATGTAATTGCCAAGTTCCTCCTAAGGTTAGTCTTGGAATTATTAAAAGAAAAGTATGTGTCGGATTGCCCTACTTGTTCAAAGTTTTGAAGGTCACAAGTCAGAAGAATTGAGAGCACGTGACCTAGACAGTTGACCTTGTGTTTTAATATTTTTATTTTGCTTAGGAAACGTGGTTGAGGATTAGATGGAATGTGTAGAGAGAGAAATTAAAATGTGCAACCCAAATTTTCCTGTAAAAGAGTAGAAGTGAAGAGGAGGATTTGATGTTGGAGTCACCGGAAAATCCGGTGTCTACTTCAATTAATCCGAGAATTTGGTTTATTTTTCGATATTTTTGCTTCATCCAACTTTGGTTGAAAAGCGGTGAAGGGATTTATTCTAGTAGCCGTTCGTTTAGTGTGGCAGAGAACATCTCTAATCCTGCATTCTAACTCTATGAACAAAATTATTGGTCCATATCCATTTTCTTTGTATGTTATTAGTCCATTTAGTTTTGGCGCAGTTAAATCAGGCCATGGTCTCAGATCTATTTGATAGACAATTCTTACGTTATTTATCATCGATTCTAAAAAGAATAACAAAATTTCAATAATTCAAATGGAATAATAAAAATACAAGTTTTTCTCTCCAAACTTAAAAAAATATCCTCTTTAGTTCTTTCTATCCAGACAAGACAACCAACTACCTGCCTCGCTTAGACGTCTAAACATTGCCTCAATAATTATATTTACCGCATTTATCGATTAGTCATTCCTACCGTTTTCTTCCATAATTTATTTATTTCATTCTTATTCGATTTCTTCAAATCACATTAATGGGCACAGTTCAAAACCACCCCCAAAAGTAGTAGGCAAAGTTTACGCATCCAAAATAGCGTTAGGAAAATATATTGAAGATTTGATAGATAAAATATAATTATAAATTCAAGATTGCGTTATTTCTTTTTTGCTTGCCATAAAACCTTACTCTTCAGGTAATTTGACAACTCATTCACTCTTTTCAACACACACATATATTGCCCTTATCAGACATAAGTAGATATACACATAATGTCTTTTTTCAGCCAATACACAAGGTCAAATACGTCAAAATAGCGGTGTCTTTTTCTTTAATTCTTCATTAAAATTCAGTGAAAGCGGAAAAGAAAAGAGAAGAGAAGAGACTAAAGAAATGTATCTCAACTACGATTAATCACTAAAATTGTCTCCTCTAATGTATGTCCTCTTTTCTCTACCACTGTCGCTCTCTTCAATCCCCAGGAGACAAATCCTAATATACTTGAATAATTAAAAGCGATGTAAAAAGGGCATCACTAAAAGCTCTTAGTCACACGATCTTCAAATGTGAGAACAGAAATATCAAGAAGAAAATGGATAACTTCTATTTTATTTGTTCTCGTTAATTCTATTTCTTTTGAATTATTTAACTTGAATCCGCATTTATTTAAATTGGCCCACTTAAAAGGATCTGCCATTTCAGAATAAGAGTTGCCTGACACACTCAACTTTTGTTAATATTGTAGTAAAATAAGCATTCTAACTTTCATAATTTAATTGCCAAAAATCCTATTTACAATCCTCGTGTCATCTCAAGGAGGGAAGATGCCCCCATTGTTTTTATAATATTTTTCGAATGAAAACACTCTTTAAAAGAAATAACTAATAGAAGCGACACTTGGAAGATTCATAGACCAAGGCCCCTAGAGAAATGGCTGGAGGTGAGTTAAACGTGTAACAGCCTATACACTGCATATACATCAGTGATACACTACATGATCATGACAATGCACGTAATCATACAAACATGAGTAATTCGGCTTCGTGCAATGTATGGAATCCAACAGATGTGTTATTCTCCTTCTAAATATATTTCTCTACTCCCACACACATCAATGCTAAAAGGGACGTCACCATTATATTTAAGGGAAAAAAATATCATATTTTGAGGAAGATTAATTTCAATTACTGAATTTCACCACACTCCAGTAAGATTAAAATTGGAATATATTATGCCAAAGTGACCAATAATATATACCATGAAGTAAAATCCCGGATTGTGTTAAAAAAAAGCAAAATTGCTTAGTAATAGAATCTGATCACATATAAAGGTTGACCTTCGGAACATCTCGATATGGCATTAAGGTTACTCTTTTTCTTTCTGACCCCAACGCGAGATTATGGAGAGCTACACAGGGCGGAGGAGGCTCCAACTCACGCCTTTTGTTTTTGGACAAAACCTACACTCTCGTTTTGTATATCTAACTACCAAACTGACATTGAAATTGATATTAATTAAGAGTGCATAACGGAAAGAGAGAAATAAAGTGTCTGGTAGTAGAAACCTAACTTTATTTCCAAGGTACAGAAAGGGAAATGGAATAGTGAATAAGGACTCCAGATTCGTTTGACAAGATTCGAGTCAAGCATTACTGATTGAGAGCACATCAGCTGCAATGAGTGTCGAATTAAGGATCGAGATAGACGCAAGGTAAACAAAGATTTCATCTGTATTTGGACTAAAGCTCAGCATAATGGTTACGGTTCTAAAGGATGCACTCAGAGCTTAAGTTTATTGAAATGGTACAACTTCAAATAACATTTTATATTGTGAGGTTGGCGCAGTACCTCTTGTGAGAAAGTTGCTATCGTGAAGTTGCTGTCACAAAGTGCTGTAGACACCTAATAAGCTCAAATTGTTGAACGTCAAGAAACGAAATGAGAAAGTTGATATAGGATTGTAAGTAACTTCATATTAGGATTTTAGGTCCCAGCACTGGTAAGCCTTGATGTATTGGAAAGTGTGATGTCGAGAGCAGGTAACGACGGAAGTGACTCTGATCTTGACGTCCCATTGGTTACGGTATGAAAAGAGAAGACGATGTAGATCACATGGTGATGTTTAGTCATCACCATTTAACTTTGAGCAGAAAAAAGATTCTGAAGACCTAATGTTTTTTGCATAAACTGCGTCGTTCATCGTCAACATTTGATTGCAAAAAAAATTGAGAGGACGTCTGAAAGATCCTCTTCATAGTGTAATCAAGGTTACCAACCCTATCAGGTCAGATCCACTTCAAGACCATCTTTTCCGATAAATCTGTGGAAGCAATGAAGAAGAGTTTGAACGTTTACTTTTGAATACAGAGGTGAGATGGCTTACTAAGGGTAACTGCCTGCGTCGCTTCGTTGAACTCTGAGAGATTGTTTTACCATTTTTGAACGGTAAGGCGCTTGTTAAAGAAATCATAGCTGCAAAGTGTGACATATTCTACCTTTCAGATATATTTGACAAGCTAAACATGCTGAACAAACAGCTACAAGTTAAAATAAGAAATCGTTTAACTTCCAAAGAGGCAATCAGCGCTTTCCTTGGAAAACTTAATCTGCTTAGGATTAATATTGGACGTAAGAAATTGCTACATTTTCCAACTCATGTCACTATTAAATAGGAGCTGCATGAGGATGATATTTTAGTGTACATTGGTCACTTAAACAAATTACATAATGATATGGAAATTAGGTTTTAGCAAGCCTATATATAACAGGATTATAACCAGTTTAGAGGATGCTTTAGTATGTTCATACAACGTTTCTATCGCGTATAAAGCGTTTCTAACACGTTTTTAATGTATTTTTCCGTGTAAGGAAGCCCTATATAAATGATTATCCAGTATATAAATTTTTATAGTAGGTAAATAACACTTTAGTGGGAAGTAGTTGATTAAAGCTATGAATTAACAATTTTTAATGGCACTTCCGTTGTCTTAACACGTAGGATAGACATTCTTTGCTAATTTGGGACGTTTTTAAACAAATTCTTTAAGTTTTCTAAATTTCCTTATGGTAAATTTACCTCTGGTAACAGTTGATTTTAGTGTAAGCAATAGTAAAAAATTGAAAGCCAAAGAAGAAAAGAGGAACTTGAGGGTAACATCGTTTCTTCGTAATTTGTGTGTACAAACAGATTTGTACAAAAACTCTGTGGATTATGTCGCCTGTAGTTGCCAGACTTTGTTCAAGGAAGAGAAGCAAATCAAATGTGAAGTCAACCTGTCGACGAGAGGTAAACGTTCTTCTTTCCTCTGACGGGACTCGTTCTTTTTATAAGCTATGGTTTAATTTAATAAGAAATTCACGATGAATAGCTTTAGGCTTCCAAAATCCTGGATAATAGGAACCGCAATTCCAAATTTAATTCCCTTGATTTGTTGTAAGATAAATTTGGAATTAAGGCATCAACTAAAAAATAGAAAAGCCCCAACAAAATTTCTCCATCTTTTACTTTCTTATGTGTAATTTTTCTGTTTATACTGAAAAGGAAAATGGACCATGTTTCCTATTAAAACACCCAGATATACATTGGAAAACATAAGGGTTTGTAACAAACATGTAAAAGAAAAAGAGGCATATCTTTCAATAGCTACTTTTTTAAATTGATTTCCTCCAAATACAGAGAAGCAAAAATTCAATCGACGCCGAGATATTTATGATAAAAGTTCTGTTTCCGAAAGCTTATGAAGAAAATTCCCAAATAAACCCAAAATAGACTAAAAAGGCTTGTGCTAATTGGGTTTCAAGATGCAAAAATAAGAAGAAAAAAATCAAATTTCTGATGGAGTTAATGGCAACGAGTTTACGAGAATAAATAGCGTCAAGTGGGAAAGACCCGAAACGAAGGAAGGAAACATGAAAAAAGATATTGGCAAGAAATTAACAACAAGAACGGACGCAACTCCCACATGTAAAGAAAGAATAACAGCGCTAAACATGTATGTTGGGATTGGTGAATAAGTCACCCTAGAAACATGATTCGAAACGTAGACCCTCAGATATTAACTGTATTAAACCATAGAATAAATACAAAAATCTAAATAATTAAAGGATACAACTAAAATGCAATTTTAAAAATCCTAGAAACGAGAGGTATGATGGAATTGCTTTTACTGTAATAAAAACGATACGGTTCAGAGAAGTGTAAAACATAGCATTCCTACAACAGAATACACAACTACCAATCCTTGCCGGATGCCAACCATACAGGAAAAGCTATGTCTTACAAAACACAATATTGAAGATTTTCATTATATGGCATCGAATAATGCTCCTATGGGCAGGTTTACTCTGTCAGCCTCTTTTGGATCATTTATTATCTTACATAAGAACATAACATAAGAACATAAGAAAAGAAGGAGACTGCAATAGACCATTCATGGCCTACACTTGGCAGCTCCTCGCTTTTCCATAAGTTTTTCTAGCACGGAATGCTACCTTGATCGGATGTTGTTAATTTCGACCAAAATTCACATGCGATCGATACCTGATACTATAGTATGATCTTACTTCTAGGTACAACGTCTGGCTTCATTGGTGCGTTATTTATGATAATTTTTATCTAATGAAAAGGGCTCAGTAAAAGTTTTTCAACAACCATGTAAATGAACTAAGGATAATAGACAAAGAGATATTATTATTGTGATGCTATAAGACCTCATTAAATAAAATGAAAGAAAGTATGGCAAGTATTGGTACACCAATACTGGTGTATTCCCCTATCACAATATAGCCCACTCTAAAAACCAAAATAACTGAAAGAAAAGGGATTCAAACAGGTCATTATACTGCATAACTAACACCAAAGTGAGAGAGAAGATAAGCACAATGGAACTGCAAATCTCTAACCTTTTAATACCCTGATAAGGAAAAGATTAACAAATGTGAAGAAGAAGATAAGAGAGGCTCCAAGATCTGAACCAGGAACCTAAAATTAACGTACATTTAGATGCTGCCGTTCGGTTTCATGAGTAGCATATGAGGAATATTCATGTTTTTCTTTTGAAGGCCAATTTATGAACTTGAAATTATCTTCATTGGATTGATATATAAGATTTTCAAAATGAACTAATATAAGTGTTTCAGGTTCTTTTTTTCTAAATTCCCTAGATTATCTGTCATTTTCACTCTGACAGGTTGTAAAAATTCCTTGACTGAGTGGTTAGCTAATGGATGGCTGATATTTTTATGGATGGAGCACTAAGAGAAATAGGTATGAGGATATTTGGATAGAGTGTGAGATTGGTGGACAATGGTGAGGGAGAGTTTATACCTATATTTGTATATGCTACTGATCTGGTTATGGTGTTTGGTCATAAGTGAGATTTGAAATATTTAGTGTTGCTTCAGACATGGTGTGTGAGAGGAGGAGGTTAAAAGTGAATGCAGAACTTTTAGAGGTAATGAGAAAGAGTGAGTTTCGAGTCCGCGGTGTGACCTTTGAAATATTAAGTAAATCACATTCATTGTTTATGGTATAGTTTAAATTGTATAGTGGTAGTGATAAATCAGATGATGACCACAAGGTTTCAAACTGTACCATAATTTGGCACGATTAGAGCGTTAATGAATGGTATTAATTGGTGTGTGAAATATAACTTGAAGCCAATGTTTGTAGAATTAAACAGGATATATATATATATATATATATATATATATATATATATATATATATATATATATGTATATATACACAAGGTGTTTCAGAATTCTTTGAACAAACTTTAATCTAGGGTTCCTTCAGGTTAAATAAGCATAATTTACTCTATGGAGGGGTATCCAAAAATGTTTAGTTTAAAAGTTTACGAAGACTTGAAATGTTAAAGAACGAATCAATTTAACTGTTCACCTTTGCATCTAAATTCCCGGTTGGGAGACTACTGCACTCGACAGAAAAGATACAGATGCACTCGGAGAGATAGTTTACACTGAGAAGTGGACGAAATGGACCAACAACGAATAGTGAACTTGCAGATATACACTTAGTTTACGGTATGTCAAACGGCAATTCTAGGAGGGCTGCGAGAATGTACAGTGAAATATATCCCAACAGACATGTTCCTGTGCATCTAACATTTGCAGCCATACATAGGAGACTGCGTCAAACCGGATCATTCCGCGTTGTAAGACCTGATGCAGGCCACCCTACAAGTGTAAGAGACCTTTAAATGTAGGACGAAATACTTCAACATTTTCATAATGATCAAACAACAAGCACACGCGCTGCAGCAAATGTTTTTCCTGCAACTCACAGCACGGTGTGGCGCTTGCTGCACGACAACCTTCAACCTCCATTTCACATTCAACCTCTCCAGATCTTAAATTCTGACGATTATCCGCGGCGTGTTAAATTTTCCACGTGGATTTTACAACAAGGACAAGAATCCGATTTTGCATTAGAAGTTCTTTTCAAGTACTACCCTGGTTGCTAGAAAATTTTTCCCTGGCGATTTGCAGACGAATGTGGTTCCAACGAGATCGTACACCCGCACACTTCACGATTGCTGTTAGGAAGTTATTGGATGATCGGTATCCAAACCGTTGGATTAGTTGTGGCGGACCAATCTCTTGGCCACCCAGTTCTCCTGACATGACACCAATAGACTTCTACCTTTGGGGACACCTCAAGAGTTTAGTGTACGAAACACCAGTTCCCCCTGAAGAATAACTTATCAGCAGGATGAGTGATGCCTGTGCAAGGATTGCTGAAACTCCTGTTGTCTTCGCACGAGTTCAGCATTCATTCCGTCGGCGCCTCCACGCATGCATCGCAGCAGATGGGCGGAATTTCGAACACCTATTGTGACTACTAACCTAACTTCGAACTCTTTATTCCTACAAAGTAAACTTATACTGAATTTACTTTTTCATTTAACCGACGGCACGCTCTCACCTATAAGACTTAGTATCTTTTAAACGAAACTTTTTGGATACCTCTCCATATAGTAAATTATGCTTATTGAACCTGAAGGAACCTGAGGTTAAAGTTTGTTCAAAGAATTTTAAAACACCCTGTATATATATATATATATATATATATATATATATATATATATATATATATATATATATATATATATATATATATATATACACATTAATATATATTGTCCATTGGTTATTCTTGTAATATTACCAATCATCCAAGTAAAGAGAGGTTTATTGGGCAATTATTAATCTAATATCTCGAATGTATGATTCTTTCCTTAAGCTATGATGACAATTAAGCTTCTAACCATAATATGAATCTAGCATGGGATAACCCAATCTTAGGTTTCCTCTGATAGTAGAAGGAAATTTAAATCTACAAGAACTGTCCTAAAAAAATGTGTCAGGAAAGAAAATATTTCCACTAGATAATTGTGTGTTGTTAGAAGGACTGGAACCTCAGCGGGAGATGGGGATGAATAATTTAAGCAGATAATTCACCTACTTAGATAACTAATTCTTAGAATTAGTAGGAGTTGATGATATTTAGGATCTAGCCATAAAATAAAAGCACGTTCGAGAAGATCCAGTATTTTAATTCAATATTTCATCTTTAATCCGAGAGAAAGGTTTACTAAACATGGATTCACGATTCAATGCATTTTCCATCTTAATTTCCATCAGATTCTTCTTATTTGGAATGATTGCACTAGTTTTACGAACTTAGTCTTTGATGGTTTATAATAACCTCCTTCAAAGTAATAAGGAATCAGAAAGGTTCTATTTTTATTGGCTATGGAAATAAGAAAAAGGATTATAAATATATGTGAAAGCAGTTGTGATCTTATATTTCTTTATTTTTCCGGAATATTTTCATTCTTTCTTAATTTATTTAATCAAGAGAGATTCGACGGTTCAATAAAGTGGGCGGAAAAGAAAGATTTTTCTAACATTGGAGAATGATCTTGTGAAAATTTGATTTACCAGTAATGCGTAGAAGACCGGAAAACGACACTTTTAAAAAATTACTTCAATCTCTATCATACTGCTTCTACCTATTTTTTCGTTGATTTATGTTTTTTCAGAAATTTCTTAATAGCATTCCGTTAGTTTTCCTTATTCTCTACTCTAAGCTTTTGTTTTTCTCTCTGGGTTAATGCACAAATTCCTCTTTTCAATTATTCTTTCTACATACCCTTTCTAATCCTATTTGATTTATGTCAATCTTCGTCTATTTCGATTCACCTTTGAATATTGGTGTCCATTAGTCTCATATTTCAGGTAATATGTCCTTTATGACCTTTTTGACGCATTCTCTTATCTGATTGTCTAGTTTTCTCTCGGTGTTATCTGATAGTATTTCCTTATCTCATCAATTATGGTTGTTTGTTTATTACTTGAGGCGACTGTACACTATCAGACGATGCCAAATTTTGATTAAACCCATCCATTTCTTTCAGCCATTTAATCTTTCGGAGAAAAGATGGATAATTTTTTCTTTCCAACTCGTAATTTTGTTGTTTTAAAATAGCAAAGAGTTTGTTTTGTTTTTTAAAGTTTAGTTGAGAATAAAAGTCAATTAGAACCGCAACAAAAATCTTGACAAATAAAAAATAACAGAACCTTAATAAAAGCTCAAAAGGTCTATTTCCATAAGAGAGAAAAATGAATATAAAGTGAAATCAGTGCAAGTCACTTTCTTTGGAGGAAAATAAGTTCCACTAACCTTTTAAGGACAAAGAGAGCAGAGGGTCGTCCCATTTAGAAGAGTCAACATGAAGTTTCCTTCAACATTCCTTCCATTTCGTTTCAAGGAAAACTATAATCAAAAGAACGAGAGAAAAATATTTCCGTGATTAGACAAGAAAAAGCCGATGTCATGAGAAATGATTAAGTGCACATAAAATGAGCAACGCTAAGCTCGAATAGATAACATATTAATCAAAATCTGAGGATATAAATGGCGATGTCACACATTTAAACTTATCCCCCTTCAATGCTCTTTCTCCAGTAGGTTCGTACATTTTCATTTTTTAAGGTTGAAAAGAATGATTGTGATTACAAAAATACCCCAAAACAAAGGATAACTTAACACTAAAGATGACACAGCCTAATAACTCTAGTAACCGGCCTTTCAGCCACATGTTAAGGAGACGACATTCCGGCATAATAAGAGAAAAGATCCCGGGAATTATCTATACTATCCACGAACAAGCAGAGCCCTTCCATTTTTCCCCGGAGATCCTAAAACATTACAAGTATCTGTAGTTTCTAAAGCCTAACAAAGTCCTTATCTAATGATTCAGATCTTCGATCCTCCTCTAGTCTAGGCTTCGAGGATCTCCTTGAAAAAAGCTCCATCTTAGCACTAATTCCTTTCTTATAAATACTGAGAAGTTTTATCTTGATTCTGCTCAGCTCATCTGAAGACAAAAAGGGCCACATGATCAACTTTTGCTCAATCTCAATTCAAATAACTTACGACCTCCATCGATGACATACAAACGCGAGACTTATCTCAATTCCTCCATTTCTATCTCCCCATCGACTAGAACACCCTTCCCCCGCCTTGCAAACAAAGGATCTGAAAGAATCCGTCTTTACAAAATATTTGTTTGCATTAAATTTTTCATCGTATTACACCCTGCATCCATCTCGCCCGCAACCACAATCCACCGCTGTTCACTTTATCATTTGTCTACTACTATCAACGATCGATCTAATGTTCTTATCTAGACAAAATGCTTTTGCCTTATTTGGGGCTCATTTGGCTATCATTGCAAAGTCAGCAATTTTGCCCGTTTTCTTTGTTTGTGAGGTTTTACGAGTAACCTCGATTTTTCTATTGCTTTGCAATGTTCTTTTATGTAGAAAAGTATAAAATATTACTTTGGCTTCATTTCTACTTCGTGTGGTTGCAGGCAGCGCATAAAAATGCCAATGAATAATAAGATACCATCTCGGTAGGCAGAAATTTAAATTTATTTCCATCTGTGTTCGAATCTGGTCCTTGTTGGTTTTTCACCGTTGTTTGAATCATTTCTTGAGTGATAAAAAACCCCGCTTCCTCGAACCGGGCATTCTGGGTTCAAGAATATCAAATACAAGTTATTTAACCTGAATTTGCTTTTCTTTTTCTGTTTTTCATCTGGGAATATGCTTCTGTAATGACCAGGAGTAAAATAGCAGATAGTTACATGCCCTCCCTACCGTATCAAATAGATTCCTTGTTCTACTACTAAGAGGGAGTATGCCCCCCCACCCCCTGTTTTCACCAGATAATGGGTGAAGTTATGTCTGAATTTCGGATTCATCCCTGGCAATGTCACGACTGGAACGTGGGTTCCAGATACCACAATGGAACCATCTTTTTTAAGTAGATAGCAACACCATCATTCTCTTAGCCTAGGTGCCCAACTTCCTTGACCAGATAATGAATAAGACATAAAGAATAGTATGACAATCGCTTAGTCCCTACTTTTTAGGATGGAGAGGGGAAATATGTGTTGGGAAATATCTGTGTATTTAGCCTAATTAGCGATCTTGTAGGTACCTTCGTTTCCCGTCGAAAAGAGGCCCCGTTTGCGTCAGGAGAATTTAGATACAATTTCTTCATTGGCAGGATTCCTCGTACCGGACGAGAAGATTGAGTGTATGTTATGCTGTGAAGAGGGGGAAAGAAAGGGAGTATTCTTCTGATTGGCTTTGTATGTAATGATGGATGTAAAATTTATCTATCCCCGCGGAGTTACGTAAGCAGAGAGCATTTAGCAATCAATAGCCTCCCTATACATGTCCTCTCTCGGTTTGGGGTCAAATATACTAACTTTACGCTAGAGAGCCACCGTAGTATCCAGCGGGCTAAGGAGACCTCATAACTCGTTTATTTGTGGAATGAGTTTTGACCTTTTAATAAAACTCCTTCTCTAACTACTCTCCGAAGCGCCTTCTTTACCATGCGTGGTAATAATAGAAATTGTATGGTAATTAAATTTTAGAGGTGCAAAATTTCCAAAAAAGTGAAGTTTATTGCAAGCGGACCTCACAGACTTAGCAGGAGATTGGCCGCTGGCCCCGCAATTCCATCGCATTCATGGACCATTAAGGAAAAGACAGCAAGTCCATCGCATTCTTGGACCATTAAGGAAAAGACCGCACTTCTATGCTGCCCGAGATTTTCATCAGGGTGGAGTGTCTACTGATGCAAATTGTCCTCATCGTCTTACTCATTACTGCCAGAGCAAACGCCCAGGCAAGTGAAGGAGCAGTCCTACACTCAAGATACAAGATATCCCACGCAGCAACTCACGAAAAATCGCTCTTAAACGCACAAACTGCTTCTAACTATACGCAATCAAACCAATCATTGAACGAGTTCCATGTCAATATAATCGAACCATGGTACACCTGAATACAAACACGTACCAGGCAACTTCAAAGCGAGGTCCATTGTAACGGCAAGACTCTGGTAGCTTCCAACTTTTGTGGTAAATCATATTTTTAACTTCATTTCAATTGACATTCTTCTCTTAATTTCGACTTATCCATTTTGTTATTCTTCATTAATTATCCATTCATTCTAATTGTCGTAGTACAACCACTCTATACCATACACTACTCCTATATTATGTGAGAAGAGACTTAATCACCTACTGCAACTCGAACCGTTGAAGGACTGTTTGCAGGGATTTACGACTGACTAGGAGGTCACACTTGAGGCGTTGAGTTTCAAATCCTTAATAATCAGACATTGGCGAGATTTACTTGAATAGGCCGAGAGTATCATTCAAGGTTAGTTAAAGATGAAACAACAAAATATAATTTTATTTACAAAGATTAAAATAATAATTATACTAGACAAAAGTGAATTATTTAAATTTAGATAGTCTCTTGATAATTATTATGAGGAGGGATTTTCAAATGGAATTAATTGATTAATGTAACTAGGCTCTGATCAAAAAGGGGGAACTTGACAATACTAATAATGGAGGGGGTTTCAGTGATACGGGTCGATGACTTCGAGGAAGGTCCTTCTTGCGATGAGGTGAGTGTGAAACGATACGATGAGGCAAGTAGGGCACGATCCGAATAAGGTGGGTTGGGCACGATCCGAAACAACCTTTCGATGAAGATATCCAAACCTCAAAGATTACGTTCGATAGGAAATATGGGAATTCTCGTAATTCCACTGAAAGAGGAAACTTCTTTTTCCTCAAAGGTAATCGATGGAGATTTTCTTTGGTTCAATTAAACGAACGGAGACTGTTGCACAAATTAAAAAGCTTGCCGTTCACAAAAGCTACCAATTGACTGGGGTCGAATCACGGTTGAAGAAGGCTTGCTATCTGACCAACGCTCAGGGAACGAGACGATAAGCACAGCCTTGAGGTGCGGGCTGGTCTCTTCGAACTACAGAATAACTCAAGTATTTGTATGCCTGATTCCTGGAGGGGAAAGGGATGTTTGGAGAAAGGAGTCACAAGTTCCAAACATCATAATCCGAAGGCGGAGTCGATTCCTCATTTAGAGCAAGAGCGAGACCGCGTAGCTCTTTCTTACCTCGTCACCACGAGGGTCGAGGGGGCGGAGGCTTGGGACAGTTCTCAGAATTAGGAAATATTTGCCCAACGTGCTCAGGAGTTAAATTCGTGAAGGTTCGAACAGGAAATTATGTCATACATGGCGTGATATCAATGCACGTGGTCTCCGATAAATTGGGGGTCGTGGTGGTCAGAGGTTGTTCTTTTACACCCCTCCTTTCCATACGATGGATCTTTTCTGAGAGAGGGAGAAGAACATGGGACATCGCAAATTTGGATAGGAGGAATTATTATTAAGGCGTCAGTCTGATAAAAAAGGGGGACCTGATCTGTATTCGACATGCTTAAAAGAGGCTATGATATTGATCTGAGCAAAAATTAATGTAAATGAGTAGACCCCCCAAAATTACATTTGAATCAAGGAACAAAATTAGAACTTTGTCTAAAAAGAAAGTGGAACAAAAACAAAAAAAAAACAATATGAAATTAGTATCTACAGGAACCATATATATATATATATATATATATATATATATATATATATATATATATATATATATATGTACAGAGTAAAAAAAAAGAAAAATATATATGTACAGGATTAGCTGACGGGTTTACAGACCACCTAAAATTCAGTGGATTAGCCAGCATTGTGGGCTAATGGATTCCGGTAAGATTATCAGCTATACAATCCTCGGTACCACTTATATACCACTCTTTAAACTGATATTGTTGGAGTATCAAAAGCCATCGCATTATACGTCCGTTCTTCCTCTTAGTATTTTGGAGGTACGACAAAGGGCGATGGTCAGGCTCGAAAATAAACTCTTTCCTTATTAAATACCTGCTAAACTTGGTAATACTCCATACTATAGGTAGGCAGGAAAGGCAGTAGACTTACGCGCCTTTTTACAGAGGGAAATTTAATAGTAGGCTTTGCAGAGGTTCAGCTCCGAAATAAATTTAGCTTCCTTAAACAGGTGGAGATTTTCGTCTATAAGGGGTATAGGTTCTCGATCAAACACCGTGACCGAATTTAATTTTCGAAAATCGACGCACATCCGGAAACTTTGGTCGGCTTGAGAACCATGACTATCAGAGCGCAGGATTCTGAATTCGAGGTCCCGATGATATTTAAGGCTAAAAGATTGTCAACTTCTTCGTTAAACGCTTTCCTAAGGTATCCGGATGAAAAGAGGTTAGGGCTTCGATCGAACAGGTATTTGAGTGGTGAGAACGATGCATTACTCAAATTGATTGCAGCAACCGGGGTTCTCGGAGATGAGATCTTCGAATCCATTTAGCAATTTTTGCAACTGACTCTTTTCAAGAGGCGTTAGCCGCGGGAAGACATCCAGTACGGAGAATGATGATTCCGAGCGTCCAGTTAAAGATGGAATAGGGTAATCACTATGCCTATTATTTGCACGGCATTGAAGGGGTCAGCGGGATACACCGCTTCCAAGGGGAACTCTTCATCGAGGGCCACAATATTGTTGATACACGCACGGCGCTGATATTATTTTAACATATTGATGTGGAAAACCTTACCTCCTGATGGGGTAGGAATCAAGTATTCCACTGGTCCTTTTACCTTTAGAACGGAATAGGGGCTCTCCCACTCGCTCAGGAGTTTGTTACTCCCCGTGGGAAGTAGCAACAGCACCTCCTCGCCAGGCTTAAAACTTCTTTCCTTCGCCTTTAAATTGAAATAAATTCGATACTTCTCAAAATTTACCTCAGCATTTTGGTCCGCGATGTCTACACCTATCTCGAGGCGCTTTCGGAGGTCTAAGAGATACGAATAGGAGGATTGGATTTCGTTATCCAGACGGGGATACAATAATTCGAAGGTGGCGAATCCTAGGGTCCTATTGCGGATTTCACGACACGCAAACAGTGCCACGGGTATTAAGCGGTGCCATTCTCGGGGCTGATCGATACACAATTTTCTCAGGATTGCTTTCAATGTGCCATTTAGCTTTTCGCAAACTGTTTTGCGGCTGGGTGGTATGGGGGTGGTAAACAGAGGTTTTACCATGAAGAGCTTTCCAACATGCTCCATAATTTCGGAGGTAAATTGTCTTCCTGGATCACACAATACATCTTTAGGAAATCATACCCGAGAAAAATGGAAATGAGGCTTTCTGCGCACGAAACGCTATCAATGTGCTTAAGGGGAACTACCTCAGGAAAACGGGTAGCGAAGCCTACCAAAGTGAGGACGTAACTGTGTCCTCCACTAGACGGGGGATAAATGGGGCTAATAAGATCAATAGCCGCCCTTTTGCAGATGTCCTTCGGCAGGAATCGCATGATTTGTAGTACTCTGCAATCTCTCTGGCCGCACCTGGCCAATAAAAATACTTAACAACCCTCTGAGAGGTTTTATTATGCCTAAAATGACGGAAGAATCAACTATCGTGAGAAACTGGAGGACTTGGGGGACGTGAGAGCGGGGAACACACAGGGAGTGTGTTTCAGTTTCAGTTCCGTCGGAACATTTACGATGTAACAGCTCATCCTTGCCAAGGTATGAGATACTTTTTCCACCACGGGAAGAATCTTTATTCTGAGTCATGGCTTTCTCCCCAAGCGGGAGGTGAGTTGCGCACCCCTTCTGGGCGCGGGCGGAATGCAGGTTCAGGAGGGTCTCGATTTCTGGATCGACGGGATTAATATGGCCCCCTAACTCATCGTTTTGATCATTTTTTCTCAAAGAAGTTGTTTTTAATTCATTAAAGTAGCCTTAATAAGGTGAGTAATGGAATCAATTGTTTTATTTCAAGTAAGAAACCCTCTTCTAGTCTTAGACAGAGCTGTTGTATCAATGTGCTTATATTCACCACTCGGTAAAAACTCGGTTAATTCCAAAATATAAATAAAGTAATATTCTCATAAATGTTGATTTATAAATAAATATTGGTAGGAATACAAATCTTAATGACCTTAATTTGGGTTTTCAATGCCTAGTCATTTTGTGGTAACGCTTATCTCATACAACCATTATTTATTCACACCTCAACGTAGCGATCCTCAGCTGTCGATTGTATAGGAGGAATCCCCAATTTTTTTAGGACCTTCAATTCTTTTTAGTGAATACAAACGTTTTGTATTTGAGTGATGATGGAACATGTATTTTTTAATGATGAGAAGTTGTTAGTTTTGAGTCATGACTAAATTTGTGCTTTTATAAAGATCAGCTTTGGACACATTCCGAATGTTCATCGACTTTCCGCCCTAAAATAACACAATTCATTATTGGATGGTTGTTTTGAAATTGCATAAACTGCATAAAGGTGATCTGGCTTCTAGTTGCAAAGAACTGAGATAATAATAACATTTTCTTGTGGTAGCAATGCAAAGTTCAACCATTCTCGTGACAACTTTATTAAGTAGTCACAATCAACCCCAACACATGTTCTCAGACATCGATGCTCACGTCTCTCTTATCACTCCCTCCTCACCCACAATCTTTCACACTCAAACGAATTTCTGCCCCATAAGAGAACCTAAATCTCTCCATCTTTTCCTTAATAATAATACCAATATTTGGGAAAGATGATTTTCTTCAATGGTAGAAATCATCGGTCTACTAATTAATAAAATGTTTACCAAAGAAGTTGGTCTTTAAAGCAACCTTGAATGTACCAAAGTATGTGGAGCGATGGAGGTTTGATAGTAAGTAGATAATTCTACATTCCCGGAGTACGAATTACGACGGCACCTCCTTCTATTCATCACAGTGGACTAGGAATAAAAATCAGTAGGGTTCGGATACAGAACGTAAAGGCTAGAAAGAAGTTAGGAGGGGAGCTGTTGCATTTAAGGTGCTATATGTTAGATTTTCTACTTCGATCCACCATCTAGCGACTTCCTACCAATTACATGTAAGAAGAAGGACAAACTTCCATTCAAATTACTATAATTTACCCACATACTCCTCTAACCTTTACAACAGTCACCCAGCCATAAAAATTCTTCCTCTTGTGACAATGAAAATTTCATTTAACTCATGTGAAAACCATGGATCGCGACAAGGCAGTGAAGGACGACTTCGAAAAAAGGCAGCGGAATAACTTTGATTCTTCTTTAAGAGTGAATGAAATTTATACAATTAGACGCATGTCTACTTCATTTGTATTTCATTTTAAATTACGATAAAGAGGGAGAGAGACGAAAAACAACCATTTGGGAAAGATAGTACTTACTTCGGGAGTTTGACATTGGACCTCGGTTACTGGCTCTTAACAAATACTTTACAATAAGGACCAGATATGTACTTATCCGGGACTGGTTTTGTGCTGTGGAAAAATACTGGAATATCGAGTGTCAGGATTTTAAAACGGGTATGTATTTTTTCACGCCGCAATTCTCGCCATTGTTTCCTCTTTATTGAAGATTCTTTCAAGTCTATACAATAAGTATGATTTCAGAAATATGACAAAATGTATGTTTTCTTAAGCCGCTTTTCCTGGCACTATTCATTCCATAGATCATTTGCAAATAAATGGAAATATGCCTTGACTGAAATACGTCCCTATATACTCCCATTCATGCCCATATCCTATAACTTAATAAAGTAGAAACATCTTCCTCGCTTTATTTCGACAGAATAATATTTAAAAGCAATGGGAGACCAGATTCCATGAATATATTAACCGAAGATGGCGAAAAAACGAGAAAGCAGCAAATTTTGAGGATGATATAAAAATGCCAAAACATCATCGATTTAAAGAACACAGAAATGATAAGGAGAAAAGCGGTAAAATCTGATTTTGGGAATTATTTATATAGTGAGTAATACGATAAAGAGGATTACACAAAATAAGCAGAATTTCGCGTAGCAAACTTACCACTGTCATTTGGACGCTAGGCATGGAGCAATAGCGTACCAGTTGTAAATGGAATAGGAATGGATGAAAGCAAGTGGATGGGTGCGTTTGTGCTAAGAGAAGACCATAAAAGGTTAGACAGGCAGGTGAACCTTAGAACTTTAGGAAGAGATTTACACCTAAGCCTGAGAGAAAGGATTAGCGGAAAAGGTTAGGGTTTCGAGTTTAGGAAAACTCGAGTATTGCTATTTAAATATACTAATATGTGATTGTCTTTCCTTAATCTTACCATACACTCGACCTTGCACAATGGTTGAGTAAGTTGAATCACAGGGTGACTGAATTCGAAGCAAAAGAATAAAACTCATGACTCATGAAAAATTAGGGTGGATAACTACTGGAGTGTATTTCCATTAATTGAAAAATCGAGTTATTCCTGACGTTGACCGGAGCTAGCTTAAAGGAGTCAGTTTTCCTTAGGTGTCATTCAAAGAGGTGAAATAGAATGAGAAATTGCGCTCTTTCAGATACCTATATTAATGATATACTTTATTAGGTAGATGAAGGAAGAAAGCACAGCCGGAAGATAGTGCACTAATTTCGTAAGGTATGGATAAATTGCTCTATGAGTCTTCGAATTGAGGTGATCTTAACTACATACCGGGTATTGCAAAAGTACTATTACACTAGTTACGACGCCCTCAACAAAGAACACATTGATAACTTTGATGCAGTTAGACACTTTTTTTATTTTACCATATCAATATTTCTTTAAATTAAAACATGAATTAATTTTTCCACCCTCGCGGCGACCACGTGCTCTAGACGAGACCTGAAGGTTGTGCACATGCGGACGAAGTTCTTCCTCATGCTGGCCCATACGCGGTTGAAGCAGGACTTATCTCATCGTAGTTGCTGTGATGGAGCTACCAGGCCTTGCACACGACACACGGCCACACGTCGTAGTCGATGAGATTGAGATCGGCGACTGTGGTGGCCAAAATTTCTTCGACCAGAAGCTCATGTTCGATCTTACCACTCTTGCACGGTCTTGGCCGTTCGGGCTTGGACACCGTCTAGCCCGAAAGGCGTGTTTCGTCTTATTTGTGATCTTTCTCACCTAGGGTAGGATTTTAGTAGCCAAGATGTCCCTCTATTCTGCTGCGGTGAGCCTGTATCCTGCTGCGATCCAAACTGGCAGTATCTCCTCGCCAATCGAAGCCGCACGAAACCGAACAGCATCAAGGAGGCCGGGTACTTGGTCCTAAACATTTAGTGCACCAAGAATACGTCTTCCCTGAAGTTTATCACGAGGTCGTTTTGATTGTTGATGAACAGATCGACCTTGAAGTTTTTTATCAGTAAAGAGGAGAATTCAATAGCCATGACTACTCAAGTCGTGGAGAAAGCGACTACTGCGCACACGACGTTGTTCTCGTATACGTTCAGTAAACAGATGCCTTTTTCCTACCTCGAGCTCTTGCCAATTTTATCATTGACAGCACTGGACATCGTGGTTGCCGATATGTGCTTGCCGCTTTCCTCCTCGACGGCCCTGGCTACTGTGCTCGGCGAGATCTTCTTCTGCTTCGCGAACGCAGTCACATTCTACATTTAAGAACATTAGTAGGTCTTTCTCACAGTCAAACTGTTGACAACCTAAAATCTGCCTAAAGGAGGCTGATCTTTAAAGTTATCGGCAATCTTGATTATCTTCGCGAATCTGTGTACGGTCATCCGGCTGACGTTGAACAACTTGGTGATTTTGGACTTATTGTTGCGTGCAAGCACGAGAGCCGAGGTCTCGATTCTTTTCACTCCCATCATGACACACGGGCACACAATTGAAAAGACGTTTAAATAACACATGCTGGTAAAGTAGGACTTTAAGTTTGTTTGACGGAACTTTTTCTATCATACACTTAAAATTCTCGAAGGATAATAAAATAAGTATAACATAACTTTTTCTAAACAAGGTTAAATTTGAATTGCAAAACAATCATTGAATTGACTAATATGTTTGTTTTATATTCTCATAGGGAGTTGAAGTAATTAAAATCTGCTACACTGCTTTCTGCCTGATTACTGGTAACAATTTTCATAAAACAAAAAAGAAACTAAAATATTTTTGCAATGCGAATCGTCACTCATCCATCCACACAAGATTCGGGTTCTTGCGCAAACCTCGTTGGCAGACAGAAGGGAGTCAGATTCTTATGCAAACCTCGCGTGGCAAAGATTCTCTCATATATACCAAACGCGTAACTGTGTTTACGCAAACATTTAGGGGGGGAAGATATTTCCTCATCCATCCCAAACGGGTTCTGGTTCTTACGCAAACTTTTCAGGAAAGGATTAACGTCATCCATACACCTGATTCGGGCTCTTCCTTAAACCCCCTGAAGCAAAGATTTCCTCTTTCATCGCCACCGAATTCGAATTCTTGCGTAAACTAGGAGGAGGAGGTTTCCTTCATCCAACCTTACCCGGTCCGGGTTCCTATGCGAAACTTTTGTAGGAAAGATTCCCTCTTGCCTCCCTTCGAATTCAGGTAAAGTGCAAATATTGCGAGGCAATGTTTGTCTCCTCCACCTTTACCTTATTCGGGTTCTTGCGCAAACTTCACTGGGGAGAGATTAGCTCATTTCATCCCAAAGGATTCAGATTCTTTTGCAAACCTCGGGATGAAAAGATTTCTTCTTTCATCCCCACCGGATCTGTGTTCTCGTACAAACCTGATCAATGGAAAGATTCCTTCTTCCATCCCCATTGGATCTCTGTTCTCGTACAAACCTCGTGGTGGAAAGATTCCTTCTTCCATCATCACCGGATCTGCGTTCTCGTACAAACCTGATCAATGGAAAGATTCCTTCTTCCATCCCCACTGGATCTGTGTTCTCGTACAAACCTGATCAATGGAAAGATTCCTTCTTTCATCCCCACCGGATCTGTGTTCTCGTACAAACCTGATCAATGGAAAGATTCCTTCTTCCATCCCCACCGGATCTGTGTTCTCGTACAAATTTGATCAATGGAAAGATTCCTTCTTCCATCCCCACCGGATCTGTGTTCTCGTACAAACCTGATCAATGGAAAGATTCCTTCTTCCATCCCCACCGGATCTGTGTTCTCGTACAAACCTGATAAATGGAAAGATTCCTTCTTCCATCCCCATTGGATCTCTGTTCTCGTACAAACCTCGCGGTGGAAATATTCCTTCTTACATCATCACCGGATCTGCGTTCTCGTACAAACCTCATCAATGAAAAGATTCCTTCTTCCATCCCCACCGGATCTGTGTTCTCGTACAAATTTGATCAATGGAAAGATTCCTTCTTCCATCCCCACCAGATCTGTGTTCTCGTACAAACCTGATCAATGGAAAGATTCCTTCTTCCATCCCCACCGGATCTGTGTTCTCGTACAAACCTGATCAATGGAAAGATTCCTTCTTCCATCCCCACCGGATCTGTGTTCTCGTACAAACCTGATCAATGGAAAGATTCCTTCTTCCATCCCCACCGGATCTGTGTTCTCGTACAAACCTGATCAATGGAAAGATTCATTCTTCCATCCCCATTGGATCTCTGTTCTCGTACAAACCTCGCGGTGGAAAGATTCCTTCTTCCATCATTACTGGATCTGCGTTCTCGTACAAACCTCACGGGCAAAAGATTGTTTCTTTCTTTCCCAAAGGATTCGAATTCTTGCGCACATCTCGCGGGAGAAAGATTCACTATCAATTACATTATGTTATTTGATTCTATTGTAGAGGTTAGGATTGTCAATGCATCTGTTGATAGAGTGATAATAGGACAACCAAGCTTCATGAAAATGTAGACTATTTTTTTTTCCCTATCGTAACAAAACCATGTTGGGCTCCCTATTTCCCTGATGCTTAATGTTGTTCTTCTTTTTTGGTGTGAAGTTGTTCCTCCGTCTGCCCCATGTACTTTGCCGGGCAATCATTACACCTCATCTTATACAAACAACATTTTTATTTATCCTTATTCCTATCCTACACAAAAAGGGAATCAAATAATGATTTTCGGAACTTAAGAGATTCAGAATCGAAGGATTCAATTAAATATGGATATTTCAAAGATTTAGGAAAGTTAAATTCGAAAAAAATAAATTATTTCCGGAAAGAGAAATGAAAATTGTTTAAGAATCGAAAAGACTCTAGTGAGATGAATATTTATTAAGTGTTGCTATAAAGTTTGATAGCAAGTTTTATTTAATGGGAAAGCAGAACATTGTGTAAGAAAAATGGAAGGGTTTAGATGTCTCCAAGAACTGTATTGAGAAAGAGGTCATCAAAATTAATTCATTGTTAAATGTTTGTGATATTTTCCTCACCGAAGAAAATGTTAAGTATTAGTTATCCACTTGCATATATTGGTGGTTATTTAACCTGCAAAACGAATTGATATTAGATGCATTTAGATAATGGTCGCTGTAATTATGATAAGTGTTGATGAATATAGGTTTTCGTATTTTGGTGAGGGATTGCGAAATGATTGAGAGAATTGAAGGATGAGAACAGAGAACAAATCTTATTGTAATTATAGGATTAGGACTAGCAAAGGTATTTTACATATATGGCTTTGAAATAGAATAGAAAAGGGAACTAAGCTTGTTATATATATATATATATATATATATATATATATATATATATATATATATATATATATATATATATATATATATCATCTAAGGACTTTAGCGTTAATTGATAGAACTATCTTTGGCAAACATTCTCCTTTTTGTTAATATTTACCCAAGGGAAAATTGAGCCTAAATTGACCAAATTAGTCCTCTAATGTAATAAATTAAAATAATTCCCGATCCACTTTTGCGTCTCTCTTGTAATTAGTTTTCTAATTAGTTCAATGCCATAGTTAAAAGCTATGCTCTGAAGGGGATTATCGCCGAATCAGATCAGGCACATTTCTCGTTAAATTAGAATGCCAAGAGAATAAAGATTTGCTGATTCTTTATTATTTCTTCTTTCGTATTATATTATTAAGTTTTATAAATTTATATTAGTTCGAAGATTTCGATGCTTTACTTTGAATATTTGAAATCGTACAAAGAGATGAAAAGTGAAGCAAGTGATTAAACAGAGCAGGAAAGCAGAAAATGAAGCTTTGCAACAAAATATGGAAAATGTTCCCAACGGGAAATAAGAAGGGCGAGGAACCATGAGAGGAATAACTACTTGGTGAACATCAAGGATCAAGAGAGGCAGGCTACCTTTGAACAATAAGGTCAAAAGCACAAATTTATAAAAAATATTGGTTAAATGAATTATGTCCTCTACTTATAATCTCTTTCGGAGAAAAAGTAAAATAAGAAGCATTTGAATGTTTTTCATTTCCCCAAATTGTCCTTTCCAATTAAAAGCGAGCGACCATCACTGCCATGCACCGAAGCAGCTGAAAGGCAAGGAGAGTTGCATCATTTTTAGGATCATTAATGACCTTCAAATGAAGGTCAAGATCACCTCTTGGCAAGGTCCTAGCTAAAGGATCGGATTGCCCCCAGTGCCAAGTTCACTCACGTAGGAAAGAGCAGGTGTGGACGCTTCAAGGTGGACAGTGATCCGGAGAATTTTCGACAAAGTTATGATGTGCTGCGAAGAACCTTACGGATAAGCTATACTTTTGTAGGTCATATAAAGCATGGACTGTTGAAGACTGGGGCTAGCAAGTGTTAATTTCCGATGAAGCTTCCTTGGGCTTCTTCAGAGCTTCTAGAAAAGCCAATTGTGACCAGTAACTGGTGTTTTTTAAACAAAAATGGAGCAATATCAGGCAAGATCATTACAAATTTGCTATCTAGGATGCCAAGACAAATTGAAGCTGTCCTGAAGGATAAGGGACATTATTGGAAACCTTCCTTCGACGCATCATTTGACTATTTATTAATAAAATAGGTTTGGTCTGTAAAGTTTCGTATATTTCACCTTCAAATTATGATACAAACATTAAAACCAAATGATTAGTTCTATCAACATATTTCTTATAGGAAAAATATAGTAGTTTTAAATTTTGGATCAAGACTGTAAGAAAAAATGCAGAAAATTATACGAAATGTAAAATTCAGTTTGTGTAATTAACATTATAATTTGTATAATTTATGAGGAGCTGACTGTAATAATAGGAGCGAGAGTGAGGATGGTAGGAGGCAGAAAAAGAAGGAATGGATTCCAGGATACTGGACTACTTTGAGGAGCAAGGAAAGTCCTTAAATTGGAAATTAGGACCAAATTCTTCGGAAAGGTCACCCTTGTGAAACATATGTTCGACTTAGGAGAGTTACGTGCCGAGAACATTTGAATTTTATGTCCGTTCGGGAAAATTAGGGTCAAAATCCTTGCCCAAAAGTGTCACAATTCAAAGAGTGGTTGACCTCAATCTTGAAGTTTCGAGTAAACAAAAGAAATTAAAAATTAATCTTCGAGATTGGACACTTTTAGCAGATTACTTTGACGCCGATTCTTTCGGGACCAAAGTATGAGTAAACTGATCTTGGCACACAATTCTATTAATTCCATTTTGCAACAAAGGAAGGTTCCATTCACAAGAGGTCCATTTCGGAGAATTTGGTCATTATTTACAATTTTATGATTAACTTTGTTCCTCAAAATGGAATCAAAATGGAATCGGTTCCTTCTTTTACCTGGTCCTACCTTCCTTGGCCTCGCCTCCTTGGTTGTAATTATGGCGGTACAAGACAGTTTCTTATGAATTATAAACATTATAATTACATGACGAGGGAGTTTCTTATATTATTCTGTATTTTATCTCTGCGTTAGACGTAAACATGGCCTTGATGCAACAAGCATCAAACAAGAGATTGTAAATGATAAGCTAAAAGGATAATTCCAGCATACAGTCAGAAAGAGTGGTTAAGATTGAAGAGCCGAAAGGAGAGTTGCAATGAACCTGATTTAGTAAAAATGAAAAATAAAGAAGCAGCAAAAATATTTATTATTTAAAAGGAATAGAAAATTCTTGTCTTTATAAATTGACTGAGCCAAGTCGAAGCGAAGCAGCTTCGCAGAATATTATTATGGAGTCAGAGTGGACAGGCGACCCTTATGGCTGGTGACGTCACCAGCCATTTTTGCTTTTTGTCCCCTAAACGAAAAAGCGCCTCATAGTGCGGTTGGAAACAGGGAAAATGCGAGGAGCTTAATGTTAAAGTGGTACACATAGGATTGATATAAAGAGACAAGCCTCTGTTCTCTTCCTTAACAGCAAGATCTTAGTTACACAGGCACCCCTGAAGGGGGGGGGGCTACGGCCTTATTTGCTAATCTATACCGCCTTTTTTAATCCCCTTTATAGACTTTATTTTAACACCCTGAACACCCTTTTCTTCTTCTTCTTCTTCATCTTTATCTTCATCTTCATCTTGATCATCTTTATCTTCATCTTCATCTTGTTCATCTTTATCTTCATCTTCATCTTCATCTTCTTCTTCATCTTCATCTTCATCTTCATCTTCATCTTGTTGTTGTTGTTGTTGTTGTTGTTGTTCTTCTTCTTCTTCTTCTTCTTCTTCTTCTTCTTCTTCTTCTTATAAAGGAATTATTACAAATAACTTTGATAAAAAAATAAATCTACTCAAGTGACAACCGAACTAAAAGAAAAAATCTTATTCAAACCTTCAAAAAATCTCGTTCTTAGAATATAGGGTTATGGATTTCGATCTTTATGTTGTTTTCGAAGTCATATTTGATCTATTTTAGCTGCCTTATATCCTTTTTTTTCTTTTAAGTCGTTTCTTATCTCATTCCAGGATAATTTTAGAATTTAGTATTTCTTGAAAATGAACTTGAAGAATGTGAACCGGAATTATTTGATATTACACTGATGGGCTGTCAAATACAAATAAAAAAAATTAAGTCACAAGATTCACGAATCAGGAATCATCAGAAAAGAATCAATGGATGAAAGAAATAGATAGGTTGAATTGAAATTTCGTCTTTGTCATATTTCTTTCGTTTGAAATTAGACGTTGGAGAAAAAAGATTTATATTCAATCGTCTTTTCTCCAGAGCAGAATTTCATTATGAGTTGACGCTATTTTTATTCGCGAGCGATCCTACCTCTCACTATGTCGGTCGGTCGGTCCCCGTTTTATTTTTTTTGTTTTCTTAATATCATAACTATTGGGTCGATTCTAAAGAAATTTAAAAACCTTATGTTGTTTTCTGTTCTCTTTCGAATGATATAATTGCCAAAGTCCTCCCAAGGTTAACCTGGGAATTATTTTTGAAGGGCAATAACATCATAACTATTCGGCAGATATTTGGTAGACTAGACTAGGCTATAATATGCTATACTCTGCTAGGCAAGCCAAGATTAGGCTATACGATGTTAAGCTATACTATGCTAAACGATGCGAAGATATAATTTACAAAGGTAAGATATATTATGCTAATTTAGACTATAAAATGCTCTGCTAAGATAGTATAAAGTATGGTAGGCTAGATAATACTAAGCTATGCTTGAGTAGGGTATAATAAGATAGTATAGACTATACTTGTCTAGGATAAGTATACTATGCTATGCTATGCTAGGCTAGGCTAAGCTCTGCTAAGCTATACTAGGCTAGACAGGGCTATACTATGCTATGCTATGGTAGGCTAAAATAAAATAGGCTAGGGAGGGCTATGTTATTCTATGCTAGACTAGGTTAGGCTATGCTAGTTAATACTGTTAGGCTACGATAGGCTACCTAACCTAGGTTATAATAAGCTATGCTATGCAAGGTTATTCTAGTCTTAGGTATAGTATGCTCTACTAATCTAGGATATAATAAGCTAGGCTATAATATGTTACTCTTGGCTATATTATGCTAGGTGTGGTTTTCCTAGGATAGGGTATACCAAACTAGCCTAGAGTATGCTAGGCTAAGCTAACGTATGCAAAGATATACTGGCTAGGCTAAAGCAACCTATTTAAGCTTGGCTATACTAGGTTAGGCTACTCTAGGCGACGCTAGGCTAGGCTCTGGCATGCAATTCTAAGGCATACCTGGTTAGGCTATGCTATTCTATAGTAAGATAGGCTACACTAGGCAATGCTACGTTAAGCAAGGCTATACTATAATATGCTAGGTTAGACTAAGGTCTACTAAGCTACGCTAGGCTATAATAGGTTACGATAGGCAGGCTATACTAATATAAAGTAAAATAAGGTAGGCTATACTAAGCTAAGGTAGGATAAAGTAGGCTATATATGCCAGGTTATATTAGGCTAGCTAGATTATACCCAGCTAGGCATGGTTATGCCCGGCATAGCTAGGCTATTCTACTTTAGTCTAGGCTATCCTATGTTTGGCTAGGCTTGGCTATACTAGGCTAAAACAAGTTCGGTTATACTATTCTATGCTTGGCTATGATATGTTATGCTATACTAGGCAAGTTTAGCTTAGGCTATTCTAGGCTATACTAGGCTAGGCTAGACAATACTATGCTATGCAATGCTAGGCTATTCTCTACGACGCTATGCTAAAGATTGTGACTATACTATGTTATTTAGGCTAGGCTAGACTATGCTATGCTCTACTATGATATAATATACTATTATATGTTATAATATGATATGTTATACTATCCTGTGCTATATTATGAACTGT
Source organism: Ceratothoa steindachneri (assembly GCA_963969495.1). Taxonomy (NCBI): domain Eukaryota; kingdom Metazoa; phylum Arthropoda; class Malacostraca; order Isopoda; family Cymothoidae; genus Ceratothoa; species Ceratothoa steindachneri. The sequence continues at coordinate 24,242,633 of OZ018333.1, forward strand.
TGTGCTATGTTATACTATGATATGCAATAATATTCTATAATATACTATGCTCTAATCTAATATAGTATATTATGCTATACTATGGAATACTGTGCTATTAATGTGTGTCAATCCTTTCAACGCAGTAATTACATAAATGAGGGGTGCCAAATATTTGCAGACCTACTCATGAATTTTAAAGTCATTTTTCTATTCACTAACTCTATAATTTAAGAAAAGGATTTTTTTGAGTTTTTGAATAATAATTTCATCTTAGTTTGTTTATGACATATTTTTTATAAAAGTAATTTCTAATAATTCTTTTATAATACCAAAAAACAAAATGGTGAAATTCAGAAATAAATATAGGTATCGAAATTTTGTGATTTTTTTAAAACCCAAAGAATTACAAATGGTGTAGTTCAGAAAATTTATTTTGATATATCTTCTTCTATAACTATATTTTAGCAACGTGATATTTTGAAAGGGGGGAAATTTAGTTTAGTTCCTTTTTAAAATTATTATAATTGGAGAAGTTCAGAAGTTCAGAAAAGTTATAAAAATTTAACCATGGCTGTTTTTTATTACCTGGTTTTAATATTATTTTAGTTCTTCTTGGTTAGCTACTTAAAATTTTTGACTTATTTTTGTCATCTTGGGGAATTAACTGACTATTTTTTTATATGATTATTTATATATATTTCTTTTTTTTCTTCTTATTTCTCCGTTTGAAACATGTTCATTAGTGTGCTGAAGATTACGTGGCCTTCAGTACTACCATCGTACCAGTGGGATTTGACCTACAAATGCTTCTAAAATTTTTACAAGACTGGCGACTTTCACACATTTGAACACCTAAATTGAAAATAGCAGAGTTGTTGCCATCTCAATTCCAAGCTCTGGTTGACGTTCTGAAATGTGGATGTGAGAAACTACCCAGCAGCTCATCTTTCAAAGGATATTTACCCTAAAGTACCTGGGAAGTGGGAACTAGGGAACATTTCCTTCTTAGCCCCGTTGAAAATTCAAGAGTCATAATTTTAAACAGATCCAAAAGAACTGAGAGAAGGACAAAAACATATCCCTTGGCAGAGGAGAGCTACCGGCCTACGGCAATTTCATTACAAAAGTAGCCAACCCGTCGTTATCCTCAGGCGCAAATGTAAATTTGTTTTTAGCAATGAATTTGTCTGCCATGATTCCTAAAAGGAAACTCAAATTAATTTAAATCCCCTATGGAGATGAAGATCTCTATGAAGGAACCTGCTTTCATTAAAGGTCAGAGAGAAATGATTAATTCTTTTGGACAACATCAAGTTTGCTTTTGAGATTAACTTGACTTAAATAGAAAAGTCAATAAGTAAAAGCGACAAGAAGTTGAATGAAGAAACGTTGCTTACTTTAAGTAGGCCAATGTTTCAATGCCATCAAGTGAAATAATTTTCTCTCCTGAAAAACATGAAGAACAAATTGCTGATGATCAAGATGGAAAGGATGGAATTTATGAAGTGACATTAAAAATACCAACCACATCTTCAAATTCCATTAAAGAGCACCCCGGTAATTTTTTGAGGAGTGAAATAACATCATAACTATTGAGCTGATTCTAACAAAATTTTAAAATCTACATATATTGTTTGGAATTCTCTTTCAAATAATATAATTTCCAAAGTCCTCCCAAGGTTAGCCTGGGAATTATTTTGTTTTGGCAAAAACATCATAACTATTAGGCCAATTCTAGCGAAATTTGAAACAATTAAGGTGTTTACATTCTCTTTTGAATGATAAAATTGCCAAGGTCCTCTCAAGGTTAGGCCGGGAGTTATTGAAAGTTTTGAAGGTCGTAAGGTCATAAATCAGAGGAAGTGAGGGCACGTGACTTCTTACTCAGTAGAACTTGTATTTTTTTTTCGTATTATGCTTGAATTTTCCCCTCTTAGGGGAAATAATTATGGATCTTAAATCTTTAAAATACTCGTTGTTACTAGGTAGTGCTCCTGAAAACAATTGAAGCCTATTGGCTGGAAAAATAGCTTTAAAAAACAAAATTGTATGGAAGAGTGTAGCTAATTAAGAAAGATTACTACTGGTAATATTAATCTTAATAACAATAACATTGTTATATTCAGAAAAAATAACTGGATGGGATATAATACCAAGTCTTTGATGAAGCCTTTTTATTTTTACATATTTTTTCTCTATTACGGAATTGATTTTTTTTTTACTCCTTTTAACGTCATTTTGAAGACTGTTGGAGAAGTTACGTTATTTTGCGCAATTAATTTATCGGGCACTGGAAGCCAAAGGAAGATCAGCTGGGCATATTTTTAGTTTTGATAACCAACACCAAGCCAGAAGAAAGGATCCGATGGCATAACTAATTAATATTTTGTATATTGGACGAAAAGTACACACTGACTAGGATATATTGTTCCTTATTTCTTCTCGTAGTATTACTAATCCCCTATAGTAAGAGTATTTTGCAGAATTATTACTCTGTAATCGAAAAAAAGGTTTTATGCTAATTATAAAAACCAAAAATATCAATTGAGAATAATTTGATTTCGATTTTAGATTAAATAATTCATCTAGAACGAGTAGGAAATTTCCGCTCTTGAGAGATACCGATATAATACGAAGCCATTCTTTGAAGAAAGGATTTCCATTAAGGATTTATGTGTTGTTAAAAGGAAAGGACTCTCAATATGACACGGGGTTAATTAATTTATGGAGATACTACCCCTATTTTGAATAATTAATTCCTAGATTAGGTAAGGCATGGTGGCATAGAGGCTTTGAACATAATCCCAAGGCATGTAGGAGAAAATCCAGTTGGTTGATTGAATATATTATGAGGATCCAAAGAAAATGTTAAGTCAGTACTTGAGGATCCAAAGGAAAGGTTAAGTCAGTATAACTTGAGGATCCAAAGAAAAGGTTAAGTCAGTCTAACTTGAGGACCCAAAAGAAATGTTAAGTCAGTCCAACTTGAGGATCTAAAGTCAACTTTAAGTCCGTATAACTTGCATCTCCAAAGGAAAGGTTAATTCAGTATAACGTGAAAATCCTGCACATTTTCAGCCTCAAATTGCTTAATTTTTTTCCAACATCTTTATAATTTCACTATTTGTACATTTGCTTTTTGATGGCTTTTAGCAACCACCCTCGAAGCAATGAGGAATCATTACTTATGACGTCTACTCTTCAGTTTTGTTCTCAACCAATCACTTACTGCATTTATCTATCTATCCAAGTGTTTCTTGAATGGTCCAAATATTCGGGTAGGAATATTATTCCCACGAATGAAATCTATCCACTTAAGTCGCGATTCCACATTTGGCTGAATTCGCCTCATTCCTAATTATAATTCTCACCATTTCTTAATTCCCTCTTCAATGAAATCGAATACATTTTAAGGAGACAAGGCATTAAATAGAGAGGGGGCGGTGAGTATAATTTGGCAACTCTAAATTCGCGCATGCGTGTTGGCTCGCGTCAGATCTTTCTTCTTCTTATCATAGAAGATTCTTTTATGCATCATCTGCGAAGGAAGCAATACATTGTTGAATTCTATCCCCCCCAAATCTGGAAAAGCAAAACTATGCTGCTTGGGATTCAAGCTGGAAGCTGCAATGTGAAGATTTTCGAGAGAGTGCAGATGATCATGAAAGCGGTGTTTGATTCCGGCTGTAAAGACGAGTGATGACGGCAGCTCGGAAACATCAATCTAAGCGATCTGATAAAAAGAAGCTGCTTCAAAGATCCAGGCCATCATTGTTAACGATACCAGCATATCAAAGAGGTTCATAGCCAGTGTCTCATTCGGCAGTTATGCATGTGGACATCCGTTACTGCCCATCCAAGATGAAAAAGGGCCACTTTCTGTTGCAGAAGATGAATGACAACCGAAACGATGGTGCTGCGAAGCTTGCGAACAAAGTGAAGCTGCACTCTCAGGCCTGGCAGGCTTTGATTCTTCTCAGACGTAAAGTAGTACTTTTAGAACCATGGGTTGAGCTGGTTCGCAACAGTTTGCTTGATCTTCCCCCAAAGCTGCTCAAAGAGTCTTGAAGACTCCTTGGGGCGATCAGCAGAAAAAGCCACGTTATATCTCGTTTATCTACCCGAAGAACAACGTTAAGAGCCTGTAGAAGGTTGTGTCGCCATGGATTCAGGAGGTGGCCTTTGGAAGTCCGTACGTATGACAGCAGGACAATGCACCGTGAAAGACAGGTGGGAAGATCCACTATTGGCTGTCAGACAATTACTTTCACAACATTACTCCGAAAATCTGCCTCCTAACTCTCCAGACGCAGCCCTGCTGAATATTATGTGTAGGATGTGGTTAAAAGAAAGGCCACCGAGTCTCTAACTTCCATGATCACCGCAGTTTTCAACCCCTGGGACCGTCAAAAAGGTCTAAAACAGGTTCAGATGCCGCCTGGACACCGTGTTTGAGGCCGAGGGCGATTTCATTGAATAAAATGAAAATAAAATCCCTCATGTCTTTAATTAAATGTATTTGGTAAATAAATCTGTATGGAGAAACTCTGTTGTTTTTTTTTCTTATATTAAAGTTAAATGACTGTTTATCTACGGATCTCTGCTACAAGAGTTGACTGACCTCTGCAAAGAATATTTCTGTCTTTTGTTTGGTTTCTATTTATTATTTACGTAACGAATCCTTAACAAATAATTGAAAATACGTTGTGTGGCTGATTATGGAAAATAACATGGCTTCCCTTAGGAAATTAGATATATTCGGTGTATATATTTATGTTGTATGAGTGCCTCTGTTATAAATTTATTCTTTGTATACATACTCGTATGTTCATATCACATCCTGAAATATCCTCCTTTCCTAGATTATGTAACTTACATGTACTTAACTTACTCTTCCCTTAAGATGTCGGTTAGTGGTGATATATAGTAATGTGTAAAAATATCACACCCGCTGCATTTCTCTCACAACTTCTTCATACCTTTTGTCAGATAAAAAAACAACTGTTCCAAAAATTGATGAACGATAACCAATAGCACTTGAAACACCGAAATAAACATATTTTGGGCTTCTTTTTTCTTTTTATTAAGCTTTTCAGTGAATTCTGAACACAATATGATTTTTCTGATTTGTGATCCAACAAATACATCAGTTTTTACCTTTCCTCAGAGAGTTTGGGAGAGAAATTTTAAAATGACTTGAAGGAGGCAGACTGTTTGTTAAGAGTTTTAACACACAACTTCTTTTAAGTTAGTTTTAAATACAATGGAGGAAATAACACCCTTTTATGGTCAATTAATTTTTCAGGCATGAAATTATGCCCTCCAATAGATAACTGCTTCTTGTGGTAAAACCTCCGTGGAGACCCATCAGAAATGAGACCATTTTGAAGTCTTCAATCACTTCTCAGCCATAGTACTTAGAAATTAAAGCTTGTAGCAACAGCTTGACTCTGATTTATTACTCATTGATATATACTGAATGAGAAGAGTGAAGTAATATAGGATTAGTCCAATTATGGAAAAGTACCGCTTTAATTTTAATTCCATCAAACAGTCCAGGATACATCATTCCATCTTGGTTTGTCTTGTCACTTGCACATTTTCATCCAGCAAATCCTGCTCCTTAAGGTGAAAATTCAAAGCTCAGTATTTGAAATTGACAAGCCAAGAACTCGGTCAAGGTCATTGAGGTCTCTTTGGTTTGGACATTATGGATTCCTCTCAAAAGCCATATCTCTTACACTGTAGTCTACAACTCCATTGATCTTTCTAACTTCCGGATTGTCGCTTTCTTCTGATAGTGGATTGCTGATGTCTGGAAGGGTAGCTAGAGGAAGATAAGCGCTATGAGGTTTTGGTGCAATGGAGGATGGAAGATTGGGATAGAAATTTTAGGTCCATTTTTGCTACTTATACGTTTGGAAGGGTCCACCATGCAGAAGTAACAGTTTCCTCAAGGGTAGTTGGATTCAAACAAGGTTATGTGAAGAACAAACTTCATTGTTCTTCTTTCTCCTACATACATCGTGTAAAAGTAAAAAAATATAATCTATTCTAATTTTGGCACACAAAAAAATATAAAAGCATAAATAATTATTACATTTAATATCTTATTCTTAATAACAAACAACAATCTTACCTTACAAATTTCCTTGGTATGTCAAATTGGGCTTCCCACATTCTCATAGATGCCTTCCCACAGCATATTTTTGCTCTTCTTTTGATGAAATAAAACAGAATTCATCTAGAAATTTATTGAAGACTCATAATATCATTTTTCTTGTGATGTGTTTACCTTGGGGGTTAGAGCTGAAATGAGAGCAGATCTGTGAATTCATGGCTAAATATTGCTGAAGCAATAACCCCGAAATTCCCAGTGATCAGTTCTGGCAAGTTCTGAAACTCTTTTGAAAATTCATAAAACTTTACTAAATTCTATTAATTTCTCATTTAATATAGTGTTTTGGAAGATTTCCCTATAACAAATATTATTCTACAATATTCAATTTTTTTAAAAATAATATTAAAATTTTCTACCATGATTGAAAGAAATATAGCCTACAGCTTTTTATTTATTCTCATTTTTTTTCAATAATTAATAATACCCTAGTATTATTTTCCAAATGGGTAAATTTAGAAATTCAAGGCCATAGCTACCAAAGCAATCTTTTAGGAGCAGAAAAAAAGTGAGATTTTATAATAAAACAAGGTTTCTTCACATTCTATGAAGGTATAATTGCTTTTTATTTTTTAATTATGGTTGTTTTGTATTACCAAAGTAAGCTAGTTAATTTAAATCTAAATTACCAATAACTTCACATCGATCAGTTCTTATGGAGTAAGTTCAAATTTTATAAGTGTCTTTGCCTTAACTTGTGGACACGTTAAGGACACTCTAGAAGATCGTCTCTAAACCTTATTCTTGATGACGTCATTGGTTTTCGACAGATTTAATAAATAAAATCAAGTCGTTCTAATATTTAAAGTGGTTAAATAGTTTATGTGAGTTCCATCTGCTTTAAATATAAGTATGAGGAGCACACTACAGCCAACTGCCCCAAAAGGAATGCTATTTTGTGTTCCATCTGCGCATTGACAACCACTTTTGGAGGAGCTGCAAAAGCACCTCCATGAAGTGTCTCAACTTCGTCGGGGAACATAAGACACTCTCCATGGCCTGCCCTATCAAAAAGCAAATCCTCAAGAAGAAAGCCACAATGAAAAAACTGGAAGAAGAAACAAAGGCCAACACCACTTATGCCAAGGTTGCTAAAGCTGTGGTAGCGGAGTCGAAAGGGAACCCTACATTTCTCCACGTCAAGAACGAAAACTCGACCAAAATTATGCGTTGCATATATTATGCTCATATTGCGAATCCCTCCTACCCAGGGTGCTTTGCAGATGAGCTTAATAAGATGCTAATTCATAATGGAATGGAAAAGATGTGGTTCCCCCCGATTCCGCGGTCAGAGAAGATCCTGAAAATTAGTCTCAAACCCCAGTGCGAGACTAGTTGTCAGAAGCTCCCAACTCCCAGCAATGCCACAACCCCAGCTTCCTCCAGGGACCCCAGGATCCAGGTTGCAAAAGCACGCACGGAACAAAAACAATCAACAGAAACTCACCAAAACAAAACCACCCACGCACACACACCCACACAGGTTAATAACGAAGTTACGGAGACTCTAGTTGCGAGAGCCGAGGGAGGGGCACGTTCGCCCCGCTCACGTAAAACCTCGCAGCCCCAGAGACGCCTGAGATCGTCCTCTTCTTGTAAGAGGGAATCCAGGCACGCATACAATTCGAGAAAAATTAACTTGAAGGTATTCGCTGCTGAAAGGTCCCCTTTTCCTAAGGAGATGGATGCCCTTGATGTATCCGAAGATATAATAGCCGGAAGATACAAATGGGAATTTTCCTCGGACGAGCTCAGTGAAAAGCAGGTCGAGAAGGCTTTACTCCAAGTCATGATTAAACTGACTCCGGACTCTTTTATCACGCTTACTGACGGCGAATTCAGGAAAAAACGAACAGGAAAAACCATCACGCCTCCAAACACTCCACAAGGACCTAAGCTCGTAAGAGAATAAGTCCTAAATACATTATATTACACTCAAAAACCCTTAAGTGAACTATACAATGACGACTCTAAAAAATATTACATTTGAACTTTGACGAATGGACAAATAAACAGACAGTGTACGGAAATGTATTATGGAAATGCGACCCAGACGTCGTATTTATTTCCGAACATGGAATAAATGACGCTAACCCAATAAAAATCTTTCCCTACGAAGTCTTGACCAAAAATCCCATCGGAGAACGTTTTGACGGATGCGCCATAGCTGGGAAAAGAGGTCTTGACTTCAAATCAATAAGTGGACTCGACGAATCTTACCTCGCTGTGGAGGTCCGTACGGCAATGGGACCCCTGGTACTGGCAACGGGGTACCAACCCCCAAGGAAAGGGTATTTACCCCTTTCTAACTTCTTGCAGTTATGTGGTCACGGCAGAACCGTTCTCTTTACCGGTGACCTCAATGCAAGAAGCGCTGCCTCCGGTTATACGTCGACCAACCCAGCAGGCAGGAATCTCGAGACACTTATCGATAGACACATTATGACTAGAATTGGACCAGACTTTCCCACATACATCACTGACAGGGCAGCCACAAAACTAGACATTGTTCTAACTAGCAATATGTTCCCATATAACTACTTCATTGAGCCGGGCCCCCTTATTCCCAGCGACGACCAGGCTATCCTTATTAAAGTCTCAACCTCCCTCATTAAAATCCCTATCCCAGAGCGAAAGAGCTACGCCCGAGCCAACTGGGATAAGTATAAGCAACTCCTCGAAAGTTATAACCCAGAACCCTTAAATAATATTAACATTTTGTTTATTATAATGATTCTTCTCTGTAACTTCAAAATACTTTCCCCGATGAGACTCATAGGTGTATATTTGAAGGTGCATTCTCCCACTCCGAATAAAATTGCATATAAAAAAAGACGAAGAAAACATGAAACTACAAAAAAGAGAAAAAGAAAATCTGTTTCATCTCCTCGGGGATGGAATTGGATGTCATTTTTCAATCTTTTATTTTGCCTTTATTTGTTTTAGAGGATGTTTCAGTTCTCTTCGATACTTTGCTGATCCTAAACCGATTTATGGAATTTTGAATGAGTCTTTGACACTCAATGACCTAAAGTATTAAAGTAGAGCATGGACCCATTGGGTCCGGATTGGTAGGGTTGTTTTGGGGTAAGAGTCTTGGCAATGATGCTGGTTCATTTGCCTTGGAGAAATAAGATCTGTTTTCTCGTTACACTGCATATCAAGTGTCATGCAAAAAAGAAAAGGGGAGTAAAAGAGAGGGTTTAATTAATGGTGCATGAAGCTATATCTAATGCTTAACTTTCTCTAAATTGTATTCAACATAGATATTATGCAACTCCCAATCACCAAATTTGTGCTCACCAACTGAACACATCATGGAACAACCAATGGAGGACTACAGAAACTATATATGCAAAGTATCAAGGATCAATAACTACTTAAAATCTTGAAAAAGGGATACGAACATATGGAGTAATTTGAATACATTTAATTTTAATCCAAACTGGAAAGTACAAAAGAAGTGAGCAGGAGGGTGAATGGTCCTACGTTACATTCGACCCCAATCTTGGCCGCCACTACATGGCAGGTGAGAAGAGATGACGGTTTGTTGCCAAATGTAATATAAAAAGATGTAAGGCGGATCTGATCTTACTCCATTAGGAGCCAAGGATCGAGCTCTTAAAATGGAGTTGCCGGCGATTGATTGTCCCAGATGACTGCAAGTAAGGATTGTTAAAATAATCCGAGTGCTGTAGTCACGCATTCATTGACCGAAGAAGTGGCCCAATTTTAAGGTATATGCTCGTAAAATATTGCGATTCAAATTCTCTTTAATTACTGCTTTTTATATATACCTCTTATGCAATGCAAACGAACTTTGGATCAGAACTAATAGGCCTGGCATATTCGAATCCGACCATTATTCTTTCCTTATATATAAAAGTTAGTTATATGTAGATTTCAAGTGGAATTTATAATGAAGAGCTTTTTGCCCTTAATGTAGCAACTGAACCCCCCAAATAATGTAGGCTAGAAGTGGGTAAGACTAACGAACGGTATCATGATAAAGTTAAGCCTAAGATAGAGATTACGGTTGCCAAAACTGCATATTTTTAATCCACCCCTAGCATAAATTATTTGTCCGAAGGGGCTTCATAAATGTTCGTAAAAAACAAATATTAGAAGAAAATGTGATACCCAAAGAAAATTTTAATAAAACGGATTTTAACTTAGATTTATGTACTATTTATCAATTAAATATAAATTTCTTTGCTACATTTTGAATGACATTGCAGATACTTTGAATTTGGACCCTGCAGCATTACCAACGATCCTGTCGAAGGTGAGGCGAGGAAAAACATCAGATTGTGTGCCAAGTTTGGTTGAGAGAATTGTTTGGATTATTGGTGAATTAATAAATGTTTATGGAGACTGTGCCCCCCCCCGAAAGCCTAGTATTTATAATGATTAAATCGATTTAAGGATGGAAGACAGGAGTTTGAGGACGTTTTCGGAGTGGCAGACCATCAACTTTAGCAGGGTAAGAAAACATCAATCGTGGATTAATAATGGAAATGATATCAGACCCATTGAACTTATCGGCAGATTCAGTATATTCCATCTCGACTTAGGTGATGAAACTCTGTAAGTCTAAACAATGGTTCTCAAGAAGTGGAAAGGGACAAATCAAAGCAAAGTCTGAACGATCAGGCGGAAAGATAATGACCACCCTTTTAGATAATGCTGAAGGCGTGATAATTGTTCACTTTCTCGAAAGGCGAAGAACCACAAGGGTATAGCGGAGAAGCACCCCGTAAAACCTTACAGAAAAGTCTTCTTTCATCTACATCACGACCCTGCTCATTCTGCCTCCTTGACATAGTCAACTTTGGTAAAAATTAGCTGGGATTTGATCTCACACACCCTGTACATTCCTGTGGGTGATGTCAAAGCAGTGGTTTTAATTAACATTTTTAATTCTGTAATACAACAGTTCTCCAGAAATTGTTTAAATTGATGGACTGATCGCTGGCAAAAGGTTTATAAAATAGTTTTAATTCAATATGTCCTCAAAATTGAAGTCCTGAAGAGACCCAAAGGTTGACTTATCTTTATGTAAGATACTTCTTTCCAATCTTATATTAACTTTATTTATATTATCATTAGATTTCTTAGTTTTTTATATTATACCATACGCCTGGGCAGACCAGACACCAGCTGTAGAATGGTGTTAAACCTGTTTTTGAATGGCGATTGCAGTGTCCAAATACAAGCTACTTTAGAGGAATGAAACCGGTTCCATCTTCACATGAAGTCATTACTACGGAACTTCTTTATCACACCTCTTCTCCGTTTGTGCCTTGACGAAACCCTCAAAACGCACGTCTCAAACAGACCGAGCCAAAACGTTTGATACATAGCAGTCCAGCAAAACAGTTCATTAAACAGGGGATTTTACCCCTTATGCGAGGATTTTTGACTGAAAACTATCTTCACATTGTTTATATTCTTATGTTGAAGTGACGCCAGAGGAGTAATATTCGTTCTCTTTCTGTTTTAATCCTACTTTTAATTTTACTTTTATCTGGGTAAATTGTTTTCTTTCTCTATTCATCTCTGGATCTCGAAATCATCAGTTTGCTCTTGTGAACTTTGAACATCCCTTTCGAGCCGTATCTCTCTTATCGACTGATAAAAAACAGTCGTATTAATACCTTCTAAATTCATCATATGTGGTCTATGTTTATGCAAACGCCCATTCATGCACGTTCTTGTTCTAATTTTTTATTGGTAAAACCATAAACCGTACTGAATATTCAGTCTAAATGACAGTTGTAACCATAAAATTAAAATATTTTTCTGAAAATATCCATAATGTTAAACAGCTCAATATTCCCATAGTGGATGTTATGAGTGCATTTCTTTGCAAAATTTGCTCTTCCGCGAACATTTCAACCCTAATTTTCCTGTATTTTAAGAACAGCCATTTTTAATACTAAAACAGAACTTTAAAACATCTGTGTCGTAAAACAAACTTGGGCATTTTCCTTTGCAAGAAAGAAAGCGAAAGAAAGGATATGGTGCAACTTTAATATTGTGGGAGAAAATTTCGCCTTTATCGATACATCCCTATGAGGTTAAGCAGTGGAAAGGTGGAAAAACGTGTTCATTAATTACCAGGAGGAAACTCCGACGAGTACATCTGCGTAAAAATGATTTTCAAAAGTGATTCGTGAAGAAATTTGTGAAATAGAAAGAAGTGAAAATAGGTAAAGATGCCCAGCCCAAGCAACCAAATGTACAATTGACTTGAAGTGTTAGAGAGAAATAAGAGAGGAAATATATAAATATTAAATAAATATTAAGGCGTTGCATTACGCCGATGAAGAAAATTCGAAGGTGTTGGCATCAAAAGATAGATAGAGAAACACAGAAATTGTCTAATAGACACGTAAGCACACAAACATAAACACATATGGCTACCCACATAATTAACTGATAGACATCAAAGAAAAGGACAAAACAAGGGGACGCAAATATAAAGGATGATACTCATGTAAACAGAAATGAAGGGAAAATATACTTAAGATGGCCAACTATCCATCGTTCTTCGAGTCGATGCCATAAACCATTTGGCTACCATATAATTTCCTCCACAAGATAAGTGTCAGGTTGCCAAGTGGATTAAACCATCCGCTGGAGGAAGGAAGAACTTTTGACCCCACAGGTGTGAGGCCTACATTAACAAGGGTTCTATTTCAGGCTTTCCTTCTTACATTTAAATTCTCCTAGTAGATCTTATTTGCTGATAAGCTTTTGAATAAAGAGCTACTGAATGGCTGCACTCTGGGCCATTTTGTCCCCAGGATTCAATTTTCTGTAATTTGAAATTTAAAATCGTTATAAATTTAAAATTACGTATGTATATATTAGAAGATTTGATCTGTATGAGAATTAAACTGTTTATGACTAACTCAAGTCCTTCTCCCTTAGGCAACCTACTTATCAATCCCGCCTAGTATTGCCTAATAGAATTGTCCACGTAATACTTTGAACATCTGAGCGATTTTACTTAAAGTACAGCCGCCGCAAAAAAAAAAGTTACATTCTCGACGCAAAAAAAAATGTTACACGTGACGCGGCAAAATAAGAGAGTTCTGGTATGAGCCAGTTGTGCACTGGGCGGAGCTAAGCTATGACGTATTCCCCTCACTCACTCACTCTCTCCTCCCGCCACACCATCTCAAACCTCAGTGAGCTCCCAGAGTTCGTCAAGTAAAGGCTTGTTCTACGCTGCTCCCAGTGACGTCATTTTTCACTCGACACCCAACTTTACCAGCCTATATTTCCAGTTCCACCACTCATAATGGTTAAAAATCAACTTTCTATGGAGAAGAAGAGTCGGGCCTTGACCCTGCTAGAACAAAGAGTATCTGTGATACGCGTGGCGGCAGAACTGGGGATCACAAGAATGACGGTTTACCGCCTGAAGAAAGCTGGCGATACTTACCCCTCAAGCACGACACCGCCACGGAAAAAGGGTTCTGGCAGACCAAAGAGGACATCATCGCGCACAGATTTCATCCTAAAGAAAGAAGTGAAAGAATACCCTGGAATAACAGCCTTAGAACTAAAAAAAAAGCACCCAATATTGCTCCAGGACGTCGCAGTGAGAACCGTGCAGCATCGGCTATAGAAAGACCTAAAATTACCAAAACGTCGGGCCGCCAAGAAACCCCTGCTGACTGACAAGATGCGGAAGAAAAGGCTGCAGTTCTGTAAAAAATACCGATCCTGGACATCACTTGACTGGAAGAAGGTGATGTTTAGTGACGAGAGTACATTCCGGCTCGTCAGAGGAACTTCAAAGCTAGTCCGCCGCCCCAGTGATGTCTCCCGCTATGACCCAAAATACACCGTCAAAACTGTCAAACATCCTGATAACGTGATGGTGTGGGGCGCCTTCAGTGGAAATATGGGTAGAGCTGGCTTGTATTTCCTCCCCAAGAATATGACAATAAAGTCTGCCAACTACATCGAGGTTTTGCGAGACCATATGCTGACTTTTTGGGCGATCCATGACTGCAACTTTTTTATGCACGACGGAGCCCCAGCCCACAAGTCCAAGGCAGTGAAGGAATTCCTCGAAACCAACAAGATTGAAGTTCTGGAGTGGCCGGGTAACTCCCCTGATCTGAATCCCATCGAAAATGCATGGAATCAGATGAAAAACATCCTGCAGAAGGAACGACCCAGCAACATACCCGACCTGAAGGAGGCCCTGAAGAAGCACTGGATCTCAATTGACAAAGATTATTTTGTCAATCTCGCCACTTCGATGCCCAAGAGGATTGAGATGGTTATCAAGAATAAGGGCCATATGACCAAATACTAATTTTGTATAAGTATTGTAAGCTTAAAAGATAAATAAAGCCCATTTAACATGTACTTTTGTGTTTGTTTATCCCAAAAATCCTGGTGTAACATTTTTTTGGCGGCCACTGTAACGTAAACTTTCACCTTAATTTGAAATGTACCTAATAGCAATGTGCTTGAAGCGCCCAACCTGTGAGTTGCAAATTCCCCGGGGTTATCTTGGGGACGGAGTTTAGTTTTAGAGAGGTTGGAGCAGCTCGGAAAGTTAAGGCGTTGATGTCCCACTCCTTTGGGACCGCTGTCGAGGAGAGGGGTTCTAAATACATTCACAACTTGATCAACACAAGTGAAACCGAGAAAAAATTTCAGATACAGGAAATTTAGTATCTCATTTGGAACCTCATCGAGTCCAGGGTCTTTCATGAATATCAAACCGAAAAAATGGCGTTTAAAATAAAATCGAAAATATTACACTTTCAGCCCATCAGAGTAACAAATACATGGGATATGGAGAGAGACCTATGAGACTTGTTGTGAATACGAGGCTGTAAAATTGAAAAAATTTCCCCTCTCAGAAAATCATGGATTGAATAAAAAATGCAGATTAATATTAAAAAGGAAAACCATGCTTCATCTTCATGACAATCGAATACATTGGAAACCAATGAATTAAGCTGTGTTCTTTTACACACTGGTGCTGGATTGTTAAGGAATCTAACGCTGTGAAATATTTTGCCAGCCAGTAGAAAACATAAACATGTGACTAAAAAGAATATATTTATTAATTAATTTTATTTTTTTACCTTTTAGATACCAGCATTAATCTGCTGAGATGTTAAGACTCCTCTACTTTGATTCCTTGCTTCCATAGTTCAAATGTCCTGGTGGAACTTCTGCCATCGTTCATCATTGCAGCCTCGGCAGTTCTCAGGGAAATAAATGCAGAATCCTCAAAATCTGCATCACTATCAGATCAATGTAGGCCTCTTCGGAAATTTATCGTTTCCAAGAAAGTCTTTCACTACATATTTCAACACTCGCCATACATTTCTCACTGTCTAATTCATGATATATTAAACCTGAATAATCATACTTCATTAGGCTTCCAGTCTTAGGGTGGGAAAGATTCTCGCATTTAGCTTCTCATCACTGACTTGTAGTAAATTCTGTGTTATGAAAATAAAAGCTAAACTTTCTTTATTTATCGCCTTCACAAACCTTTGAACAAACCAAAGATTTTTTATAGTTTTTGTGCAACTTCTTAAAAAAATGACTTCTTTTTACATCTCTAAATAATTTGTTAAAAAAAAAACAACTAAAAATATGCCTCATTAAAAAAGGTAATAAATATGAAATGGTTGAGTAGATTAGAGAAAATGGATTCAAGATTAGAATCAGATCTTTAAAAATAATTAAATTAAATTAACTACAATGAGTGGAAAAATAATTCCCCCTTGCTAGATACTGCGTTCTTTTTGAATGGCACTCCATACGTTCACAACCTTTACATAGCCACTGCTAACAAGTAGTGAAATGTCTGATATTAAAGGTTAGTAGTGAAGTCACGGTCAAAGGTACCATAGAAGGAGAAGGAACGTATAGAAGCAGGCATAGTTTACTGCATACTAAGAGCAAAACTGGAAAGAGCCCGAACACCACTGCATCACTTACTACAACCGGAAAGATGTAGAAGGGAAGTAGAGCCCCAGGTTAGAGCCCTTATTGACCAGCGGGGGTAGATTGAGGAATAGATGTAAGAGGGAAGATAGCGGATAAAGCCTTTTAAAGCCCTAAATGACAAGGGGCAAAGAACTTGTCCCCATTTAACTTTTTTCATATCGGAAAGTAGTTATGATTTTACATTGGTTGGTAAGAGCTTAGAGGTAGCATAGCTTCCTAGTTCCATCCTAGTCATTAAAGAAAAGAAGACTTTGGATGCTCAAATTGGAATTGGACGGAGAATCCTTTACTTCCCTAGTAATTTTCAGAAGTGCAAATTGGCCTGACACCGGCCAAGTAAGTCTTTCTTTTGACTTGACTTTAACGGGCCTCATTATATCTTCCCATTATTGAATTATGTTAATCTCCTTTCTTTGCTCATATGTGGTTGGATACTGTGCGAATGGTACATATCCAAGGTTCAAATATGGAGGAGGAGGAAGGAAAGTTGAGATTAGATTTGTATTTTTGGTCGCGAATCCTTTGTCCAAAAATTATCACATTTTTTTTATTAAAGCGCAAACATTTTTTTTATTCAAATGTACAAAAAAAGTTTCCTTTCTTCGAATAAACTATTATTTTACTAATTGAGAGATATTAATTGAGTAATATCTCTTAAGATGCAGCGCACCTGATTTAATTAAACTGATTATCAGCTATGGCAAATTCTTTTATATCCGTTAAAAGTTTGATCTATTTATATCATGATTGCCAAAGTAATCCGCATATGACTCTATTTTAGATTTTATTAATTAATTGGCATTTATAAATTGTAAGTTGAAATTACGAGATTGTTATGCAAGCAAACAAGATTGAATTAGATAGAATGGTGTGTGGCTTTCCAAATCATTGATGTATAGATTGTTGATGTAATATGTCTTTCACAAAGTATAATTGTAAGATTTCATGAGATAGATTGTTAAATCCATGTCATGAAATCTTACAAGCATTACACCATCACTATGTTTAATTTTGAAAAAAGGGAAAATGACGCTAAGTGTAGGTTAGAATATGGAAAAAGAGAAGAGGGATACCTTATGTTGTTAGTGTGGAAGAGTCTAACAAATAGAATGTATGATCACTGAAAGAGAAAGGACTTTTTCTATTAGACCTTTAATTCAATTCATATTTTCTCTAAAATATAAAATGAATTATTCATATCACGATCCGTGTTCAACTTCAACTTCTTTTATGAACTTCGTTAATAAAATCGAGTAAAATTTGATGTCGGGTTTGAAAGGTGAGACGAAATATTTGATGTCATTTAGCCCGCATTTATTGATGAACTTAATTTCATACACTCTTCTTAGATTTATGATTTACCATTCAATCCCATTTTATTAATATTTTCTTTGTACTGCCATCGTTAATTGAAACAGAATGTACAGCAACTTTATTTGGATAACTCCTGAAATAGTAGAGATGTTCATATTTTCCTCATCAACGCACAAACGAAGGACGATGATTCAAATTTAAACTCCTGGAATTCTCATAATTTCGACTGACTGACAGAGCAGATTTTGACTTTCGCTAAAGTCAAAAAACACATAAAAATTTATTAACTTGTTAAACTAAGTCAATAATCAGGGAAAATCTTATTAAAATTCTTTGTTTCCTTTTTATCAAAGATTCTTTTGTTGAAATTACCCGAAGGATTCCTTGGTTGCTGAGTTCCCGTCGGCCTAATTGTTATGAATCAGCACTTTCGGCATCACGCATTTCTTCAGTTAATTTGCCAAATAGAGAATTCCACCATTCATTTTAACTACTAATTGTGTTTTGGTACAAGTTCTTTATTGAATACAGCCTTATTAATCAGGTGGGTTTTGCATTTTGACATACATCACCCGATCTTGCCGTCCATCCCTCATGAGTTAGAACTATGTCACATCCTTAATTGTAAAATGCATAGTTAACTATTACAATAAAGCCCACTTACCATAAGAAGCACGTCAGAACTCTTTTACACAAAGAACTCATCCTTTCTCAAACAAGCAAGTAACTTGACTCATTTACACGCGCTTACATCAGCTTACTAATGAATGAACCAAAGCGATTCAGTGCTATTCCCTGCCTACACCTTCAATTCTTTGGTTTGCGGAAACCATAGTAGTGCTCACGCAAATGCTCAGACACTCGTCTTCGAGGAACGATGTAAAGGTTAACAGTCAACTGCCGCCTCAAAACCCACCCAAGAAAAAGCCTGCATCGACCTCATTTCAAGGAGGAACTCTTTCTCAATATTATTTCTTTTAACCCTAGAACGGTAACCATGGGTAGGTGGTACACAGAGCAACGACGTCATTGTTATTTTTCTTGTTTTTCTTTTTTTTGGACATTATATTAGACAGAACATCCTGTTTTATTCATGTCAAGAACGACGAGCACCCTGTTCCTTCACTAGGTTACTGAATGCATCCAATGGAATATTATATAAAAGATTGAGTTCCCAGATTTGGATCTTCATTTATTTAAATGACAAGTGGGAAAACGCTACTAAAAGTGGGCATCTGCAACGTTTTCTAACAACACGAAGAGGTGAACTAATTTCATGCTAGCAGCTTCCGTATAGATTTATCTCCTTTCTTGTACGCGTTTCTCCTATAAATACATAAAATAAATAGATATAAAAGAGAATGGTAACAAATAAATAATCAAGAAGCGAAAATAAACAAACTGATGAATAAGTGAGGAAGAAACATACCTTTAGTAGGATCTTCGATTTGAGCAACGGGGGGAGTTCTATTAATGTGGACACATCAAATCAATATCTTGGTGAATGATTGTCAAGTGAAGGAAATTGAAATCATTGAGCATTTGGGGAATTTTGATGGAGACCATGCCCAAACACATCATTGACTCTACATGACTTCACCTACAAGTCCATTAAGAATTCGTTATTTGACTTTTCCTCCATTTAACAAAGTCTATGTTGTTTCTATGTGGAGGTAATTGTTTTCAAGCTACAGTTTATTCCTCGGTCATCCCGAATCACCTTCTTCTTCCTTCACATCAAAACTCAGTCGCGGGAGATCATCTTTCTTTGACGACAATTTAAATTTGAATCTTGAAATTTCCCATTTATTCTCATTTTACTCAACTCTTCACAGGCCCCCTTCGATATATGAATAAGCCAGTCACACTCTTGTCCCCGGCTTCGAGCGCCTAAATTAAATTTTGTTCCCGCCTTTTCGCATCATGATGAAGTCACGAGATAGTTTAAATGAATTCTTCTTGTTTGCATTTGTTGTAGTAGAGCCCATTTGGGAGAGTCTATCAGGAATTATTTTCTTGCCTGTTGTGGCCTACGGCTATACGGTTCTGGCAACGGGCTTTGTTTTAATGTCTTTTTAGAGGTGTTTAGTAAATGTATCCTAAAAATATACTGTTGGTGGGTTAGGACGTCTTTACCTTAAGCTTGATGGTCTTTTCTCGTGCAAATCGCTGCTCTTCACGAGATATTAGAGAGTAAATTAACGGGATAGGTTGTTTTCCCTAAGTTATTGTTTTATTAACTGGGGTTATTATCATCATTAAATACAGGCAAATTGGAAATACATTGATTAAATATTAGCTACCCCATGATTCAAATTTAGAGAATATTTTCAAATAAAAATTAAATTAATTTTTGTAGTGTTTTCATAATTCGTTTAGGGTTCTTTGACATAAAGTTTGCTTCCTTTAAATCTACGAACCAACCAACTATCGGGAATGGCGTAAGAAATGTTAAAAGATTGAAGGTTTCTGGTGAAATTTAATTCAAATAATGCGCTATCATTATTTCTATGCTGTAATGCTCATGACATCATGCGAAGAATTTTAAGACATGTCTCTCGAAACATGCGTGTCTGTGGGCCCTAAAGGATTTCATTACGCTTTCATTACGTTACGGTTCAAGAAGGGATTACAATTACAGAGCAGCATAGACCCCGTGCCCCCCTTGGCGAGCTTAAGTTATACAAAACTTTGGACATGATGAGCCCGATTCCGGCAAATAAGAGTCCGGGTAATAAAGTGGTTCGATAGAGCAGGACTCTTTTCATTAATGGGGGGGGAATGAATTAATTTATAGAATTAAGTTGGTGAAAATGTCGAAGATTTAAAACAGACTAAAATGATGCCTTGTGGAATAATGATGCAAATTTTGGTCATTCCAGAATTAGGTACCATTAGTTCAACGTGGCTAAAATGGAATTTTGGAATATCCTAGTAAGGATCAATAGATCGGATTATAATAGATATTATGTATGTCTTAGTGAGTTCAAAATAATCTCTTTTATATCGTTTGAATGCTCTATCAACTTCAAGAATAGAGCGAAAACAATTGAAGGCTAGAATTTCGACGATTTTTACATCGTGCATAATCTTGAATGTTATTTTAGGTCACCTGTTCGACGCAAGACGGTGGCGATTGAGGAGAATAAAGATTCCTGTGACATTGAAAACAAAGGATTCCGGGCAGGCGACCTTCTGGACATCTCGAATCAGGAAACAGGTTGTATCATGATTCCTGCCAAACTTGAGGAAGTTTGGACATCTGAAACTGAGAGATGAGTTTAAAAAGAGAACTGATAGTCTTCCTTTGGGAGTTGGTTTCCTCCAATC
Organism: Ceratothoa steindachneri; assembly: GCA_963969495.1. Classification (NCBI taxonomy): domain Eukaryota; kingdom Metazoa; phylum Arthropoda; class Malacostraca; order Isopoda; family Cymothoidae; genus Ceratothoa; species Ceratothoa steindachneri. The sequence goes on from OZ018333.1 coordinate 24,263,436, forward strand.
GATATTGCGTTCACTTCTACTAGCAAAAGAACCACGCAACTTAGTCTTCCCAGAGCAACCTGACCTACCGGTCTCAAATCATCTCGTTTTAAATGAAAAAAATATTTACGTTCTAAAAATAAATATGGAATTACCTCCAAATCTAGAGAATAATTGAATGCTTACTACGAAAAAATATACGAATTGATCTGAAAATATCAGGGACGAAAGTGAGTAATAGAACTATTAGCATAGAGCTCCGTCGTAGTGATCTGCATTCTCTCACTATTCACTTAACTCCACTTCTTAATAAACACCCTATAACAAACAGATTAGAGTTTGTTAGAGAGGATCTTGAAAGGAGGGGAATTTTTTGACAATGTTATATGGTCAGATGAGAATAAAATACAACGTTTCGGCTAAAATCATGCTCGTCACGCGGGTATGGCAGAAGGAACTGCCTTTAATCATAATCACACCACCACAACCGTAAAGGACAGGAGAGGTACTCTCATGGTGTGGGGCTGCTTTAATGCACAGGAAATAGAAGCACTTCACATCATTGCTTTGAGATGGACGATGCCAGGTATTGAAAGGTTAACAAACGAAATATAAAATCACTGAACTAATTATTATATAATTCTTTTATCAACTGATGAATTTCTTCATTAGCAATGGTTGTTATATACAAAGATTATCTTTCTCTTAGGTGTTTCTTCTGTGTAATAAGGGAACGATACACAAGGAAAATGAAGGATCATCGGGAAGAAATGCTTTATATGAGGAACCGGGTAAACATTTATATGTGCTAAATTAATTAGGAATATACTGTATTATTGGGCATTTATACATATGAAATAATTGATATCAATATACGAGGGGCGGTCAATAAGTTTTGCAATTTGGATATAAGGAAACGAGATGTAAGGAAAACTGTTCTATTATTTTTCAAATAAAACTACCCTCGATTTCAATGCACTTGCGCCCCTTGTCCCTGAGGCTTCGAATTTTAGACTACCAGAAATCTCCGGACTGCTGTTCAATCCACTCCTGGACGGCGAGCTGGACATCTTCATCGTCCCCAAATTGGCGTCCACGCAGTGCAGCCTTGAGCTGGCGGAATAAAAAGTAGTCGCTAGGGGCCAGATAAGGACTGGGGAGGAGGGGGAAGCCCCTCAAATCCGCATTCGCGCAGGGAAAGTTGTGCAACTTTGGCATTGTGGACAGGGGTATTGTCGTGGAGGAGCAGGACACCGCGTGTGAACTTGCCGCGCCGCTTCTCACGGATGCAATTCTTCAACCCAGCCAGTTCCTTGGCGTAATATTGGCCTGTGATAGTCCTTCCACGAGGCGCATAGTCCAACATCAACACTAGCTCAGAATTCCAAAAGATGGTGACCATAATCTTGCTGGCTGAGGGTTGGGTCCGGAACTTGATGGGGGTCGGAGAGCCCCTATGCTCCTAGGCCATGCTTTTGAGCTTGGTCTCTGGATCCTAGTGATGGACCCACGTTTCATCACCTGGCACTATGCGTGACTCGAATCCCGCTGGTTCCTGGTTGTACAAGAGCAGCAGCTCCTCCCAACTTTGACGACGTTGAAGTCGATCATGTGGCCTGAGATTTCATGAGATTTCTAGGTAACCAACGGGCAGAGACATTGGTCATAGTTAAATTGTCGTGGATTATGTTGGTAACACTTCCATGTGATATTCCAAGTTCTCACTTGATTTCTTCGACCTTCACCCGTCAATTTTCGAGGATCATCCTCTCTACACGGGCCACATTTTCTCTCGTTGGTCACGTCTGGCGGGCGTCCTGGACGGAGGGGTCATCTTCAAGGGACTCACAACCATGGCGGAACTCCCTATTCCAGCGAAGAATGGTTGCATAGGAAGGGGCGGTGTCGGTGCACTCTGCAACCATGCGTTCATCGATCTCTTTTGCATTCTTGCCTTCCTTGGTCAAATATTTGATCACTGCGCGTTGCTCAACCTTCTCCATTGTTGAAAAATTTGTGACTGACGATCTGCGATCAGCTACTGCTTCTTAAATAGAGGAGGCAGAAGCGTGCTTCTGCAGGTCCTGACTTGTCTAACTTGTCCTAACACCCCTACAAACAGCCATCCCCCTTCCTCTGTTTTGCCCTACCGATTCGCAAAACTAATTAACCGCCTCTCGTATATTGCAATCTTATAGATGTACATCCATTCTACGCTCTTTCACTAATAGCAGAGAAGAGGAAGATACTCGACTTATTTTGAAATTGAAATATTTTATCAAAAAATGATCTCTAACAGTCGCTATGGACTCGAGACCACCCATATTTCTTTCTAGTTTCAATGGACCACAAAGAAGGACCCTTCCTTAAGTGCTATGAAAGAGAGCGTCTCAGTTTCACGAAAAATAAACACCAGGTAAAAGCCTGAACTTTTGAACCAATCTTGAACCAACAAAAATGAATATTGCTGAGGAATGTTTGGTTTCTTCAATCTAACGACCGATAGAAATTGCAAGATCTATTAAAAGGTTTTTCCAAAATAGGATAAATAACAAAAGATTAGAACAGATAGACAAACGATAGACCAAATATTAGATACTCACTTTTAAAGCGAAGCCAGTGGCGAAGTGTGAGTGAGCTAAGCTTTAAGGACGAAAGATCGCATTTGGTAAGACCTGAATCCTGCAGATACTTGATTGACAGCTCTGATCCATGGCTGTGGGATTGGCCGCGTTCGGCGTTGGGTAGGGAGCCTTAAGACGTGAGATTTTCAGCGACCCGTTGAGTAGCTGTAGACCCTGAGGGATTTTTTGTACAAGAATTAGGTAGATAGTAGATGGTGTTTTTGTGCCTTAAAGTACACAAGTGACGTACCAAAAATTTAGTATGTGGAGGTATGCAGCAAGATGATACACATGTAAATAATCAGCCAGGTTTGGAAGTTCTCTCACATCATTCATATCATTATCTTCGCACCATCAGATTATCACGCAATTCAATCACGCATACTTCATTTCAAGTAATGAATGAGAAAGACAGTGAAAATCAGCTAACCTTTTTCAACTACCTCTTCCAACGCTAATTTACTACTTAAAAGTTCGTTAATAATAAAGAAGAAACTACATTATGGTTTTCTTTCATTTTTCTGGTAACCAAATTGGACAAACATTATACTACACCTCATTCATTTCGTTTTACCCTATAAGTTCTGCCTCAGATATAACTATTTCATAATCAACCGACAAACAACTATTGTTCAACGGCCACCTTCGAACCCACCCCGAGCTGAGGAACTCTTCAAAATTTACGCAGCCAAAATGGCGTCAGAAAAATATATTGAAATTTCAGCCGAAAAATGACGTTCAGTTCAATCAAGGATTCCGTTAAGCGTTTATGGCCTGAGAAATTGGCATAGTCGTTATCAGTGAAGCTTTGCCTGCCATTAGACCTCAATTTCCAGGTATTTTCAAACATTTAAATTTTTCATTTGCCTCATCTTTTCGCCCCTCTCAAACATAACAGAAATGTACAAGAGGTTTTTTCTGTAAAAAAACCCTCCTTTTTGAAGCGAAAAGTACAACTTTAGTTCCATTTTAGCCTTATTCATTTCTCTAATCGAGTAATTCAACGGAGAAACAAATAGACAGAAAACCTTCAATATTGAAGGAAAACACAGGCAGGGATAATAAAGGGATTTGCAACTACAAAACTATAACCGGAAATGGGATTTTTTTCACTTTTTGAAACTTCATTGTATTCTATTTTATCCCTGTTCGTATTCTAGCTATTTATAAATATAATGAAATAGTTGAGATACAATAACCAACGAGGGCATCTGACCTAGAAAGGTTTTGATCTCATTGCGTAAAGAAAGTGGTGAAGTTAGGGGAAGCAAAAATGTGTGAAAGATATAGATAAAAGAGGATTCTACTTGGGGATCTGAGATTAAACAACGACGGCACACAACTCTCCTACGCCTAGGTTTAACAAATAACCAAATTTCTTTTAGAATTTCCTTGAATAAATTTGAAATTAGAAGTAAATCAACCGCAGGAAATATAAATGTGTTATTCCAAGTTATTTTGTTTTTATTTCCCGAGCTCAATTCAGCCTTTACTTAAGTTTTGATTATTTTATTGCAATTATTTCACTCTTTTAGACACGAATACACATCCATTTCTTTCTTCATCCTTCCCTTTAACTTAACACCATCCATCGACCGAAGAAGTTTCATGAGCCCAGAATTTTGGACGATAGTCTACGTTACCAAATTCCTGCCTGGTTGTTAACCATTTAATTATTCACTTATATAATTAATTGACCGTTTACTTAAACAATGACACTTAAGGAAAGTTAATATGTGTTTAATTGCAAGACGCTGCGAAGAGATTGATGCGAATGTGCCCATCATGGTTCGATGGGAAAAACGATCTGTCTCGGGATCATTCACCTGCTTCTCAAGTCGCTCCGGTAAGGAGAATCCTCTTAGCCTACAAGTCGAGTTCCAAAAGTCAGCCTCTTATTGCATAAGTCCTTGTCTTAGCAAAGCCTAATATATTCTCTTTCGCGCATATTCTACGTTAGATGCCTGAGCTTCTCTCTTTACGTAGTCTTCCCCTCTTTGTTTCCTGATTATAAATGGCGGAAATCAGATAAAAGCTTATAAGTATATGGTTAAAAAGCAATGGTTGCCTCTCAAAACCTACATCAGGCACGTGTGTGAGAGGCCGCCAGTCAAACAAGTAGCTGTATCAAATAGACCAATTTAACAACCACTATATACGAGGGGCGGTCAAAAAGTTTTGCGAATCGGTAGGGCAAAACAGAGGAAGGGGGATGGCTGTTTGTGGGGGTGTAAGGACAAGTTATGACAAGTTATGACAAGTCATGGCCTGCAGCCGCACCCACCTGCCTAGTTTATTTGAGAAGCAGTAGCTGATTGCAGATCGTCAGTCACAACTTTTTAAACAATGGAGAAGGTTGAGCACCGCGCAGTAATCAAATTTTTGACCAAGGAAGCCAAGAATGCAAAAGAGATCCATGAACGCATGGTTCCAGTGTACACCAACAACGCCCCTTCCTATGCAACCATAGCTCGCAGGAATAGGTAGTTCCGCCATGGTCGTGAGTCCTTTGAAGATGATCCCCATCCAGGAGGCCCGTCAGACGTAACCAACGAGAGCAATGTGGGCCGTGTGGATAGGAGGATCCTCGAAAATCGACGAGTGAAGGTCAAAGAAATCGAGCGAGAACTTGGAATATCACATGGAAGTGTTATCAACATCATCCACGACAATTTAGCCATGACCAAGGTCTCTGCCCGTTGGGTCCCTAGAAACCTCACGCCCCATAATCGACTTCAACGTCGTCAAAGTCCACAAGGCCAGAGTTGCACAAGCTGCCATGCGCGAGTGCGGATTCGAGCAGCTCAACCATCCACCCTACCGTCCAGATCTGTCCCCCAGCGACTACTTTTTATCCTGCCAGCTCAAGGTTGCACTGCGTGGACGCCGGTTTGGGGACGATGAAGATGTCCAGCTCGCCGTCCAGGATTGGATTGAACAGCAGTCGGGAGATTTCTGGTTGTCGGGAATTCGAAGCCTCAGGAACAAGTGGCGCAAGTGCATTGAAGTCGACGGTAGTTATATTGGAAAATAATAAAACACTTTTCCTCATATCTCGTTTCCTTATATTCGAATTGCAAAACCTATTGACCGCCCCACGTATGTGCCTATTTTTTTGTCTAAATTTCATTTGATGTTATTAAAGGTAACAAGAAAGGTATAAAGGTAATCTCAAGAATTAAAACGCCGATCTTCCATCACCCTGATCTCAGTCGGCCATTCACTGCTCAAATAGACATTCTATTGAGCAAAATTATTTGTTTTTTCTTCTTAAATTAATGTTATTTATCGGACAAAACGTTATATAAAATCTATACATATTTTAATTCGCTGAAATTACTAAATCTAAAATACTTTTGAATTAGTTCAACTTTGATGCATATTAAACAGTTGTATTTCATGAATTTAAATAGTTCTTGTAATTCCCGCGATGCACTAGACATGAAACCACTGCATCAAAATAAATAAAATACCCAACACGTAACGCGGGTATTTCGAGATACAGACGTGTGTACAGAATAAAACATTTCATTCAATTAGGGTTTTCTTTATATAAAACATAAAAACAGGGTTTAATAAAACAAATATTTGTATTTAATGGCTAAAGCTCCAATTATATTCTCAATTTTAATTTCTGCTGTCTCTTTATTGTACAGTAAAACGGCCATTATCTGCTAATTAACCATTTAAACATATTTAAAAATACGTATTTAAGTTCCATATATGGCAATGATATCGTAATTAGGTGAATTAATTATAGCTTTATATTTGCTAAGCTTATCTCTTATCTTCCTCGTTATGAAATATATTCCTTCTAATTATTCTCTTTTCATATTTAACGGGATGAACTTCTGCAAACATTATCCGGTTGCTAACTTCTATTCTCCTTATTATTCTCCCCGTGAAAGTTGAAGATTATAATCAGTGAAAGAAAAAAATTAGCGAGAGAAAAAACTTTTCTCTTCCCAACGAAATTTTGAGATACTTTTTACATCTGCAAAGCGACCTTTAAAATGTTTTAACCAAATATTTGGGAGAAATTAATTAAAATCTCAAAGGCGAAAATACCGACACCCTCTTCAAACGAACTACTAATAACGATAATAAAAGGCTGAATAAATGGAAGAGGGTGGAAAATAAACGCGATAAGTAGCTCATTGTATTCAGAAGGAAAAAGGAGGTTTCATTTAAAGAGGATTTCGAGCAACTAAAAAAGCGTTCGAGACACGAAGAGAACCCATCCAAACAACAAAGAAAGGCAGAAACTTTCATTAAACCAAACCGGATACATTTTTACTGAGCTACAAATGGTTCGAATACTGATTGACTGCAATGGCTTTAAAATAATCCTTTTAGAAACAAAGGAGCTAATAAAAAGCTTAGGGAAGAAGGAAGGGCTGCAAGGATCCAGGAGATATTTCCTGAATAGAGAAGTGGAGAGTATCCGGATTCATGAGGATGAAATCGAGAAAGGAAACAAAATCCTAAAATATTCGTATAATGAAAAGATATGGTAATGATTCGTAAAAAAACAAGAGTAATGAGGGTTTTATGAAAAAGAGAATTAATAAGGATGGATTCGTAAAGAAAGAACGCAAATGATGAAAGCGATTTAGAAAAAAAGTACATCAAGAAAGGATTCTATAAACAAAACCGAAATTATGAGGAAGTCGTAAAAATAATACGTTTGTTGAATGAGATGAATGTGAAAAAGATTCTCAATTAGGAATATTTCGACAGAAAACCAGTGTGTAGTGATTCATTCATGGGCATTGAAATGATCGGCGCTAATAGAAAATAGTAAAATTGATTAAAGATTCGTTAAAAAGAACTCAAAAGATGAGGTATTCCTTAAAAAAGAACATGAAAAAACACTACAACATATTCCAGTGTCAAAATAATAAGAATAGATCTTATGTGTATTTGAATATGAAGTGTAGTGTGCTAAATTCTAATTTGATAAAAGAAATTTCATTTCACGAAACATTTTTTTGTAGATTTCCGCTTTAATAATTTTGCAATTGATACCGATTTCCACGATACCTTAAATGTATTGCGCTTCAAAACTCAGCTTAAATGTGTCAATTGTAATTCATTCTTGAATATATAATAAATAACCAACTTTGTTAGCATTATATAATGTATCTACCTATATTTTGCCAGTTACCTCTTAGTTTGTAAGAGGTCTCAGCTGTGTCACGCTTCAGGTTGCAGCAAAAGTTAGCCAACATAAGATGACGAATCTGAGGACCTACTAATAGGCCTTCTTTAATCTTGGCATGACTTATTTAGGGAACATCGCTTTGATGTGGTGGAAACATGGCTTGTTATGTTGCCGTGCTCTGGTAAATTTCTTCATTAGGCCTAGTTTTATATGCAGTGGTGGCAAAATGATTTTCTCCCCCTTAAATAGTGAGTCATGAATATAATTATGACATCCAGGCGTCATAGTTTCCCGAGGTGACCATTCTGATGGTACATAATGCTCTGATCGGGCCCTACTGTCCCACTTGCAAAGGAAGCACATAAACTTTGGGTATCCATTTTGTAGCCCATTAAGTAGGGATAGAAACTTTAATATATGTTAAGCAGAAGTAGCAATTCGTTGAATGGTTCTTTGGCTCCATCCAGACCATTGGTACGCCCAACATGAGGCCAGGCCCTTTGCCTTTACCCAGGCAAAAAGGGAATTTGTAAACTTGACTCAACAAATGTGAGCTGCCCACCGTTTGTCCTGGTCACCCACTTTACATCCAAAGTACACCTCATAAAGTTTCTTCACAGGTTTCCTCAATTTTTTCATTCTCTATTCATTTTAGTTCTGTCTCCTGTAAAGGAAAAACAATGTGGTATGTGAAAAATAATATAAATAGTAACAGCAACAAATATTAAAGTAAAATTAGGAAGCATTTATAGTAAGTTACAAAATGATCAAGCATTACCTAAGAGTTACCACGGAATGGAGCCATATAACTAAAGAAATATTGAGGATACTTTCATAATTTCATAGGTTAGGTTGACAAATACATTAGAAATACCTAATGAAAATGATATCAATACCCGTCTATAACTTTTAGAGTTGTCAGTTTCGGCCCAATCCTGTTTGCATTCAATCCTTACGGAGCATTTACCACAGAGAATCCACATTTCATCATTGATCGAGGTCGAATATCTTCTTTGACTTAAGTCATCATCAAGATATTTTTTTATCTCCTGATTGCGCTGAATCCAGCTAGAAACTGCTTATCGTTAAAAGGCAGCATCCAAGTAAACCTGTTCCAAATCATCTCGAAATCTCGATAAAACCAATTAACATTCATTCTGAACTTTCCACTCACTTCGACTTTGCAATTCTCATGGTTCACACACAAAAGGACTGTTAATGACACTTTATAGACACAGGAGTAATAATAACAACACTTTTCAACAAGGTTGCACAGATCTCAAACACGTTTTGATTTGGATAAACCCGTTCCCTTCGGTGTAGCTTCATTAAAGTTTGTTGCAGAACATTTTGAAAACTGATGCTCGTTTATGACAAACCACCACCAGGCACATCTAGCAATTGCAATATCGCCCACTCACTTTCCACTCAGCCCTTTTCCTCTAAAGAACTCATTCACAAAATCAGTCCTCCTTCTCACTCTCACTGTAAATACCTGATCCACACACAACCTGCCAGCTATACTTCATCCACCTTTTGGTAGCTACGTATGCCCTAGCTGGCAGTCGCCTGATTAAAATTAAAAATCGTCTTCTCAATCCCATAGTTATCCTTCTTATGTAGCCAATCAGAATCATTCAAACACCTCGCATACTCCACCCAATAGACTTTCTTCCTCTATATTTTGCATCCAAATTTCTCGCCTCTTACCCGATAACATCAGTAACTTCTACTAAGGGATTAAAAGGAAGGACCTATTATTTAAATCTTCCCTTTGGCCAACCATTAATCTTCTCACGCACTCACCTCTTATTATCCCTGTGCAACTGGTCTATCTATCTGGCCGCCTGCAACGTAAGTAGACTGCATTCTCTGCAGCGAAGGTATCAGCTCACGAATACCACGACAATCATTTTAAAATGGATTTTGGATAGATTTATTCCTCTCATAATGCGATTATTGCTAAATATTAACAAAATGTATACAATTATTTGGTGAAACGTTTATTCATGATTATTTTACAGACAATATTCCTACATGAATTGTAATTTGGAGGAAAATATTGCAAGTAATGTGTGAAATTAAAGCAAACGACGGGTATTTAAGCGCGAATTGTCTATTTATGCACACCCCTGTAAAATAATACCTTTTAACCAATTGAGAGATCGATAAAGTACCATTAGACCAGGGAAATACCAGAGAGTCGCTTTACTTCATACTTGGCGCGCTACGTAATTTTCGCGGTTTTTCACCTCACCCAATTACACCACTTACGTCAGGACTACACAAAGCTGCCGGACGACGTACCCTCGTTAGCCTTTGCATTCTAATAAAGGTACTCTTACGAATGGCAATAATAACTGTTCTTGGGGTCTAATTAAATTGTTCCAGGGGACTGATCTAGAGGTTGCCGTCGTAGACTGATTTAGAGTCAGGTCTAGAGCAATTTCTATGTATCAGACCTCTCCAAAGACCGCTCTAGACACCTATTACGTTAATTTCACTTCACCCTAGAGCTCTAATTAATAACTTAAGATGTCCTATTAAACTCTTCTATAGGTCGCTCTAGATGACCTTAATTTTACATTTATGTTCAGTAAACCGCTAAAAGCAACATTTCTAGAGACGTTATATGAGACCCTATTATGAACCTATTATAAGGCTGTACAGCACAGCCTTTCTAGACATTAAATCTAGCCACCTAATTCAAGCCATTCTTACATATGGAGTAATTGCTCTGGAAGGATGCTAGTAGGGAATTAACAAGGCCCCTAGTTCCTCGAATTATTTCTAGATTCGAAATGCCTGAATGAAATTATTTGATTCTAATCTAGAGTATTTTACTCCCTCCTTCCATTGGATTACCCCACAACCAACATCCATTTAACTGTATTTAATACAAAATAAAAAGAGAACAATGAGGGCATCCTCGAGATATAAATTATGATTGAAGTTTTGTAAAGAGAGTGGTTACGTATAAAAGATTCTAAAGCACTAGGGTCTGAATGGGCGCGCAACTCTCCTTATTATGTCCTTCTCTCAAAGACTCGCTCTGGGAGAATTATCTTTCGAATCACCGCTTTTGTTCAGCTTTCAGAGGACCATTTTTTTAGAAATAACAAAAGCCTCTTGGTTATAATGCCATTGTTACAGTTATTATTATCATCATTATTAATATTACATTCGGGCCATATTCATATATTTAATTAGTCTTCTTTCTTAAAACAATGTATGATCTCATTTGTATCTTCCTTATTAATTAATTCTTAAATCCTTTGAGTTCTCTGTTTCTTTTCTTGGAGGTTATATCATTACTGCGGCGGTTTTCTTTCGAGCACATTTAATAAAAGTGAAGTTTTCTTTGTTTCGGAGCCGACGTCTTTGTGCGATTTCGACCGCCCCAATCCCGAGCTTTTCTTTATTCCTTCTAATGGGGTGAATGTTTAGGAGCACAAAAAAAAAGCCATTCAGCTATGAGTAAACGATGAGTGTTATGAGGCTTCCGATCGGTATTATTATAGCCGGGGATTGGAGTAAACGATCGGTCAGCAACATCTTCAACTAAAATTTTAACTCTTCTACATCTAGGCTGGTTTGCCCGGATTAACGACACAAATAATCCTTTCTTACACCACTTTATTCTTTATCAAGCAGAAGGTTGTCCATCATTTTTCCACGCCATAATTCTCCTTCATCATGATGGGTTTTTATGGTCGCTAGCGTTGTAGCCAATGAACGAGCATCCGTTGGAAGAAGGCACCTAGCACATACCATTACAAATACAATGCATTCTCATCTCTTACACAATATATCAAGCCTTCTGTTCCCTAGCCATCATTCACATAATCAACTCCACTTTAACGCCTTAGTCAAACTCTTCACACATTCTTACACTCAATCCCGCATATTTTCGTCACTACTTCGTTCACTGCCTTCATCCTCTTGCCATATAAAGACACTCTATCTACCCTACTCTCACCAACCATCCCTCTCTAATACCAATTAGATTCTCAAATTCACTCAAGCTCTTTTCACGCCTCAATTTTTGTTAGCATTTAACATCTTATGTCAGTTCATTCTTATTTACCCGCAGACATATAATACACCCCTTACTTAACTTACACACTACACTTACGACATCCAACTTGTTAATGGGCAACACCACGAGCTATGATATGATACCTCAGCTCGAACACACACAACCTAACATTGCCCTTTTATCCACCTATTTTTGCCTCTTAATCAAACAGATCTTATCAAACGATTCGATTGACATTTCATAATCAGCTCCCTCCCCTCAATAAGCCTTCAGAATTACCAGCACGAAGAGAACCATTCCCCTACACCTAATCCTAAATTTGATAGATTTTCTAACATTCTCTGACTACTCCATCCATAAAGATGTTAAGCAATCATCATAACATCTTACACCTCGGCCTTAAACCCCTAACTTATTTCAGACCATAAAACTCAAGCCAACTTTCACACCAACCGAAGCTTTACCTGATAAATAAATATTTTTCACACACTCTAAAACTCTACTATCCCTTTCCTACCTTCGTATAATCTGCCATAACATTATTTCACTAACACAGGATCCACATTTCATCTCTTCTCCCATGTTTTATCACTTAGCCACATGTAAGTAATTCATCCTCAAACAAAGCCTGTGCACCCACACCCTTCATCCTTTTCTTAGGTTACCTTTCTTACAATCTTTATCAAGTTTCTACGATGCACTTTGCATAAAAAACAACCAAATTTGTTTACACATTCGAACTTTTCAATATAACTACAACTAAATTAGTATTTACATACCAAATTTCCCCATTTGCTACTATCTTAGCATTCGTGCAGTCATGAGGCATCGTTTCTCTTTAAAAGGCTCACACCCTGACAAACACAAACACCTCTACATTTTAGCATCCAGCTACATTCTCATTTTTTACAGTACTCAGCATTTAAGCTGATTATCATTATTATTATGATCAGGTTCGAATCTTGCGACACGCATCAATATCTCCCACGCCACTCACCCCATCTGAACTGACTCTTCTTCAGAATATTGGGCTTCTGTAATAAGCAAGCAGCATCCTACATCTGCTTTTCTCTCATCCTTATCGTTACCTTCTCGTCTTTCTTCCATTCCACACATTTAGCCAATATCTGCCCCCAAATGGATTTAAGATTCGTATTTTGTGCTTGTGACATTTTTCAAATTTTTCTTCTCCAATTCAAAAACGTCTTTCAATTCCGGTCACTTGCGCAAAATTACAAGTCTTCCTTATTTTATTGTTTATGTACTTCTGTTGTTTAGTTCTCTTTCTATCTTCCTGCTGTTCCTCTTTTTACTCCTCCTTCTTTTCCTTCCCCTCCTCCTCCGCCTTCCCTTCATCTTTCTCATCCACCTTCTCTTCCTACTCTTCCCCTTCCTACTTCTCTTCTTCCTCCTCCTCTTACATTCTCTTTTTCGTCCTTCTCCTCTTCCTCCTCTTTTTCCATCTGTGACATCTTTTCAACAACTCGACTGAAAATTTTCGCCAGCCGAAAATTGAAAAGTTTTTGCTCATGTTTTTTTTCATAACCTTTAAGTTTTTTTATTTGCTAAATATTTTTTTCGTATTTTACCTCTTAACTTTCTTCTTTGGCTCTAACTACGCATGCTTCTATTTGCGCTTGTATCTAAGAATCACCGCTCAGGGGTCTGGGTGAAAGCGGTGAAATAACGCGTAAGAGATTGATGGGTTGTGTGAGTGTATAAGAGAAAGATGGATAAAGGGTTAATATGTATTAAGATAGTGGCCGGTCTAACGGGATTTCTTTATCGCCATGTGATCAATGGTGGAAGTGATGGGTCTCTGGAGGTTTAAGTAGAGGAGATATCAGGGTAAGTAAACCTCTTTGTCTATCAGAATTCATCCAAACTCAACTTCAGATTTGATAAAGCTTTGACATACGTGTATGCCTCGAGACCGGATTTCAATGCCGAGTCCAAGCATTATATCTCAGTATGGATGTGAATATCGTCGTTTAGGGTGTCGTTTTGAGCAAAGCAATTTGGAAAAATACAAACTCAATGTAATCCAAAGCACAAAACAAAGAGAAAAAAAACGAATACCTGGTCGGGTAAGGCCAATTAATTAACAATTTAGCCCTACTGAACACCCACCTCAGGGATACTTCATTTCCCTACCCTCAGGGGCAACAATTGATTATTCCTCGTTGAAGGCCGAGCTACTTGATCAATATAATATGACTCCAGATTTCTACCGTGCGAAGTTTAGGCATTTCAGAATTCAGCCCAATCCAACCTTCAGACAGTTTGGGTATACATTACAACGGCACCTTAATTTCTGGCTTGATGACTACGATGTTATGATCGTTTAATTCTTACGGACCAACTTTTGGTATCACTTCCATCAGATAGTTCGTCAAAGACAAAAGATGCATTAGCTTCAAAGAGTTCATAGAAGAGGCTGACGTTTATGCAGCAAGTCACAATTGCTACCTCAAAGAAGGGAAGAAAGTGGAACCATCTTCTCCCAAATCGAAGGTAAATAAACATATATTCGTTCCTCCCAACAAGGAAAATTTTGTCAAGATGACTGGCTATTCCAAGCAGAAGCCTGTTCGAACACCCGTCAAACGAAAAGTCCAGTCCTTCCCCTCTAATCCCCATTCGTCAGCGTTCCCCAGTAGGACTATTGTGTGATATTCCTGCGTAATCGATGGTCATGTGAGCAAAATTTCCTACCAGGTGCCCTAGGTGAGCACCACCTATTCTTAGACCCCGTCTCAAGTTGAAACTCCTCTCTCTCTTCGAACGAACCAGGTCCCGCCGGCTACCAGGTGACCTTTTGGTTCAACAAAAACACTATTGGGGCCCTTGAATCCGGAACTGGTACGGTAAACGGCTGCCGTATCTCCATCTTAGTGCGAGATACCGGTTGCACGTGTATTGTGGCCTCGATAAGCTACTCCCACGTGTAGCTGCAGATCGCGATCGCCTTGCCTTTTGCATGATTACTTGGGACGTGCTAATCGCTTCCCCCTCGTTAAGTGTCATATAGACTGCACTTACTTCACTGGCTGGGCCGAAGTAGTGGCAGTCCCCATCAAGTTTTGTGCTGCTCTAATTGGGCAGAGTGCCAAAGTTTCTTCAGCCACAGTGGTTCAACCGGTGACCACCCGCTCACAAGTGACGCAGGATTTGGAAGCACCTGCACCCCTAGGATCTCCCGTTGCTTCAGAGTATAGCAATGTCGTAAATGAGGACTTTGTCAATAAACCGAAGGAGTGTGAATCCCTTGGTCCTCTGTGGACTAAGGCCTAAAATAAGACGCAGAGTCAATTAGAGGGGGCAAATTAATTTTCATCATCGTTAAAGATAACCTCCCCTACCGCATATGCTCCGAGGGAGATCTCACCTTGTCTCAAGCATTATGCGTTCCCCGCTCACATGTGCGACTTATTTTACAAACCGCACATGAGCAACTTTTTCTCGGGTCACTTCAGTCACACAAAGACTGCCAAACGAATTTTTAAGTACTTTTACTGGCCCGGGATGTCGGGGAAAAAAATATTCACTATTGTCAATCATGTGACATATGCCAGAAAAATGCCATTAAAGGGCGAGTTAAGTGGGCTCTATTTCAGAAGGACCCCGCAATCTCAGAACCCTTATTCCAAGTGGCAATCGACTTTGTTGGACCAATCCACCCACCATCTAGTGAGGGCCATAGTTATGACCTCACTATGGTTGATTTTACCACCAGGTTCCCTGAGGATCTCCCACTCAAGAAGATCGAGAGCATTCCATATTTTCTAGGGTTGATTACCGAATGAAATATTGTCTGACCGAGGCCGTCAATTTACCTCCCATTTGATGGAGCAGGTAGCAAAATTACTTATGCTAAAGCTGCTATTTACCACATCATTTCACCCCGCTGGAAATGGTATGTGCGATAAGCTGAATTGGAATCTCAAGGCCATTCTTCAGAATATTCCTGCGCGAAACGAACTACGGAGTGATTGAGTGAGAGGCTCTTGCTATCATATGAGGAATTAAAAAATTTACAGGTATTTGATAGGAAAGGAATTTGTAATCGAAACCGATAACAAACCCTCGTCGTACCTCCGGAATATTAAAAACAACAATCGTAGATTAATGCGTTGGAGTTTGTTCCTCCAGGAATTCCAGTTTAGGATACAGTGCGTAAAAGGATCTGAGAAAGTTATGGCTGAGAGCTTATGTCGAACTCCGCTATATTCCCTGTCAAGAGAATCTTAAGTAAACTATTGTTTTATAATTTTTATATATATATATATATATATATATATATATATATATATATATCCATGTAGGGAAATCGACCATCTCCCTCCTCTCTCAGTTGAGACACGGGACGTTGACCGCAAAATATCCGGGCCGTGTAGGCACCTTGGGTCAATCTCGTAACTACAGCCCCTCGCACCTCGTCCCAATGAAAACAGAACGGTTAAAACTGCAAGATATTCCCTACGAGTGTGTATTCAATTTCACCTCAACTACGAAATTGGAGAGTCGTTTCTCTCAAGCTCGAAGACCCAGCAGGACCTGAGGTAAGACTTCATGAGAAAAACCGTTGGAATAAGAACCCTTTGCAGCCCATCCACAAGCCATCGCCCCTTCTAACCCTACCCCAGTGGGACGACGGTATATATACCGAAAACCTGGGAAAAACGGGGTAGAATACGTGAGTCAGCCAGGCTACTAAGTACCCAGGAAGTGAGGCCGGGCTACCAAGAGAAGAGACTAAGAAGCCGCTCATCTTCGAGCTAGTTCCTGGTTATCAAACCAAACTTTGAATTAACTTGTTCAAGTTCAACTTATTCTCGTCAGAGATCCCCCTGCCTCTATCCTACTGTATCCCAAAACACCAAGATAGGCCTCGTCTTGAGGAAGACTGGAACTAAGAAGAAGCTCATCCACGAGCTAGTTCCTGGTTACCAAACCGAACCTTAAATTAACTTGTCCACGTTCAGCTTAGTCTCGTTAGAGAACCACCCCCCTTATCTGGGAATAGCACAAAGCACCGAGATAGTCCTTGCCCTTGATGAATTCCGAAACAAAGAAGAAAAAGCTCCTCCTCGAGCCCGTTCCCCGGTGGTCACACTGAACGTCGAGTTAACTTGGTTTAAGAACCAAGTTCAACTTACTCTTGTCAGAGAGACCCCTCCTATCCTGGTGCATCCTAAAGCAGAGGGATAGTGTTTGACCTTGAAGAAGACTCCTCCGTGTCCACTCCCCTGAGTCAAAGTATTCAAGCCTTAGCACATCGCTAGATGGTGCGAATTACTTCCCAGATTAATCCAAGGAGGAGAAGGAACACACTTTCAATATCTCTTGGTGATATCCTTTCCTGCCGAAGTCGTGTGGCTCTCCAGCTGCCACACTCGCCAAAGTCCTTTGCGGCTTTCAAGTTATCGCTTGCAACCTCCATCTGGCCGGTCGGCACTCGTCTTGAAGACAATAACATTTCCGAAATAAAGTAGCTCATTGAGTTCAAGTTGAAACTCAAACTCGTTCTAAGGGGTATCTACAAAGGTAGTTGCGGCCGGTAAAGGCCGTTAGCATTTGTTTTATTTAAATTCAAGTGAGTAGTCGGTCAATCATCACTATAATGTCAAGTAGGTCAAGTTAGATAGCCTTACTTAGAAATTATTGAAGTCCTTATTGTGTATTTAGTTCGTAATATTTCTGTGGTTCATGTTTACTTTGTTTTTGTGTTTTAATTAAAGTTTTAGTTTGATTTAACAATTTATTTTGTGTGATTTTGTATAGGACATTCCTTTGCCATTTTCCTTTTTGAGGGGAGGGGATGCAAATTTATCTAATTTTGTATTCCTTTTGAATTTGTACAATGCGTTCTGTTATTTCGTGATGAGAAGGTATTGCACCCCTTTTCCAATTCCCAAGATGTCCCTTCCTCCGGATATTTCATCTTAAAAGGGGAGGAGATGTCAGAGAGATTCACGTGTAGAAAGAAGCCTAAGGGGCTATCTCACGGACGAACGGACTTTCAACCGGCGTCTTTCAGTAAACCTCCGGGGCGATAGCAAAACAAGACGAGTCAAACTGGAGCCTGAACCAAAATCATCGAGAGGACGCTAAGCCTTTACTCGCCGCGCCTCGAATCGGAGTGGGACCCACTTCCGACGGCAAACAAAATCGCTTCAGGTGAAGCCATATATATTTCCCAGCGCTGATACCACCAAATTAGTATTGAACCAGGAGGAAGGCACTGCTCACGCAGTATCCAAGCAGTGATCACTAGGATTACATGATAGAGAAAAAAAATTTAATCAAGGAAAGATAAAACGAGTATGGTGAGAACGACAGATCTACATGTATTTTCAATCATCGCGATGAGGCACTCACACATACCCATCTGCATGAACAAAAACGGAGAGGGAGAAGACAGAAATAAGGAATGGGTTCCTTACTAAAATAGAGTTTTCCTTTCTAGAAACCAGGCAATGGCGATAATATTTTTGTCATTATGGTAGGAATAAAAATAAGAAATTGCATTATCCTGGTATGAATCCTAGCTGCCATCTCATTAGGCAACGTGCTACAGCATTATTTACCAGCCTTCGAAGAGATATCCAAGAGATGGAATGGGTCGTGGCTAGGGCTACGCAAAGAGAAGCGATTACAAGATCTCGGTCTCTTTTCGTTAGAGACTAAGAGAAGGCGCAGTCAAATATTTGAGGTGTTCAAAATTCTTTGAAACTTCTAGGATAATTTGTTTAAGCTTGGCTAGAATATGGCTAGAAAAAACGATATGCTGCTTGAATTACCTCGACTTAGTAATATTTTGGTGGAAAATTAGGTACTATTCAAAGAGAATATTTGAGAAATTGAACGAGCTGCCTTACTCGGAATTAGTCAATAATTTCCTCATTGAAAAATGTAAGGAGAGAAGTGAGCGAATGGTTTTTAGTGCATAATCAATACCATACTGAATATTACTATTATTTCATTCCCATTATAGCTTCATTCTGATTATTCCTGTGTTTCCCTTTTTTCCTCAGCACATTCCTTTATCTTTTCTGCTTTTCCGGTGACGAAAAGGAGGATAGATTTTCGAAAGCCTTGATCGGTACTACGCTTTTTCTCCACATGTATGTTGAGGATTTGCCGAAATAGAGGGTTTCTTATTTATTGGGGAATCTTAGTACATGAATGAGATGATTTTATTTTTTCTGATGTTCACTGATCTTCGTTTGTTTTCGCCACCACTACAAAACTCTTTCCATAACCTTTCTTAAATGCGTTTATATGACAAATATTGATTCACTTTCTCTTTTTAATACATCCATCAACATCATCACAAAAGTCAGAGCTCAGATGCACACCTAAATCAAACACTGTTGGAACTCCAAGACGAAGTCAAGTTTCGCAGAGATATTCGGCATCAACACTCGAGGTCTTCCTTCTGGGCGCCAAGACCTTCAGGAATATCTGCGGCTACATACATAACAGCCACCCATTTTACCTTTCTTTCGTTTCACCTTAAACTTTACATTGGACAACGCCAACTTTCACCAATTTAAACCATACTTCATCTCTAAATTTGGGCCAAATACTCCTTTCATCGGTCATTACTAAGAGAGCTGAAATGGATTTTAAGCTTTAAATTTTAATATCGAGGAAAAGTAAGACAGAAACTTATCTCTAAAGAAGAGAGAAAGAGACTTCTTATCTATAAACTATTCTTTTATCCTATTCCATGTAACTCTTCGTTACCAAACGCTTCTAGACACGTATCTGGGTTCGTAAATTTATGATCCTGATATCTCCTGCTTGATCATGGCCAGTAATCTCAAAGCAATTTACTTACCAAAGGAATCACGTGTTTGATTTCATTCTCAGTAAGGCCACGTTGCGGATTCAGCAATCCAACTCCCAACAGCGTTTATTTCGATACAACGACGTTAAGAGTTGTTGTTCATTGTTCAATATTCAAAACGGCTTATATAAAACTTTAAAAAAACTTTGCTAAAATACTAGAATTTTGAATGCCCTTGTGTCGAATTGATTTTGAATATCTCTACCACAAAGCGCATAAAAAGGAGATTAAACTTGACAGCAGAGGGACCAAATTTGAAGCAAATCAATGCATTGACACACTATTAAGTTGTGCCTCCATTAAAAAGCGATAATCGGATCCCACATTCCTAAAGAGAGTAATACAATGCGGGAAATTGCATATTTCACTTCCATGGGTGGAAAAATTGTAATGGAATTTATATTTATCACAAACAAAAAATAAAAAAAGAGATTAAAGTGAGAGGATGTTTAAGATTTCCAAAATGGTGTTAGATAAACTACAGGTATAAACTCCTTATGGGTAAAGGTTATGAAAATATAGCTGAATAAATCATTAGTGGATAAGTGATTTACTAGAAAATCTAGTGTAAAGAATTATCGAAACGATCCCGGAAAAATTCTCCTATCATACCATTGCCAACGTTGAGTAGTAACTGTCATATTTCAGACTTTTCACTTCCTTATCCAACTCTTTTTCACAGTCACTTTGACATTTTGCCCAAGTGCCAAGTTTTGTGTCATCAACAATTGTGTGTACCTTGTAATCCGAGGTACTTACGACTGCACATGGTGTGGATATCATTGTTTGAGGAGAGATGGAGTGTTTGGGGTAAATTTAATTATAAATATAAATACTCGAAGGGATATTAAAGAATATAATAAAATCATGGGTTTTTTCAAATATCTTCAAAGCAGTGAAGTCAAATTCCCAAAATATTGCCTTTTACCAGATTAACAGTAAATCTTTATTAAATCATTTATTTAAATATTCGCCCTAAGAATTGATTATTTTTTTCTTTTTTATGTTTATAATTACTTTCCAACGGTTGCGAAAATATATTAGTAGTCGGCATCATAACACGCCAAGGCCAGATTTATAAAACATAAATAAATAATTACATCGTAGTTAACTTACTTTTCTCTGAACCATTTAAAAAAAATAGGACATGATTACTTGGGCCAACTCTATCTCATTATGAGTTTCAATTCGCTATTTCCAAAGACCTTTTTAAAGTTTTTTGTTGGACATTCTTCTGAGAAGTCTTAAATCTTCCTATGTCTGAAGATTATTGGGACGCTCCAATATGATCGAATCCTTTAAGGATGCCGACGCCTTCCTTAACCGAACCATTAAATGCTGAAAATCTCATTATCGAGTTAACTGAATTTAATTTTAAACTTATTGAGTTACTTTTTTAGCAATCGGGTTAATTATTATTAACTAGATTTAAGTGATAACCAATTGGGTTTTTGAATATAATGGTTTTAATTCATTAACAAACCATTATATTTTCGCTACTAGGCTAATTTATTAACCATTGGGGTTAATTATTAATCACTGGGGCTTAATCTAAGCCTCTGGGATGACTTGCTAAACATTCTGTGTAATTCTCTTCCGCGAGAGTTAATTGTAAAAACTTTGGTCAATTACTAACTGCTAAGGTTAAATTTTAACCAATGATGTAAAATGGTATCCACTGAAGTTAATTGTACTCATTATGGTTAATTGCCAGTCACTGGTGTTATTTTCTAATAACTAGGATTAAAGGCTACATATATTTTGTGATAATTATTTAACTACCAGGTTAATTGGTAAAGACGGAGTTTAATCGTCAGTCACTGTAATTGAATGGTAACCATTGGGTTTAAGTGGTAACAATTTAGTTCTCTTCATCGCTCTCAGCTGGACTACTTAAAATCACCATCTACACTGAAGATGATAAATATTTCATGAAAACCTTTTCTCGCGATGCTCTCTTAAAGATAACGTGCCCTACTGGCCTCGCCAGGCATGTAGGCACCGCCCATAAATATGATCATTTGGTAGGTTTTGGTATGTCCTCTCGTTTGAGGGAGCACTAAGTTGTCACGGGATTATTGTACTCAAGTTACGCACTTTCATTTCTCTCAACTTTACCATTATCTTTTTGGACATCGACAAATAAACTGCCAGACAGAGATACCCTCCGTCTATGGCTTTTTAGTTTGAAATAATAAACGACCAAAATAAGTTCATTTTCTAGTTAAGAAAAACTACATTTTTATTTAAACGAACTGAAGACTGTCACAGCCTTATACACGATCTCATGTTAATCAATAAGTCTGAATTTGTTTTATTCTTAAGTGCTCAAAAGGTTCTAAGTTCTTACACCTAACCCTAGATAAGTCTTATCATTGATATAAAATTAATCTAGATTTATAAAATTCGTAACCAGTACTAAAAGAACATACTTCTAGAGGTCCTGGTCTAGAACAATGCATAAATAGTTATGTATTTATATGTGCTCCAAAATTCTATGTAATTTTGTCTGATGGGCATGGGGGCCCAAAAGACCTATTGACCAAAGTTAGGTTATTTATTTTGGCTGAAAGGGGGCAGGCGCAAATGAACAGGAAATTGCTACTTCTTTCTCATAGCCACCACATAAAGACGATGTAAAAGCAAAACAGAAATGAACTAAGGGAAATAGAATAAAAGAGAGCAATTAGTCAATGGTCAACTTCCCAAGCAGAAAACCTACAGAGAAAGTGTCAAAATCTCTCGCAAACAAAATTACTTCAGTTTCTGAACCAATTTAGGCGCTTTGGAATTAAAGGAGCCCAAATTACATACAGACAACTCCAAATGAGGTTGAGCAATGCTGATACGCACTTTCTACATGTGTTTAATGAATAACTTCATCCTCTTTTTAATAATCTTTATGGTCAGGTAAAGTTAAAGATACACACTCCTCTACCTATGGGGGTACCTATGATTTATGGAGGACTTGATTTCAAATACATCTTCTGAAATGAGAAAAAACACAAATTCACAACACAAACGTAAGAAATATTTTATTTCTAATATTCACTGTCGGTATGGAGGGGGGAAGGTGGATTTTATGAGATGACTGTTTGAAAGAATATTAAATTCACGTCTTGTACTCATTCTTTCAAGGGGACTAATCCTTGCATAGCGTTTTGTAATTTTCTTAGCTACCTTTCCTGTCTCTCTATCCTTTCATCTGTGCTTCCTATGTCGTATTATTTACCATTTAGCAATACTCCTCAATTCCAGCCTTATTACTACTGACTACTGTTTGTGAGAGTTTCTAACTCAAGTAATTTCTGTGCTATGGCCTTATGAAAGCGCTTGTTTACCTATTTGCATCCATTTACACAAGTGTTTGCTCTATCTTCCTTTTCAAACATATTTACTAATCTCTGTTAGAATTGTAAACATTTCAGCCCATAATCGCTTACACGCAAGTGATGATTGATCAAAAGATCGAAATAATTCAAAGTCAGATTTATTACTAAGCAACTGCATTAGTTAATTGCCCTAACATGCATTAGTTCTAACATTCTGACAGAGCTGTATCTTTATTCAGGATGTGAGACCAAATTTGCAGTCCTAATATGAAATAAGATGAACGGGAAATAATTACATATTTCAAATTAAATGTGAAATTCCGGGCAATTAATCCAGCCATCCATGTTAGCTTTTTTAGTATCTTCGACGCATCGCTTCCACACTTTGTGACCTCCGATATCAACATATCTAGGCTCCTTTGTTACGGTGACAGACTCTAATATTTAAAGGGACATTTTTCAATTCGCTTTAAGTGCATGATATTTCATTTATTTCTGTTAAAATAAATCTTCCATTAATTATCCGCCCACTCGCATGTAAAAATGGTTTGTCTCCTTGCTTTGTTTCATTTGAGTAGTTCGAAATTATATTAAGTAAGAAATTATTAAGTCACTTTTCAATAAGCTGAACAAAAGATTGCCAAGTAAAAATATTTGAGCAGTTTAGTTGTATCTGGGATCAATTTCAATCGTTCTCCGATTAAAATATACCCACTGTCAAATAATAGCTAGAGATAGCTTTTAATCCAATTATGTATTATCTCTTAATCCCTTCAATGTTAACTTCCCTTAACAGTTTTTTATGTGCACTGGTATCAAATGTTTTTTTAAACTCCAGGTAAACAATACTCACTCCTTTTGTGGCCATTGTAGATAGTTATTTTATGATAATTTCCAATAAATATAATATTTATACCAAAAAATCTTCACCAAAGTCCCTGTTGCGTGTCTTTAATTATATTATTTGCCTCGAGATGACCGACTATCCTATATTTATCCTATATTTATGCCTATATTGATAATTAATTAAAGTTAAACTAATAGGACGCAGATGGTTTTATATAGTTTATATCTTCATTTATTTTTTCATCGTTTAATAGAGAGTTAGAGAGTTCTAGTCGTTATGATAAATGGGTTTCTTTGATTGGTGGTGATAGCAATGAGTCCTCAAGGCTGAATTGACTAAGAAATTTTCATTAAAATCTTTAATATAATATTTTCGGATAGAAGTCCTATTCTAGTCTTCATTGTTCTATAGCCTTTAGTATGGGCTTTATGCGGTTATCATAAATCTATATATGCTTGAGTTTTGAGAAAAGTCGTTTTCATAAATATTTTTGGCCTTTTTGACAATCTGCTGATCAAAGCTTTACACATACCATACATTTGCTCGATTTGTTAAGAGTCGCTAATTTTTTTCAAGCTTTGTAGTATATTTTTGGCTCCCGAGGACCATTTTTATTTCGCTGTTATTCAAGGGACGGCCTCGTTTTGATTCACGGTGTTTCATAAGCCTTTACTTCTCTAAATCAGAATACTCAGCGAGTAAAATACATATTTTAGGCGCATATATTCTTATAACAGCAGCTCCCTCTTTCTTTTGGTTGCATTTATTTAGAATCTAAAAATGATTACTTCTCTTCAATGGCTTAACTTGTAGATCGTTCTCCATCACGTACTCATTGGTGGGGAAAATGAAACCTATATAGTTAGAACATTTTACTATCACCGATATTAAATTCTAAATAATCTTTCTATTCGCTTTGCTCAGTCAAATTTAAGTTATGGCGATTTCATCAAATATATTTGAAAAAAAAAAACAAACAATTACATTTGTGTCATTGAATTTCAGTTTCCTTAAACTCTGTTTCCCTTTTCCACCTCTGTGACTTCCCTCTTTCCCTTGCCACTACTCCTCTCCCACCGCTTCTTCATGTTTGATCTTCCTCTGTCAAACGATTATTCCTTTTCCTCTTCCATCTTCATCACGATTAATCTTTTCCCCCATTCGATCAAGGCGAACCTCATTCAATTGATCTAAGTCATACTTTCTTTAACATAAGAATGGCTGCGTTCTTGAAACCCGACCCAGCAATTAAAAGTTAGCAAAATTTATCGGCAAACAAATTTTGCCACACTTGCAACTGTAAATATTGATTTTGAGGAAATTCTTATTAATGTTGCCACATTTCTGGGGTTAATTCCATTTCATGTGGGATTATTTCTTTTCGCCTTCGTAAATTTTGCGAGGAGATGATATCGATGAACAGGATTTGGAGATAAGATTTTGAGCTAGGGATTGGAGATAGCCACTTTTCACTTAAGTGTCTTAGTCAGTTTCCTTAAACTCTGTTTCCCTTTTCCACCTCTTTGACTTCCCTCTTTCCCTTGCCACTACTCCTCTCCCACCGCTTCTTCATGTTTGATCTTCCTCTGTCGAACGATTATTCCTTTTCCTCTTCCATCTTCATCACGATTAATCTTTTCCCCCATTCGATCAAGGCGAACCTCATTCAATTGATCTAAGTCATACTTTCTTTAACATAAGAATGGCTGCGTTCTTGAAACCCGACCCAGAAATTAAAAGTTAGCAAAATTTATCGGCAAACAAATTTTGCCACACTTGCAACTGTAAATATTGATTTTGAGGAAATTCTTATTAATGTTGCCACATTTCTGGGGTTAATTCCATTTCATGTGGGATTATTTCTTTTCGCCTTCGTAAATTTTGCGAGGAGATGATATCGATGAACAGGATTTGGAGATAAGATTTTGAGCTAGGGATTGGAGATAGCCACTTTTCACTTAAGTGTCTTAGTCAGTCTTGGCAAGAGAGATAGAGAGTACCCCTCCCTGTAGATGGGGGTTGTCAACACCCTTCTCTTCTTGATGGTATTATTCCCAATATAAAACTTTCCTCACTGCAACAAGTCCTTGACAATTCGTATCCATCCAGGGTTGACAATCAAAGGAAATTGATTGGGAAGGTTGAGTCAATTGAATTGATGAGGCGAGTGGCGTAGATACAAAATGATGGAAGTGAGACTACCTGCATATGTTACATGATGAGATCTGGGACGTGAAGGGGATTGTGAGTGAATTCCTCCAAACGGAATGGGAAAGAGAGATGAATATGAATGAATCTAAATATTTTATCGCTTCTAAATATTCATTTTACATGACTGTGCGCAATCCATTAAATGGCCACCGTGATTGGATCCATGTAATGGTAATCAAGACGGATCATTTTGAGGGACTTTGTCCAAAGAAGAGGCGTGACCAAGCTAGTCTTGTGATGGAATTGAGGATTTAGTCATGGAGGCATCTATAGGTCATTGGCGTGACTTGAACTAACCAGTGAGGAAGGAGTATGATGTGAAATTTTCTTCCTTTCGACTCGCCTTCAAATTACCCTTCCAAAGGCCTTGTAATCATTTCCGGAGTCAGAGTTAAACACCCTAATTAAGGCAATTAAGTGCCAAAAGAGTTTATAGGATTTTGCAGAATTACGTGGTCTCATTTTCTACCTCTTTAAATATCTTGAATCAGATCCAAAAATTGAGATTCTTTTCCATTTTGTTATTATTACGACTTATGTGGGACATATTTGAGCCCCGACCAGTCCTAGTTGATTTTAGACGATCAGTTTTATTTTTGAACAACTACTAGGAAAAGCAAATCATAAGAAAGAGGGTATAGATAAATGAGTGAAATTCAGTTATCCTGTTTTGGATTTCATTGAAACTTGTTTTATGTTGTTTCTTTATTAGTTGTAGGAGGGGCTCTTCTAATAGAGGGGCTCTCCTAATAGAGAGCCTGTGGGCGATCTGTATTTATTTAAAATAAATAATTTTACAGTCACAGATGTCAGGTCTGAATTTCTGGATTAATTAATAACCTTGTCTGTCTATCTAGACTCGATCTATTATTGTTTGGCTTTGTAATGACGGAAAGTGACTACTGAGCGAATTTCTGCTGCTTTAAAGCAATTGCGTTCGCCCTCACACAATGTATTCTACTACACCTTGTGCCATCAAAGGATAGTTTCACTTTCAGACAGTCTGTGCTAGATTTCCCGCACTATTTCATGGAAAATAAATCCTCGTGTAAACAATTAGAGCCTGACGTGCCCTACCGACCTCAATACCCAAATATGGGTTTTGGACAGATGTTTAGTTTCTGGAGAATTGCGCCTCATTCTAGTCCCGATGGTAAGATAAGCCACTTCTCTTTACTACTCGTACAATGCCCCTTCCACACGTATTTTAACTCCCCTTCACTTCGCCACTTTCTTGGCGAAATTCACAGACCCACCAAAGGAAATGCCCCCGTTGTTTTTTGCTTCCTTCTTTCAAGCAATAATAATAATACGTCCTCAGGAAAATGTTCACTATAATATAGAATTGAGTATTAAGAAATATTATTTGATAAGTATTATTAGTTCATTGTAGTAAGTTGTGTTGCAATTCACCCCATTACATCAGTTACTCCCCAATGTATCACATTCCATACAATTCTATTACGAGGTGTCGTGCTCTATTTAATTACAATGCCACCCATTACACTACATTACAGTTACTTCCACGCTTTTAAAACCACTTTTTAAACCAGCCATAGAGAAGCATCCATAACAACATATCCTTTAACTACTAACCACTAAGTATGTAGTTCGTTATGATTGGGACTGAATATGTGAAAGTATTTGTCCATCTTCTGTAATTTTTCAAGAATGATCGCTGTGATGTAAGCATTGGCCGAAATAAACATAGAGGGAGCTATGTTTTCCCTCTTCACCACATATGTGGCCTAACCGGTTGTGGCGATTAACATGGATGTCTTAAATTGAGATGAATCTCTGTTAATTGAAGTAAAATTCAGCTTCAATGAGTCTATTCTCCCCTCTTCACAACATCATCATCATCATCATCATTCGAAGAATTGTCTCACAAGGATTTTCTTCTTTCAGAATCAGGATTCCTTTTAACAGGATCAGAATTGACCTTTGGAGAGGTAAAGAATAAAAGGAAATCACCTTTTTTGCAGTCGGTTGTGGTTTTGGGTATATTTGGGCATACTTTGGGTGGAGAAGAATCGTAGCAATTTTTAAAATAAAAGTATACCCGTTAAAAATGGTGGTAATTAGAAGCAACACAGTCAAACATTCGTCGTTCTTCGAACCAGAGCATTAAACCACGTAGCTACCATTCACTTTCTCCCAAAATGAATGGTTCAAGTATCCAAGTGGTTTAAAACATCGACTGAAACAAACTAGGTCAGTGTGACAGAAGGTATAATTTTATTTTTAAAAATTGTAATTGTAATTTAAATTTATTTCTGTTTAGCCACAGGAACTCTGTTATGTTTTATTGTTATTTTTCTTTTGTGAGTTATCAGTGTAATTATATAAGCGTGCCGGCATATGTGCATCTTTTGTGTGTAGGTGCATCTTTTATTCGTACCTTTATCAGGTGTCTATATATATTCGCTTCTATCTAAACGCTGCCTTTTCCTTTACCTATTTACTTCCTTTAGTTTCTATATTTAACCATTGTATATTTCCCTATCATTCCCCTCGCTATAACATCTAGTAGTAGCCGCTTTTGGACGCCCCGATTTTGCATCTTCCACACTTTTCACTTCCTTCAACTTCACCATTTTGACGAATTCATTGTTAAAATATTTCTATGGAGATACCATTTTTGGCTTATGCTCGTTTTAAAAAATCCCCCCTTTAAAAATCTCTACTGATTCACGTTCAAAGGATGGATCAATAAAAGCAAGGTTCTCTCCCACAGCATTAAAGATCTAGCAAAACCCTCGCATTTCCTAATATTATGATGGAATTTTCAAGTTTGGCAAGACACAGCGGTTCCGATTTACTTTGTTCATTATAACTGTTTCATTACAAAATATAAAGTTATAGTTAGGAAGTTTGCGAAAGAGAAACTTTTGATATGAAATGCAACCATAACAGCCACTGTTGTAATATGGAGTTGTTTAGCGTGACGGCCGATAAGTTCTACAACACACTTTTTGACTAAAAACTACGTGAAATTTCAATAACACTGTTTATAGATTTTAGTCAAGCAGGAGGGGAGCAAGGACATGCATGAATGGATATTCGCCTAAGCATACACTGCCTTTGTCGATTAGGACGACCGAAAGTTTTTGTGTAGTTGTGATGCTATGAATTTGGATTGTTGGAGTTCGAAAGCGTTGTATCGCTCAAGGTATTTATTGTTATGGAGATCCGATGTTTCCTGGAGCAGAGGGATGAATTAAAGATCTGCATATGAGGAGAGAAGAAGTAAAATCAGGCAAAGTCTAATGATTCCTCTCGAAGGAACAGTGTGAGAGGAAGCCCCTCGAAATACCCCTTTCATCTCCTACGAGCCTCAGACCACGTGCTCCTTGGCGACGGAATTCTAGAATCCACGAGAAGGAAGCTGTCTCGCGCTGAGCCGCCGACACGCCTGTATTTACTGAAGCGGGACGCACATCGCTCTCCCTCCCTCGCGATAAAGCCGAGTCCTTGCATCCATGCCTTGTGGATATTTCTTTTCCCCGCAAATGCGCTCGTACAAGCTCAACCCTACATCCTGAGGCAAACTTCGCCATTCGATCCAACCACTTATCTCGAATTAAGTTTGCACAGACTGGCGACGTGAAATATCTTGGGACGGCTGTGGCCTGGGGCTACCTAACGAACGAGCCAACGGGCTATGTAACCCTGTGTCAGCCATTCCGCGAGAAGATTGAGAGCCTGACAGTCCCTTGGTTCAGACCGTGAGTCTGTTTCCCGCGAAGTCTCGCAACCACTATTCGAGTCTTACCTCGTCGTTAAGATCTCACCAGCAGATCGCCCTTCGTAAGACTTTGGTCCCTGTTCAACTTATTGAGTCATCTTCTTCACGGAGAAGTGTGCGCCCCCCCTCGCCTCGCACCCACCTTCAGGACTCACGTGCCCTGTGTCTGAGACTCCCTGCCGTGCCGCAGAATAGTCTCTCGTGCTTGAGATCACATCTCTCTGGAGCAGAGAAAATTTCGTCCTTCTGCAAAAAGTACTCACATGCCCCATCTACGAGACCTCCTCGTCAACATCCTCAGCAGCTTCTCCTTGAAGACCTGTGCCGTTGGTCTTCCCCCTCTAAACAACTCTGAGCTTCAAGGTAAAGCGATTTTGCTTTGTAATCCCATGATTACACCCCCGTCATTCGTCACCTGGATTCCATAGCATCCCCTTTTCATTGACTCCCCACTCAAACTTAAATAGTTTCCATGTTCGGATTAACGGTAACTTAGCTTTCCCTGTTTACTCGGTCACCTTTGTAAATTGCTCCTTTCTGACTAACTATCCTCATTAAGTATAATTTGTTCCCCTTTGTATATATATTGCTCCCATGAATTATTATTTATATTAAAATTATATTTTGGGGTCTTGATCTTTATATATCCTTGAACTGCAACTTGGCAAGCAAGCAAGAAGTTAAATCCCGGCCAATTATAAACGCACTCGACCAAGGAGGCGGCTTTTCCTCCTTACATTGCCCAAAGCCTATCTTAGATGGCCTCGTGTCGGCTATCTGCCCGTGCAAGTGCACGTGCCCTTACATTAAAAGGGTCTACACCGGCATACCTTGAAAATCATAAACATAATATATATGAAATAGGAAACTACTCTCCACATTAATCTAACTTCTCTTCACACTGTGATGATTCTACTTGTCGTGGTATATCTCTATACACCCTACATATATCTATTATATTTGATTTAGAGTGTGCGGCGGGTTTTCTTTTTAAATAGTTTGGGTAGGCCAAGGTCCAGGTACAAGGTCAGATCCTCCTAAGGAAGGGCTAGTCCAAAAGATGCTACTTTAAAAATTAGTATTGGCTGAGAGTTCCAAATCTCACTTAGTTACAGGCTATTGTTATACGGCTATGATGAGCTTGAGGGTCAGAAAGCAAAGAAGTACGCAAAAATAGACTTTAATGAATATTAATAATTAAAGTTAATATGATACAATAATACACAGTTAATTAAGACCCATATTTACACAAATGATAATTGGGAACGGTAGACGGCAATTCTAAATTTGGGAAGCTAAAATATTCGTTACGATACCTTGTACACAAATGGAGGTGTTGGGGAAGACATTGGTCGTTTTCGGCGAAGCGGTGAGATGATGGTTGGGTTACCTCGACGGGGTCCATGGTCAACTTGTTTGTAGTGAAATATTCTTTGGGGAATTTTTCCGGTGTAAATTTCTTTGAAGAAAACGGAGGAGGAGTTTCTCCGGGACATCAACGGTTTGTTTGGTCGTAGATACGTAATCAAGGGCGTATTACTTTAAGATAAATCTTCACTGAATCATTTTGGGTTAAGACTTGGTTCTTGTTTGGAGATGGCGTCGATGAACGGAGTCGGACGGCTATTCTTACGGGGAGAAGAGTTCTTAACTAACTCTAGGGGGTAGATATTTGTTTTATCCAAGGAGGGATGCTGGTTTTGTCCCACAACGTTTCCTTGCCTTCGATGTATGACAAACCCGAATCAAGGAGGAGTAAGAAGGTCTGCACTCATGAGCGTCTCTCGCACCAATCTTCTCATTCCACGTTACGAGGGTAGATATGGACATCAGAAGTGAGGGAGCAAACCCCATAGAAGAGGGGGAGGGACTATCTCACATCGTTTGAGTCATGGCCCCGCGGCCCGGATGGTGATTGTCTCAACCGCTCCCAGCGTGGTTCAAAGGGGGGGAGGGAGGGTAAACTTCTCGTCTTGTTCAAATACTCGCCTTGATAAGGGTTACATTCCATCAACTCGCTCCTATACTTTCTCACGCTTATGAGTTTTAAAAATTGTTTGTAGCTACACGAGGCCTATCACTTGGAGGCACTGCTTAAAAGCGACGTTATTTCTCCCCTCACGTGCTTGTTCCCTCATATTACTCAACACGGAACTTTGACTCAAGACGACGAATTTCTAGGTTTTCAATTAGCTCATTTAGCCTTAGTTTTATACAAATTTATTAATTAACCAAATGTTTGATCAATGCGTTGACTGAGTCATTGACGTATCATCAAATGATCAATCCACTCATTGATCAGATGGGCCGATAGATGGTTTGGTTGATTGAATTGATTGATTGACTATACAGAGAGTCTAAACTTGATGGGACTTCACAGTTGTTCAGAGCAACGGAGAAATTCGAGTTCGTACTAACGTATCTCTATACTTGGTCATAGGAAATTTCCAAGCGACAAAGATTGTTTGTTCGTAGTTTGCCCAGCGGCTTTTCTGCCTTTGTACCAATGAGCATTTAGTCTACTCACAAAAGTTTGTTCGCAATTTTGATTGTATTTGCGAAAGTTTGTGCTCGTTCTTAGAAGCTCCTATTTTTTTCTAACAAAAACATGCCCTACTGTCCTAGATGTTTAGTGGTTCGGCAACAGGAATTCATAAGTGTATTATTATTATTGCACAAACTCTATGGGTAAATAAGAGAAATGCTTCGAAGTAATTAAAATTGAAGAATCCATTCGAGTAAAAATTAGGAATTTTGTCTGAAATCATCATTTCGGAAAGAGGAAACAAAACAGTACCAAAACGCCTATTTATTTTAACAGATTTATTCAAGTGTACACAGCATTAATTTGTCTACATGGCTGGAGAAATACACGATCGATAAGTGCATAAACGAGTGCATCGCAAGCAAGCAAATCATCTATTTTTTACTTAAGATCATAATAAATTCTAGCTTTAATTTACTTGTATGTGCATCAATAGATAAAGAAATCCATCCTAAATTCCTCATCACAGACCTATTAAGGGTGAAAATGCCAAATTGCGCAATTATTCTAAAAGAAGAATTTGTGTATAATTATGTTTACTTGGCTAAAGAGGAGTGAAGTATAATAAGTTTTGAAGTAATTAATATCTTTTAGACTAAAAAAATGCTACATCGAGTTATTTAAACTAAGAATAAATTTAATTGCTGTAACGCCTTAAACTTTGGTAAAGCTAAGAAAAATGCTGTTTCGGTGACCCAGGATCTGTGTGAAAGGCAACAATTAAATGTATAAATATGGTTCATTTCCTTTGGCTCTAAATCCCCATCAAACGTTTCTGAACAGAATTGTTACGAGAAATAGAAACTGGGTTCTTCGCTGCAATATTAAATGCAAAAAAAGTCGTGATCGCCCACAAATTCCCATTTGTATTTCTAGACGTGGTTTCTCGAAATCTATTTTTTTCATTGGGTGGGATTTAAAAGGAGTTATTCATTGTGAGCTTCGCAATCATCAGCAATCACCGGCTGTACACTTATGTGTTTAATGATTTCAATGTTTAAATGTAACTGGTGAGAAAAAACCCTCCGTCACTAGTTGAATGAAATGGTGTCTTCCTGCATCGTGACAATGGTCGCCCACACGAGGCACGTTTGAAGCTAGAAAAAGATATTATTTAGGTTAGAGAGTTTTTTATTTCTATTTACAGGACATTGCACCCTGTGATTGCAATTTATTTATTTATTTATCAGTACAACACTCCCTGTATAGCAAACTTTACTTTTATTTATGAATAGAATCCACTGCTTCGTTAAAAATATGAAGCCATTGACAATGATGATGATAATCTATTATGCTTTTGAAATGTATTCTTTGATCAGTTAAAAATAATTTTATCTCCCAATTAAAAACATGACAATCTAATACAGCCTTGTTAAATTCATTATAAAATAACATTGGAAAAATAAATGAATCCATCCATAATATGTACAAGCAAAAAATATTCTTCGAAACAACATTCAAGGATGAGAAATTCCCTCAAAATACATTTGTTGCAAAAACACATAACTCTTAAAAGGTAACGTGGAGTCTTTGTGACCTCATTAGAAACTTGGTTCTTCGTTTAGCTGCCTCTAATAGCATGGTGTAGGTGACTATACCTTCAAAATTTGAAAAAAATAAAAACGTCTGCTACTTATTAGGATTTTTGGGTCAAATTGCCCCCACATTACCTGTAGTGTATGGAAGACTTTAGTAGCCATTCTTTTGGGGTTATAATATTTTAATGCACATAATATTTATCATAAACATTAAAAATTAATAAACAATACTAAAATTAGGAAAAAAATTTTCATGAATTTGAGAATATAATTAGATTTAGAAGCAATATAATTTCAGATTTATTTTTCATAGGTATCATAATTTAATTTATTTAGATTGATACCCGGTATGGCTGAATTCAGAATTGCCTTAGATCATAGTGACAACTCTTCACAGTTGAACGATTTGTATGTAAACAATGAAGGAGATGATTTGCTGTTAGGGTATGAATAAGACTTACCAAACTATCCCTTCGAGTGATGAAAGTGATACAATTGACTCATCAGAGGATGAAGGCATTAGACGGCCAAGAAATAAAGACCAAGGGATGCCACATTTAGAGGATTTCCACCTACCACAGCAGAACCTCAACCATGTACTTCCACTGCATCTGCATCGATCGCAACCCCCAAAACAATTACACGCATTCTACAAACATCTGCAAGTTTTTAAAGGAAGAAATGGATATGTGTGGAACCCTAAACAGACAACACGAAGTAGTGTACGGATACCAAGAAGAAATGTCCTTCACTATGCCAGAGCTGGACCAATAGAAGAAGTCAGAAATGTTCGCTGTCCAGAGAAAGCATTCAATCTTTATTTTACTGAGACCGTAATTGATGAGATTGTGGAATGCACAAATAAGTTCATCCAGAATGGGAGGCAAAGATATAAAAATAATGAGTCAGCAACTCTCACAGATGTTAAACGAGAAGAACTGAAAGCAATGATTGCTATATTAATTCTCAGTGGATCCCAACGTGACAATCACTTGACAACAGAAGAAATGTTTAGCAAAGTAACAGGCCTCCCATTGTATCGCACAGCAATGAGTGAACGACGGTTTCAATTCCTCCTAAAATGTCTTAGGTTTGATGATTTCACAACAAGAGGCGAACGAAGAAAAACTTACAAACTAGCATTGATTAAAAGTATTTTGGACCAATTGATTACTTCATGCATAAATTATTATAATCCCAACGAATATTTAACAGTTGATGAACAGCTTCTAGCGTTTCGCCGACATAACCCTGCCCTTATATATATTCCTAGAAAACCTGCCAAGTACGGCATAAAGCTGTTGATGATTTGTGATGTCAAATCCAAATACATGCTCAAAAAAATTCCCTATGTAGGGAAGGATCACAGCAATGATCGAGCCTGTAAAGGAAAAAGCCTTGGTCATTATTTTACGAAAGAACTTGCAAAGTACTATCTGAACTCAAACTGCAATATAACAACTGATAATTGCTTCACATCTGTCAATCTGTCAACAGATTTGCTCTAAAATGGCCTTACAACAGTTGCCACCTTACGTGCGAATAAGCCACAAGTTCCTCCACAGATGATATCTAAGAGATCGAGACCAAGGAACTGTAGCTTATTGCTTCGATAATGAACACATCGTAGCATCTTTATTGCCTGCCAAGAAAGTCTCAAAGAAATTTGTGCTACTACTTTGGACGATCCACATTGCACCATCTATTGAAGAAAATGGGAAACCTGATATTATCAATTATTATAATAAAACTAAACGCGGCGTAAACGCCTTTGATCAAATGTGCGCAACCTATTCTTGCAGCCGAAGAACAAGAAGTTGGACTGCATGCATGGTTTTGGCATTGTCAATGCTGCAGCCATCAATGCTTGGATTATTCACAACCATAATCTGATCAGAAAGAGAGTTTGAATTGCCAAAAACGTCGCATATTCAAGCATGATTTAGCTGTGGAGCTGGTACGCCCTTGGGCAAACCATGGTCTCTGCCTGAGAAATATATCCAGACCACTGAACCAGAATATTGCAATGATCCTTGGGACAAATGTTCCACTACCAGCAGATGTCCAGACTGAATTGCAGGTGAGGTCGCGATGTTCCAAGTGCACCCGATATCAAGACAGGAAACCTAAGATCATGTGCTATACATGTTGGGTTCCTGTCTGTACAGTGCACTCATGTTCAGTGTGCTTCGACTGCGCATAGACAGAATGGCTTAGAAAGTGAATAAAATAATATAATAGTTTAATTGTAGTTAAACATTTTTGTTTAAAAGGAACTTTTATGTCAAAAAATATTTTTTTTAGGTTGAAAAGCAACTAGTAGCAAAAAAAGGATTTGGGGGTAAAAGATGAAATAATAAATAGAACAAGAAATAAATAAGAAACAAAAAAACACAACAAACTTTGGTAAGTGTATTTTTCTACTTTTTTATTATTATTTAGTATTTAAGTGTCCTACTTGGTGTAAATTAACAAATGTAAATTATTTAGGTTTTTATTTGCTACAATCAGGCAAATATTTAACAAAATATTCTTATTAGTTTAGAAGTTACAAGCAGTTTCATAAAGCATGCTTAAATTATATGTCATTTTCACCTATTTTATTTAAGTCACATCATTTAATTAGACATTTATAAGTTCATATAATTAATATGTTCACTTGATTTATAAAGCATAACAATTACTAAATATAATGAAAAACATCTTAAGAATCCAGGGCCTTTTTGTTTATTAACTTTTAAAAATTGGGGTCGATTTGTCCCCCACAACACCTGCAGTGTTCCTCGAACAGAAAGCTCGAAATATTTCCCTTATGAGGTTTCGTTGCTAAGTGGCGGAGCTGCTTCTCTCCCCGAAATGTTTACTCGGTGACCAAAAATTCCTCTTCAAATTTTCCTGGAAAATGAATGCGAATAAAATAGAAATTCCCTACTTCTCTTTTTCCCTACTAATGCACTTCTAGGGAAACAATAACCATCTCTTTAATTCAAAGCCTCTACTCCTCTACCCCAACCCCTTTAAATTCTTGATCCTGTTTCTGTTTGTGGCGTGGAACTCGAACTGCAGGGATCCTTCTAACTCAGGAAAAATCTCCTTTAAAGAGGTAATTCGGCGCAAATCTTGGCTTGTGGATGCCGGTTGTCGTAGAATTCCTCTCCTTTTTGTTCTCTTCTAAGAGTGCTAAGAGTGTTTAATATATATTTTGATATTTTGATATGTTAAAGAACAGAGCCGTTACGAAACACGTAAGGATATATAAGAGAAACGCAAAATAATCCCCAAATAAACTTATATTTTAACTTTAACCATTGAATACACAACATCTAAACATTTACTACAGCAATACTCTGAATATTATCCTAAACAAGAATTAATTAAATTAGTTAACCCACATAAATTGGTTAATTTCTCTACACACAACAATAATATAAGAATTAGGCTTACGGACTCATCTGGAGTTTAAAGGGCCTCACAAATGTTATTGACTCACGACGCGTGCCGACTTGCCAGATGTAGCTGGGCGAAATTCCACGGTCGTTTTGGCGAGGGTAGCAGCTGGGGGGTCCACACGTTCTTCTGAGGGGGGGGGGGTTCTTCAAGGACGAGAACAAATACGGTGCTTTATGCAACACCTAGGCAGTCGTGGTCTCTCTGGCGAGAGTGAGTCGAACTTGGTTCTTAAATCAAGTTAACTTGGAGTGCGGTGTGACCACCGAGTAACGAGCTCGAGAAGGAGCTTTTCTCCTTCGTTACTTATTTCCTTATGGACGAGGACTGAACTCGGAGAGGGTCTTCTTCAAGGGCGAGGATAACGGAGGGGGGTTTCTCTGACGAGAATAAGTTGAACTTGGTTCCTTACCAAGTTAACTTAGGAGTTCGGTGTGGCCACCGAGTAACGGGCTCGAGGGGGAGCCTTTTCCTTCTTCCTTTCTTAATTCCTCAAGGACGAGAAATACCCTTGGTGTTTAAGGTGCACCAGGATATGAGGAGTCTCTCTGGTGAGAGTAAGTTGAACTTTCTAAAGTTAACTTATCGTTTGGTTTGATAACCAGGGACATAGCTCGAGGATGAGTTTCTTCTTAGCCCCTTAAGGTAGGTAGCCCTGCCTCTCTTCCAGGGTACTTCTTGGTCTGGAGACCCAAGTAAACTACCTCTCTAGTCTCGGTAGCTCGGTTGTGATCCGAGGACTTCATCACCTAGAGACTGACGTATACTACCCCCATTTTCCTCAGAGTTCTTCATTTATACCTCGTCACCCCACTAGGGGAGTGGTAAGGGGGGGAGGGGCTTGATGACGGCCCCAGGAGAGTTCTTTTTTCAAATCGTTTTTCTCCCGAAGTCAAACATAGGCTCCTCGTTAGCCTTCGAGATTGGGAGAAACAAGTCTCCAATTTCTTATTTGACGTGAAACTGGATCTCACTCTCCTGGGGGAGATCTTGCATTTTGAACTTTAAGGTCTTTCATGGCACCAAAATCGGCGACGCTGCAGTTACGCAATGGACCCGCCGATGCCTGGGGCGGATGTCTTTGTGGTAACCGCTTTGTGACTGCCCCGCGAGTGAACGGGGGGGGGTGACTATTCCCCTACACCGGTAATCTCGTCATCACCCGTTTTGATCCTGACCAAGAGAAATCACTAATGTTGATTCCCAAATGTTAAAGAGGAATTATATAATAATTAATATATGAAAGTGCTGAAATCAATCGCCGATTACCGTGCAAAAGTAAAGTTCCATGGCAAGTGAAAACTATACCCAACCCCAAGGAGCCCCCTCTTATTTTAGACCTTGCTCAAAATAGAATGGTCCTTCTGTTGTGGTGCTTATTCATGATTGGTAGCAAGTGAGTGTAATTACATCCACACGCATAGCGAAAAGCAAAGTATGGGTGAAAGTTCCGATGGTTCCAATGAAGCCAGATATTCATCTAGAGCTCTTAAAAAGAAGAAGAAGTAGAAAAAAGAAGAAGTATATTATTCCTTCTATGAGGAGGCCTTCTTTCTCACTGGGCCTTTTTGAAGGAAAAATGTTCAAGGGGCGACGGACAATCTACCGATAACCTGCATCGCGACAACCATTGAGCAAAGGAAGTAGCCACAAACAAAGGCGATCATCCAAATGTCCTGGGAGAGACAACTAATATTCTTCTCTCTTCAATCAATTTTGACTTGATTAGTGGATTGGACTCAAATATTGACTCTCTGACCGCAATTCGCGGTCAAAAAATGCATAATTTTTATGATCGAGACCCCCCTAATTTTACCCCTCAGATATCGGGGTTCCCTTCTAGACTCAGATATATTTAGGGTATATTCTGTCTCAAAGGGAGCTTCTCTATAGGATTCTGTTTTATTTTAGCCTTCTACCTTAATTAGGGTCCGAGTACCCTCAACATTTCACTAGAGTTCGGGAAAACTTTGGAACCTTTGATATTTGCGCGCCCTCCCAACGAGACCCCTAGGGATCGTAGTTTAGTTCGGATAACGGATTAGTAAACCACGTTTTGGTTCCCATCGGGTGGATTAGCCAAAATTCTAATTACTCCATAATTTCTATTTTCCTCCAAATGTACAGCAAAATTTCGTGACCGCTGCTTCAAATTTCACCTTCGGATATCTCCCGGGCTATGAGGGATAGAGACATGGGGTTAACAGGAACGCGTAGGTATCCCAAATACTACCTACCCTTCTTTATTCTAAATTTTGTTACGGCTCATAGTTCTGCCGTAATTTAGGGAAAATCTCCTCAATCGCCAGTTTTGTAGATTTTTCGCGTTTCCGCGAGTCGTTTAAAGCAAAAATGTTGGATTTTTGGTCGTTTATAGGTAGAAGACGATTTCCTCGATTGGAACTCCTCCATAGTCAACGCATGTATATTCGTAAGTTTAGCCGCAAATCGTGTCTCAATGAGGCTTTATTTTACCGTTGATAAGAAAAAAGGTTAAAGGCGATCGAGTTACTATTAATGGGGTATGCAACTACCCTGGGTAAAATAAGTCTGACATTCCTAGCTTTTTAAAATTTTGAATTACGGGACATATCTAAAAAAAACTAGGAGATATAAAGAAAAGAAATATCGCCGATGGAAAGAGGGGAAGATTATAAGAGTGAAATACTGAGAGACCAATCGCCAGATATCTTTGCCAGATATCTGCGAAAAACCGGAAAAGAAAGATAAAACCTAGGAATAAAACCCCCGGTTTCAACCATTGGTTTATTAACATATGGTATACGAAGGATAGGTCCATCTCATTTCAAATAACGTTTGTTTCACCAAAATCAGTCCAGTAGATCCCGAGAGATATTCGACCAAACGTCCCTCCTCGTTGGATTCGCTAGTGGGCGCCAGTTCACTATGTTGGTTTTTTATCAGATTTCACATGATGGCGGATATCTCGGAATCTACTAGACCAATTTTGACGAAACCAACGTCATTCGATCGATGGATGAAGTCAAGCCCCATCTCTCTATATATATTTAATCGAGATTGTCCCTAAACCATGGTTTTTATTCATGGTAGGTGGTTTTGCGATTATTGAGCGGCCATATCTTCTATACTATGTGGCGTAGAGTGGGGTAACTTTTACTGGAGTACAGAAAGGACCTCTCCCCTCTAAGATATGAATGAAAAATATATAACCTAAGTCGGTAAAATAAGGAGAGGACAGACGGGAGATGAAAATATTTATTAAAAAATAAAATACCTTCTTATCGAGTCGAACCTCGGGTGATAATTTAAGGAGTCGGTTCCTCACATAGTTTGACATACGTTTCCCCCATCTATATTTATTTCTATCGATTCTGAGGCTGTCAAATAATGGCCAAACATGACATTTTTAGACCCCCCCTAGGGATTATTTTTTTATATTTCACTGGGGTACTACTTGAGGAGGTGCTCCACTGCCATTTTTCAGCCAGGAATTCCGAAATTTTCAATTATGGTTTCTCCAAAAGCATGAGTTTTCCATTTTCGGTTTTCTGAGAATAACCTTTTAACTTCCTGGTGGATCCGATGAAGATATCGTAGGCTTGCGGGGGAACCAACTGGCCATGTGGACACCGAGTTTCGCATTCCTAGCTCCCTTAGGCCCGAGGTTATTGGCCAAGAATGACCCAAAACTGGGGGTCGATAAATTTGATATATATATATATATATATATAAATATATATATATATATATATATATATATATATATATATATATATATATATATATATACCTATACCGACACCTTTTATTATGAACCAAAGGTTAATTATTCTATAAGTTCGATATTTTTCGAGATATCGGCGAAAACAAAACAATCAACCCCCCCATTTTCCCCCGATCGCGATGAAAGTTGGTATATATATTAAGGACAATTAATCATATAGAATAGTGCAAATCCATCTTCTCTATCTTTAAAATTAGGCAATATATCAGCTAAAAACCATCAAACCCAAACCCCCCCTCGGCCCCCTATCGCGATGAAAGTTGGAATATCTACTCAGGCCCCTTTACTGTATAAACAATTTCGTGATTTGCGGTCGAAAAACCAATAAAACCATGATCGTGGGACATTTGTAATGACCTGTGATACGTTATAGAGCTATCCTTGCCCTAAAGATACTAGTTCAATCAAAATCGGTCAGTAGTTCCCGAGATAGTTTAATAAATGTCCCAGGGATGGACCAGCGCCCACTAGCGAGCGCATAAATGGGTATCTTTATATTTTGTCGGATATCTCGGGATCTACAAGACCGACTTTAATAAAACTAACATTAATCGAAAGGAAGACGATAGTTTTATAACATAGCCTAAGCGCTTTAACCTAAGCCCGTAATATTGGGAGAGGACAGACATGAGATGAAACTATTCGTTAAAAGAAAATGTTACGCCCGATAGAGTTGAAACTCAGGGGGTAGTTTAAGGGTTCGTTTCTGACCCAGTTTGACCCTTCTTATAACTCGCTTTCTCTTTTTTTCGATTTTATCGGGACTCAAAGTTTGCCACAAATAGACGTTGGCCCCCTCCGCCCCTACGTTTCCCCGCCTCCTTAGGGGTCCTAAAAATAGTTTTGAATTTTTTTTACATTTATGCGGTCTCCTACTCCCGTAGATGCTGCACTGTGAATATCAGTCCGATGTGAGGTTAATTATTTTGGCAGTTATATAACCATGAATAAAAACCATGGTTAAGGGATATTCTCAATGCAGGTGTATAGAGTGATAGAGCTATTCTTTGCCCCATCAAATTTTGTTTGATTCATCAAAATCGGTGCGATAGTTTTCGAGATATTCGAAGAAATGTACAAATGTCTGTCTATCGCGGGGGGGGGGGTCTGTCTTTCGCGGTTTACTCCCGAGTAATTGGACTCAAATATTTGGGGATCTACCCAAAACAAACGTCGATGGATGGGGGAAGGTAATCCACGTTATAGGAAACAAGGACTGGGAAACCCGGAAATGCAATTATTGTTTTAATCTGACGAATACTTTCGAGTAATTAAAAAAAATCGATTGTTTGAAAAATAATAAATCCACGATTATGAAACTATAAAAATGGAAAAAACAGACCAGTTTACATAGGAGAAAATAAGCGCAAAATTCCTAGTCGTTTTTTCCTCGGCGCTATTAAGATTTAATTGAGTTTAGTATAGCTTTTTTTTGGGGGGGGGGGAATTGGATCGAGTAAAGATGACTCTAGTGTATCTATTATACTAAATTTTAATTAGCCTAACCTAATTTTTAACGACAACAAACGAGGGCATTCCCCCACCCACCCACCCACCCCCAAAACATCGCAACTATTGGTCCTAGCAATTTGGGGATGTGTACCATTAGAAAGAGCGGACCGAAATACCCGGAAACCTATATTTGAATTTGTCTCAGGTTAATAAGTTTTATTATTTAATCGTTTTCTAGGCCATAGGCCATGGCGTGATTTTCTTAGGTTTTTACCCATGAAATCCACGCGAGAAGAAAATGAAATATAATGTTTCTAAACGACCTCCTGACGCCCTTTCAAATGGTGTGAGTCCCTTAGCTCTACGACCTATAGCTTTTGAAATATTAGCCTAAAATGGCCTTAAACCGTTAATTTGAACACATGAGATCGTTTGTTGTCATTATAAATAATGTCAGGATATTAAATAATTGCATTTTCGTGTTTCTCAGCCTTTGCTCTCTATAATATCCAAATTTTATATTCTTATCTCTAATAGTGATGTCACGATCATCGTTTGAATATAGAAAGTGTGACTTAGAGTTATCCTTAGTAGTCTAAGGTAGTTTCAATGACCTCAATACCCTACATCGGCTTACAAATTGAATGCTATTGAAACTATTAAGGGAAATCAAACCGAAATTTCGTTTAAAAAAAGGGCAGACATGAGTCTTCCCCGAGCTCCTTACCGAGGGTGGCGGTCCTAGGTACGATACAGACTCCCCTATACCCCCCATTTCGAAGATGGGTGCTTAAAAGTTAAAAATGGCAAAAATGGAGTCTACCCGCGCAAATTTAAACGACCATCGTAGGACTAATAATTAATTTAGTTTAACCTCGTAAACGTTCTCTATTAAGGTCAGGATCACCATCTAGAGACATGCTGGGCCTCTAGATACGACGCGTAGCGACGGGGCAGTTGGGTTAGAACTGACCGAACTGGCGAAGATTTAACGTCGTGCGGGGACTCTAACCCCATAAAAGTTATTTATTATAACCTTTTAATACTCTTTCTTATAGATTTATGAAGAACTTTTCAAAGGCATCTAAAATATTCATATTATATAAGGTTTGGACGAAGATAAATCTCGCACAAGAGACCCAAATTTAAGCGGTGTTAAGCGAGTTGGTCAATTCTGATAAACTTAATCAGCAATAGCGGCCAAAATACTCGAAATCACAAATAGTTTATAGAAATTATATTTATAGAGATAATAATTCGGCAACTATTATTATGATAACTCTATCCTTAATTAATATACACCGGGAAAGCAACGCAAAAACTTAAAAATAAGTCTCTTTTTTTTCGGCACCATTTTGGATTTCAACCTCGCTGACCGGGTTTCTATGGGATATGTGATTTCCACCCAGGATAAAGTAGTAGCCAAATCTTATTTGCTTTAAGAACATATATTTATTCTGAGCGTTTGTTTATAAATAAGGGACATATAGACAATTATTTTACGATGCGTGACGTTATTAGGGCACGCCTATCTTCTAGACCAGTGGTTCCCAACCTTTTTTAGTTCATGACCTCCCTTGGGATCTTTAATATTTATGTGGCCCCCTTGGAAATATTAGCAGAAAATATTACTTGATAATTATAATACCCCCTATAAAAATAACAGTGTCCATTAATTGTACATATATTCTCCTTTATTCCATTTTACTAACAGGAAAAAATATTTTGTGGGTTCAATAAAAGAACCATTTAAGATCATACATTATTTGTCTGACAGAGCAGCAAAACGAAAAATTTCATATGGATACCGAGAAAATAAGTAACCATTAAAAAATTATTATCCTTTGACTAAAAAAAATAGAATCCTTTAGCAAAATAAAACCAAATATATCATATTAACTTTCTTTCTGTATTTTTTGTAAGATCCTTGTGGCTGATGGAGTTGCGCAAGTTTTCTAATGTCAGGGTAAGAGGTTTTAGGGGCAGACGAAGATCACCTTTAGTTACAATTTCTAAGCCGTTGCTAGCTTTAGATAATAGGTGAGAAACTCGGCTAAAACCTGACTCAAATAGGTAAGACGTTAGAAAGGTAATGAAATATAATTTTACTTCCTGCCAAAACAATGGGAATTTGATGGCAATTTCACTAGTTGTCCATAAGTTATTGAAGCCATGTTTAAATTAAGCTTAAGCAGTTTGATTTCTTTGCAACTCAATGAGTCTTTCTTGCAGTATGATGTCAACATCAGCGGCATTTGTCTTAAATGGCTCTACCACCCTAATTGGAATGTTGATTTCCAAGAAATCTTTAAACCTAATTTCCATATCATTGTGAAATTTTTTTAAGCGACCATTATACACTAAAATATCATCCTCATGCAGCTCCTCTTCAATAGTGGCGTGAGTTGGAAAATGTAACAATTTCTTACGCCTAATATTAATCCTAAGC
This sequence comes from Ceratothoa steindachneri, assembly GCA_963969495.1. Lineage (NCBI taxonomy): Eukaryota > Metazoa > Arthropoda > Malacostraca > Isopoda > Cymothoidae > Ceratothoa > Ceratothoa steindachneri. Next base: position 24,308,432 of record OZ018333.1, read on the forward strand.
AGATTAAGTTTTCCAAGGAAAGAGCTGATTGCCTCTTTGGAAGTTAAACGATTTCTTTACCTTGTAGCTGTTTGTTCAGTAAATTTACTTTGTCAAATATATCTGAAAGGTAGAATATGTCACACTTGGCAGCTATGATTTCTTCTCCAAGCGCCTTACCGCTCAAAAATAGTACAACACTTTCCCAGAGTTCAACGAAGCGACGCAGGCAGTTACCCTTTGGAAGCCATCTCACCTCTGTATGCAACAGTAAACATTTAAACTCTTCTTCATTGTTTCCACAGAGTTATCGGAAAAGACAGTCTTGAAGTGGATTGTACCTGATAAGGTTGGTAACCTTGATTAGACTATCAAGAGGATCTTTCAGACGTCCTCTCAATTCTTTTGCAATCAAATGTTGACGATGAACAACGCAGTCTTTGCAGTAAACCTTAGGTCTTCAGAAACTTTTTTCTGCTCAGAGTTAAATGGTGATGACTAAACATCACCATGTGATCTACATCGTCTTCTCTTTTCATACCACCAATGGGACGTCAAGATCAAAGTCACTTCCGTCGTTACCTGCTCTCGACATCACACTTTCCAATACATCAAGGCTTACCAGTGCTGGGCACTTAAATCCTTATATGAAGTTACTTACAATCCTATATCAACTTTCTCATTTCATTTCTTGACGTTCAACAATTTGAGCTTATTAGGTGTCTACAGCACTTTGTGACAGAAATTCCACGATAGCAACTTTCCCACAAGAGATACTGCGCCAACCTCACAATATAAAATGTTATGTGAAGTTGTACTATTTCAATAAACTTAAGCTCTAAGTGCATCCTTTAGAACTCGGACCATCATGATGAGCTTTAGTCCAAATACAGATGCAATCTTTGTTTACTTTGCCTCTATCTCGACCCTTAATTCAACACTCATTGCAGCTGTTGTGCTCTCAATCAGTAATGCTCGCCTCAAATCTTGTCAAACGAATCTGGAGTCCTTATTCGCTATTCCATTTCCCTTTCTGTACCTTGGAAATAAAGTTAGGTTTCTACTACCAGACACTTTATTTCTTTCTTTCCGTGATGCACTTTCAATTAATATCAATTTCAATGTCAGTTTGGTAGTTAGATATACAAATGGGGTGAGTGTAGGATCTGTCCAGTTAACAAAAGGCGTAAGTTGGAGCCTCCCCCGAACCGTGTTGCTCTCCATACTCTCGCGTTGGGGTCAGAAAGAAAAACGAATAACCTTGATGCCCTGTCGAGATGTCCCGAAGGTCAACCTTTATATATGATCAGATTCTATTACGAATCAATTTTGCTTTTTTTAACACAATCCGGGATTTAACTTCATGGTATATATTATTGATCACTTTAGCATAATATATTTCAATTTTAATCTTACTGGAGTGTGGTGAAATTCAGTAATTAAAATTAATCTGCCTCAAAATATGATATTTTTTCCCTTAAATATAATGGTGACTGTCCTTTTAGCATTGATGAGTGTGGGAGTAGAGAAATATATTTAGAAGAAGAATTACACATCTGTTGGATTCCATACATTGCACGAAGCTGAATTATTCATGTTTGTATGATTACATGCATTGTCATGATCATGTAGTGTATCACTGATGTATATGCAGTGTATAGGCTGTTACACGTTCAACTCACCTCCAGCAATTTCTCTAGGGGCCTTGGTCTATGAATCTTCCAAGTGTCGCTTCTATTAGTTATTTCTTTTAAAGAGTGTTTTCATTCGAAAAATATTATAAAAACAATGGGGGCATCTCCCCTGCATGAGATGAGACGAGGATTATAAATAGGATTTTGGCAATTGAATTATGAATGTTTGAATGCCTTATTTAACTACAATATTAACAAAAGATGAGTGTGTCAGGCAACTCTCGTTATTCTGTAATTATTCTGTGATGGAAGATCCTTTTAAGTGGGCCAATTTAAATAAATGTGACATCAGTTAAATATTTAAAAAAAAATAGAATTAACGAGAACAAATAAAATAGAAGTTATCCATTTTCTTCTTGTTATTTCTGTTCTCAAATTTTAAGATCGTGTGACTATGAGCTTTTAGTGATGCCCTTTTTACATCGCTTTTAATTATTCAAAGATATTAGGATTTGTCTCTTAGCGATTGAAGAGAGCGACAGTGGTAGAGAAAAGAGGACATATATTAGAGAAGATAATTTTAGTGATTAATCGTAGTTGGGATACATTTCTTTCGTCTCTTCTCTTCTCTTCTCTTTTCCGCTTTCACTGAATTTTAATTAAGAATTAAAGAAGAAGACCCCGCTATTTTGACGTATTTGACAATGTGTCTTGGCTGAAAAAAACATTATGTGCATATCTACTTCATGTCTGATAAGGGAAATATATGGGTATGTTGACAAGTGTAAATGAGTTGTCAAATTACCTGAAGAGTAAGGTCTTATGGCAAGCAAAAATGCAATAACGCAAATCTTAAATTTATAATTATATTTTATCTATCAAATCTTCAATATATTTTCCTAACGCTATTTTGGATGCGTAAAATTTGCCTACTACTTTTGGGGGTGGATTTGAACTCTACCCATTAATGTGATTTGAAGAAATCGAATAAAAATAGAATAAATAAATGAAGTGGTGACATTTATAGAAGAAAACGCTAGGAATGAGTAATAAATAAATCCGGTAAATATAATTATTGAGGCAATGTTTAGACGTCTAAGCGAGGCAGATAATTGGGTGGCTTGTCTGGATAGAAAGAACTAAAGAGGATATTTTTTTAAGTTTGGGGAGAAAAACTTGTATTTTTATTATTCCTTTGAATTATTAAAATTTTGTTATTCTGCTCAGAATCGATGATACATAACGTAAGAATTGTCTATCAAATAGATCTGAGACCAGGTCCTGATTTAGCTGCCTCAAAACTAAATGGACTAATAACATACAAAGAAAATGGAAATGGACCAATAATTTTGTTCATAGAGTTAGAATGCAGGACTAGGGATTTTCTCTGCCACACTAAACGAACGGCTACTAGAATAAATCCCTTCACCGCTTTCCAACCAAAGTTAGATGAAGCAAAAATATCGAAAGATAAACCAAATTCTCGGATTAATTGAAGTAGACACCGGATTTTCCGGTGACTCCAACATCAAATCCTCCTCTTCACTTCTACTCTTTTACAGGAAAATTTGGGTTGCACATTTTAATTTCTCTTTATACAAATTTCATCTAATCCTCAACCACGTTTCCGGAGCAAGATAAAAATAGTACAACACAAGGTCAACTGTCTAGGTCGCGTGCTCTCAATTCTTCGACTTGTGACCTTCAAAACTTTGAACAAGTGGGGTGATCCGACACATACTTTTCTTTTAATAATTCCAAGACTAACCTTACGAGGAACTTGGCAATTGCATAATTCGAAGGAAAATGTAAAGAAAGTAATTTGTTACCATCCCACTGACTGACCTACGGACCGACATAATAACCTACAGAGTGGCATGACCGTGACTAAAAATACGAAGACAAACTCAGAGTAGTGTAATATAAAGACTTCCCTTCCAAAATAAAGACCGAATTCCCCTTTAAAGAACCTTTATCCTTCATAGAATGAGACCGAGGGAGAGATCAATTGAGAGACAAAGAAGAATCGCCCTCCTTCGAACTCCCATTAATTCTAACTTTTCCTTCCTTTGATGACCGCTCGGGAATCGCCAAACAAATCTGGATCTTAAATAAATCCCTCGAAAACAGTTATCAGTCCCCTCAAGCCTCATTTCCCTCTTTTTCCCCCTCGTTCACTCCGGCATATTTTCGCCAGGCTGTTTTAGCATTTACGAAATAGATTAAAATATTCTTCGATCTGTTTTCGATTTTTCCGATCGGCAGTTATGAAACCTTGTGTGTTTATTGGAATAAATACGACGTTTCTTACTTTACACTTTATTCGAATGTGTTACTAATGAGAAAAAAGGGGAACTTTAAGGTTTCGGATCCTGTAGAAAAGGAATAATATATTTTTGCTTCTTCATAATTTTGACATTTTCAGACAAAATGGGGAAGAAAGCATAATTAAATAGGAATTTGAGTTAACCGAGTAGTTAGTACCATTAGTGATCTTGCTCTGGTAACATCTAGTAACATCTGGTAACATCTAGCTCTGGTAACATCTGGTAGCGTCTAGTGGATTCTTGCGTGATCGAAAAGAGTGATAATGAGTTTGTGCTAAGATAAATTATATATGAATGATGGGGCAGAAATTTCAACCACGAGTCAAAAATCGTTCCATCATTAAGTTGGGCAATGTTAGGGTGGGCATTGGGGTGATGAAGTAATATCGGCACCAAAAGGAATGAGAAATCTTGATGGTACAAAAGCATCATCAACTTTCTACTTTCCCTGGTCTTTTTGGCTAGATAAATCCCTAGTTGGACTTAGTTGAAGACTCCGAGATCCAAGACCTCCCTCTCTTTTTGTACTCCATAGTCGATACTTCTATGTTGTCAAATACAGTTACAGGGACATATTTATGTGTCCCCCACTTCATTGGATCATTTGTGTTTACATTTAAATAACTATTCCCATTAACGTATGAATAAATTATCTTACCATTTAGTAAATGTAAAAATATGATTCGCCATGTAATATCCGTTGCGTTTGAATATATACGTGCTTACCACTAGTCTTAGTGGCGTGTTAGGTACATTTAGCACATTTAGCATCGCTTGAATACAGATCACATAAGAATATATTCTACATTGCAACATTCCTCTTTTTATTTCTCGGGTCAAAAAGGAAAAGACTCTCAGAAATACAGTATGTAATCATAATAAAGTGTAAAGTAAGAAACGCTCAACTACATAGGCATGCCATCATAAGCAGTTAATGGAGGATTTCGTGGTAATTTCTCTCTCAACAATCCCAGTAGTTGTCTCGATCAATGCATCTTATAAATATTATCCCTTCACCTAACCTGCCATTTTATCTAGAAAACTTTATTCGTTATTTTTTCTTATAATTATCAACGGTTTTCTATTTAAAATGAAAACAATTAAAGACCAATTTTTGCTGGAACGGAAAATAGCCGAGAGTCTCGAAGGGGTTAATTAATTAATTGAGTTGGTTGACGTATTGAAACACGAGTGTCATTGTTCATAGATACTCGACATTGCGGCTCGTCTACTGACGTCGAGCGAGAGGAATTTTTTCCTTTATCATCATCATCATCTTCAGCAGCAGCAACACCAGCAGCATCATCAAACGCTTTCTTGCAATATAAAGTTTGGCATGAATCAAGGCGAGACATTATGTGCGCGTTCATGACAACGTTCGAGTTATCAGTTTAAAGGAGACACTATTTCAACCCTAGGGTCACCGCGAATTCCTGGTATCACGTAAATCATACTTATTTTCCTGGTACAAAGAGGAACAGTGCCGATTAATGCATATATGTCCTACTTAACAGTGATATTTAGGGACTTTCTTCGATGCACAGCTACCAACACCTTACTAGTATTTTACTTTATTAGTAAAAATAAAGAGATCCAGAAATAGTCAGTTAGAGAATGACCAATAAATGCATCCAGTTTATCTTCATATGAACTCAAAACGAGTATTAAGCGTGAATCGACTTACATAACAATGCGAGTTGAAGTGAGATGCCAACGAGTTGAAAAGGTTTTGAATTTAAGGTACTCGTAAGTACTAGTTGAGACTTGGTGCTGGAAAGGTAGATACAAAACAATGTTCGCTATAATGGATTTAGTTAAAATATTGAAAAAAAATAACAATAAATAAAGGAAAGTCCTTCAAATAGAAGAATTTTGTTTGTGAAAAGAATTGACTCACGCGACTAACAGACTCTAAGTTCTAACAGGTCGAAAAAAATTGTATGCAGGAAAAACGTTTCTAGATATTTTGTGGAAAAGATGTCTTAATGTGGGTATATAAAGTATATAAAGCTAAACGATAATTCCTGTAAAAGTAAATAGGAAAATTATATCAAGCAACGTTCTTCTCTTCGAGGGAATGTCACAATAATAGCGGAATAAAGTGGCCACAAGAAATTTCACCTCTATCGCAGACGAATCCCTTAAATGCCCTTGTACTTTTTTGGATCTTGCCAACTTTCTGTTTCCTACAATTTCAGTTGTTTTATATTTTTACCTCTTTTCTTGTAATGCGAGTTATGGAATCATTTCTGTATTTTAGTGGATATGACACCTCGGTGATAGCAAATCCCTTCCATTCGATTTCTTTCGATTCCGATGTCTTAAGAGATTTCTGACCAAGGTCGAAAAAGTTGACACTAGTTGGTCAATAATGACCTACTGACAGTAGCAAGCAGTTTCATGAGGAAAATTATTAAGCAAACGGGGGCGAGTTTGCTGATGGAAAATTTATTCAGAACTTTTTTAATGAATCCAAAGAGCCATTTATTCATTATATATACATATTTTATATATCATAACCATTGAGTCCATTTTATCTTGAAATAGATAAATCGGATAAATTAAGGGATGTTGAAATGGATGAGTTCTGGTTCCGATCTCTAATAAACCCGGGCTTGGGAGAAGATAAATTATTGAAAGGAATATTTGAACGATTGAACGCGGACTTATGGATTTCAGGGATTGAGAATAAATGAGCAGAAAATTACAAGATTCGAGAAAGCAATCATTATTGATTTTTAAAATTTAACATTTAAGGGAATTAGAGGGATTAGTGATGATTATGTGAACGTAAATTGAACAATCGTTTAAAATGAATGATCAGGAAGTATACTAATGATTAGGGAAACCCAAATTATGTAATTCATTAAACTGATTTTTTATAAATTGTGGAGTAATAAATGAATGTTTATTTCATAATTTCTGGTGCCAAATATGAAAGAATTATAGAAAATTTATAGAAGTATAGAATCCTGAAAAGCAAAGTCCATAGTTGAAGGCATAGAATATGGTTACACTGATCAAATATTTAAGGTAGCTACAACTTTATTTAGAAATTCATTTACTTAAAACAAATACGAGCACTGATTATATTCCCAATAGCCTCTTTATCTTCCTGATCATGATCGACCCATACAAACCGTCTTTAGCGCTACTCTTAATAGGTATTGATACAACCTCCTGCTATCAACGCCATGCCACGAAGCTCGTGCACACACATGGCAGGAGCTGCAGTGGAAAAGCTACGTCACGAGAGAGAGATAAGCCACGGCCATTTGCGTGATATAACAAGAGACAGATTAAGACACATTTTCTTCCCCTGCTTTTTTTGTTCGTTCTCTATTTGTTCGCATGTTAAGGTCATCGTAAGGTTGAAACTCTCTCCCTCTCTTAACTGCACCCTAACTCGAACTCTCTTGCACTAGAGGCCCTTTTTCGCACCAAGCGCTAAGTTCTACCCTGTGAAGCACCTAAACTCCTATAAAATCTACATGAAAAATTCTTTAAAACCAGCGGCGCTAAATGATAAAAATAAATAAATAAATTAGGGGTCTTGATCCCTTTCAAGAGACTACTACTAATAGTAACCTATGGGGAAAGAACATTCTTATAGAATAAGAACATTCCTATGGTGTATAGCTTTGATGAAGGGTAAGGTCGATGGTGAGGTGGTTCACATTGCGGTGCTTAACGTATCCCTGCACGTCGTATTCTCTATTACGCTATGGTTCTCCGCTGAGAGGAATCAGACTGAATGAATAAAGTACAAGAACACTTCCAAACCAATACAACTATTAGAGTAAGAAAAATGGCAAACGAGTGATCGACTAATTGGTGAGGCCTTTAGAGTACAGGGTGGTCATAAATATCTTGTGAAACTCGAGCATCCACAGAGGAACCGCGGATTAGTTAGTGTTTGGATGGGGTCGAATAGTGGCTTCACTGCTTCATCACAAAAGACGGCGCTTTGGTCGAATTTATTACACTCCACTTTCAGAAAAACTGTAAAGGTTTAGGAATTCAAAAATCTGTGTTATGCATTTGTATTATTTTTTACTATAGGTAATGAATTCTCATCTGAACACCATTCATTAAGAGCAAAATGAGTTCTACTTTTGAACTCTAAATGAGTTAATGGTTCTAGATTTAGTTTTAGAAATAGACGATTCTCTCCAGCCATTTTAACGAATACACTAATGAAATGGATCAACTACTCTGGTTGTACTCCTGAGTACTTGTCTTGTACTCTTTATGTGACCTAATTACTCTGGTTTCATTTCTGCAATCATGGATATCGAGTACACAGAATGTATACTAACATAATTCTTTTAGTCTACAACTACCTAGCATTGTAGTACTCCTGCGGTTGAAGTGTATGTTGTTGCTCTCTCTGTTTCTCATCTCGTAATCTACATAGTACTCTTCTTATATTTATTTGAAAAGGCTCCTCCATGTACTTCCCAGTAGTCCCGAATTCTGCAGTAATGCTATATTCTAACCTTTCTCGAGTTTTGCTCTCTAATTAACTTGGTGGTCTTTTCAGTACTCATCAAGTAATGGTGATTACACTGTGAAATGTTGAGTACTCTTTATGTTAATTGTGATCAATCTTGTGATCAATCTAGAAAGAGTGGCTATCTCTGAAGGAGGCACAGAATCAGTGGCTAGCTGTAAAAGAGGCAAAAAAATAGGCTTTCATTGAGGGAGGCACATAAAAATAGACTTTTATTGATGAAGGCTTTGGGAAGTCCATCGAGGTCGATGATGACGGATGCCCTCACAGTGTGCAGTCTTTGGACCCGTATCTTGACCGAGTGGAGAAAGATCCTGGTGGCAGGGGAGTCTCGAGACGACCAGGCTTCATCCTCGGCTGCAGGGAGCTGCAGAGACACCGGTCTGTTGGTACTCGGCTATAGTCATTCCCAATCCTGGTCTGTAATCAAAGTATCCTTCCTCTAGCCTTTGCCTCAAAAGGCAGAACCCACGAAGCAGGGTGGAGGTTTAGTGGTTGGTAAGCGCCAGGGCGTGGCCACCAACTGGTGGACCTGCACTCTAGTGTTAAATGCCTGTTTTGTTTGCCTTCTCGCTTGCAGCTTCCGCCGCTGGCTAGCCCTTGTGATCAAAAGGGAAGCCGAGTGCGAGGGAAGCCTTCCCCTGTCAGTACACAGCCTTTCCATTACAAAGTCTTCTCCTGTGCCTCCTCGTGGCCACACACGGTAGTCAGGGTTCCAGATTTTGGAGGAATCTCTAGAATCTCGTCTCGTCTCTATAGATTAACAGGGTCTATCTCTAAAGAAAGCGCAGACACAGTGGATATCTCTGAATGATGCATAGAAAACAAGAGGAGCAGCTCCGCCACTCCTTACAGAAGGAGCTTGTGCTTCGCTGGCAGACTTTCGGTCTCTGGTCTACGGCCTATCATGATTCTTCTTTTTTCTCCATCTAAATTTGCTCTAATAATTTCGATGCCGAAATTTTAATAAATTTTCTGAACTTCACCATTTGTAATTCTTTTAGTTTTAAAAATTTACAAAAATTAGATACTTATATTTATTTCTTAACTTTACCATTTTATTTTTTTATATTATAAAGGAATTATTGGAAATAACTTTGATACAAAATTTAAATATACTTCGGGGACAACCGAACGAAAAGAAAAAATCTTATTCAAATCTTAAAAAAATCTCGTTCTTAAAATATAAGGTTATGGAGGATTGGCTATTTCTGAGTGAGGCATAGAAAGAGTGGCTAACTCTGAAGGAGGCACAGAAAAAGTGGCTTTCATTGAAGGAGACACAAAAAGAGCGACTATCTCTAAAGAAAGTGCAGAAGTCTGGATATCTCTGAATAATGCATAGAAAGAGTGGCTATCTCTGAAGAAAGCGCAGAAAGAGCGACCTTCTCTGAAGAAGAAAGAAGAGCGTGTCTTTTCTAGAATTTAGAGCGCAATAGCAACGAAGCGTTTCTCAGACAAAGATATATAGCCGGAGGTTCTTGGAAGGAAAAATGGGAGTTTTGGAGTCTTTGGTCAAAGCATTTCCACATTTCAGCCACTGCACGGCGATTCCTCTCTCAGAGCAGTCACCTTACCGGCAGTATCCCGTCATTCATTCCTGATTTCTGCCGTCTGTTTGCTTATTTAGTTGTGACTGTCTCTGTCCTCTAGCGAGTGGGTCATGGATAGATGTGAGGGTCGTATCGCGATCTTTCAAAGGAGACGGTCATCTATCATCCTTTGTTATTCCAACTTTTACTTCCCTTTTACCACCTGTACTTTTATAACATTTTGGTAGCTGCGCGTCGTAGAATCTCCCTAAATGTCATGTCCGAGTTAATTGGCTCTCATCCCCTTTCTATTAGGAAACTAAATATGATTTCTCTGATACCAGAAATACGCGGCGACCCTGGGTTTGAAAGGGCGTCTCTGTAAACTAATCCCATGAAAGCGCCAAACTTCTCTCTCCTGTTCATTATTATTATCGGGAGAATACTCTTCATCGGGGTGTGTTGGAAGAAGAAGACTAAGCGCGGAGAGAGGAGGCTGACTCGGAGCGACGTGTACTCGATTGTTGTCACGAGCGCTACATTAATGTGTCGTGATGATGCGAGCCAAACCTAACTTTGTAAGAAGCTGTTTGATGCTGCTGCTTCAGCTGCTGCTGCTCTTGATAATAAAGGCGAAATCCCGCTCGCTTGGCCTCCATTGCACAGCTGTAGCGGTGAGTGTCTACAGAGAATGAAAACTGCGCTTCAATACGTCGACCCCCTCAATTAATTAACCCTTCGAGACTCTCGGATTATTTACGTTAAAGCAAAGATTCAGGTTTTTAAAGATTTAACTTTTTAAATAGTACAAATTACAGAAATTATTTAAAAAAATCAGAATAAAGGTTTAGAGAAATAAATGGCCAGTTAGGTGAAGGGATAAAATTCTTAAGATATGTACATTGATCGAGAAAACATTAAGATTACCGGTTTATAATAGCCTATCTATGTTCACATTATCCATCTATATAAACACTAGATTTTAAGAACGTGATTTTTTAGAGGGTTTGGATTAAAATAGATATTTGTTCTTCTCGTTCGGTTCTGACCTCGGTACTTCTATTTTAAGTTTTTATTCAACTTATTTCAAAATTCCGTTCCCGTTTGAAAATACAAAATGGTGAAGTTGAGAATAAATAAATACATATGATTATGGAAGGTTTTGAATTTTTTTAATTAAAAAGAACTACCATTGATGAAGTTCAGATGCTTTTTTATATTATTTTTGGGTGTATTCTTAAGTTTGATCGAAGTTATTTGTAAAATACATTTTCAAATTTAATCTTTAGCAGGAGGAAATAGCTATAATAAGAAGAAAAGAAATGAAAATATTAAATAAAAATTTAGATAGAGAAAAATGAGGTCTGAAGATTCTTTTTTCCGTACTTCAAAAGAATTCAGAAGGTTTTTTTACGTAAGGCTATAAAAAAGAATTGGATAAGAGCCAACGGGGAAAACTAGATGTCGTCCAAATTTCCACCCCGAAAATACTTCTAAATTACCTGAATTAAAGTTTATTGATGCAAAAACTCTTCGAAAGTTAAGTAAAAGATAAATTCAATTTAAAGGACGAAAAGATGTGCCTTCATTCAGGAAACTCCAAAGAGCGAACTCAATTCTGCTCTAATTAACTGCGGGTAAATTTGAAGATAGGAACAGTTTGTAAAATCAAATTTATTACAGCAAATATGTTAAAATGACGACCGGTAAACGCAAGCAAGTAGGGTTTATAAAAGGACTTACGTTTTTAATATAATACTGCATTAATAAAGATGGAAATCCTGGTTATAAAAATGAACGATGAATCGACGGACAAAAATAATCCCTCTACTTTCCCTCTTGATGAACCGGTCGGGAATTGTTTAACTGACAACTGAAAATATTAACAACTGTCCATCCAAATCCCTCCTCTGTCGCTTCAAGTCAAGAGGTTACTGAATCGGATCACCGAAGGGGCAAGGCCTCGTTCCCTTCCTCGGCAATCGAGTCTCAGTGGTAACGGTCGCACATCTCTTGCCAGAGGATCTTCCATTTACTCACGAAACATAATTAATTAAATACTATTAATGAAAGAAGCAGTAAGTAAGTAATGATAAATAAATAGATTGCAGTGTTTAATGAAGCAGTGATAAAGTACAATTATTAATTTAATAATTCAATAAGAGAGAAAAATTCTAGAAGTAATGACAATGTAATCATGTATATATATATATATATATATATATATATATATATATATATATATATATATATATATATATATATATGTGTGTGTGTGTGTGTGTATTTATACAAGAGAAATAGAAATATGAAGTAAATGAGCACATGAACAAAGAAATGGGACTTTTTTAAAGGCAAGAGAAAAGGACAATGGAAGACAAAGATCAAGAAGAGCAACAGTCGGTAAAATGAAGACATTCCATAGTGGCTAAAGATTCTGAACTAAAAGAATTCAGTATCTTTCTTTCTGCTTTTAAAAGGTTTATAAAAGGAGGAAATTAAATAATGCGAAAGTCATGAAGTAGTTATTAATGCTCGCAGAGCCTGTATTTGCTTTTACTTTATATATATATATATATATATATATATATATATATATATATATATATATATATATATATATATATATATGGTAATCGATTCACACAAACATATACACCTTCTAGTACATTGTCTTTTCTGATGCTTAAATATTCCAAACGATCATTAAATTTTCCTTCGTTTAAACAATTTCCTTCTAAATCGCAACAAAACAGTTCTTCTATTTGTTCATTAAGGCCAATCTGATAGACTGAAATCCTATAAACATTTCTCAAACTTTCTCCCTACTTTATTATCCTTTACTTAAGATTTACTTATACTTACATAAATTCCTTTGATTGAGAATTTCTGCTCTGCTCTCTCTCTTTGTAACTCGAACACACATCATCGAACATTCACTTCTAAGAAAGCTATCGAACACACATCAACGATCCTTCACTTCAAAGAAAGCTCATCCCCAGAAACACTATTGGTCACGCCTTCTACCTTTATGCATATAAGTACTCACACTACAGTCTAAAACATACAAACAGCCGATCAAATCACTTTGGGAAGCACAAGCCTCTTTCCTTCTTCTTCACTTTGTGCTCCATCCACCCAGGAATGATTTATAACTCACTTATTCAACCAGTCCTCGGTGGAGAGGATTCATAAGTCTTTCCTTCCGCATTAACATTTAATCCTGCCACCAAATAAGGTATTTAAACTCACCCATTTTATTCTTTCATCTTGATACACGTCAAGTTCAAAGTAAAGTTATTTTTAACAACTTGTTTATAAATCAAAATACGAATCTATTTGGTCAACACCCTGATAAGCATACTCGAATGCCGAATGTGCATTCATAAGCAGAAAATAAATATTTGTTATGATAGATAAAGAACTGGTGAAACCGTCACAATTAGGCAATCTCTGCTCTCGCTACGAATATATATATATATATATATATATATATATATATATATATATCAGCCTTTCTTTGATTTTATTCAGATTTAAAATGAAGGATTTCGATCTTTATCAAATTCGTTGGTCGATTTTAATCCAATCAAATCATCTTTGGTTAAAAATTAAAGATTTTAATGGCCATTAAACTAATTATTAAATGCTACTTTTCATGGTAATTTTTTTATATTCGACTGAAATAAGATCGATTAAATGAATTGAAAACTTGCCGAAAATCAAAATTAATGCTTTATAATTTAAATTAGGCTGAGCCTCATTCAAATTTAAAATTTCAAATATTAAATGTGTGTAAGCTTCTTAGCCATAGTATTAAAGCAATAAACACTCCTGGCGCGCTTGAGACAGAGCCATTTTTAATAACAATAATAATGATAATTGACAACTTAGATCTGCTCCAAGTCTCACCTATGATGTAACTCAAGGCGCCATCAAAATAACACGTGAATAATAATTGGAAACTCATTTAAAGCATCAATATCAAAGATGGAAAATATCCCCGCCCCTCAAATAACCAAATATCAACAAAATTTGACTTGTCTCTGCAACGGAAAGTCTAGATGTGTCATTTTCGCAGTTCTTAATCTTCCATTCACGCATACAAATAAAATCCTGCCCTCTACATCAATAAAAAAATCTGTGATTTCTGATTAAATCTGCAAAAGTCGTATAGAAATAATCTACATGTGTTAACATTTAAAAAACTGTAATCGCCTAAAAACAAATTTAATCACTTTTATTATATCAAACACATTTTTGTTAATCCATGTATAAAGAATTTATTGAGCATTCGATGCTACTATTTTATAGTAAAGCTTTGAACTTCCAAATGTTCCTCTTCCTTATTTGTGGTAACGCTACATTAGAGAAGTATTTTTGGCAAAATAGTAGTATATTGTCTACATATTTTCGACTGAGCTTACTTCGTCACCTTTTCCCCATTTGTCTCTGTTTTGGATAGGACAGCTTTGCGTTATGACTCGTAGTGGATGTGAAAAGTACTTCGAAAACCTCTTAAAGAGATTCACAGTAACCGTGATGATGCCATAGAAGTGTATCAAGATCACGGCGTAATTCACAACTCTTTCACTTGCCAGGAAGGTAGGGCACATTGCCTGGCACTTCCGTTGCATCTTTATTTTCTCCGTACAAATAAAGAAGTGCACAATAAAAAGTGCCCTGGGTTTGCTGGTTTACTTTCCATTTAATTGCTGGCAGGTTTGAACAAAGGAATTTATCACCTGATATAAATGTGCGATTTATAGCTGTTTTATGAGCTACTTGACCACACACTTCTTACCATTCCTAGAACAGACAAACTCATCCTACTTGGTGATTTCAATCAACGCCAGGGTTGGCTCTAACTATACCATCCGGGGTGGCATTATCGGCAGGCATGGGTGAGCTCCAATATCATTCGCCTTTTAAACCTGTGGACTAAACATGACCTTACCATCACCTATACTACTTTTCAACTACCCCCAAAATTAAAGACAACTTGGATAGACCCCAAATCTAAGAACTGGCACATGATAGATTAGTTATTGTCAGGCGCAGTGATCTACAAGATGTCACCATCACGAGAATACAACGCGGCGCAGAATGTTGGACTGATCACCGACTAGGCCGCTCTATTTTTCTCCTTATGATATAAATACCTGTCTGCATTGCGGAGGAAGGAGACAAATGAACCGTGATGACCTCCGGGACACTGCGAAAGGCCGAGACCTGCGAGAGGAGCAAGCTAGTGCCCTGACTGTAGCTAACCCCACTCACACAGTTGAACCTTATCCCTAAATAACTACTTACCAACAGACGAATGGAACAGTTTGATGAGCACCATCATGGGGGCTGCAACAGCCGTCTAGGGCTACACTCAAAAGACGCCAGCAAGATTGGTTTGACGACAACTCTCCTGAAATCCATCAGCTATTACACAGAAATAATGCAGCACATGATGCTGCTATAAGATTCCCATCTTCTCCTGCATTGTGTGCCAGATTTGCAGAATTCCGCTCTGCTACCCAAACAAGATTGAGGTAAATTGAGAATGAATGGTGGTTTTCCAAGCCATGTGAAATCCAGCGCCTCGCTGACGACCACGATCTCCATAGCTTCTATAACGCTGTCATAGCAATATACGGTCTAACTGGAGTCTCCACGGTACATGCGAGGTCTGATGACGGCCAAACACTTATAAAGGACCGTCAGCGCATATTGACTCGCTGGGCTGAGCCCCTTGGTTAGCTCTTACAACATGTCAATCCAGCATACCCTGAGGCAATCAGCTGTGTCCCCCGCCTCCCTCCATTAAATGAAATGGACACCACTCCAAACTTCGATGAAACTATAAGAGCTATTATGACGCTAAAAAATAACAAAGCGACAGGACCTGACGGCATCCCCAGTGAGGTCTTTAAGTACTGAGGATACCTGCTCCATAGACAACACATGTTCATCTGCGACCTATGGGAAGTAGAGCGTCTCCCTCAACAAAAGAAGGATGCAAACATCGTCACCATTTACAAGAGAAAAGTGGACAGGTCCATCTGCGGGAATTACAGAGGGATCTCCCTTCTATCTAGAGCTGGGAAAATCCTAGGTAACATCATGTTTAACCCGCTTTCTTTCTCTCTAGGCTGAGGTACTGCTATCTGGAACACAATTCGGCTTGCGCAGGGAGAAGAGCACGAGAGATATGATCTTTGTGGCCCAATTTTTGCAAGAAAAGTGCAGGAAACAACATCGAAACTTGTATGTTGCCTTCGTTGACGTCACAAAGGTCTTTGATACCGTAAACCGGCCTTACCTATGGATAATTATAGACAAGTTTGGTTGCACCCGAAATTCCTAAAAATCGTAAAGGAATTTCACACAAGATCAAGGTCTGTAGAAAACAGGAGTGTGTCCTTGCACCGTTCCTTTTTAACATCTACATGGCAGCAGTGACACATTTATCTCGGAATAGATTCTAACTAGAGGACCGCATCGCCTATCGATACTGCTTGGATGGTAGTCTGTTTAATCTGCGACGACTCTAAGCAATCACGAAAACCAGAACTGCGACTATATTTGTCATAGAGTACACTCACTAAGCAGCCTTTATCAGTCACTCAGCTGAAGGGATGGAAAGGATTCTTGACACTATTGACGACACTTACACCAGCACAGGCCTCGTTATCAATGCTAGAAAAACTGAGGTTCTCCACCAGCATTGGGATCTGGACGACAAACCCCCTTTCGCAACTTACAGGGATGGAGAGGATGACATTAGCCAAACCAACATCTTTGCCTACCATGACAGCATCTTGTCCTCACCCCTCCGCATCGATGACAAAGTAGAGAACAGAATCCAAAGGGCACGAGTGCCTTTGGCAGACTATCATGTCGGGTTTTTCTCAATTGCAACATCACCATCCCCACCAAGACCGCTGTCTATAAGGCAATGTGCACTTCTGCCCTCCTGTATGTGTGTGAAGCCTTGATGTATAGAGGGCACATATAAAGAGTCTTGAGGCTTTCCACAGCAGATGCCTCCAACGAATCCTTGAGATAATATGGCAGATCGCTTACCTCATGTCATCATCCTCCATCTAGCGTGAAAGTTGCATCAGCATTGAATGAAGCTCTCATCATCCAGCGCCAGCTTAGATGGGTTGACCATGTCTAACATATGGCAGAAAAGCGACGTCCCCGTACATTTCTCCAAGGACAACTTGCCACTGGTCGCCGCAGTGTAGGAGGGCAAAAAAGCACCTTAAAGACCACTTCAAACAACCCTCAAGAAGTGTAGAGTGGACCTATCTGTCTTGGAGAAACCCGCCAACGACATGGATAAGTTGAGGTATCCCGGTTACATTACATAGAGAAACAGGGCCAAAGGCAGCATGAGCGGCAAAATGGAGATCTCCCCACTCCGGGGTAGGGCATTGCATGCCCCACATGTGGGAGAAGGTATGCCTCAGCATTTGGACTTCGTAGCCATCAAAGAAGTCACCCGGGCCACCAAAACTGATCTCATCTTTCTTCATCACGCATATAGTCACAATACTAGTTATCAAACTACTTACCTAGTCATCGCCACCCATTAGGAGAGGAGAGATGTCATAATCAAAATTCGATGGACCTCCATAAGCAAGTCTTAGAAAGGCAGTTGATCAGGAGGATTGTGTTCAGAATCTATACATTTTTTCCATTTTTTTGTGAATTAGAATAGTTTTCTTGCGAGGAATCTGCCCCTTGGTGCATTAATCATAACTCTCTTGGTAGATAACTATATGATTAATCCGAGTCTAAAGTCAGAAAGAAGAATAGGCTTCTTGTTTGGTTCGTTTGCGCTTGGAAAACAGCACATGAAATCCAACAATTTACTAAAAACAAACTACAACAAGCCACCCCCCCGCAAAAAATTAATCTAACCTCAAAACAAACTCAAAAGAACTACCCTACCTGAACCCCCAACTAGCCCTATAATTTTGTTTTTTCAAACAAGTTATCAAGGACCGAATGGATGACACTTTATTTTTCTCATAATCTCATAATTAGAAATTTGCGCTGAAGAAGAATAAGAAGAAAAAGAAGAAGAGTAGGAACAAAAATAAGAAGAAGACTAAGAAGAATAATAATAAGAAGAATCAGGTCTGCAGAAAATATACAATTCTTTGTTATTACTAATAATATGTTACATTCAGAGAATTTGGGGGTTCGGTGTATGGTGCCGCTTTAGCGTGATTCCGACCCTAATTTGTTTCCTACGTGTGCATGTTTCAGTGTGTTATCGTCACTCTTACTTGAAGATCTCCAACACAATCGAACGCGCTTTGTTATAAATTTCTATTTTTTTAAAAAAATAGCAAATGCAATTGAGTGTATATGGCAGATATACCCTATATAGCACTTTTACTGCTATATACGGTATATCTGCAATATACATTCTATAGCATTTGCTAATTTTTTTAGAATAGAAAGAAGTTTGCCCTCCGATATTTTTCCGAAATCGATTTGAACCATCGTTGATGCTAGTTCCTTGATGAATGGTTGCGGGTATAATGAGATAGTGCTAGTCACTGCCGTAAAGGGGGAAAATTTCGAATCGTTAGGCAAGGCACGAATGCCCAGCAGGATTATTGGCAGTGCCACTGACCAACCTTGTTGGCAGGCCATTATTGAAGCCTTCAAGGTCCTATGTGCCCTTCCTACCATCCCCTTTGTAGAGGGTCTGTAGAATGTTGTGCGAACGTCGGCGAGGCACTGCCAGAGTCAATGGTGTGTTCTACTGACTGCGGCAGGGATGTTGATGGCTGAGAGTAGGCGGTCTCTTTTCAGAACCCCAAACTATTCCACGATCGGATCGCACGGGGAGGAGGGGTAGGCTAAGAAGGTCACCAGTTAGCAATGCAATTGAAGGCTTCTCGGAGATCTTCACGGCTGTGAGAGGCTTTGTTTGCCGGTTCAGTAGTTTTCTGCGCGCACAATCAACCAAGAGATTAAAATGCCTCAGGAAATCGATTCCCAAAATTGGAGAGATGATATCGGCGACTGCAAACGAGTTCCTTTAGTGATCGCCGGAGACTTGGGATTGCAATATCCGCGTGCACCTCGCCATGCACTTTAATTCTTCCGCCATTTGCAGTGGAAATGTTGACTCCCGATTCACGCACTTCACCTAATCGCACCAGTTTGGCCAGTACGATAGACACACTCGCCCCCGTATCTATTAAAAATTCGCATTTTTGATTGAAGAGTTTTGCGGTGATCGTGAAAACAGATGGCACACCAGCGGCCGCGCTAGCTATGGCATGCCTTGCTAGTTTTCCGCCGGAAGCGGCGAAGATGGCCTAGAGGAAGGCTGCATTTGCAAAGTCTCACCTCTCTTTGGCCACTTGCCACAGGGTTTACAAGTTTTTTCCTTTTCACTAAAATAAATATGAGCGCGGCACACCATAGGTTTTTGCTCCCTTCCAAATGGCCGTAACCCACCGGGATATTATGCTTATAGCCACTGTTATTATGCCCTGACCACGATGAATTCGCGGCGTTTTTCACACTATCTCTATATCCACAATTATTAACTGCACGATCATTAAATGCATAATTATTAGATTCACGATTACTAAATTCACTATTATTAAAATCACGATTATTATATGCACTATTAATTAACACAGAGGAATCAGATGCGGACACTACACTGCATTCCCTCAATTGCCCGCTCGCGTTTACACTCAGGCCTTGCCCTTTGTCGAACAAAATCAGTTCATCCACTACTTTATCTAGCTGGACCACGGATAGGTCCTTTTGCGACGCGATTACAGGCGCTATGCTCGGCGTCAAGGACTGAACAAATTTATGTCGCACTACATCTCCACCGACTCCTACCTGAAGTGCTGTCCTCCTTAGTTCTTCCAAATTCAGTGAGGGTCGGCCGGTAAGTGGGGATGGTGCAATGGGTTCGTGGAAATGTTCATGCTTGCTCTTTTAGAAAAGCCCAATGACTTCCGTCTATGGGTTGTTGCAGTTTTGTCCTTCAAAAATATCCTCTGGCAGTCGATTGACAGTCTCCGGGGGCAGTGAGACTAAGACTTGTCCCTCAACCCATATTTACTAGATTTTCTATTTAAGCTAAGTACGTCACACATATTTGACCTTCCTCTCTGGCTATCGAAAGAAAGAAGATGGGTAGACTTGAATGCTATTTACCCGAAAACTTATCTCCCGCTAACTTCACTGATGTTGACTGTCCCAGTCTGGGGAATCTCCACACACGTTAACTGTCCGGTACCGGCACGAGTAGAGTCTCTACATCGTGCCCATTGTAGCCGGAACGGGTTCCTCTACTCCCATCTGTCTTATATTAGACTTTGAAATAAGTGATGGGGTCATTAAATGAGTAAAGATTCATAAATTCGTCCTAATGGGCCACATTTTATTAGAAATCGGGTATTTAACCTCATTACACACTCATGTTTTTCCAACATAAAAAATATAAACCATTGATCTAGACAAACTGCGATCACCTACTTATAAATTTGACCCATTTAAACATTAAATTTCCATTGCAGTTTTTTTTATTCTATGTGATTTACATTTTTTCGGTTACTTTATATTCTTAATTAATTAGAGTTTCACCCATTCTCTTAAAACTACATGCAGTACTTAGAAAAATACCACATTAGACACGATTTGCGAATAAATCCCTTGATGGGGATTTTTTTGTTGGTGTTGTAGTTGTTAAATACGTAAACACCGTTAAAATTACTTCATTTTTCAGCTTGAAAATATTCTCCAAACTTGCATTATGTATTCGCGAATATATAACAAAATTATGACAATTTTACGATTTCTTAATGAAAAGAATAATTCAAGTTATTAAAAGAATATCGCTTGTCAAAGCAACATATTCCACTCATTTCCTTTGTTAAACCTCGTAAAGAGCAGCGATTCACTCGCAAAACTTCCTCCTCTAGTTCCGAGGCGGACGTCATAGCGCACACGAAGCCAAGTTCATTAATAAATACCGGCATTTATCAAACACTCTACTGGTCTCCACACTAAAGGAACTCGGTATAAAGAGGATTATCGCCACCAAATCTCAGCAAAGAGGCTTTTCTAGATCAGGATAAGCAGGAATCTTTTTAATAATAAAAGTAATAATTATAATATATGCTTATTGAGTTTTAAGAGTTAAAGGTGTTTATCGCCATTATATCGAGGGATTTCCAATAATTAAGTCACTTAAGTTACTTTGGCCCTTTATTGAGTGGCATGACTCAAATTGAATTAATTATATTTCACTATAGAGCCTTGTAGTACTCTAATTGAGTCGGTGAACTGAAATTAAGTGTCTCGAGTCCAATTTGACTGCATTCGAGTCACATAAGTCAAATTGGAATAAAAGTGAGTCATTTTAGCAATGATGAACAAATTTGAGTCCTTTGAATCATTTAGTACTAAAGTTAAATTAGGAGATATAATTCAAGTATAATAATTGAGTCAATCTAATCAATTGAGATTTTTTTGGTCAATTGAATATGTAAATTTTATTCCAAGATTTTTGTTTTCGCCTTTCCCAGGGATATTAAAACAATGAGACCCCATCCATTTTATTTTTGCCTTCTTAATTTGTCCCTCAAAATTAGGAAATGATTAGGTTAGGTAAAGTTAAGAAAATGAGGCCAAGCGCAAATGAAAAGCAGTTCCTTTTTGAAATATTAATGTGTAAAAATAGAGTTTGGTGGAAAGAGTAGAATTGGTTACATTTATTGGCGACTAACCAGGAATTTTACCATTCCATTTTGGGAGGAGGCTGAATGATAAGATAAAGCAACATTGTATTTTGATTTCCTGAGATATTTTGGGCATATAGTGAATGGTGAGTTCGACATCACTTATCGTGATGATTCTCTCTCTCTCTCTCTCTCTCTACTTCTCTTCAACACACATCACGAGTCACCATTTTGCTTATAGACACACAAGCATATTTCAACTATAAGATGTTTAGTTGCGGCCATTGAAAAATAGAGAGGAATTTCGGCTAAATACACAAAATTTAGACAATTTGTAGTTTAAATCGACATCAAAGACCATTCCAATGCTTATAACTTTTGCATAATTAATAATGGATTATGTGACATTCTATTTAATTATGAATAGCTAAAAGCTATCCGAAAATAGATTTCATTTGCACCGATAACAATAATTGAAATAGACTAGTTCAATGGCTGAAAACTGCACGGTAATCCTCCTATTTGTAAATTACATTGTAATCTTTCAAGAATGGATTCCTTAAGGAATCCCCTCCCCCCGAATACTCTTCCTCAAACAGAGTCCTGACAAAATTGTCTTCACTAGTGAAGAATAGATCTAAAATTGAATTCTTCTCGTCGACTTAAGGAGCCAATAGAACTAGAAGTTCTTGTTTTCAAGGTCACCAAGCAGGGACCATTCTTGGTCATCAGTCCGGTCTTTCCAGTTGATGCGATATTTGAAGTCACCCAAGACGATTGTGCGAGCACAGTCCACTCAATGGAAGGTTTTAGTCTATTTCCGTTGTGCCATTTGTCTTGGACAAACTTCGAATGTTGTTCAATCTCTTAATGTTTTCAGTAGAAAGATAGAAGGAGATGCTCTTATCTAATGAAATCATATGGACTTACCTTATTTCAGATAAAGGCCACGGAACAAAATGGAAATCACATGAACTTAGCAGGTGTTTTTTTTTACACTTGTGTGTTGCCTAGTTCTAAATTGACTCCTGCATTTCTTATTTAAATCTTAAAATATATCTCAGTTTGACGTTTTTATCCCTCCGTATCTCCGCTGGGGTTACGACTATTGTGTGTATCCATGAGCTTGTTCTCTCTGTGAGAGGAGTCAGAGACGATTAGAACAAATGTTTGGTTACTGCACCAATCGTTCTCATTTTTCATCTATTATTAAATTTCACTTATATAAATTATATTTCGCAAAGATTTACAGAAAAGTCTTATCTTACTAATATACCAATTTGAAACCCTTAGACCTTAAAATTTCCTCCTTAACTTTATTACTTCTATGTAACCCATTAAAACATGGTACAATTTCTTTGATATTTATTTCTCTATGCTATCAATTTTTGAATGGAAGGCTGAAATCTTCACTCTGTTTAACTGAAATCACCCTGTCGGTTATAATCAGCGACCAACTTAAGAAGGTCATTGTGTGTCCTACCTTTTCACTTTAATATTTGAAAAGACATTTCCTGCTCCAGTCACGCACTCCATTCATCTTGTTTCTCCAGTTCTCCAACCACGGCTTCACATTATTATTATTTGATCATTATAAGAAGGGTGGTAAAAGTCAAGGGTGAAGGGAGGGGGCCACTGCTTTTGGCTTCCTTTCCTCTTCTTTTCCTCCCTGTGGGCTTCCCTCTATCCTTACCAACGTAATGGCTAGGTAAGAGTTGTCCGGGGCTGGGGGAAGGATATTAGTTTTTGAAACGTTGAGGTTTTGAAACGTCCGATTATGAAACCTCTCGATTCTAAAACGTCGGATTTGGAAACAATCGACTGTAACGAAACTTCGATGTTTTTAAAACGTGTGATATTTAAAATGCAGGAGTTTATACAAATGTGATTTTGAAACGTCGGAGTTTTTATATAAAAGGTCTGTGGAATGGTAGCGCACTCGCAAGCTACGCAAAAACTAGTAGGATTGAGTAATAGTAACAATCTTATTTGGAACCAAGACTTAGCGAAGAGAATAGATGCTTAATATTTTTTCCATTTCAGAATTTTATATTGGGGCAAAGTATAATAATAAAAATAGAATATTTCTTATTCCATCGGAATTTTCTACTAACTCAGAACGATGGTTGAATGTGTGTGTGATGTCCTTTGTTCCAATTACTTCGGTAAATTGGTTTAATGATCAATTTGACGACATATTTCCCCATAATTTAAATTGTGGTAAACAAACAAGAGTAAATATGCCATTAGCGAGTAAAAAAGGGCAAATTGTTTATGACAACGGAAATTTTAAATGATTCCTGTAAAAAAGTATTTGTCTCAATATGTATTTTTTATTCCTTTTTTCGTTTGTATTAATTATTGTTTTTACAACCCCAAAGCAGGAGGGTTTCCTGCAAGATCTTTCCTATGTTGTGGATGTGGTTTGATATCAGTAACAAAGGCGAAATCTGATGAAATGCTTTGGTAGATATGTAGAAAAGAATAAATAAAAATAGATTAAGAATTGTGTTAATTTAATTATGAATCTAACCTTTTCTTTCATAAAATAATATGCACCATCAGAGAAGTAAAACATTGCATTATAATATCATTGCCTTCTTTTCTAATTTCTATTTATTATTAGCATTTTAACTCTATTCTTCCCTTCCTTCAAGATACTTTATCAATGATATTTTATTATCATTCATTATTGAGTCTTTCCATGTTTCTTCCTAAGTAAAATTTTAATTTCCTGCTATCAAACCTTCTGCTACTTGATTATTGACTGAATGTTCATCAAAATTGTGAAAGAATCCTTTATTTACCTTTATCCAAAACCATCTTCCCACAAATATATAAACTACTATGACTCAGATATGATGTGAATGAAAAGGGGAAGCGATCCTTTTGCTTAATAGAGAAGAAGGGGTATTGTAAATAGAAACCCTGAGTAAACCATAAAGACCTCCGTTAAAAAGAGGACAAGGCCATTCATTCAATTCTTGATGGTGTTTTGTTGGAAGAATAGTCAACTGTATGGATGCATTTTCTTCATGAACCTTTTCTGACACATCTTTCTATGCCTTCATCCTTCTCCCACACAAATATCACAAGAACCTAAGGGTTATCCTTAACTAGGCTCCTTTTAAAGAACGGTTTTCTCTCGATGATCCTATAATTTTTTATATTTAATTTGTTGCTGATTATGTCTTTATTACCAATTTATTTTATTTTTTATAATTGATTCCTTTATTTTGTCTGTATACTCCAAAACTGTTATGAAAGATGGGGTTAAATTGAGTCCATTTCTCTCTCTTCTTTAGAAGTAAGCACACACATCCTGGTGATTTGCACGCCGTTAGATGTTTTCTATTAAATTCTTTAATTGCTTTTTACACACAGATAATACTGGTCAACAGCAAAATGGTTCTCTAATTTCATATTGCTGAATTCAAATCTGATATTTGTTTTGTTTTATCAGACTAGGTTTTATAAAAAAAAAATCGGTACAAATATTCAATATTCAGTCACTAGTGTCGTGCAACGGATATTAAACCCAAAACAGACCAGCTTTTCACTTAGGTGACTGTGCTTACATGACTAATTAAACATGGTTGTATATGATTTAGATGCTCCATTTTACTATCAGATCTACTTTCTTAAACAATAAGAAAAATAGTAAATATGATGAAATTAATTGTCTCACGCAAGATAACGATATTAAACATGTTACAGATAAGCTCATAAGAAATTGCACCAGAAAGCATAAGTTCAAATCCTTTATAATTGCCAAAATATGAAGTTCTAATAGAGTTTCTGAATTTTGCCCTTTCGTTTGCACAGCTCGCTTTCTTCTCGTTACAACTTTCGGCAATAGTCGCCCATCATGTTAGGACTAAATTATCCCTGATATCTGTTCTCCAAAATGGTGATGTCTTGATGAAATCTTTCACCGTGTTCATCACTAATGTCTCCAAGGTTATTTGAAAAAAAATCAATATCACAGTAGAAAAAATGCAATTTCAAGCACATCCTTGACTCCAATTCATGATAAATCTGCAGCATGTTTGTAAAGATTACTTTGTAGTTGTCAGTACGATAGTTTCCAGGAAAAAGCTTTGACACATTAACAAATTATTCCCATGTGTTTTTCTCCAGTGGGTTCAAAGCCTTGGTGAATTCGCGATCATGAACTAGTAGGATAATCTGTGGTCCATTCAAGACACCTGCTTTCTTCTTATTTTCGGAAAAGACACTACTTAGTTTCTGACATAAGTATCGAAACTCAGCACTAGATTGATCCATAGCCTTGATGAACCTTTTAGTCAAAGCGAGCTTTAGATGGAGTTGGGCAATAATATCTTTTCTAGATCTACAAAAGGATTGTGAAAACAGTTGAACTTTCCAGGCGCCTCTCTGGCTCTTGTCGGAAATTCGTTTCTGACATAGTGTCCTGCATCAGCTCTGCTGTCCAACATACACAAAATACACATGTACTTTGTCTAGCCAATCTGAAGTCCCAGTAGTAAAGAGATGAGTTTGAGATCCCCACATATCTTCCACTGGTGTGTCTCGTACTCTATAGCGGCTAATAAAATCTTCATTGTTTTATAGCTCTTAGCCATTTATGCTTCATGTGCAATTGGGACAGATGGAAACCGATTGTCAATGTGTAAAAGAACAGCTTTCAGAGAGTCTTATCTCAGAGTCTATAAATAGTCCCCAATCTTATGACTTGTATGCTTCAGACTTGCCGAATTGTTGAATCAGAGATACTGCGTCCTTGCAGTAACAAAGATTGTTTGCCATCTTGAAAAATGCAGACAGCTCTCCTTTTCTTTAGGTAAATCTAAGTCCTTGAGGAGATCATGAAGCGCTTTTTGAGTAAAGAGTTTAGGCCCTGGTATTCTCTAGAGTCATCCTGGTAGTCGTCTTCATTTGAGGTAGAATTAGAATCGGAATCACTCAGCAATTCTTGTTTAGTCAGTGGATTTGAGACTGGGATTTCAGCGCTGTGCGGAACTGGCGGGATTACAGAAGCACTAATGGGGTACTGCATCTTGTCTCTTGTTTTTATGGTTATTTTCTTGGTGTTTGTGAGAAAGAAGTAGCACTCACTGTTGTGGTCTTTGGGTTCACGCTATATCATTGGTACAAAACGGCATTCCTGAGCTTCTCTTACCACACATCCACTCGCTCAGCTGGTTGACACAAGACTTACAAGCTATAAGAGGTGCCAATTTCTTCTCTTGGTCACCCAAAGGACATTTGAAGTAGTTTTTCTAGTTCAGTCGAACAGCTTTTGTGGTTTTTCTTAAGGCTACCAGGAGTGAAGGCACCACATATGTAAAAAAACGATCAGCATCGTTCACGCACTTTCCACGTTCCATGTTTTGTTAAGTTCAGAGTAATTAGAAATTAAGCAGTTTTAGATATGCACTATCATGAACCAGCGATCTGAAACCAACAAAAAAGCACAAATTAGGAAAAAAATATTGCATAAGTGGAACCAATGAACATATAAATTAGTGTATGAATAACAGGGTGCACCAAATATATAGATATGCTGGTTCTGGACAACAGCCCGATACAGCTATATAAATGCCATTATTGAATTTAGCATATACAATTACCCTAGAATCAGACTAATTTGAGCCAGAACCGTGAGAAAAAAATATTTTGTGTTGACCAGTGTAATTAGATGGGAGAGTGTCATTAATCCGAAGCCTCAATTAAGTTTGGTAGTTCATTTTTGATACCTTTGTTCGGATGCCTCCGTGCTTTACAGACTTTCCGCGATGAGCTTCAAGGCTTTCATTCACTGGTCCGTGAGTGTCTCTAAGTTAATGGTTCCTCAGGCACCCCTCTCAAAGAAATCCAATTAGTCTTTGCGCCCCCCCATCCCACCCAATATTCAATGTCAAAAGAATAATATAAGAAATAAAATAATGGATATCAATACCAGAACTATAGCCCTTTTTACCATATCCGTAATTCGCGTTTGCTTTCAAAATGAAGTTCTCCATGCACAACTACCTGCTATGCCCCATATGTTATGCTATATAGTTCATTGCTTTTTTCGTAGCTTCTGAATTTCATTTTGCATAAAGAAGAACAGTCGCACTTGATTATGTCAGGAGAAATGGTAATTATATGGAAAGACCATCCGTTTAAGGCAGGAATGCAGGATATCCCTAAAAATATGAATAACATTTCCTCTCCAATCATATTTCGTTTTTGCTACCATTCGTTCCCATTTTTCCATAAATAATCGCAGTTTTCAGATTATCCTAAATATTATTATTTTCATTCTTTTATTAAATTTAATGGAAGTTCAAATGTTCATTCTATGTTTGAATGTGTGACTGTTTGGGGGTAATTATGTTACCAGGATTTTAATTCGTTTCGATTTATGGAAAATAAAGTATCAACAGAGCGAATGTGGCTTAAATATTTTCACTTTTTTCTCATTTCTTTATTCACTGAACCGTAGATCTCAAAATTCCCTTTGGACCAGACGATGTTTCCCTCTTTATTTATTTATTTTTTACGATTGACCAAGTGGTGTCTAGATGAGGATATTGCGTGACTCCAAAGTTCAAGGCAAAGTCAATGTGCATAATTCTTACAAACGAAATTTATTTGCGCAATTTCAAGACTGCAAATATATATTTTTTCTCGTTGCTTTGAATCCCTTCTTGAGAGCTCAGCGATGGAACTACCCAGCGGCTGTTGATTTCTGTTTCGGAATTTTGGAATTGTAGCAAAGCAAGAGACAGTCATCTATTCGTCATCATTATTTTAGGCGCAGATTTTAACGCTTTATCCAAGCGCCAAACAGAGACGAGGGTGTTTTCTAAAGATCGCTTGGCTGGGAAAAGATGTCTCCTGATTTCTTGAATCTCTCGTAAACTTCTGGACAACACATAGGAAGAGGTAATCGATAATTATTATAAGCCAAGATTCTTTTATTCCAACTTTATACATTAACGTGCAATGTGGGGACCACATTTAACGATGCATGGTTCTGGTTCTTGTTAATCCTCATTAACCTTGCTTGTTCCCCTCTTGGCCCTCTGTTAAAAGTTTTGTTCTCGGTGTCTTTTGTATCGATCACTTCAGCAGTCACTTAACTCAAAAATGTTGTGTAATGGCTAATCTATAATCTAGGGTCAAGCCAAAGTCACATACTTAAGACACACCCATAATGACCTGCAACGTGTCCAGCAACCCATTTAATACAAAAAGAAATAAATAAAACGATGTCAATGTAATGAAAGAGTGGCGACCAGGTTTATAGTTTTACTTTGAAAGGAACCTCAAAGTAGGTTCTCCTACAAAAGAAAAGCCTTTAATATCGCCGAAATAGGGAAATTATTCATTCATTAACTTAATCGAGAATTTGGTGGAGAAAATAATTTGATTTTGATGAGCCATTATTTGTTACTGCTATTATAAAAATCAGCAATAAATGGCGAAGGAAAGAAAATAAACTAAAATTGGTAAATCATAGATAAAATACATTTAATCGGCAAAGTGAAATCACGAGTTACTGGTCCGAAATTGATTTTAGATATTCAGATAAAAATTTATTGTAGTGATTAATCGTATTAGAGGAGGACAAGGTCGTTATTTTACAAAAAAGGGTTAAAGTTAAAAAGGATTAATTGAAATTTATTGTCCCAAATTTGTGTTAACAGAAGAGATGAAAAAAAAATATTAAGGAAATATAAATTTCTCTATAGAGAGAAGAATGCAGGTATGCAATGAGAGTATATTGGTTAAGAGCAATCCACGTTTAGTGGAGCAAAAAGAATTTTGGTTGAAATGATGTGGAAGTGATGGGGTGGGGTAGGTTGACTAGGTCTTCAAATATATAATGGTAAGATATCTCTTCTGCTTGAATCTGATTGGATTAGTTGAGGTTGGGTGGGCACATATTGGATCAAGGGAAAAAGAGTGGGTTAAAAGAATTAATGCCAGTTAGAAAGCGATGTGATGGAGGCGTTATCGGTGCTTTGTCTTCGAGAGTGAGATAGAAAGTGACTTCAAAGTCATAGCGTGCAAATTTAGGGCACCTACATGTCTATGTATGTAACACATCCCTATGTCTTCATATTTCATTGGGATGTCTGCGCCTAAGTGTCAATCGAACCCCATCATAAATCTAAACTTTACTTATTTTAGGGAAGGTTTTGTCCACAATAAGTGACGTTATTCTTTTATCTAAACTTTAGTTATTTAAAATGAGAACTTACCTTTTGCTAACTCACCACTATTGTGTGTCCAATTGAACATTATTTTATGGTTTCCTCAACTGACTTGGCCACTGTCGCGCAAGGAGCAGCGTCAGAGATGAAAGTACTCTGAGTGTATTAGGCGAGTATGGAAGAACGGCTTGGATTCTCACATGGGTTAAGGTATGAGTTAGAAAAGTCATGAAATTTATCTTTGGAGTAAACTAAAAATTTCATATTTTATTTCCACTGGAAAATAGAGAAAAAAAGTGTAGAGATATATAAATACAAAGGAACGATTGCGTGCGCCTCCGCACTTGCACCCTCAAATAACTTCCAGCAGAAGACGATTGTAGCGGCAATCAAATCAATGAAAGTCCTCTCTTAACGTTCCTTCTCGTTCGCAACAACCACGCAAGATAGATCCCAGTGAGTCCCCCCGACACAATCTGGGCTAAAATCGCCTAAGGGGAAAGGTTACGACCTGCTTGAACGTCACATTTGCGCAATTTTGACCACGACAATTTATGGCAATCTTTCTCTAGGACGTAGCCGGGAGCGAGGATAGAATCATTAGTAGGCAAGAATCCCCCAAATTAGATTTTGAGGTAAAATATTGCATTTCGGAAATACACTTTTGATTTGGGGGTCGGAGAGGGAGAGGATTTATCATGCAAATGAATGCTTTCTCTTTTCTTTTCAAATTGGAACTATATACAGTTACTTAGTTTTTTTCTAGTTTTTCGTAGGAATGTTGCATTAGGTGTGAAAGAAATGGATTGTTCACTATTATTTTTGAGATAATTTGAAGTGTAACAGTTGAATAGTTTTATAGAGTGTCTATAAAATATGAGATCTATAAAAAATCAACAATTCTTAGAGATTTGAGCGTTAATAATATATTCCTACACTAGTTTGAAGACAGGAGAAAGTGCATTTTGAAATTATTTAGTATCTTGTCCCTCTTAAAGCTCGATCCAATTTGGCCTCTTCTGATGCCATGTCAATCTGTGATTTGAGGACATTTACCAAGAAATTAAAAATCCAAATTAGACTCAAATTTTTCTTCCTTTCAAAGCCACAAGATTACTTAGATATCCAAAGTCGATTATCTTCCGCGAAAGTGTGGAGATGAAAATAAGGGAGAAAAATAAAAGGCGGAAATTACCAACACTCAGGCCGTTATTCTTGCCAACCTTGATTAGATAAACACCCTTAAATGGCAGTAGTAATGGCACCCGGAGAGTTGCACTCTTTTCGGTGATCCTCATTCACGATCGTCGTCAATTCTTCGAGTGAGAATTTCTTCTCGTCGCTCTCAAACATAATTCACCTCTTTTCACTAACCAGAGAGATGAAGCTCTGGTACTCAGGATCGAACCCGGAGAGAGCTGCAGGATTCTCCTGCCATACGCAGCAACATGTCGTCTCGCGCATGCGCATAGACAGTTTGATCCACCTACGTCATCACGGACAGAGCCAATTTACGGCGCTCTTCCTTTTCATTCATTCTCTACGCGTGAAACACGACTATTCCGACATTCTTCCTCCATAGTTTAAGCAATGTACTATCTCCATTTTAACCTTTAAACTTTCATGTTGTTCATTTTATCTATCACCCATGTTTGCGGTATTATGTACGTATTAATTTCTTTGAGTTGTGGCAAGTTTGACATAGAAAAATACCAATAATTATAAATTACGTAAATGGTTCCATCAGAAATTCGTGATTTTAGTCACATAAATACATTAATAAAAAACAGGTTGCCATTTTTTCATCATTTTTGAATTGGATTTAGAAGTCGGACTTTAACCTTTACGAGGGAAAAAAGGATGATTTCAAAGGCAGCGAAAAACCTCTTACAATTAAAATGTTTTGTCACATTTATTCATCATTCTATATAAAAAATACGAAAAATGATAACTCTTTTTCCTAAACCCGAAACCCTAACCATTTCCGCTAATCCTTTCTCTCAGGCTTAGGTGTAAATCCCTATCTAAAGTTCCCAATCTGGGATCACCACCTGGCTAACCTTCGATGGTCTCCCCTTGCACAAACGCCCCCATCCATTTTAATTAATCCATTCCTATTCCATTAACAACTAGTACGCTATTGCTCCATGTCTCGCGTCCAAATTACAGTGGTAAGTTTGCTACGCGAAATTCTGCTTATTTTGTGTAATCCTCTTTATTGTATTACTCACTATAAAAATAACTCTCAACATCAGATTCTACCCCTTTTCTTCTTATCATTTCTGCGTTCTTTATAACGATGATGTTTTCGAATTTTGATATCATCTGCAAAATTTGCTGCTTTTCCGTTTTTACGTTATATTAGGTTAATATATTCATGGAGTCTGGTCTCTTATTGCTTTTAAATATTATTCTTTCAAAATAAAAAGAGCAAGATTTTTCTACTATATAGGATATGTGCACGAATGGGAGTAAATAGGGACGTATTTCAGTCAATGCATATTTCAATTTCTTTGCAAATGGTCTATGGAATGAATAGTGCCAGGAAAAGCGGCTCACGAAAAATACATTTTGTCATATTTCTGAAATCATACATATTGTATATACTTGGCAGAATCTTCAATAAAGAGGAAACAATGGCGAGAATTGCGGCGTGGAAAAATACATACCCGTTTTAAAATCCTGACACTCGATATTTCAGTATTTTCCACAGCACAAAACCAGTCCCAGATAAGTAAATATCTATTGTGTATTGTAAAGTATTTGGAAACATCCAGTAACCGAGATCCAATCTCAAACCACCGAAGTAAGTACTATCTTTCCCAAATGGTTGTTTTTCGTCTTTCTCGCTCTTTATCGTAATTTAAAATGAACTACAAATGAAGTAGACATGCGTCTAATTGTATAAATTTCATTCACTTTTAATGAAGAATCAAAGTTATTCCGCTGCCTTTTTTCGTCGTCGTCCTTCACTGCCTTGTCGCGATCTATGGTTTTCACATGAGTTAAATGAAATTTTCATTATCACAAGAGGAAGAATTTTCATGGCTGGGTGACTGTTGTAAAGGTTAGAGGAGTATGTGGGTAAATTATAGTAATTTGAATGGAAGTTTGTCCTTCTTCTTACATGTAAGTGGTAACAATTCGTAGATGGGCGTTAGAGTAGAAAATCTAACTTATAGTACCATAAATGCAACAGCTCCCCTCCTAACTTCTTTCTAGCCTTTACGTTCTGTATCCGAACCCTACTGATTGTTATTCCTCGTCCACTGTGATGAATAGAAGGAGGTGCTGTCGTAATTCGTACTCCGGGAATGTAGAATTATCTACTTACTATGAAACCTCCATCGCTCCACATACTTTGGTACATTCAAGGTTGCTTTGAAGACCAACTTCTTTGGTAAAGATTTTATTAATTAGTAGACCGATGATTTCTACCATTGAAGAAAATCATCTTTTCCAATTATTGGTATTATTATTAAGGTAACGATGGTGAGATTTACGTTCTCTTATGGAGCAGAAATTCGTTTGAGTGCGAAAGATTGTGGGTGAGGAGGGAGTGATAAGAGAGACGTGATCATAGATATCTGAGAACATGTGTTGGGGTTAATTGTGACTACTTAATGAAGTTGTCACGAGAATGGTTGAACTTTGCATTGCTACCACGAGAAAATATTATTATTATCTCAGTTCTTTGCAACTAGAAGCCAGATCACCCTTATGCAGTTTATGCAATTTCAAAACAACCAACCAATAAGGAATTGTGTTATTTTAGGGCGGAAAGTCGATGAACATTCGGAATGTGTCCAAAGCTGATCTTTATAAAAGCACAAGTTTAATCATGACTTAAAACTAACAACTTCTCATCATTAAAAAATACATGTTCCGTCATCACTCAAATACAAAACGTTTGTATTCACTAAAAAGAATTGAAGGTCCTAAAAAAAATTGGGGATTCCTTCTATACGATCAACAGCTGAGGATCGCTATGTTGAGGCGTGAAAAAATAATGGTTGTAAGAGATAAACGTTGCAACAAAATGACTAAACATTGACAACCAAAATTAAGGTCATTAAGATTTGTATTCCTAAAAATATTTATTTATAATTCAAAATTTAGTGGGAATATTACTTTATTTATATTTTGGAATTAACCGAGTTTTCACCGAGTGGAGAACATTAGCACATTGATACAACAGCTCTGTCTAAGACTAGAAGAGGGTTTCTTACTTGAAATAAAACAATTGATTCCACTAATCACCTTATTATCAAAACGATGAGTTAGGGGGCCATATTAATTCAGTCGATAGAGAAATCGAGACCATCCGGAACGAGGATTTTGCCCTCGCCCAGAAGGGGTGCGTAACTCTCCTCCCCCTTTCGGACAAAGCCATGACTCAGAATAAAGATTCTTCCCGTGGTGGAAAAAGTATCTCATACCTTGGCAAGGATGAGCTGTTACATCGTAAATGTTCCGACGGAACTGAAACTGAAACACACTCCTTGTGTGTTCCCCGCTCTCACGTCCCCCAAGTCATCCAGATTTCTCACGATAGTTTATTCTCCCGTCATTTTAGGCATAATAAAACCTCTCAGAGGGTTGTTAAGTATTTTTAGTGGCCAGGTGCAGCCAGAGAAATTGCAGAGTACTACAGATGATCCGATGTCTGCCAAAGGACAATCTGCAAAAGGGCGCGTCAAGCCAGTCCCCCTTTAGAAAAGCCCGATCATCTCGGAACCTTTTTCTCGTGTGGCCATTGATCTTATTGGCCCTATTCATCCCCCGTCTAGTGAAGGACACAGTTACGTCCTCACTTTGGTAGACTTCCTTACCCGTTTTCCTGAGGCAGTTTCCCTTAAGCTCGTTGATAGCGTTTCGTGCGCTGAAACCCTCATTTCCATTTTCTCTCGGGTATGAATTCTTAAAGAGGTATTGTAGGATCGAGGAAGACAATTATGGAGTATGTCGGAAAGCTCCTCATGTTAAAACCTCTGTTTACCACCCCCATAACACCCAGCCGCAAACCAGTTTTCAAAAAGCTAAATGGCACATTGAAAGCAATCCTCAGAAAATTGTGTATCGATCAGCACCGAGAATGGACCGCTTAATACCCGTGGCACTGTTTGCGTGTCGTGAAATCCGCAATAGGACCCTAGGAATCGCCACCTTCGAATTATTGTATGGCCATAATGTTCGAGGCACCCTTACTATTTCAAAGAACTTTTTACCAATCCCCGTCTGGATAACGAAATCCAATCCTCCTATTTATATCTCCTAGACCTCCGAAAGCGCCTGGAGATAGGTGTCGAAATCGCGTGCCAAAATGCTGAGGTAAATTTTGACAAGTATCGAATTTATTTCTATTTAAAGGCGAAGGAAAGAAGCTTTAAGCTTGGCAAAGAGGTGCTGTTTCTACTTCCTACGGGGAGTAACAAACTCCTGAGCGAGTGGAAGAGCCCCTATTCCGTTCTAGAGCTAAAAGGACCAGTGGAATACCTGATTCCAACCCCTTCAGGAGGTAAGGTTTAATATCATCACCGTGCGTGAATCAACAATATTGTGGCCCTCGATGAAGAGTTTCCCTTGGAAGCGGTGTATCCCGCTGACCCCTTCAGTGCCGTGCAAGTAGTATGCATTGAACAAGATAGTGATTACCCTATCCCATCTTTATTATTTACGAAACTATTTATAAAATTATGACCCGGAAGCCATGCGACCCATGCGCATAAAACTCATTTGCTTTGTAATACAATAAAAATCAACACCATAATACACCTTTTACAAACATGCTGATGTTGTGTTGAGACGCTTAATGAACATGTACATTGTTAGCAACAAGCTACGCACAACGTGTTAACGAACAAAGTTAACCTTTTAGAAACGTGTTATGAAGGAGAAGAGTTTAAATAAAACTTGATAAATCTTGTCTATAGTTTGAATCTGGGTGGTGGATTTCAGATTTATGTGAACATACGTTTAATACATGTTATAAGATATTATGAATGAACTGGTTGTAAAACGTGTTTTAATCGTTGCGAGCGTATTTACTATCTGTTTCAGCTCCCTCCACAGAATATTACTTACTCCAACTTCACCGCAATTATCAACAACCCTATATTAAGATTATACTCCCGATTTTGTACTTTTTTTTTAATATAAATTCCATTACAACACATGGCGCGATTTAACTGGTTCAATTTCATCTTACAACAAAGCCTTTTCCGATATTGATTTCTCTGTTTAAACTCTTCATTTCCTGATCTTCATTCACATCTTACTCTCAGACAACTTTCTCACACTCTCATAATTCCATCAAGTACATTCCTTTTTATGACCAATCATTTCAACTCATACAGCTTCCCTCAAATAAAAAAGCACTATTGTGCATCTATCATCAAAAAGACTTGCTTCCATAACATTCATTCCTGTACCGTCCAAGATTCATTTCTCTTTCAGATGCCCCAAACTTTTCTTTGATGGAAGAATGAATTTCCTTCTTATTTTATTTCACATACAATTCGCTAGTAGAAAATAAAGGAAAGAATATAAGTGTGTGGGTGTGAAAGGGTTTATTATTATTGACGAAATACTGTATAAATGAGATTGATATTAGATGGTGCGATTTGGTGGTTCAACCAAATCAGTAAAAAAACTTCAAATCAACCAACCCTTCTTAAACACCAAATGCTTCAAGCAACTAAATCACCAAATAAAATCAAATCAAATAAATAATAAAAAATAAACAATTAGCAAACAGCAAACTAATCAAACAAAATAAAAATAAGAGACAAATCCATAAAGACAAAATAATAAATCAGTGGCCATTCGAACATATGAATAAAAAAATTCAAACAACATATGAATAATAAACAATCAAATAAGTTAATAAAGCGAGTGAAGAGTGATGAGGGAATTATGCATGAAGGAGTCTATGATGGGCGCCATCATTCCTTTGTGGACGAGATATTAATACACAAAATAAAAAAATAACTAAAGAAACTTCTTTGAAAACAAAGAAAAAATAGCCAGTTTTTAAACAAATATTGTTTACAAACAAAACAAAGACGATTTCTTAAACGAAATTTTCCACACAAAGAATTTTGGACGAAGATAACCATTCCAAAGACTTCCACGTCGCGTGATTATTGCGAGAACAAAGACCGGTTAGAAGATAATAGCGGACTTCTGTTTTATAGTTTCTGAATTTCTTTTGTTATTTAAAAAGATGCAAAAACCAACGAGAGCAACTCAGCCGAACTTTTTTAAGGAGGACGAGTAAAGAAAGCGTTTAAAATAAAAGAACTGAAAATTTGTGAAAGATATTTAACCACCGATCCACCTGCGAGCGTGGAAGCTTGGAGGGCACATCATAGCTACAGCATGGCCGCCCATTTCTAAGTCAATACCCCTTTGGAAAGAGGCAAAACATAATGAGATGAATTTCATTGAAAAGAGATAAATCTAGAAATATCATTGGCATTTTTAACAATGTGTTTAGTCAGGTGTGTGTGTGAGGAATGTATGTGGAATATCTAAAGAGGAAAGCGTAAAACTGGCTGTAAGTTTGTTTATACTTAGGAGATTGTAGGTAGTTGCGTTATGTCAGACAAAAAAGAATGAAATGAAGATTTTTGTGCATAGACAAGAAATAAAAAAAACACCGATAAAACAAAGAATTCAAACGATTTTGAATGAGATAAAAAAAGATGATTAATTTTAATAAGAAAGAAAAGTAATTAAATATATACATATGGCTTGAATTTAATACTAAGAATGTTGATAATAATAATAATATAAAATATTAAAAAAAGGAATTAAAGTTGAGAGCCTACTGTTTCTTTCCCTCAAAACTAATCCTATTTAAACTTAACACAATATGAGATACACAATAAAATAATACCAAGGAGAGTTGCGCTCCCTGCCAGGCTCTAGCACCCTAGAGTTTTTAAAAGGAGTAAGTCTCTTCCAACATTTTCACTTCTGCTAAACTCACAACTCTCGTTGCAAACCTCCATTCAGGAGTTATCTCTAGAATATGACCTCAGTTTTTATTATTAAATACAATAAATCCTACTTGAGTTGTATGGTAATCCAATGGAGGTATAGATTAAATACCTTAGAATATGATCAAATAACTTCATTTAGACATTTCGAATCTAGAAATAAGTTGAGTAACCAAGGGTCTTATAGATCATTCTAAGGAAGTGTTCGAGATCTGGCTCTACCTGGGATTAGCTTATAGAACATGGCTAGATTTAAGGTCTAGAGAGGTTATCCTGAAAAAAAATAACAGAAGACTCAACAAGAGGCCCTCGTATAACGTCTCTAGAGACTTCGCTCAAAGGAAGTATTAATCAACCCAAGAACTGTTTTTTTGAGCGATCTCCTGAACAGAAATATGTAAAAGGGTCAATCTAGAGAGAGATCTAGAACATTCAAATAGGATATCTTCATAGCTGATCAACTATAGATCTACATTCGTATATAAACATTTTTACATAGAACTGCTTCTATAATTAGTCAGCAGCTTCATTCTCGAGGAAATAACAATTGTTTTGATTATACTCCTGAATAGTTGTTTTTTACCATTAGTAGTAGTATTTTAGAATTATGAAGAATAAAATACAAACTAGGGTATGTATACTGGTAATCTTTTGAAGTCATGAAGTTAGTGATGTAAGTAAGCGAAGTAAAATTGAGCGCAAATTCAATAGCGCGTGAATTGTGAATAGTAGGACGTCGCTGTCGTCTGTCGCATCTACGCTTGTCTTCCGTTCCTCTAATGGTACGTGATCGGTGTCTTAAGCGGTTGAAATGTATTCTTAGACTTTTGGTGGATAAGTAATGAACACAAGCTTGGATAACCGTCGCTTGCATTAGTTTCATTCGTTGATTGCAATATCTTTTTCTAAATTACACTCCAGCAAGTTCTAATGTTGTAAACATAAACATGTACAAAAGTTTTTCCAGTGAGTTTTATACATGTAGTCAATATTTAGCAATTATTGCATACTGAGAGGATATTGTCGTGGTACATCCACTCTATACCATACACTACTCCTATATTATGTGTAAGGGGGGACTTAATTACCTACAGAAACGCAAACCGTTGAAGGACTGTTCGCAGGGATTAACGACCGACTAGGAGGTGGCACTTGAGGCGGTGGGTTTCAAATCCTTAATAATCAAACAGAGTGCATAAATGGTTGGCGAGATTTACTTAAATAGGCCAAGAGTATCGTTCAAGGTTAGTTAAAGATGAAACAACAAAATATAATTTTATTTACACAGATCAAAATAAGTAAAATAAAAGATAAAAGGAAATTATTAAAATTGAAATTCTCTTGATAATTATTAAGAGGAGGGATTACCAAATTGAATTAATTGATTAATGTAACTAGGCTCAGATCAAAAGAGGGAACTTGACAATAGGAATAATGGAGTGGTTTTTAGTCTTACGGGTCGATGATTTCGATGAAGGTCCTTCTTGCGATGAGGTGAGTGAGGAACGATCTGATGAGGCAAGTGGGTCAGGATCCGAATGAGGCAGGTGGGGCACGATCCGAACTAACCTGCCGATGAACATCGCAAAACTTCTAAGATGACGTTCGACGGGGAATGTGGGAATTCTCGTAATTCTACAGAAAGAGGAATCTTGTTTTCCTCAAAGGTAATCGATCGAGATTTTCTTCGATTCTATTAAACAAAGGAAGACTGTTGCGCAAATTCAAAGGCTTGACGTTCACAAAAGCTCCCAATTGACTTGGGTAGAATCACGTCTGAAGAAGGGTGCTGTCTAACGAACGCTCACAGAACGAGACGATAAGGACGGCCTTGAGGTGCGGGCTGGACTCCTTGAACTACAGAATAGCCCGAATATTTGTATGCCCGATTCTGGAGGGAAAGGGGGAGTTTGGAGAAATGAGTCACAAACTCCAGATATCTTAATCCAGAGGTGGAGTCAATTCATCATTTAGCAGCAAGGGGCGAGACATAGCGGCTTTCTCACACCTCGTCACTGAGGGGGGGGGGGAGGCTTTGCAAACTTGCTCAGGAATCTCAAATTCGAAAATGTTCGAATTCCTAGGAAATGACGTCGTTTATAGCGTGATACCATAGCACGTGATCTCCGATAAATTGGAGGTTGTTCTTTTAAACACATAAACAGCAAATGTCCCATTTAAAGAGGTCTTTGTTTAAAGGAAATACAGATTTGAATTTTTACGTTAGCAAATTTGTTCACTTGAAACACGAAGGCAAACGAAAATCCAGCAGATGTCAGAGATGGAACCAAGCACACCCCTTTACATGCCCAATCCGTACACTAAATTCGTACATATCGTACACATCCATCTTTATTTTATATACTCACATAATCCATCCGTCTCTTCCACCCACTTCACCCCTCTTGACACTTCCCTATAGATACAACCACGGAGAGAAACTTTCGTAGGTGGAGCCAATGCAGAAGAAGGAGGCAAAGGACAAGAAAATTTAAACAAATGAGTCGAAAAATCCAGGAAATATAAGTAATTAAACAAATATTTTGGTCAGGTAAAGTTTTAACTTCAGTTCTCTGCAAAGTATTGGGCCGATGGTGGGTAATGAAAGAAAGAAAACAAGAGCCAAAAATATCGGAATTCCTCCAAGGTTTGAAACCTGTAATATATATATATATATATATATATATATATATATATATATATATAAATATCGGGAATTAATTAATTTCCCGCTCGCTTCCTTATAGATTTATTTCCTCCCTTGGGCCCATTTTCTCTATAAAACATTAATAAACAGAAAAAGATATAATGCTAAGAGAAAAATAATCAACATACGCAAATGACTGAATTGTGATGGATGTGAGGCAAAAAGAGCATTGTACTAGATTCTTCGTTTTGAGCAACATGAACTTTTTTATTGTGGAATCAAATGCAAACATCGAATCGAAATTTGGGTAAAGTTATTTGAAGTAAAGTAAGTTGAAATCATCGTGCATTTATGGAAGGGCAATTCGAGATATGCATAAAAACATCATTGAATCTACATTACTTCACTCATTCGTCCAAAAATAATTCAATCGATTCATCGATTTTACAAAACCCATGTTACTCCTATTTTGAGTCAGTTCTCTGTAAACTTCTCTTTCTTCCTCACTAAGCTTTTTAATCCCTTCCATTTTATCCATATCAAAACACATTCGTGGGAGTTCATCTTCCCTTGATAACAATTAAAACTTGAGGCTCAGATTTATTTGTAAATTCGCGTTTCCCTCGACCCTTCGAATGCCGCTCTTTCATGTAATAATAAGCCAGACAGAATCATTTCACTGTTTTCTGGCACTGAGATTAAAATTTGCTTCCCGCCAAAATTTCCCTCCTTATCGTCCCCTGATGACGTCACGAGATGTTATAAATGAACTCTTCTTTGAATTTGAACCTCAGAAGGAGTCTGTATAAAAGGGTGTACTCTAGTAGCGTCTGTTTGGAAGATGGTATGGTGGAATATCGTCTGGTTTGGTTTTGAAGTAGACCATTTTTGATGTGGTGAAGTGACGCTGGATTTGATTAAATTCTTCTCCCTGAAAATAGAGTAAAGAATAAGTAAAATGGAATTTGAGGATTTTAATATAGCAAAAGAAAGAATCCTTTAATGACGGTGCTGCTGCTCATTAACCTTATGACAGGCAGGGAAAAGATAATAATATCAATAATAATAATAATGATAATTTCCTATGGCAGCATTCGTTACAATTTCAATTTTTACGGTCTGTGGAGAAACAGGTTAAGTAGAGTAAAGCAAAATTATGTTAAAGACGGAATTTGAAATCCAAAAGAGAAACTATATGAGTTCTTGGGATACAAGGTTGAGAAACTCTCCTGAAGTTATTCCAATTCTTCCCTTTCAAAAGATAACAATTATTGGTATTTTTATTAATAAGAATAGTATTATATTGGTATTATTAATGGTATTGTTTTATATATACTTATGATGATAGATAAATTTTATTATTAAATAGAACGAGATATTATTGATTTATGCTTCCTCAAATCCAAACCGCTTAAACACCTTGACTACCAATGGGCCATATGTGTTACACATATGGGCCATACGTGGTACATGAGATGTCACATTCGAATGCTAAGAGACCAAAAAGGCGAAGTTCCGTTCATTAGGCGACCAAATACTTTACAATCATCCCTTCCTCAATAAGGCAATCAACGTGAGCAATTTATTTTTTAATTTAGTGCATTAGTTATCTGTGTATAGTGAACAAGCACACCATAAAATAGAGTACTATTCACTCAAACCCCATTTTGGTTTGGTTAGAAAGTTTAATGAAATGGGAACTCTGCTGAAATGTCTTTGCTATCAATCCTCCTGATTAGAATTCTTTGATTTAAAAGACTGAATCCATTCAGTGACGTCACAACTCATGAATAACGATTGGCATTGACTCAAATCTTACCATTGGAAGTGTAAAGAGGTGCCATTATCAATAATAAATTAGTTCCTCTAAGTAATTTAACGAG
Organism: Ceratothoa steindachneri; assembly: GCA_963969495.1. NCBI lineage: Eukaryota > Metazoa > Arthropoda > Malacostraca > Isopoda > Cymothoidae > Ceratothoa > Ceratothoa steindachneri. The sequence continues at coordinate 24,350,871 of OZ018333.1, forward strand.
TGCCAAGAGGAAATGTAGTCCCTCCTTTGACAGAATCTGCAGAAGCAAGGGAAACATGTCTGAACCACTAAACATTAGAAAAGACAGAAAATCACCATAAAAATTTCCCCAAATTTAAATTTATAAAACTTAAAATAAAAAACATTTAGGAAACCATAGTACAGGATTAAGGAATCAGATGAAACTATATTAATGGTAATAAAAATGGTCCTTAGCCTTGCAGTTAAGTTTTAATAACTATAGATTTAAATATGAATGTTTTATCAAATTCTAAGCGTTCTCTAAATTCGCAATTCTGAAACATCCATTATTATAAAAGAAAAGCCCAGAACTAACGAAGAATTGTACCCTCTGTTGGGAAATTATAACGAGGAAGAAAATGAATTGAAACGATGTTGTTGACGAAAACCTTGGCTGCGCAAACGAAACTTTGAGCGAATTTGTGAAACTAAGTTTTTTATCAAACTGAAATCTGAAGCAAACCTTAGTTTTGCTACAGCGGGAATAAATAAGGATTCATACACCTTTAAAGTTCAATTTTAATCGACTTACCCCTATTAAACTTTATGAAATTTAGAAAAGCGGTGCATATTAATTTAAAGTTAAGAGTTATATGCACAAAAAGCCATGAAACAGAGTTAATATTCAGTAAAATTGAAATTAATGAAATCAGGGTTGAAATCATTTTTCGTACAGAAACATAAACCTAACCAAATTAACTTTTAAAAGCACACGATGGGCTGAGCTACCAAGAGATATCCGAGCAGTTCAAAATACCTTTCAACGCCAATGCTTCTTTTATTCTGAAGTGGAAAAAGGTAGGAACCATAGACAACCTTCAATGTTCAGGTGATCCCTAAGAAGGTTAGAGTTGCCAATATGAACACCCGTAAGGAAATTTAAGATGACCTCCTGTCAGAAGGAACGTCAGTCACAAAGCAAAACAGCATTAATGAACTGAAACGGAATGATTTTAAGTCTCGCAGACCAAGGAAAATACCTCTTCTGCTGAAGAGATACAGATCTCCAAGGTTGAAGTTCACCTGTGAACATTTGGAGAAACATGCTGAGTTATGTGATAATGTCCGATAGTAATACGTCCCAGTGCCCTGATCGCTTGAATTATATTTGCGTATCTATTTTGTCTCTCTTTAAAGTTTCTTTCTCTCAGCCCCCCATACCCCAAGAGCTCGAAGACAAGACCAGAGGAAAAAAAGAAATAAACGAGAAAAGATCTCTCAAGCTCAGCTTTATCTCCGGCAAATATTCCATCGATCTCTACTTTCGAGGCTGCCTATGGTTACTGAAATACAGGTTGTATTTTCCGTCATAACTTTGAACAGAAGAGTATGAATCGGCCTTAAGTGCAAATTCTACCCCTGCTGTTGGAATGTACTCTAGCTCAGTGCGTCCCCCTCGTGATTTTCTCGAGCAGCCTACTCATTGGGTGGCATTTCCACCCGGAATTGTCGACGGTCGTGTGCGGCCGAGTGTGTATATTTAATTTATCTTTTATGTGCATTATTTTATTTTTACTCATCCTTCATGTCCAGTATTTTATGTGTGTTTGGGCTGTAGTACAGTTTATTTTGTTTCGTCCAGTTTGATGTACCTTCTAGATAGTTGAATTAATTCTGCCAAATTTAATTAGTCATTCTGAGAGATTTATTGGAACCAAAATTTCAATTGCATTATCCTAAGTGAATTAAATTAAAATGGGTCCGAAAACCCTGCTTTGTTCTTTTGTGGTGTTTTTTTTGTATATATTTGTGCGGAAAATTTTGTTAACACGTCACCATGTCTTCTTTCGAATTTTTCAAAGCACAAGGTGAGTCTCTCGGATTAAATGGAGAGGATTTAAAGGCGTACATCCAAGAGGAAGAGAGAGCAGTAGGAGCGGGAAGAAGGGAAATAGAAGAGAAAGAACGTGAAGAATCAAGGAAAAGAGAAGAGAGAGAATGTGAGACGGGCTTTTATCGTGCAATGTTCCAACACTGACGCATCCAACCTAACCAAACAGTCCGACAGTTTGAATATTCCTTGCAGCGTATTTTTAATTTTTGGCTAGACGCGTTCATAGTTCCTCAGGAATACGATACTTTGGTTGACTTCGAGCTCTAAGACCAAAATCTTGGCGTCACTTCATTCGAAGATAAGATCCTTTGTGAAAGGCCGGAAGTGCCGGAGATTTAAAGACTGCAGCGAGGAGGCAGATGTATATGCGGCTAGCCATAACTGCTATCCAAAGGAAGGGAAAAAGACTGAACCGCACTCCACCAAAGCAAAGGCCCATAAAGCCAAATTTACCCACCACATGAGGGATAAATTCGTCAAAATGACTTGCCCGTTTAAGCCTAAACATTTTTCCATGCTAAACAAACGTGAGGTCAAACCCCTCTCCTCTACGAACCTGCTTCCTTGTTCCCTAGATGAACTGTCGTTAGAGGCGACTATCCCAAGCAGGTGCACAATATAAGAACCACGCGTGTTCAACCACCGTCGCATCCAGAAGCACCCCTTTCTTCAAGTGAACCGAGTCCGATCGGCCACCAGGTGAACTTTCTGTTTGACTAAAGCACTCCTGGAGGTTTCAAATTCTAAAATGGAGTGGTAAACGTGTGCCGGATCTCAACTCTCGTGCGCAACACATGGTACACGTAGAGCGTGATATCTGACAGGCTATTTCCACAGGTAGCCCCAGATCATGACATGGTTGCTACAGTGCACGATTACCTGGGACGCGCTAACAGATTCCCCATTGTGAAATGCCACATCAAGTGAGCCTACTTCAGTCGCTGGGCTGCTTTAATTAGCCAGAGTCTGGGGGTATCCGTCCCTCCCGTGACTCAACGGCTGACCGCCAGAGCTCAAGCTATTAAAGAGTCGAAAGCGCCAACAGCTCTGGAAACCACTGACACTTCAGATTACCCAAATGTCCTGAACAAGGATTTTTGGAAAAACCAGAAAGTTTGCCAATCCCTCCGCCACTTATTGATAAAAGCGCAATACCAGACGCAAGAGACCATTAGAGGCAACAAGATAATCTTCATTGTTAAACATGACCTTTTCCACGTGTGCTCAGTAGACACTGGCAGAGAGTGCAAAGTATTATGCGTGCTCCGTTCCCACAACAGCCCTATCCTCCGAACCGCCCACGATAGTCTCTTTTCGGGTCATTTTAGCCACACTAAGACGTCACAACGGGTTTTAAATATTTCTTTGGGCCAGGTGCATCGGATGAAATTCTGCGTTATTGTCGTTCGTATGACATCTGCCATGAGACCACAATTAAAGGAACAGTCAAGCCTAAACCCTTACAGAGTAGACCATTAATCTTCGAACCCTTCTCCCGAGTGACGATTGATTTGATCGGGCTGACTCATCCCCTTTTAAGTAAGGGCCATAGTTATGTTTTAACTCTGGTCGATTTCGCCATTAGATTCACCTACGCTGTGCCACTTAAGATGATTGACAGCATCTCTTTTGCAGAGGCACTCAAAACGATTTTCTTCCTTGTTGGGCTGCCGAAAGAGATATTATGGGATCGTGAAATATGTATCATATTACTCATGATAAAACCGCTGTTTATGATTTCGTTCCTCCCAGCCGGAAATGGGATGTGCGAAAGGTTAAACGGCAATCTCAAAGCCATTCTGAAGAAATTATGTGACGAGCAGCCAAGAGAATGGCACAGATTTATTTCGGCAGCTCTCTTCGCGTATAGAGAAATTCCCCATCGCACCTGGGTTTCGCTACGTTTGAATTACTAAACGAAAGAAAAGTACGAGGCCCCTTAAGCATAATGAAACAATTATATGCGACTTCACAGCTGAATCGGGAGATCTAATCCTCGTACTCATATTTGCTTGAGTTATGACAGAAGTTGTAGAAATGCGACGAAATAACGTACCAAATGCGGATGTTAACCAGGATAAATATAAATCTTACTTCGACTACAAATCTAGGATAGAAAATTTAAGCCAGGTCAGGAATTCTTGTTGTTGCTCCCAACAGAAAACAAATTACTGAGCGTAGGGAGGGGCCCTTATCCAATGATCGAGAAACGCGGACGAGTCGATTAATTAATTGAAATTCCAACAGGAGGGAAGCTTTTCTACTCAAATCTCCTCGAGAAATTTCATCGGCGCGCATGGAAGAACCAGAATGTGGCTATAGATGAAGAATCGCCTATGCAGTCTAACTATTTTATGCACTCCCTAAGTGTTGTACAACTCACCTACATAGAGCAAGACAGAGAATATCCCCTACACATCTTGCCGACGCTTTCGAACTCTCATCGGGTGAATTGAAGGTGAGCGACCAGCTGTCACCTCCTCAGAAAACTCAACTACAGTCCCTCCTGAATCAATTTGGTGATGTCATCTCTGAAATTCCTCGTGTTCAGCCACTTCTAACACAACGTTCAATTGACGACTTAAGAACCAATCCGATCTAAGCCGTTTATGCTGCCCATACAGCTGAGAAAAGCATTTAATGCTGAGGTTGACAAGCTATTAAATTTGAAAATATTAGAGCCGTCAAAATTAGATTATTGCTCCCCGTTTTTTAGGTTAAGAAAAGGTGAAGAAATACATAGCTTGCCGAACTGAAAAAGGGCTGATACAATTTCGCCGACTGCGTTTTGGCTTCGTCACTGCATGCAGTAATTATAATCGGGTGTTTAGAAGGATATCAGATGGATTGTCAAATATATCCTTCTATTTTTATAATATTTATGTGCCCTCGAATGAGTGGAATCAGCACCTAAATGCTCTTCAAGCACTTCTACAAAGACTCCAAGAACATAGTTTAACCATTGTCCCCAGTAGGTGTCACTTCGCCTACAATACAATCGACTATTTATGCTTCTGAATTGGAGATAACCAGCTAGGTCTCCTGAAGAATAAATTAAGAACCATTCCTAAAATACCTCTGCTTCCGAGCAAAAAGCAATTAAGATCCACTCGGATTGCTTCACTATCCACTCCTCTGTGCGAACTTTTGGAAAAAAAGGCTCTTTTTATGGAAACCAGTGACGATTAAGTGTGGTTATCAACTCAAATGTAAATCAAATTCTGCAACCATATTACGCTTGCCTAATCCTGAAGAATCATTTGACATACGAACGGATGCCAGCAACGAGGGGAATAGGCTGTGTTCTCGTTCAATACGGGGAAAACGATAAGACCTTCACCATTTCGTTTTCCTCTTAATCTCCTCCAGTGAAATACAAGAGATTTATTTATACAGGAAAACATCCTATTTTTGGATCGGTATTTTGTCGACAAAATAATTTCATTAAAACTTTATCGGGTCATATAAGTAAGCGAGGCGATTCTCGGAGTGAAAATAGAAGTCCAGCTGTGTTTTATTGAGTCCATGACTGCATCAGCAAATTGATCCTCTAGTAATACCTTCGGCGATAACGGAGCGAGAAATGTGGCCGTTATAGACAGGCTGATGCAGGTTGGAGTTGTTTTATTGTAGAAGCAAACTCTAAAAAATAATCATATTAAGCAGTAGAAAGGGTTAGAAAAAGAAATAAAAACTTAGAAAAGTAGGAAAGTAGAAAGAGAGAACAAGACACAAAAAATCAAAGAAACAAACAGCGATAGTGCGAGAAAGAAATTTATAGAAAGTGCCTGAGACAAAGAGACCTCAAGATTTAGGGACCGGCAGGCAAACAGAGGAGGAGAGAGAGTCTCAAAGAATCTAAAAGAATAGAAATATCACAAAAGATATTGGTATTCATATAGAGAAGTTAGTATTTAGGAAAAGCCCTAACAACCTGCTTGATAAAAAACATTGTAAGGACGAAGACTCTTGTCACGCAACTCTGTAAGGAAGAAAAGGCTGAAAATATATCTGAATGAATTGAATAAAAAGACAGCCAGGAATTGAATAATAAATATATAGTTGAAAGAAATGATAATAACCTCTCTATATCTAATTTGTTTCTAACTCAAATGCATTCGGTCCATTCTATCGTTAAATTTATCAATGCTTGGCAAACAAACTCCAAAGGAAGTTTTTTAGTTAAAATGTCTCAAATATTTCTTACGTTAATTAGTAGCTCAAAGCCTCACCTAAATAATTCTGAACCGCAAAGGTTCAAACTTCCATCGTAGTACCTAGTTAAGTGTCGTAGGTCATGTAGGCTTCACTAACCTTCGCGTATCCTCCTTAGACGCGGGGCCAGTCCCTTTTAAGTATGGGAGATATTCGAGTGCATTTTTTACCATTTGCTGACGTAGAAAATAGGCTTTATAACTGGTTCTTGGATTTAAACAAGAGAAAAAAATCTTTTCTCTTATACAAACAAATAATAGAATTTAACAATAATTTCTACACTATGGGAAAACTAATCGTTCAGCAAAAGGAAATTAATTTTCAATGAATGAATGCTTCGACACGAGCTATGAATAGCACAATAATTACCCGAAAGAAAACTGGAGGAGATGATGAGTTGAAGCTTGGTAGTCTGAAAGCTTCACGCATCTTCAACGGTGGTAGAGGAAAATGTAACAGGGTTCCGATTTTAAAAGAGAGGGAGGGGACCTCGAGTGGTTGTTGGAGGCACGAAGCGAAGCAAGTTATTCCAGAATGCGTTATTATGTCCTTGATGGCTGTAGTTCTGAACAACTGGTTTCTTGTGTGTGAGTCCTTAGGATCCCACAAAGTCACTTGTGAGTGGTGCGTTGTGTCATTAGGCTGGTTTCAATGATTCCTCTTGATTACTGCTTATATATTGAGTGAGCAGTGCCTGACCTTTGGTTGAATACTAATTTGCTCATTTACGAGCTGGGAAATATATACGACTTCACCGGAAGTAATTTTGTTTGCCCTCAGAATTTGGTCCCACTCCGATTCAAGGACACTACAGGCAAGGGCGCAGCAACCTCTCGCGGATTTTAGTTTAAGGTTCCAGTTTGATTTGTCTCGCTTCGTTATCGCCCCGGCAGTTTACCAAAAGACGCCGGTTAAAGGTCCGTTCATTCGTGAGATACTTCTTGTAGGGGAATATACACTCCCCCCCCCCCCGTTCACTCACGGGGGAGTTCCAAGGTGTTTACCGCAAAGACATCCGGCCCAGGCATCGGCGAGTCAAAAGCGTAACCACAACGTTGCACAAATCGGTGCCATGAAAGACCCTAAAGGGCAAAATGTAAGATCTCCCCCAGGAGAGTGAGATCCAGTTTCACGTCAAATAAGAAATTGGAGACGTGTTTCTCCTAATCTCGAAGGCTAACGAAGAGCCGATGTTTGACTTCGTGGGAAAAACCGTTTGGAAAAAGAACTCTACTGGGGTCGTCTTCAAGCCCCTCCCCCCTTACCCCTTCCCCAGTGGGTTGACGAGGTATAAATGAGGAACTCTGAGGAAAATCGAGGTAGTATACGTCAGTCTCTAGGTGATGAAGTCTTCGGATCAAACTGAACTACCGAGACTGGAGAGGTAGTGTACTTGGCTCGCCAGACCAAGAAGTACCCTGCAAGAGAGGCAGGGCTACCTACCTTAAGGGGCTAAGAAGAAGCTCATCCTCGAGCTAAGTCCCTGGTTATAAAACCAAACGTTAAGTTAACTTTGTTAAGTTCAACTTACTCTCGCCAGCGAGACTCCTCATATCCTGGTGCACCTTAAACACCAGGTGTATTCCTCGCCCTTGAGTAATTAAGAAAAGAAGAAGGAAAAGGCTCCCCCTCGAGCCCGTTATTCGGTGGCCACACCGAACTCCTAAGTTAACTTGGTAAAGAACCAAGTTTAAATTATTCTCGCCAGAGAAATCCCCCTCCGTTATACTCGTCCTTAAAGAAGACTGGAACTAAGAAGAAGCTCATCCTCGAGCTAGTTCCTTGGTTACCAAACCGAACTTTAAGTAACCTATTCTCGTCAGAGAAACCCCGTCTCATCGATCCTCGCCCTTAAAGAAGGCCCTCCCCGAGTTCAGTCCTCGCGTATAAGGAAATGAGTAACGAAGGAGAAAAGCTCCTCCTCGAGCTCGTTACTCGGTGGTCACACCGCACTCCAAGTTAACTTGATTTAAGAACCAAGTTCGACTCTCTCTCGCCAGAGAAACTACGACTGCCTAAGTGTTGCATAAAGCACCGTATTGGTTCTCGTCCTTGAAGAACCTCCCCCCTCCTCCCGGAAGAACGTGTGGACCGCCTCAGCTGCTACCCTCGCCAAAACGACCGTAGAATTTCGCCCATCTACAACTGGACACACGGCACGCGTCGTGAGTCAATAACATTTCTGAGGCCCTTTAAACTCCAGATGAGTCCGTATGCCTAATTCTTATATTATTGTTGTGGGTAGAGAAATTAACCAATTTTTGTGGGTAAACTAATTTATTTAATTCTTGTTTAGGATAATATTCAGAGTATTGCTGTAATTAATGTTTAGATGTTGTGTATTCAATGGTTAAAGTTAAAATATAAGTTTATTTGGGGATTATTTTGCGTTTCCCTCGATATCCTTACGTGTTTCGGAACGGCTCTGTTCGTTAAGATATTCAGATATCAATATATATTAGACACTCTTAGCACTTTTAGAATAGAACAAAAAGGTGGGGCATTCTACGACAACCTATTATAAAAGTGGTGTCAGGTTAGTAGGGTTTTTATTAGAAAGAATTCTATGACATAAATAAAAGTGGTGTCAGGTGTGGGGTTGTTATTAGAAAGAACCCAGCAGTGTCTAATTAAGAAAGAGCCAACACGTACAGGAATATCAGGAATAAGAGAATAATTGACGAGAGGAAAATTGGTAGAGTTAGGGGTGGTAACAATCTAAAGGTAATTGGTAGGCCAAGTGGTAAATTTGTTTTCAGGAGTGGTATTTCAATCAACATAGTAGTGGGATTAAGGGTAAGTTATGCTGAGAGCTACCTGGTGAGTGGTGGCATAATTATCTGAGAGTACAGTAAGGAAAATTCGACGGACGAACACAAAATGGATCCGGTCGAAAGATTTTACCTACAAGCCCAAATTCTGGGATTGGAAGGCAATGATATGGATGCCTACATCCTTGAAGAATTGAGAATACAAAGAGAAGAAGAAGAAGAAATAATAGAGTTTGATAGAAAAAGGGAAAATATAAAAAGAGAGGATAAAAGAAAACGGGAAGCAATGGAAATATGGATGAACCGAAAAAGGGAAGAAGCCAGAACACAGCGGAAAATAGAAATAGAGGAAAGAAGATTCTCAAGAGGAAGTAAGACAAACGAAAGAATAAGACAGTCGAAAAGAGAACCACAAGAATTCGGAATAAGGATAGAGAGGGAAGATGAGGAAAGGAGAATAAAGATAAAACGAGAAGATGATGAAAGAAAAATAAAGATAAACCTGGAAGATGAAAAAAGAAGAACCCGACGGGAAAATGAAATAGCGAAAGCAGAAAAAGAAGCCGAGGAAAGGAGAATAAAGAGGGAAAAAGAACGTGCTCAAGCTGAAAGAAAAAAAAGAGAGAAGAAAAGGAAAGATTGCTCGCACTCGAAAGAGCACCTATCAAAATCTCATAGAGGCCGAGGAAGTTGTAGCCCGGCCTGGACCTAAGAAAGGACCATCGAGGGAAACCCAGCCAAATGTGGTAACGATGGAAGAAATAAGAAGTAGGAATGAGGTAGCAGCAGGAGTACCTAAGGAAGAGCCTACGAGGAGAACCCAGCCAAATGGGGTTATCAGGGAAGAAGAAGAAGGTAGAGTAGAGGTACGAGCAGGTGTACCTGAGGAACTACCTACTAAGAGATGTGAGTCAAATGAGTTGACAAGGAAGGAGGAAAGAGGTGCTATTGCGATACACCCAGGTAAGACTAATCAAATGGTAGACGCGGATGAGTATCCCCTACCCCTAGTAGTCTCCTCCCCGAACGGAACGTCCATGGAGTTACCGATAAATCGCCAAGTCGTAGTGAGCGCCACGCCCATTAACGCCCTCGCAGGGAAAAGTTTTCTCGATACCCAAAGATCGAACCCAGACACGATCTTCCCGTGCACCTGGTTAATGGAGAGCTATGGGACTCAAGTTCTCATCAATTATGCCCCGCGGCAACAGGCTGCTCTAGCCATAATGTTTAATTTAAAGGTAGTCAAGTACCATAAGAAGGGTAATTCGAGTAGGTTGAAATACCGCTACCATTTAGTAACATACTTGAGTAGACTCAATAACCCGAACGGCCGACTCAGGCGCGGTAAAGTACTGGTCTTGGAGCCCCATTTTAGTATTAGCTACCTCAAAGGAGCCGATTAAGTACAGCTACTCTATAGGCGGAGACGAAAAACCATTTAGGATTATTTCAGTACCTAATGAGAGTGAAACCATGTTTTCATTTGTTGTACGTGTTAATATTTATCGGTAGGATTTAAGTTCTCAAAAACTTAGAAATGTAAGGAAGTAGCTTGTTTTTTTTGTTTTTTTTTGTGGGTAATCGATGAATTAAGGTTTTGTTATTTTCATGTAAAATTGTAAATCGAGTATGTCTAGTTCGACACATTGCCTGTGTAAACGCGCGCGAGGGACTACATGTGTAAGGAAACTTAATGTAAGAGAGGGCTCAAAGAAATACAACTTTACTAATCTCGACTAGGTTAAGTAAGTAAGTTGTTTTGAGTTCCCGGGCCTCACCCCCCCCCTCCATTAAGTTTTTAGATGAGAGGGGTGTAGGAGAATCGTCACTTCCCCCCCCCCTCCCGTTCACTCTTGGTGCAGTCACAAGGCGGTTATCGCAAAGACATCCGTCGAAGGCATCGGCGGGTTCAGCGCTTAACCACAGTGTCGCACCGCTCAGCGAGCTGAGAGACCTAAAGTTCAAAATGTAAGATCTCCCCCAGGAGAGTAAGATCCAGTTTCACATCAAATAAGAAATTGGAGACGTGTTTCTCCCAATCTCGAAGGCTAACGAGGAGCCGATGTTTGACTTCGTGGGAAAAACCGTTTGGAAAAAGAACTCTCCTGGGGCCGTCCTCAAGCCCCTTCCCCCCTTACCACTCCCCCAGTGGGGTGACGAGGTATAAATGAGGAACTCTGAGGAAAATCGCTGTAGTATACGTCAGTCTCTAGGTGACGAAGTCTTCAGATCAAACTGAAATACCGAGACTGGAGAAGTATTGTACTTGGCTCGCCAGACCAAGAAGTACCCTGCAAGAGAGGCAGGGCTACCTACCTTAAGGGGCTAAGAAGAAGCTCATCCTCGAGCTAAGTCCATGGTTATCAAACCAAACGTTAAAATAACTTTGTTAAGTTTAACTTACTCTCACCAGCGAGACTCCTCATATCCTGGTGCACCTTAAACACCAGGGGTATTCCTCGCCCTTGAGGAATTAAGAAAAGAAAAAGGAAAAGGCTCCCCCTCGAGCCCGTTATTCGGTGGCCACACCGAACTCCTAAGTTACCTTGGTAAGGAACCAAGTTCAAATTATTCTCGCCAGAGAAATCCCCCTCCGTTATATGCGTCCTTGAAGAAGACTGGAACTAAGAATAAGCTCATCCTCAAGCTAGTTCCCGGTTATCAAACCGAACTTTAAGTAACTCATTCTCGCCAGAGAAACCCCCCCCCCCCTCCTTTATCCTCGCCCTTGAAGAAGACCCTCCCCGAGTTTAGTCCTCGTCCATAAGGAAATAAGTAACGAAGGAGAAAAGCTCCTCCTCGAGCTCGTTACTCGGTGGTCACACCGCACTCCAAGTAAACTTGAATTAAAAACCAAGTTCGACTCACTCTCGCCAGAGAGACCACGACTGCCTACGTGTTGCATAAAGCACCGTATTTTTTCTCGTCCTTGAAGAATCCCCCCCCCCTCCCGGAAGAACGTGTCGATCCCCCAGCTGCCACCCTCACCAAAACAACCGTGTCCTTTCGCCCAGCTACATCTGGCAAGACGGCACGCGTCGTGAGTCAATAACATTTTTCGAGGCCCTTTAAACTCCAGATGAGTCCGTAAGCCTAATTCTTATATTATTGTTGTGTGTGGAGAAATTAACTAATTTTTGTGGGTAAACTAATTTAATTATATCTTGTTTATGATAATATTCAGAGTATTGCTGTAGTAAATGTTTAGACGTTGTGTAGTCAATTAATGAAGTTAAATTATTAGTTTATTTTGGGAGTATTTTGCGTTTTTCTTATATATCCTTACGTGTTTCGGAACGGCTCTGTTCGTTAAGATATTCAGATATCTATATATATTAGACACTCTTAGCACTCTTAGAATAGAACAAAAAGTAGCGGCATTCTACGACACACTATTATAAAAGTGGTGTCAGGTTAGTAGGGTTTTTATTAGAAAGAATTCTACGACAGTTACGTATTGGAAGAGCACTAAAGTTTGTGTAAAAAGAGAGGATTTTTTGCATACTCTAGTGACGTGTCATTAGGTAGTTAATCCCGCCTTTTTTGTTAGTTTGAGATTTTAAACGCCTTTAGGATGATCACATTAGTTTTAATAATTTAATTTTAATTAACCTTCAATTTATGGCTATTAATTGAAATGATTTTTGAAAATCGTCTTCTTTCATCTACCTCAAAATTGATCCTTCCTCTGCCGATGTATTCCCATTCACTTACAATACCACCTTCTTTATTTTTCTATTATTATTTTGTATTTGTAGGGAATAATCTTATGTAGACATCATTCTATGCCATGCTTCTAGATTCTTGTGCACATACAAAATGGAACCTCCCAAACAAATGCTAACAACTCTATCTTTAAGAGAAATTAAAATGTATATACAGTTTAGGGCCTCCATAATTGTTTAATATCACATTATTTTCCGCTTAATCTCCTACACGAAAATACAAGGGATTTATTTAAAAATGGGAACAGTATCTCGTCCTATAAGTCCTCAAAATAATCCCATTAAATATTTAACGGGTCATATCAGTGAGAGAAGCGATTCTCACAGTGGAGATAACAGAGTCCAGCTGTGTTTAATGAGGCCATGACTGCATCATGGCTTGCACTTATAGTCGCCTCTTCAGCCATAACGGAGGCAGGATTGTAGCCAGTTATTGAGTCATTGATGTACTTGGAGCTGCTTGATTGGAGAAGAAAAGTCAGAGATAAATAATAATATAAAAAAGTGGAAAGGGATGAAGAAAGAAATCAAACGGCAGAAGGAGAGAACCAGATACAAATCACAGAGACAAACACAGCAGTAGAGGAAGACATAAATTTAGATAAAGTGCGAGAGAGATATAGACAACGAGACTCTTAGTGACTGGCAGACAAACTTATAGGGAGAAAAAATGCCACAGAGTGCAGGGAATAGGTTTACCGCAAAATGTATTACTATCGATCCAGGGGAGTTAATACATACTTAGGAAAAGCCCTAACATCCAGTTTTAGAAAAATCATTGTACCTTGTAAATTTTATTAACCTGCGTTAAATAGAAGTATGTACAACTTTGCAGTCCCCTGTATGTCCGTATCAAGTTTCTAACACGTTTTAAACGTACTTTTACGTGTAAGGAAGCTTAATAACATTTCATGACAGGTAAATAACCCTTTGACGGGAAGTAACTAATACAATGTCGTAGTTTAATTATAAAAGTTTATTTAATTGCCTTTGCGTTCTCTTCACACGTAGGCCAGATGTTTTCTTAGGAATTTGGAACGTTTTTATAAATATTCCTTAAAGTTTTCTTAATTGCCATATACATTAAAGGAACAACTCTTCTCCTACAAATGGCCCCCTGAAAGGGGGTTACGTATAACTAAGAGCAAGCTGATATATGCAGGATAGCTCGCCGTTCGCGCCTCAACAACAGAAGTTGCTTGCCGTATGGGCTCCAATAATTACTCGAGAATCTGTGGCTAGAGACGAATGCATATTCGCCTCATTTTTTCTTCTATCTGTGCCACTCTCTTCACAGTTCTTCCCCTCTAAGCTTTCTACGAGCGATTTCCCTGATGATTTTCTTTTTTGATTCACAAATAATTAATTTTATCATTCCCCGGTTTAGCCACAAAGGCGAAACAGCCGTTTACGACAACCAAGCGAACAACTCAAAATCCAAACAATAATCAACTAATTAACTCCTGTAGTAACGGATCGAACGTTACTTGACGAAAGCTCCACAGAAGAAGAGGGATTTTTTTTTTAAGAGCTCATCTGGCGACTGCCTACTTGGGCATAAGTCACCGTATTAAAAACTTGCCTAGTACTAGGATATTTTATAATCGAATTTAAAAACACACAAAAACTAAAAAACAACCCAAACACAACATCAAAAATTAAAAAAAGGGAAAAGGAAACGAGTAGTAAGAAAGTGCCTCCGTCGAGGGAAGGTCCCCCCGGCGCAGGAGCGTGCCACCTATAAGGGGGAAAAAAAAACAGAATAAAAAACCTGGGTAAATAATAGGGAGAAGGCCGGCATCTCCCCAAAAGTCTACACGTCTAACGGTAAATCTGCACGCACTCGTCCCGAGTACAAGGGACAGGCAGTAGCGACCCCGCCCATGTCGGTACCGGGACAGGTAACATGAGCGAAGATCATCCAGACTGGGAAATTCAACAAGAATGTGTCAAACAGTCTGGGGGACGACGCAGTCTTCACAATAGGGCGCAGGCGAGCGCTCCATCAAATGGCGATGCGTAACACGAGTTTGCCCGATTCGGAGAAAACAGAAAGTGACCTGAAGCCGTCGTGGCATTGGGGGATAGGTCCATGTGAACAGTCGCGGCCTAATGGCACGCAACTTTAAGTTCCCTTCGACCATCTCCCATCTTCTTTGCCGAGCAGTCCGAAGAGCTGCGGTATTCCTGCCATGTAGTCAGTGTGAGGAAGAGCGAAACGCTGGTGTGGTCGCAGAGTCCTTGCGGAAACTCTAGCGCCCTCATAGGTGCACTCATTCCCCGCAATTCCTAAATGTCCAGAAACCCGGCAGAAGAGAATCTCGACATCAGCCGGCTCTCCAAATCCGTGGCGTCACGGATATCACGAACCAGGGGATGTGGAGATTTCAATGCCCAGAGAGCACTCAGGGTGCTTTGTGAGTCGTTATAGATCACAATCCGCTCCCCGAACCTGGCACGTCGCGTAATATCCCGTACCGAGTGGTGTATGCCACCAGCTCGGCCGTGGAAACAGACGCAGCGCCTGGTAGAGCCCCGCTGGCTTCAAACAGAGGGGATACGGTGTGGAAGCCGACCCCCTCTTCGGACTTGGAGCCATCCGTATACAGTAGTACGGTTCCAGCGGGATACGAGGTGTGCACTGCTAAGGTCGAACGCAATACTGCCGGCGCTGTACAAGCTTCGGGAGCAGAGCCGTGGCGAGAAATACCCAAATGTAGTACCATCCAGGGTGGAGTCTTGGGCAGAACCATGGGTGGCATTGGCCCGAGAGCTATACCTAGCTCTCGAAGGAGTTTTCTGGCCCTAAAGCCAAAGGGCTTAGGGTATGACTGGCGTTTCTTGGAGGCATAGGCACCGTCAAAATCAGCTGCAGATGCAGTGAGAGCTGTTGGCGACTGAGGGAGGCACCGGGCTCGAGCGTACAGGCGAGTGATGCACTGTACGCGACGTAGAGCGGGTGGCATCTCCCCAGCATCGAGCAACAGGATCTCAATGGGGAAAGTGCGGAAGGCACCGGTCGCAAGGTGAAAACCGGTGTTGTGGATCGAGTCCACCTTCCTAAATAAACGCTCGGCTGCGGATGCAGAAAACTCGCATCCGTAGTCGAGCTTCAAACGAACAATGGATCAATAAAAAACTAAGGCAGTAGCCCTATAACGCGCCCCAGGCGCTGAACGTCACGGAACGGAGAATATCCATGGTGCGGGTACGAGAAACCCTAAGGATGCAAATATGAGCCTCTCAAGTGAGGCTTTGGTCAAATTCAAGACCAAGGAAAAGGTACAATTCAACCACTTTCAGGAACACACCATTAAGAGACAAATCTGGGTCGGAGTAGAGCCGTGGCGGGCGGCAGAAGTCCACTACCTTAGTCTTGGCCAAAGATAACCGAAACTTGTGCGCTTCGGCATAGCTAGAGACGCGGTTCAATGCATGTTGGATTCGACGCTTCAGAGTTGGCATCTGGGCCGCGCCAAAAGAGATCGAAATGTTGTTCACGTAGAACGTAGCGAGAACATCTTCCGGCAACACCGAGATGATGCCGTTGAAACTCAGGGCAAAGAGTGTGACACTGAGAACACTTCCCTGCGGGACAACCTCTTCCTGCTCCTTTGGGCCGAAGACTGTAGGAGTGGGTCTCAAGGCCCCTCCCTGTTTGCTTATCTTACGCTCCACCTTGACCGCCCCGTGGTCGGACAGCTCTAGAGTGATATCTTCTATGGAGTAGTTCATGAGTTCCATCGCATAAATTACTCCTTTCACAAAGTTCATGGTAGTGTGCGGCGTTACATTTACCGGGGTGCCATAAAGTGTCCGAGCAGCACTTATCTTTGCCGCCTCAGATGGATCTGCCGCATTCGCAAGAAGGCTCCCGTCCCAGAAACGGGTCACTTTTGGCTTTTCAACAATTATACTAGGTAAAGCTCTTCTCTGATAGATCATGTCGCCCTTGGCCAACATGCTGCCCTCAGTGCAGCGGATAACTAGGATGCGTTTAAACCCAGCGGGTTTGAAAACGCCGGTAGCCTTTGAATGAGGGGCCCCAATGTCCTTCTTGCTCCACCTTGCGCCCTTTTCTTCTAAGTCAGGGGCTCTGCACCCGGGGGCGCAGAGGGGCCAGATATGCCGATCTTGGCTTGGTCGCTTACCGAAGCAGCAGAGCCATCCGTCCCCGCAGCCCCCGCAGATGGAGTGGACCCCCTAGTCTTTTTAGTCTTTTTTTCTTTATTTTTAGGAGAGGATGGCGGTTAATAAACCCTCTTCTTCCTCCGCTGGCAAGAGCCCACAGGTCAGATGGACCGGCCTCAGCAAGGTCCTGGCAGTCGTGTTGACACTGGTCGAAGGAGCAGATTCCTCCTCTCCTTGTACTGCCTTGGAAAGCCTAGCCCTTTGAGGAGGACCTTTCATAGGAGCGGACTTAAGTTCGGTGCTTGGCGCTGAGGCCGGATTCGTTCCCATAGAAGGCCCTACCGTCTGCGGTTGGGTTGTTTCAAGGACCATGTCTATCTCGGGTGGTGCCTCCATTTGGCCATCTCCCCCAGGACATCACAGGTCCTATTGACAGCAGTGTCATTAGTCTCGAATTGGGAGGCACAGTCCTCCACCCCCTCTAGGTTTAGTATTCTAGCCAGCAGGTCTTTCGAGGGAAGCGACCGAGGGGGCCTGGCTTCCCTTTCCCCCCATAGAAGGGCTCACCGTCTGCTGTTGGGTTGTTTCAAGGACCATGTCTATCTCGAGTGGTGCCTCCATTTGGCCATCCTGCCGAGGACATCACAGGTCCTATTGGCAGCAGTGTAATTAGTCTCGTCTTGGGAGACACAGTCCTTGACCCCCGCTAGGTTTAGTATTATAGCAAGGAGGTCTTTTGTTGGAAGCGACCGAAAGGGCCCGGCTTCCCTTTCTCCCCCCCCCCCCTAAGGAGGTTTGCCCTACCGAGCCGTTTCAATGGGGAGGGCTCGGCTATGATCTACCTGCTGGCTTTCTTGGCAGTCCCCTTCGAAAGTAAAGGGGAGACTTCCGCTGGAAAGAGGGAGGTGCTCGAAGGCACCTCCAGACAAGGGGGTGAGAGGGAGTCCCCTCTAACCGTAGGCAAAAGAGAGGAGTAAGCCTCCTCTCCGGTTAGAGAAATTTGGAGGGTCTCCTGCGCAAGCATTGGGGGGAGGGAGCCTACATTTTTTCTGTGGAGCTGCCCGGAGCTGGCTCCGTTGATTGTAAGGGGGAAAAGGGAAGGTTATATTTGCATTATTGGGCATGGTGACCCTAAATTTTTCACGGGATGCACACTCCCATCACCCCTCGCAGTAGCCCGCTACGCAAGGGGTGCGTACAGGCCTGGAAGAGCCAGATGACGCCATTCAAGACCACCCTTCCCACCTGGTGGCCTGGCAGTCCATCAGCTTGGCGACTCCATTTTATACGCGGCGTACAATTGAGAGAGTGTAAAGAGAAAAGGAAAAGGGATGTGAGGAAGGTATGGGTGGAGATGAAACAGGTTGTTAAAAACCCACCATCCGAACCTAGATCTCAGGGGTTAGGGAACATTGTCCCCTCCCACTTCAGCCCCGATCCGAGATAGTTGGCTGTTAGGAAGGTCGGCATCTACCCTGTGAAAATACAGGCCGACCAGAGAAGGTTGTGGGAGAGGTTGTAGGAGAAATAAGGAAGTAGGGGAGAAATACAGGCTGTCTGAAAGAAAAAGAGGCTAAGTTGGGGCCTGACTGGGTGCTGAATCCCGTCAGCACGGTGGGCAGGAAGGCAAATCGCCGCGCCCATTACGAGGTCTTGGATAAGGATGTAGGTGGGACTGAACCTGGTGATGAAAGAGTGGCTGCTTCGTATATGTTATTCATTGCTCCTTTGTATACTAGTTCTATTCTTATGTTATCATTTCTTTTAAGTGTGAAAGCCTTTTTACACGTAAAATCTCTTTGGCACTCACCTATTGTAAGGAAGTTTCACCTCCGCTTTTCTTTAATGAAGAATAAAGGAAGAACTGAAGTTATTGATTGAGTGTATATAAAACTAGAGTAGCAATTATGTTGACACATTAATATAGTTTATATCATTCAGCCAAAACATTTTGATCTGGAGATTCAGAGAATTATCTAATTTGACGAAGTATAACTGATCATCCTCCTTTTTTTTTAAGAGCCCATCTGGCGACTGCCCACTTGGGCATAAGTCGCCGGAATCATGACAGCCTATAACTAGGCTACTTTAAAATAAGAACACGAAAACACAACAATGATAACAACGGAAGATCGTAACAATTAGGAAGCAATCTCCGGCGTTGGGGGGGGGGGGGAGATCCCCCAACGCCGTATATTACTGTGTTCGCAATAAAGCAATTTATTTAATTATAATTTTACCCTATCTATAGGCAATGTCGGGAAATGGTCACCCCCCCCCCCCGTTCACTCGTGATGCAGTCCCAAGGCGGTTACCGCAACGACATCCGTCGAAGGCATCGGCGGGTCAGTGCTTAACCACAACGTGGCACAACCCAGTGCCATGAAAGACCCTAAAGGTCAAAAAGGTAAGATCTCCCCCAGGAGAGTGAGATCCAGTTTCACGTCGAACAAGAAATTGGAGATGGGTTTCTCCCAATCTCGATGGCTAACGAGGAGCTGATGTTTGACTTCGTGGGAAAGACCGTTTGGAAAAAGAACTCTCCTGGGGCCGTCCTCAAGCCCCTCTCCCCCTTACCACTCCCCCAGTGGGGGTGCGAGGTATAAATGAGGAACTCTGAGGAAAATCGGGGTAGTATACGTCAGGCCAGGTGACGAAGTCCTCGGATCCACAACCGAGCTACCGAGAGTGGAGAGGTAGTTTACTTGGGTCGCCAGACCAAGAAGTACCCTGCAAGAGAGGCAGGGCTACCTACCTTAAGGGGCTAAGAAAAAGCTCATCCTTGAGCTAAGTCCCTGGTTATCAAACCAAACGATAAGTGAACTTTGGTAAGTTCAACTTACTCTCGCCAGAGAGACTCCTCATATCCTGGTGCACCTTAAACACCAGAGGTATTCCTCGTCCTTGAGGAATTTAGAAGAAGAAGGAAAAGGCTCCCCCTCGAGCCCGTTATTCGGTGGCCACACCAAACTTTAAGTAACTTATTCTCGCCAGAGAAACCCCCCTCCGTTATCCTCGCCCTTGAAGAAGACCCTCCCCGAGTTCAGTCCTCGTCCATAAGGAAATAAGTAACGAAGGAGAAAAGCTCCTCCTCGAGCTCGTTACTCGGTGATCACACCGCACTCCAAGTTAACTTGATTTAAGAACCAAGTTCGACTCACTCTAGCCAGAGAGACCACGACCGCCTAGGTGTTGCATAAAGCACCGTCTTGGTTCTCGTTCTTAAAGAACCCTTCCCCCCCCCTCGGAAGAACGTGTGGACCCCCCAGCTGCTACCCTCGCCAAAACGACCGTGGAAATTCGCCCATCTACAACTGGACCCCCGGCACGCGTCGTGAGTCAATAACATTTCTGAGGCCCTTTAAACTCCACATGAGTCCGTAAGCCTATTTCTTATATTATTGTTTTGTGTATAGAAAACGTTAACCAAATTTTGAAGGGTAAACTAATTTAATTAATTCTTGTTTAGTCTAATATTCAGAGTATTGCTGTAATTAATGTATAAAGGTTGTGTATTCAATGGTTAAAGATAAAATATAAGTTTATTTTGGGATTAATGTTCGTTTCTCTTATATATATCCTTACGTGTTGCAGAACGGCTCTGTTCTTTAAGATATTCTTATAATATCAATATATTAGACACTCTTAGCACTCTTAGAGATAGAACAAATAGGAGGGGAATTATACGACACTAAATAAAAGTGGTGTCAGGTAAGTAGGGTTCTTATCAGAAAGAATTCTACGGCAGGCAACAACAAGTATATTTAAATTAGATACAATCATAATTTGATATCTAAAACTTCGGTTTTTAACGCTTCAATTTTAAATCTGAAATTTAAATTTACGCCACTTCTTTATTTAACAATGGAACATCATTTAACACTTAATTCTTCCTTATCTCTTTCAAGTTAAAATATGGATCGAAGCTTCACTTACGTTAATGTTATTCTAATTTGCCGCATTTATTATATTCTCTCTTCATATTTAGGTCGTTGTTGTTGAGGTTGTTTTTTGTAGTATTATCGAGTTCACCGTGACTTTTTAAGACTATAATTACTAACGAGGGCGAAAAAAATACTTTTTTTTCTCTGAACTGAATTTTGAAATACAAAGGAAACTACATAAATGTTATTAATCAGCCCATCTATTTTTTGTCACATGCAAATCGAAACTTTGGAAGAAAATAAATCTATTTTCCAATGCAAATTAATTGACATCCTCATTTCCAACCAACGATCATTTTCGCGAACAAAGTGCGAATTCAGATAATAAAACTGAGAATAAATAGATTGGCAAAAATAGCGACTAATCAAAGCGTTACAGACACGCGTAGTGCAATTACGAAGAACACCCTTCCCATCTTAAAAGTTAGGCGTGCTGGAACGCAAATTACGAAGGGGGGTCAATAAGTTTTGCGAATCGGTAGGGCAAAACAGAGGAAGGGGGATGGCTGTTTATGGGGGTGTTAGGACAAGTTATGAAAAGTCAGGACTTGCAGCCGCACGCTCCTGCCTCGTCTATTTGAGAAGCAGTAGCTGATTGCAGATCGTCAGTCACAAATTTTTCAACAATGGAGAAGGTTGAGCACTGCGCAGTGATCAAATTTTTGACCAAGGAAGGTAAGAATGCAAAAGAGATCCATGAAGGCATGGTTGCAGTGTACACCGACACCGCCCCTTCCTATGCAACCATTGCTCACTGGAATAGAAAGTTCCACCATGGTTGTGAGTCCAGGACGCCCGTCAGACGTGACCAACGAGGACAATGTGGCCCGTGTGGAGAGGATGATCCTCGAAAATCGACGGGTGAAGGTCGAAGAAATCGAGCGAGAACTTAGAATATCACATGGAAGTGTTGTCAACATCATCCACGACAATTTGGCCATGACCATGTTCTCTGCCCGTTGGGTCCCTAGAAACCTCACGCCCCATGATCGACTTCAACGTCGTAAAAGTCCACGATGCTAGAGTTACACAAGCTGCCCTGCGCGAGTGCGGATTCCAGGAGCTCAACCATACCCCCTACAGTTCAGATCTGGCCCCTAGCGACTCTTTTTTATTCCGACAGCTCAAGGCTGCACTGCGTGGACGCCGGTGCGGGGACGATGAAGATGTCCAGCTCGCCGTCCAGGTGTGGATTGAACAGCAGTCGGGAGATTTCTGGTTGTCGGGAATTCAAAGCCTCAGAGACAAGTGGCGCAAGTGCATTGAAGTCGAGGGTAGTTATATTGAAAAATAATAAAATACTTTTCCTCATATCTCGTTTCCTTATATCCGAATTGCAAAACTTATTGACCACCCCTCGTATGTACTTCGTGTTACGTGTTGGCTTGAAAACCTTGTGCTTGCTTTGTATCGAAAGGGTTGTTCAATTTCGGTGGGTGGTTATTTTTTCGAAACATATTGGCGAAACGTTTACTGCTCTCCCGTGTATCCGCACTGCAGTTTTTTCCGGTGTGTTTTGGGTATCGAGGTGTGCGGAAGAGGTTTTCCAGTTTTTTTAACATACCTGCGAAACGGTTACTTTAGGATAATAGTTTAGGGCGTGACATGTTTTTTTTGTACCGAAGGGTTCGTTCTAATACACCGAGGGGAAGGGGTGGCGATACATGGACGTGGTAACAATTAGTGGCGCGGTTACGGATTTTTTGGGGGGGAAATGGGGATTGAGTTATCTGCGGAAGGAGTCTTCTTGTTATTTTGCGAAACATGTAGCCGCGAAACGTTTTGTCTTGAGACATGTAAGCGCGTAACCTATGTTTTTTATCCTTTTTTCGAGAAAGGGATATTTTTATTACGCCGGGGCTCGCTTTTCCGCGCAACATGTATTCGCAATACATGTAACTGTCGGGACCATGTGGGCACTTAAGGGGTATTTATTTTTTGTGTGTGTCAAAAGGTGTTTTTTTAACGCCCTGGGTTTCTTTTGGATGGAGACGTTGTAACTTGGAAAAATGTACGGTTGGAACATGTAGGCGCGTAATCTAAATGTTTGGGTTTTTTTATAGACAGGGGTTTTCTATTACGCAGCAGGGGTGAGTTTTCATAGACATGTCGTCGCGAAACATGTAGCAGCGTAACATTTAGGATCCCCTATTTGGGTGGGGGGCAGGTTAAGGAGGTTTTCAGAAGGGTTTTTCCTTTAAGAAAAGTTTATCCGCAAAACAGGTTTCTGGGAACACGTAGGCGTGTAACCTATATGCTTTGTTTGTATCGAGAAGTAGGCTCTATTACACCGGAGGGTGGGGGGTGGGGGAGGTGAGTTTCAGAAAAAAAAGAGGGGCAAAACCTGTATGTTCTTCGGGAACATGGCGTTATAGGTTAGGTTGCGCCTCGGGAAACGTGTAGTCGCGAAACGTGGGCAACATAATGCGCGCCTATCCAAAACATGTATAGTAGGTTAGGGAAGGCAAAAACATATGGAAGGCGTTTGTTTTTTTGCGTTTCGGCCAAAATTTCGACCCATGTATTTGTGAAACATGTCCGGCGATTGTTGTTTGGATGAACTATTTAGGGTTTGTCGTCCCCGGGGAAAATGACCCCAAACTTGGCCAAACTAAACCGAACATGTATCGGTGGCTGTTTCCGTCCCCTCCCCCTCTTTCTGGAAAGGGGTTTATTGTTGCTATTGCTGCCGAGAACTAAAAAAAAAAGGACCTTTACCATCAACGTAACCTTTGTTCGCCCTTACCCCCTCCCCCCCCCCGGTTATTGATCGGTATTGCGACGAGTAACCGGATTAGCCAAAGACAACCACAAACAACTCCCATAAATTTCTCCCGTTATTCCTCGCTGCTGAGAAATGGAAAACAAAGGAACTTAACCGTAACTTTAAACCGTAACTTAAGCACGATACGCAAACGAAACTCTTATTACTGACAGGATATGTACTCAAACAATAAATTAAATTATCAGAACCATACACAAACATCAAAATAGTACACAAACATCAATATATTTTTTTGTTGAAGAAATACAATTAATTAGTAACGCAAAAGTTTACAACACATCGATTTTTATCACTCACTTAGTAGTAAATGTTCGAGGAGAAACTTCTTACAATTTCTAGAACGTTCTACATTAATCTATGCACATAACTTAGGGATTGGTATCTGTTTCCCCATCGTGCGAATGTTAACAGGACGCTGTCTGATAAAGAATGACGCGATAACTTATACCAATCCCTAAGTTAATCTTTTTTATGCTAGGCTATTAGAGTCTAGACTATACTAAGCTAATATATAATTTAGGCTATACTATGCTATGCTAAGATAGCATATAGTATGTTGGGCTAGAGAATACTAAGCTATGCTTGACTAGGATATAATAGGATAGTATAGGCTATACTTGCCTAGGATAGTTAATGCTAGGCTAAGCTCGTCTAGGCTGGACAGGGCTAGGCGAGACAGGGATATCCTATGCTAGGGTAGGCTAGAGTATAATATGCTAGGGAGTGCTATACTAGATAATGCTATGTTACGCTACGATAGGCTAGCAAACCAAGGCTATAATTGGCTAAGCTATGCAAGGTTATTCTAGTCTAGGGTATGGTATGCTATACTAGTCTAGGATATACTACGCTCGGCTATAATATGAGACGCTTGGCTATATTATGTTAGGTGTGGTTATGCAAGGATAAGCTATACCTAGCTAGCCTATAGTATGCTAAGCTAGACGAGGATATCTTATGCATGCATATATTGTCTAGGCTATAGTAGCCTATTCTAACATGGCTATACTAGGTTAGGCTACTCTAGGCGACGCTAGGCTAGGCTTTGGCATGCAGTGCTAGGCCCTGTCTGGTTAGGCTTTGTTGGCTATATTAAGCTAGGCTACACTATCTAAGGCTCTACTAGGATAGGCTCAGCTAGGCTATACTATAATATGCTATGTTTGACCAGTCTCTACTGAGCTAGGCTAAGCTATTCTAAGAAACGTTAGGCTAAGTTAGGATAAGTAGGGTATATACTATGCTAGGTTATACTTTGCTAGCTAGAATATAGTAAGCTAGGCTAGTTTATGCCCAACACAGATAGGCTATCCTATGTACGGCTAGGCTTGGCTATACTAGAGTAAAACAGGGTAGTTCATACTATGCTATGCTTGGCGGGACCCTAATCGATCATCCACGATGGTTTATCGTGTACTAACTCTTAGTCCTCAAAGGTTTTACCCGCAATCCTTTCTCTAATTACTACGGGATCGATCTTTCTAGTTTTATTTCGTTTCATTTTCCCCTGGCCATTTTTCGATGGGAGAGGAACTCTCGTCCTTGTCCATAACGCTTTTTATGCAGATGGTCTATTATTGCAATAGATCACTCCTCATGGTCGGACGCCAGGTCAAAAGTTGCATCGAAGCTGCCGTTGAGTAGGAGGCCTCTAAGGAATGGTAGCATTTCTATCACAAATCCCCCTGCGTCATTCGCCGGCACCGTCAATAGACAATCATCATAACACCGCCCAAGCAATTATTGATATTCCTGTGCCTTATTTGTAACAGTGAGCTCTCTAGTAGGTCTAACCTGGCATAGCCCAACCCCCAAACTGGATTGTGGGGAAATAACATCTGGAAGAATTGCGTGCACATCCAGTATAGAGCATCCCAAGAAGTCTTATATTAAGAATACTTGGCCTATTAACATTCCACTCATTTTCACTTATCCTCTCTTCTCCATTTCCGGCAGAGATACCATCATTGGGTCTGCTATTATGTTAACTACTGATGATAATAATATGCCTCTCCATCTCCTGCACCCACGAAGTATTCTAAATCTTCGTTTGGCCTAGAGTCCTTTTGCTGCTCGCGTAGAACGTCATCTCTGCCTTCGGACTGACGTGGCTTCCTCTCCGCAGGAGCGTTTCTTTATTTCCACCGATTATATGAGCGTCGCCTCCACGGTGGACCATTGGCTTCTCCTGTACACGGATGCTCTGGGTCGTTTCCTTGAAATCCCCCAGTATTTTTACCCCGTGGATTCGTCAAACTCCCGCATCATGTAGTGTGATATAGATATGAAAGGCACTTTTGCTGGGTGCATGCCCCCATGGAGTGCCTACCATTTGGGCAGTAAACCTCATAGACAGTGAATTTCAGGCGCAGCGCTGCGCGTCCCCCTCTATTTCCCGATCTTCTGTTGCTTTTTAACAAGATAATACGCTCTATAAAGGAATCTTTGTTACCCATCTTTACCACCATAAGGAGAAAGTGGTGCCTGGTTTGTGCTTGTCCCATTATCATACCTCTGCCCACACTTCCGTTAAACGCCCGAAACACTTGCCTCAAGTTATAGGCAATGATCCCCCGTTTTGTATGATCCCTTATAGGTACTCATGTCTACTTGATATGGCTGCACAGGACAATGTCCACTCGGTCTCTCACTTCTTTACCGCCACACCGCGCCATTAGAACTGATAAATTTTAAACAAGCTTCAACTTACACTTCCAAATAATATTGTTTACCCCACAACCCACACTTTGCAATAAAGATATAATTGGTAAAAAGGAGAGAAAAAATAGAAACATAAAATTTAATCATGATGATAATTTAATCATCGCCGGAATTAATATGTCCGAATAGGTCTGAATACGGCCCTGGAGGTACACCAGCTTTGACAGGGTCACCTTTTGTCCTCGGGGCAAAACTTTTGTGTGTGGGCATTCTCGCCAGTGGCACCGCAAATATGACACTGGTAGTGTCTAAGGACAGGACATATCACTTTTCCTTCGGCATCCTGAAAAGAATAACATTAGACACTTTATCCAAATGCCAGACCTATGAACCAAGTTAGGGCTCTAAGTTAAAAATAAGATATTTTCCAGTTTCCTTTTCTTCAATGAATGAAAATAAATAGGATTCCTATTATATTAAATTTAGTAATAATCAGTATTTAAGAACAGGTAATGTTAGACTCTAAGAGATAAAAAAAAACAGGAGCCAAACCTTCAAATGATGATAAACATCTCTTCGACGCCCATGACTAACACAAAATGGACACACCACTGGATCCATCTTATAAATAAGATCCGATTCTACATCTGGCAGCTCTGAAGAATCCTCAGACATTGAAGAAATATTCGACAGTCCCTGAGAAGCCTCCTTTGCTGTCCAAGATGCGCGGGGTGATGGCAAACCAATTTCCAATAGACTAAAAGTGCTCATGGGCGGCGTTGAAGGTTCAAATTTGCGAGTATCTCCGAGTGAGACCATTGAAAGAGTGGATGTGGGCATATATTTCCTCCAAATATATTCTTGCAAACACTCGCGGGCTTTCCTGCGGAGGTAAATAAACAATGCTACAAAAATGGTTACGGGGTGAGCCTATTTTTAGCATGGAAACAAAAAAGAGTTTAAATTCTTCATTTTGCACAAACACACATTAACAGAGTTTTTTTTAGCTTCAAAAGACCTATTAATTTGAATCAAATAAATTGCTGCAATGCTTAAGAGATGAATTACCAGGAAAGAGTGCAAACTCGATTTGATGAATGTTCAATATGTGAAAGAATTTGTTCACAGTAGCTGTAGAAGCACTCGTAAGGCCCCCTTCCCTGAGTTGAAGAGTATTAGGCGTCACCAAACAAAATACACCTAGATTAGTGTCCAGGGCCTCCACTAACTGGATGGGGTTCTCAGGGAGTCCCAGCAAATTTTTCGCTAGTTGTGCAAGCGTCAGGTATGTTGTGAATATGTGTTCAACTGTGTCTACTGTCAGCGTAGTAATGTATACTGTGTTTGTGGCAGATGTGGTGTTTGTAGTGGGGCGGGCGGAATGAATCGGTATGATGCCCGAGAGATACCGACGAGTGCTTTAATATAAAGACGCCAAAATAGCCTCGCTCTTTCGATCTTCCCCTTCTTTCTATTTATTAGATTTTCCATTTTTCGTTCTGTTCAACGATTCTTCGTTGGATTCTACCCATGTAGTTTACTTTCTTCTTAATTAGCGTCAGGTATGTTGTGAATATGTGTTCAACTGTGTCTTTCGATCTTCCCCTTCTTTCTATTCATTAGATTTTCCATCTTTCGTTCTGACCAACGATTCTTAGTTGGATTATACCAATTTCGTTTACTTTCTTCTTAATTAGAAAACAAAATAGATAAAACTCACCGAATCAGATTTTCTCTAAACACCGAACGAGTGGGTCGCTGGATGGGGCCTATTACTCTTTGACTGGGGCGCTCTCCAATTCTGGAATAATAATAATAATAATGGGTTACCAATTAGTGCACCTGTCCCAAAAACGGGATCCAAAAATATAGGTAATACGAAAGATTTATTATGAATATCAATCATAATTATTTATAAAAAAATTGTATATGTGGATTTTATGATTATAAAATTATCAATATTTGTTTAGTTCCTTATGGATGAGAGGGGGATGTTTCTGGCCATTTAGATTCGCCCCCGGGTATTCTCGGTTGAGGCAAGATGAAACAAGTTGCTGGAGGGAAAAATAAAAATGGCTGTTATCGAACGAGTCCCTAAAAGAGAACCGCGTCAGTCTAAATGATGATGCAGGTACACAAAGCAGAACTAACATTTATATTCAATATCATTTTAAATAAGTACCTACAAATGGCACAGAGAGCACAAATTCATCTTCTCCATAGCCAATTTTTCACAATTACTAATTTCTACCAAAATAAAATATTCAAGGCATGGTGACCATACCACTATAAAACGATATCAAGAGACCCCGATATTTGTACCAAAGAAGCGAGTGGAATAAAAGTCTTACAATACTTGAGAAGACATCTGTCATTCAAGCTTATCTATCAATTCACAGAAAAACATCTTTCGAAATTACTGATGAATTCAATGAAGTTTCAAGTTCAACAATATTACCCAGAACAGTTAAAAAGGGACCCGAAGATGAAGAACTAAAAGGAGGCAAAGAATGAAGTCATGGATATCTTAAGCCAACAGAAAAAATTGAACACATGATCAATCGCCCAAAGTTATCTGGTCAGATGAAAGTAATTATCAAGTATGTAGGAAAGACCATTAATGTAATTAATATAATTCCATATATCTTGGAAAATATAATTAAAAATCTTTTTTATACAAATTTGCAGTTAAACATCATACCCCAGGGTTAATATAATCCCTAGGTAAACAACTCAAATGATTGAGGCAATCAAAGCCAAAATATGATCAATGCATACAAAGAAATGCATTGTTCATATTTTGGCTTTATGATTGCCTGAATCCTTTGCATGTTTTTGTGGTTTGGATTGGGTGGTCGATAATGTCTCGCTGGTTTGTTCACCTAGGGATTATATTAACCTTGGGGTATGATGTTCAAATTATCTACATAGAAGTAAAAAGATGTCGAAGCAGTGGGGTTGAAGTGGCACGCAATCCTTTAGATATCATTTACCTCATGGTTCTCCAACTCACATCACCTTAGGGAGGATATTTGAGGTTGTTTATTGAAAGATTTCGTAGGCGGAGTAAAGTGTCTAGTAGATTGAAAAAAAACAACCTCTTGTTAATTCAATGGAAATCTTTGGTCATCAGCAAAAATATTATAGGAAATGAATATAAGTTTCGGAGACAAATGTGAAGAGCCGCAGGAGACCATGTTGTAGAAAGTTTGGACTGTCTACTCTCTCGGGTGTAGAACTATTCAAGTAATCTACCACTCTAGTGGTGAAAAAATATTTTCTAACATCCAACCTGCACCTTTGTGTTTTTTACTTTTCAAGTGGAGAACCTTAGTCCTATTACTACCTTTTTTTACTCATTTGACATTAGACATATTAAAGGCAGAAATATTGATAAAGTAGTAGAACTAATATTAAGAGGAAATAGTGGTGAAAATTTTGAAATGGTAGAAAAAAAAGTATAGTTCGAGCTTGAAAGATTTGTTCCCTGGTGAAAGGGTATCTCCAGGAAAAGTTTTGATAAAAATAGCATAAAGAAAAGATTCAGTGTGGTTGGTATATCCCTTGTGAAAGGGTAGCTCTGGTCTATCTTTAAACTCAAATAACTATACAAATTATCCTTCCCAGAACAGATTTTTACAAGCTTAATTATACCTTTGTTCAGTCGATCACCATATTCAAGGTGCTTAAGGGAAGGTATTATTTTTGTTTCCTTCATTTGTAACGACTCTAGGAGATTGATATGAGGCCTATAATGTGATGATTATGCTTATATACAGTACTCAAAAGGTGGCCTGACAGAATTGTTGTAGAGTTTAAGGATAAACTCTTTACTCCTTAGCTAAAATTACTCTTAATGTATTCTAGCACCCTATTTTCTCTATTATTTGCCTCAAAGAACTTTTTGGAAAACAGAAATCAGCCCAAACGGATCTATTTTATAGCTAAATTCTCTATTATCACTTTAAATTTTTTAATATTAAAAGAGCCACTTCATAGCTCCAAGATAAAAAATTATTTCGTTTACTCTGCACTTTAAAGCTACTCTCAACTTCTTTGACTACAGCTGCCAATTTAGTGTCATCAGCACAAATTGACACTCTGCTATTTACAGCCTCTCCAAGATCATTTATATCAACTATGAATAATAAAGGGCCTAGAAAATATCTCTGAGATACGCCTCTGATAACGCACATCCACGGTGACCTCACTCCAGTCAATACCGCCCTCTTTTTTCTGTATTTCAGCCATTCAGCCTGACAATCAAAACATTCCCACATATTCCATGCATTTTTAATTTGTGAACTAATCTCACATGTGGAACCTTATCAAAAGCTTCGATAAAATCTAAGTAAATTAAATAATCCATAAAGTCGGGTAAATTTTTTAAACACGATCTAACTCATCTAAACGTATTATTATCCTACCTCTCTCTAGATGGGCAGAAACTCCCTTCTTACTTATCTTCTCAAGAAATTATCAAAGTATACAAGCTAAGCTTACTGGTCTCAAGTTATTTGTCTCCTCTTTACTTCCATGCTTAAACATTGGCACTACATTCTCTAATTTCCAATCTCTAGGTATTTCTTCCTTCAGACCAGCCCACACTCAGCTAGCTATAAACTGTTAATCCCATTCATACAACATATTTCAGTTTGAGAACATCAATAACCCATGGGAAGTACCATATAGTCCTTTTACCCATGAAGGCACATCAAGTACAACTGCTATAAAACAGCATACGATGATAGTCTACTAATGCTTTCTATGTTATATCCAAACCATTATTAAACATCACTAGTAATGTAGTGTTTATGGATATTTATATTAAAGACGATCAAAGTGGCACTATAACTCTCTAAGAACATTATTCCGAGACGCTGCAACTCAATGTAGAAGGAAATATTGATGCAGATCGAACATAAAATTCTTTTAATTTTCAAAATATGAAAACCCTCTTGTTTCTCTCTTATGAATCAAAAAGTTCGCAATTTCGAATTTATCAATACCACTCCCTTTCAACGGTCTTTCAAAAGAAAATAAGTTCAGTGGCCTCAGCCCCATCTATTTCCTCTAGAGGACTCACGGAAGGAGGTTGGTGATATGCTAGAAATGTGGTTACACCGTCTGACCTTTAGGTAAATAAGGAGCAATTAAACGAAATCTAAAAATGCTTAAAAAGTATTAGGACGTATCAAGTACTCTTTCATAAACGCGGTAATTTTTAAACCTGATAACAAAAGTACAATATGAGATTCGGATCTATGAACTATGTCAGGTTTGAAAACACGAAAACTTAAACTCACGGAGAAACTTTGAGAAGCGCGGCTTTTCTTCTTCAGTGGAAGCCCAGATACTTCGAGACCTTAGATACATTTTCAAGTTATTGGAGTCGGAGCACTAGAAAGAACTTGACCAAACTCAAACAAAGAGTGAAGACCAAAAGAAAAGATCAGTTTCTTAAATACTGAAATCCTCCTGAACACCTTTTCCAGTTCGCTCCAGTCTTATCAAGATATCTTAAGGCGCTTCTAAGGGTAGATCTAAGGTGGGAGATTTTAGCGGTCATCCTTCCAGGGCATTACGGACCGCTGCACCTTTCTTAATCCTTTCTGCCCCACGCTTGACAACAAACCTCAAGTTGTGGCTATATTACATACTTACCTTTTCTCTCCTTCCCTAATTTCATCAAGCATTCGCTTTATTCGTTTTCTTTTTAGTATTATGCCCCCTAATAAAAGAGACTCCTTTCTGACTCTTTGCAGGCCCCATTCATCGCAAATTCAGTCTCTTTTATTCATTAAATTTCGCTGTTGTCCTTAACCAGGGATTCAGAACCCCATATCGTTGATTGAGAGCTGATGAGGGACTTGTGTGGGACGGATCATTAGTTCCGTTAATCACATGGGGACATCGATTCCATTGCCCCATACAAGTATCAGTTTATACAGCCTATGGGATTAAGGGATTCGCACTCTCTCCCTATATTTCCCTGCTACAAAGGAAAGCAAGAGGGTTCACTACTTTAGGAGAGTAAATATAAAATGAAGTTATAAATTACCTAAAGTGAATGACGTGAATCAATAAATAAAATCACATTAAATAGCAAGAAAAATCTGCAATCAAGAGATTTAATTTGGTATGAGTACATAAGGACTTTACTCCCTCAGATTTATATATATATATATATATATATATATATATATATATATATATATATATATACCCGGTTAGTGACCCCAAAGGTGAGTTAAATCGAGCTGGCATCCCTTAACGACCAGAGTTGTTAGATTGGTCTATTGGATACAGCCACCTTCTAGGGGTAGAGGAGGAAGGCCCCCGACGATCCAGCATGAACGAGGCGAACCATGGCTATTCTTTTACCGCTGGCCCACGGACTGGTACCTGGTACCTATGGCAACTGTCCTGAACTGGAACCCCAATTCGACTCCTTCCGGTGACTAACCACACTCCATGTGTGCTGTTGTTGTTGTTTTCAAAATTTAAAGCGAAAACCAACGAGGGCATTTCATTACGAGGTTCGTGAAGATAGATGAAGTGAAGGCGTTTGGAAGATATGTATATAACTCCAGATACCTCTACCAGCACTGGGGTCAGGAGGGAACGCATCTGCGAGCGTGGGGGCTGAAAATGCCCAGGTCCTCGTCTGGATATCAGCACTAAAAGGGTTTCAATGCTACGCCCTCCCGCTCCCTTCCTTGGGCAGTAAGAGAAAAGAAAGGGTGGACAGTTTAAAAAGGTTCAAAATATTTAATGTTTGGGAATTTGGAGCAAAGAATAAAGCTTTACCACAAGATTTCAGCTCAATTTAATAGACTCCTAAAATCATCGACCTGGAGGAGTATTAAACGAACATAAAAATATAAAATACTGGAAATGAAGATGTTAGGAGCTAATGAGCAATAATTGTATAGGGAAATTTACCTCGCTATTTACTTCAATATAACATTATCAATAATTGTAGATACTGTATTATTAATACAATTATGTATCAGTTGTAGATAGTGTAACGTCTATGTTATTATTTATGCACTGTAGTAGCATGATTAAGCATTCTGACGAGCCTTAATTTGGCCTAACTTTTTGCCGTTTTTCGAGACCCAATCCTTTGGATGCAGTTTGTACGGGGGTTGGGTACTGGGTCTGGTGGATTAACCCGACGACCTTTGATAGCCCATAGTGGATCTTATCATCGCTTGAATACTTTATGTTCTTTTTGGCTTTGAAACATTTTCTGTATTAAATTTGGGAACGCTGAAAAGGTTTGATGGAGGTTAAATAATCTCCGATGTTTGTTTGGTTTCAGATTCTAAAAAAGTTATTGACACCTTTTAATGAACTCCTGTGGAGTGGTGGATCAATGTCCAGAGGCGGATTCTGGATCCACTTGTTTAGCTTGTCGAGATGGAGCATTGTCTGAAATAGACCGAGGTATCTGGTATCTAAATGCTTTTGTAGTATTGAAGGTCATTCCTGGTCGTCTGGAATTTTTAAGTAATCAAAGAAAGATTAAACCTTTCTAAAAACAATTATTATCTTCAAAGCGCAAAGGATCGTGATATTCAACCTTGATTTTTATATCACTTTATCATATTACCATTCCTCGTCATTTCCAAACAATAATAAAAAATATAAATGTGAAATATTTATCGTTAAGAAGTTAAATATTAATCTTTAATAGAATCTATCCCGCCCCGACTAAAGCTTTAGGTAAATTGACCTGAAATCTGCCAAATGGTGAGATTGGCATCGAAGGTAGATTTTCAGACTTAATCAATTTAAAGCAAAGGAAAATAATGAGCTCCAGCCCAGGACTTAAATAGTGGGCGTCAATGAGGCAAAAATCAACTCTCTTAATCTCGAAACAGTTGCCTGCTTTAAGCGAGAGGAGAGATTCCGAGTTTGTCCTTCTCCTACAATTGCTTACTCTTTATTCACCTGATAACAAAAATTCACCGTCAAGCAGACTTTCCCTCCCCTATCCATCTATAAACTGCACCTGCAGGATTGTGCCCCTCAACTTTTAATCGGCCACTTGATTCACACGTAGAAGCAGAATGCCGGCGATAAACTCTCGGTTTCAAAACAAGCAAATATAATGAACGATATTTCTTTAACTACTATTATTTTTAAAGGAACTCAAGAAGGTAACTAATAACACTCTAATGGTAACCCATGTCTCTTTTCGCCCTCCATCCACCACTCCTCTTTACTCCGTCTCTTTCAGTCAGACAACCATGCACATCAGCTATTGCTGGTCCTTTTGGTTTCAAGGCACACCTTGGTCCGCGGTAATGTAAGCAAACACACTCTTGTGATCTCCCTTGTGTAGTGGCGCTTATTTGGATTCGTGTTAGATAACAGCAAGGAGAGCTGCCATTATTGTGGAATGTGGCCAATTTCAGGAGAACTGTATGACCCTGCTGGTCTTAGGCCGCCCAATTAGAGTCCACTTTGAAATCAGTACGGCTAATGTGTGTACCTACATACTCGTCTATCTTCAAATACTATAAGTCAATCTGAGGGGAAACTTTCCGTGGAGATTTGTACTCCTAACTGGACACAGGATACTCAGGCAGAACTTAAGAAAAGATAAAAAATGCTAATCAATAGCCTATACGATGCAACCACTGTTCCCCGGTTCAATCTCACCTAGCACCCTCATTCATAAATCTATCCAAGGAGGACAGACTCTTCTATCGCCTGACTACTGAGTTTATTCTATTTCCCTACTACCCGATTCGTTAACCAATTTCTACCAGTGTCATTCCTAAACCTGAACTTGTTCATTTTAAACCCATTGCTACCTGTCCTATCATGTTCACAAAGAATAAGAACCTCGCTTCTCTCTCCCCTTTTATAGGCCTTATCACTTGAAGACTTCAATCATGTCCCCCTCTAACTCTCCTACTTTCTAAAGTATGAAGATTTATTCTCGTAAGGCTTTCACCACAAGGTCAGCTCCTCAACCCATGATTCGTTTTAGTCCTTCTTCTTTGCAAAGATACCAGCAAACCAATATATATCTTATAATCAGATCAGATCAGATGATTGCGTCCAGGATAGCTTGTGTATCAGCACTGGACTATCCGTATTTCTTTAAATTTTCAATCCTCTTCCTGTATTTCACTACGATTTTCTTCTATAATTCTTTTCCTTTCATTCATAGACAATATATGCATTCCATACATTTATTTTTATCTTTCTTCTCCCCCTTACACATCAATATTTCACTTATGCTTCACTTCCACTCCAAATCTTCTTCTTATATCTACTAAGGTTACATTCCCTCATAAAATGTTCCAGATTTACTTCTAATCCTGCATCACACATCTTACAATTTAATTCCCCATCTGTAAATCTTTTCTCCAGTTTAGTTGAAGTGGATTTATTCTAGCTCTGATTAACAACTGATTTATTAGAATTTTCATACGAGTCTTCTTCTTGAATGGTCGACTTGTATTGTTTATATTGTGTAAATGTTGTTCTCTCTTCCAGTTCCTTCCTCACGTTTGTGTCGTCATAATTATAAATTCTCTTTTCACTTTCTTCCTTGCTTATATGTTCCAGTTGATCTACATTCCTTAGACTGATCTTGCTCATATAAGTTTTCAGTTGTTGTATCCATCTCATACACTTAGGGTTATTCCACAGATCGTCCAGAACTTTCTACAATAAATCATTCCCTTTGTTCTTTTTATACCATCCATAACTAATTGTTTGTCTCGTGTTTCTTGCTTCTACTGAGGGCGCCCCAACCTCCCCTCTGAGTGGAACATTCGGAGCATATCCGCAAGCACCTCAAATCTTTCTCCAAAGGGAATTTTCAATCTTTTGTAATTCCTTTATTTCTTTGCTATTCCAGTTTCTGATCCTGCCCTCACCAATGGTCGCACTACCGATTTCCAGAATGTTTTTCCTCTCATGAGTCTCTTGCAGGATATGGCTACCACTCAATTAGTTACAATGGCCATTTTCCTACAATATCTTATCCTTTGTACTACTTTTATGTTTTTTATACTTTCAGGTTTGTTATTTTCATTAAAGATCAAACATTAACTTTTATCTTGGCTTATTTCAAGACCACATTTTTCCAGCTAAATCTTCGAGTACATCCAACAGCTGCTCCATGGCTTTTATAGAATTGGTCAACAGCAATCCATCATCAGCAAAGAAAAGTCCGGCAAATACAGAATTTCATTCTTCAAACCAATTCCTGTTTCACATATTTATTTTATAATTTGGTTTACCACCACCACAAATAACTGTGGGCAACGAGTACACCCTTGCCTTATACCACTGGTAACTCTGATTTCACACGGAATTTCATATACAAATTTGGCATGTGAATACTAGTATTGAAGGTAGGAACCAAAGTCTACACACACACACACATAAAAACACACACGTACACACATACACGAGCATATAAACCCTTGACCTTTTCTAATGGACGAGGTCTCCCTCCCCTGATTGGTTTGATGTCAAAATGTTCCCGCCCCGTCCCCCATAGTCACACACAGACACACACAAACATACATATGACCTTTCTAAACTAATTCCCTCGATTACAATTATTCGTATATCGAAAGATTAAATTTATTAAAAGTACCGACTCTCGAAACCAGGCAATTGCGAGGAGATCATATCGAAGTATTGAAAATTTTAAATAAATTTGAAAACGTGAATTATCGAAATTATTTTAAGTACAACCCTGGTATTTATTACATGTAACAACGGTTTTAAACTAAAAGAACGGAGGTTTCCAACGAACATAGCTAGAAAAAAATCACCTTAAATTCATTGATAAATTGATGAATAGTTTCAAAAATAAAATTAACAGTTATCATCATCGTCATCATCATCATCATCATCGTCGCTAACTCAATAATATAAGAAGGGGATTTTTTGGAGTATGTGAATACTAAATTCATCTTAGTTTGGTTATGACTTATGTTTTTTTCATCAAAGTTCAGATATAAATACAAGTATCGAAATTTTGTGTATTTTTTGAAACCCAAAGAATTACAAGTGTGGAGTTCAGAAAATTTATTTCTATATATCTTCTTCTATAAGTATATTTTAGCAACGAAATATTTTGAAAGGCGGGAAAATTAGTTTAGAGCTCCTTTTGAAAATTATTATTGTGGAGGTTTAGTGAGTGGGTAATCCCAGTCACACTTCCTGAACATATATTTTATTACTGCACCAGGGTGAAACGGAGGAGAAGTGTATCTAATACACCTACCCTAGCCACTTCCGGAGAAAAAGAATAACCCCGGTGCTTCCCTTTTGATCAAAATTAAGATAATGATTTCCTGAATGTGTCTCCACTCAGTAAAAGCCGGTTTAAGCCGTGTGGATTGCTTATTAATTGCCAAAGGATCATCCAAAATAGTTAAACACACAGATACAAAAATAATCTTTAATGTACATGAATTAGAAATATGAAACAGCGTATATAGGTATAAATAGGATTAATCTTTGCACTGAAGAAGTAAGTCTACATAATATTGCGGGATTATACTTAAAAATTACTCACTACGATGGTTGCGTCTCAATGGCACCCGACAGAATGAATGGAATAGTATTATTGAATTAAGCACTGAATTAATCACTTTTAATATTCGAAGTTATGGGCTCGGGATGGGAATTCTAGTTAACGAATAAACTAGTGAAGTTAGAGGAGGGGATAATTCACTTTAACGATACCTTTGAGTTCGTAAGTATTTTTGAGAATGACGGTGAAAAGCTTCTTCTGGTGACGATGATCGCAGTTAGTCCGGCAGCTTGTGTCGGGGTATTTCTGCGTACACTAATGTACGTGGTATTTAGACTTCTACAATTATAATTGGCGAAGTCCAGAAAATTTATAAAAAATTAACCATGGCTGCTTTATTTTTAGATTTTAAATTTTAATCTTAGTAGCGAAGCGCAAGCTCCCCCCGTACGATGGATTGGCGAGGCCATTGCCTGATTTTACCAATAATGAAATTGTTTAAATAGGAAACACTGAGTGGATTGAATTTCGCTTGAGTGAGCATCGTGGCCAATATGTCCAAAGGAGGTTTTACATATATTTTTTAATTATTGTGGTTTACTTAAAATACCCATTTCTTTTTAAAGTAATCTATTAACTAAAGGAAAAAAGGTGGGGAATTTTACTATCAGAAAAACGAGGTCGTTCAGAAACAAGGTCTGCAAATCAGAGTATAGCGTAGCAAAGATTTGCATAATATAGCACAGTATAACATAGCATAGTATATTATAGCATAGTATAACAGAGCATAGGACAGAAGAGTATAGCATAACGTAGTCTAGCCTAGCCTAGCCAAGCCTAAAATAGCCTAGAATAGCCACATACTTTAGCATAGCATAGTAGAGGAAAACCTAGCATAGTATAGCATAGCATAGCATAACATATCCTGTTTTAGCCTAGTATAGCCAAGCCTAGCCAAACATAGGATGGCCTAGCCTAAAAAGAATAGCCTATTTGTGTCGAGCATAAATTAGCCTAGGTTAGTATAATCTACCTAGCAAAGTATAACCTAGCATAGTATATATACTCTACTTATCCTACTTTAGCCTATTGTATCCTATTATAGCTTAGCCTAGCTTAGTAGACCCTAGTCAAACCTAGCATAATATAATATTGCCTAGGTTAGCCTAGCCTAGTATAGACTCGCCCAGTGTAGCCTAGTATACTTTAGTTTAGCCTAGTCTAACCAGTAATGGCTTATCATTGCACGCAAGAGGCTGGCCTAGCGTGGCCTAGGGTAGCCTAACCTAGCATAGCCAAACTAGAATGGGCTAGGATAGCCTAGCCAATATAGCCGTTATTTCATCTACCATAATCTATGTCGTTAAAAATTTAATGAGAACATGTAACAAAGGAAACTCTCTCTATGGTGATCCATTCCTTACGTTTCCCCACTTCAATTATTAATTATCTACCGAAGAGATTTACAAGAAATATTAAATTAATCGCACGTTTTGTGACATTCTTGATAACTGAGGTCAACGTACTTGCCTTTCATCAGGTTTGTACCGTTAATAGCCTCATTTTCACTAGTTATCATTAACCATGTCTCATTATAACTACTTTGTTTCCGTTCTTAGAATTGGAGATGAGGAACAGGCTTAATTAACATGAGGCTAAGACAATTATCCCCATGAGGCCAAACTTTGTTATTGAGCCAATCGTAAATTGAGAGAAGATCATTTTCCCTCCACTTCATCTCAAACTGGGAATGATGAAGCAATATGTCAAGGCATTGGGCATTGACAATGATTGTTTTCAGTACATAGTAGCGGCGTTTTCTGCTTTGTCATACGAACAAATAAAAGCAGGAGTATTTGAGGGTCCCCAAATCAGAAGACTTCTGAGTGATTCTAGATTCGTGAACACCATGAATGAAAAAGAGAAGGCAGCCTGGCTCTCATTTTCTGCCGTTGTTCGTAACTTCTTGGGAAACAAACGAGCGCATAACTACGAGGATCTGGTTACTAATATGCTTTTAGAATATCGTGATCTGGGCTGCAACATGAGTCTGAAGCTGCATTTCCTAAATAGTCACCTCGACCGATTTCCAGAGAATCTGGGAGCCCTGATTTTAAGATATATATATGATAAACTTCGTAAAATTTAGCAAGAATGATTTGGCAATGAAAAATAGCCTCCCGGTATTTAAAAGAGCGGAACGACATAATAGTTAGAATTTATTATAAAATAAACCAGCTAATAGTTTTGAACATCCATTCCCTCTACCTCACTACCTATGTTGTTTCCATTATTCAACCCCACTTATTTCACATAATGATGAGCGCTATGGAGCGCACCACATCGAAACAAAGGCAACACAGAGAGGGAAGGAGGAAATCCTGATCGTCTTAGGTTTCCTTTTATTTGGGAAGAGATAAAGAGAAGCGAGGTTTCCTTCCATGTGTTTTTTAGAGAATTTGAAAGAGCTAAAAATGCCTCTTATATTCCGGTCACTTGGGGATAATGACCCGAGTTGCAAATCATCGATATTTCAGTGAACTTTTATGGCTCGTTTACCGCAGGACTTTTACCACTTTTAATCATTCTTCAACTTTCAGATCGGGATGGATTTACCCATAGATGAATTCCATAGTTGAGTGGATTATTTGGTAGATCATTTTCTTTTTTTTTTAAGTAAGAAGAAATATTCTTTTCTTCTTCCTTTCTCATTTGTTTTCTATGTGGTCTCTGACTGAACACTACCCATTTGTTCTTTCATTTTGTCTGTTTCACTTCTTTTCTCGTCACTTCCTTTGTTTCTCAGTATGATGATAGAAATCAAGTTTAAACAACAATTTTCTAATTAAAATAA
The DNA here is from genome assembly GCA_963969495.1 of Ceratothoa steindachneri. Classification (NCBI taxonomy): domain Eukaryota; kingdom Metazoa; phylum Arthropoda; class Malacostraca; order Isopoda; family Cymothoidae; genus Ceratothoa; species Ceratothoa steindachneri. The sequence continues at coordinate 24,391,335 of OZ018333.1, forward strand.
ATGAAAGGGAATAAAACAGAAATGGAAATAAGCTGTAATTAATATTATTAAATAGATGTTTCTTTCGATAATTGACTTAGACATAAAACATTGGTCTTTGAAGGTATGCGGAATACAATAATAATGTAGAAAAAAGAGAATTGATGGAGAAAGAGGATAAGATCAAATTTAAAAATGGGGAAAAATTGAAGGAACTGTAAAATGGAAAATATAGGGAAATTGGAAAAGGAATTGAGGATGATTTAGTTTAAATAGAAATAATGCGGACACTCACCCGCTGGGATCATTATAATAGAAGACTAATAATATAAATCTGTTCGACTCCAGCATTTTCTTATGGAAAAGCTTAATTAACCCAACAGTGAGATTGGGAAAAATCGACCGACCAACAACAAACCGAAATCTTTATTATAATTATTCGTTGCTGTTGTTGCTGTCGTCTATCGTGTCATCTACAACTCAATTATTACTACTTGCAACTTAGCCATACAATGTTTCGAATTTATAGATATATATAAAGAAAGAGAGAGAGAGATATATTCTAAAGCTCATCTAAGTTAACGTCCGTATACTTTGGTAGTTCTTAATCACTTTTAGATTAAAAGAAAGTAAAAAAAATGAATTATTTAATGAGGAAACTGTTTTTCTGAGACGACTTAAGACGTCTGTCAGGAAGATAAGTCACGAAATGATGAAGTCTAGACGTGTCTCTTTGATCCCTTCGAAGCTCCGTCAGGAGATGCTTATACAATTGTGAAGACCGAATTCAAAGGATGTTTTCTTCTCCGAACAATCTTCAATCCTGTGAAATAGCGCGTGTTTTTGATCAAATTCTATATATTTTAGGGGTATTTAGTGGTGATAATCATATTTCGTAGTAATTCACTGTTGTTTGATGATATTTTTTAACGTTTTACTGGTATTTACTGCTATTTTATTTTAATTAATTTCTCTAGTTGAAAAACATTTTAATGATGCCTCTATAAACAGTATTGACACCTTTACCAATCATGTTCCCTTTATAAGTGAATCACTCTGTCTTACCAGTTCTAAGATACCGAGGCCAATTTCGACCCCGAGCTTCAGAATTTCGAAAAAGGAGAGCACAATTTGTGGAAATTGGACTCATACATGTTAAGAACAACCTACAGGATCATAAAAGAAATACTTGGATAACGATAAAACATAGTGCGATACATAATTATAAGCCACAAAATGAATAGATAATAGAAAAAAAACCTTGAAATAAAATTTTTAACACGAAGGACTACCAAAGAAAAAGAATAAGTTCTTAATAGTAAATATTAATAATTTGGCAGTGGACATTCAGGAAAGTTCTTATTTATTTGGAACTTTACGGTCCGATTTGAGAGGAAATGAATTAATTTCCGTTAAGAAGTGTTCAACTTAGATTTCCTTCGGACCAGTCGTTATTCCCCCACTCCCTCTGCCAAAATGTGAATCATGTGCCCAGAGAGGCGTGAATAGAAACCCTGAAAACAAAACACATGCCATTGAGGTCCAAAATTCGAAGAGTAGAATTTTCTGGATAAAACTGTACAAGTGCTAAGCCAAAGAAATGTAATAAACATTTGACAAGATTGTTTACTTATCAAACACGTCCATGATATAACAATACTATATCTGGTATGTTTGGTGCCATTATAATTAAATTTAATCCAGATGAATGGAGTCTATTCATTTTCAGCTCCAGATGAAGCATTAGAGCTGTCCTTTTCCATAAATATATGTGCGAATATCCTTTTCCTTGGCTTATTTATTGTATCTCAAGGAGTAGTACAACAATGTCAAGCTTGTGCTAGAGATTGCAATTATAAAAGTATGGTTGAAAAGTGATTGGAAACCTCAAAATGGTAGCATTTTGATTGGTCTCCAAGGGAGTTTTTTTCCAAGTTTTCATGTCATCTCTCTCTTTGGGACAGTAGGATTAACACGAAAAACAATGCCTACAAAGTTCTGAGTTCTCTGCTGGAGGGTATAAGGTCAAGCATGATAAATTAATGTTCCCTCAAAGGGTGTTGTTCTATCAATTGTATTCACAATTGTCTCATAAAGCAGTTTGTTATAGACCTTAACCTAGAGTCATCTGCCATAAAGTAACTAAAGCATTTCTTTTCCAAACTCTCTGCAACAGTGACGAAAACTGATGTGTTTTGGGGACCACACATCAGCAAAATCATAGATTTTTTAGAATTCCCTAAAAAACCTACTAAAAAGAAAAAAGAAGCTTGAAAGAATTTTGCTTATGTGGTTCAGGGCGTTTTGCGCAACCAGAAGGCTGACAATTATGTGGAACTGGGTAAGAACTTAGTTAAAGGCTATGGCCAAATAGGCTGCAGGATGTTCCTCAAAGTACAACTGCTTGATGGCCATCTTGACAAACTTATGGAGAATACTCAGCAGGGGAGATGAAGCGCTTCCGTTCAAATATACTAAACTTTGAAGATAGATACCAAGAAGTATATAGTGAAAACAGAATGGGATATTACATTTGGTGGCTCGTACGGTGAAGTGATTTATATTACAATTGGAAATCCTGAAAAACTGTTCACATCTAACTTTTTTACTTGTTTTTACGTTTTTTGTTGAACTTTCACCCAAAATGTATAAATTCTTCCGTACCATAGCTGAAAATTTTTGCAGTATTCGACTCAGCTTCTCCGCGGCCAAATACTCCCTCAATCCCTCCTTTAAGCAGGCCGATTACTCTATTGGGCCAAGTGCAAACCCAACTATGCCATGAAAAGGAATCGAGCTCGACGCTCATACAACCCGACGTCGTCCCCCAAGCCCTTCTCTCGGGTACAAAATCCTAGGGCGGCAGATCCACCCGGAATAGTAGTTTCCCTTTTGTCGCTCGTGTACGTTTGTGTGTACGTGCTTACAGCTCCAACCTGGAATTGACATGTGTAAAACTTTTGCCCATTTAGTTCTTTTGTATTTCTATTTTATTTTTGTTTGTACAGTAGTAAATATTATTTTGTGTCATCCAGTTTGATATCCAGAACCTCCTAGTTAGTTGATTTAATTCGGCCAAGGAAAATAGTAACTCTTACTCGATTTAGTGCAACTCCCGTTTAAAGTGCATCGTTCAGGGCAAGGCTAATCGCAGTGTCCTGTGGGTTTACCACGTTCCCTTCCGAGTTAAAGGAAGCAAGCAGAGGTCAAGAAATCTAACCTTACATAAGACAATGAATATGAAATAAGAACACATGTGATTTATGAGTAATACTAGAATTTTAGCTGCGAAGGTTGGCTAGGTTGTTGTTTGTCGTTTAGCAGAATCAAACTTAACGAATCATTTGATATATACGAAAGGTGGTTATAAGTTAAAAATCATTGCTTAGTTCCTCTCTTCCCAATTTTGTTTTACATGAATGCAAAATTACTTCTTTCTACCCAGGGAATTTTTGTGTTCCAAGGAAATTTTTAATCGATTTAAATTCAGGTTTGTCCTCCTCTGATATGACAACCTGGATAAACTTATATAGAATCTTCGGGAATAAAATGTAATTAGAGTTTTTAGTTCCTATATTATTTAGGCCTAAGTTCTCTCTTAACCCATTTCTGCTTAGCGTTCTATATTTAGTCCATCTCTAAAAATAGTCATAGAAAACGAAATATTACAGAAAACGAGATTAAATTTCGTATGCCTTCTCCCAATTTAACTAGCAACCTTCATTCATTCTTTTTTCTGATTTGAAAAATGCTGCAGGTAGGTATTTAACTCTCAAAATTACGAAAAATCAAGGTTTATATTTTTTTGACAGCGTACTATTAGCAGGTATTTATATCTCGCATTCATAATCTTTATTTTTCTTGGGAATTTTATTGTTTACCGCAAAGCACATATTGTAGTGTGAACAAGTTTTAAGTAGCGCAGATGAAATCTGGTTTTTTTTTGGTAATGATGAAATTTGGTGTCCTAAATTTCAGTCGCCCAGAATTAGCAGGATAAAATAATGTAAGATTTTTTAGTGTCACACTCCGTAAAGATATTCCCCTGATAACTATTATAACTAAATATAGATACTTTTGTATTTCATTTGATATATTATATATATTTATATATTATAAAGACCTCTCGTATGTAATATGAGGGGAGGTGAAATTCAACGGAAGTATAATCTATCGAACTATATTTAGGATAGTTTGGCCCTTGCTATATACTTGGTTTTGGATATATTATAGAGGGTCATTTTTAATTATGTATATATATATAAATATATATATATATATATATATATATATATATATATATATATATATATATATATATATATATATTTTAGAGTGATGACTTTTGACTTTTTTTATCAAAAATTATTTCCTGTAGCACGAATGAATGAACTTTTGCCTATTATTTACAAAAATTACTTTTATTCCATTTAAATATTGAAAAAGGTCACGCACAAACCACTTTAAAATGTAATATAGGCCACTTTAGCATTTTATATATGTTAAAAATATTTATATTACATATATAAGTCATTAAACAGACTTGTTCAATAATTTATGTACCATAGAATTGTATGGAATTTTTCAAAAAATCATCACGTCATCGCTTGGGCGATTTCTGTAGAGTTCCAGAATTTTCTTCAGTCATTTCGCGTGCGGTATATAAGCGAGATGTTTAAAGCGGGTAGTTATTGGTTCAGTTTTAATGGCGTTGATATTATTATTGCCTTATTATAATTGTTGTTTATTCTCCATCGTTTATTGTAAAGAGATCCTGGTATTATTTGATAAGCTACATTTAACTCTCTCACTAATTATATAATATAATAGCAAATAATATTTTATTAGTGTCTGCATTCTCTCTTATTTTTTATAATTGTAATTTTCTTGTTTTTTGATAAAATTTCTAAAAGCTCAATAAAATTTCTTTAATTTGTTACCTATTTAATATTTACGTTTATTTTCTAATTCAGTTGCTGAGTACAAATCATGTCGTACAAGAAGAGCTTTTTTAACACGGAGAAGGACAAGAAAACTTGGACAAATAACTTAGTCCAGTTTCAAGCACCATCAAGAAGAGGCAACGTGGCAGTTTATGAAACACTCTTAAGTGAACGGAGTCGCATGCCCCTGAAAATTCACGTCGTTGGACGCATCAAATTTCTTGAATCCAGCGCCAAAGAACAGAGGGAGAGGATCGGCCTAACTGTTGTGGAGCTAAAAGCCCTATGGAGCAAAACATTGAACTTCCCGCATGTATTTGATCAAGCCATTTGTGCAAAACTAGAAAACCTTCTGAAAGACTATGAGTACTGCAGAAAGTAACAAAACTTTAATTCTTTGAACGAACTGTTTGACGTGACCAAGGTGAAAGGCAACTGGTTGTGCAAAGAAGATGAAAACCTCTATAAACAGCAAATTTTGACCAAAGGCAAGGTTAGTTATTCCACTGGTAAACCAGCAAGTGCCAAGACCATTGACCCAGCCAAGCAAATGAAGGCAATGGAAGAGACTGCGTCTCCACTTTCAGCTCAGCACCACCTGATTGTTCTAAAAGTAGCACGAACTCATCCAATAACAGCGAAGACAGTTCTTGGGATTATGAGAATGCAGCATCAACGAGGAAAAGGGAGCATAACCCAACAGGCTTAGCAAGACTCCTTGCTATAAGCTCAAAGCTGTCGTCCCACAGAACAGCAAAGGTATGTCGCCAGCTTTCTGGTGAGGGCATTGGAATCCCAACCCTATGTCAGTCAGCAATCCATAAGGCTATCTACACGAGAGCTGCTCAAGTGAAGAAGCACTTGGTGAGCACGCCTCCTCTGGAAAAGTAGAGCTTACACTTTGACAGCAAATGCATTAAGGACTTTGAATATCAGGTCGCGGTCCTCAAGAATGAAGCGAAATAAATAAAGTTGGCTGTGCTCAAATTGAAGGGTGGGAAAGCTGTTACAATTGCAAAAGGGCTACAAGGTGTGTTAGAGAAATTCAACCTGTGGGGATTACTTTTTATGTTTGTCGCCGAAACAACAAGCGTGAATACTGGCAAAAAGATAGGCATTGTTGTTCGAATGCGGCAAATGTTCGAAGATAAAGGTCACCCTAAACCCAAGTTCATCAGTTGCCAGCACCATGTCCTGGATCGGATTCTTCGCGTTGTCATGGACGATCAGCTCCATGGGTCGACTAAATCACCAAACATAGAGTACTTCTTTGAACAGGATTTGATGAGCAATTATTAAAAATTGAAAGCAGCCTTCAGTAATGGTAAAACTGAGATTAAGGAAACAGGCGGCTGGAGAGACGACATGAAGTTTTTCTATCACCTCACGCGTGTCTTCCGTCACTTCACTGAGATGAATGAGGACCCCTTTGTAAAGTTCCAAAGATCCCAAACATCAGCAATGCACGTTGGAACTCTCGTGCATTCTAGCCCTTCTTGCGTTCATTCTGATGCCAGACAGCTGAAGCAGGCTGCGTAAGATCTGTTCATTCATTTCTTACTCTTGGGCTGACCATTGGTTCAGCATCCACTTGTTCCGCGCTGAAGATTTTTATAAACGATCTTCAGCTCTGAATAAATACCCAATAGGTCTCAAATCCTTTAAAACTCACTGGAAAACAGATAAATCTTCAATCAATATTGCCCGAAGCAACCAGTGCTGTGAGCGTGCGGTGAAAGTTATGAAAGACTTGCACGAATCCTGCCGCAACAAGGACAACCTATCACTGAGATTCATCCTCTCCAATGACATTATTGTAACTAATTTACTTCCTTTTGTGTTTATAGCCCTATATAATGTTATATATATATATATATATATATATATATATATTTATATATATATATATATATATGTGACTCATAAGCTTCTGTTTAATCTTGTATATGCTGCCATTGACTTCAAAAACTGGACAAAAAAGGTGACAAATAAAATTTTGGAAATCATTTTGTGCGTTAGGATAATTTATCAAATCACTTTGAAAGTAAGATTTATATAATCTTTAATCAAAGCTCATCAAATTATGACACAGGAATATGAGGTTGTAAAAAAGTCATCACCCTAATATATATATATATATATATATATAATAATAATAATAATAATAATAAAAATTTACCCTTCAATACTTTACAGGTTTTCTGAACATCAAGCTAGTAATGTGAACGATTTAGTCAGTTAAGACCTTAAACCTGACAATAAGAAATCTGAATCAATTCCAATTCAAACTTTTACCTCCTGATAAAGGCACGGGAAGTGTAACCGATGAAGATTCATATGAAGATGATGATCAAGGAACAATATATAACATGCAAGGAAGTAGATTTCGCTCAGAAAATGCATTGACCTCTTCCTCTAGTGACAGTGAATATGAATCACCTCAAAGAAAAAAGAAAAAATCCTCTTTAAAATCGAAAGTGGAAAAAAAGAAAGATCAAATCTGATTTCCCAAATTGGTCAGTTGAAGATATTCAAAAGAAAGAACTTTCAAGCAAACACCTTACTCCAGGTCAGTATTTTGAATGATTTTTGTATCAACAAAAATGTTAGTTTGAAGGTTTCAAATGATTAAATGAAGCTCTCCTTAGGAATACTGTTGCTTAGTGGCAATCAGTGTAATCCAAGACCAGGAATGTATTAAGAATGGGAATCAGACACACATCATCCACTGATTTCCAAAGCAAAGAGATGTGATAGGATTAAATCAATCTTTACGCATTTGCATTTTTCTGATAATAACAACCTAACCAGTAGCGATAAATTTGCAAAAATTATGCCTTTAGTAGATTATCTAAATGAAATGTTCATTCAATTTGCTCCATTAGAAGAATTTGATAGCTTAGATGAATCTATGTGTGAGTATTTCGGAAAAGATGACTGTAAACAATTCATTCGCGTCAAGAAAATCCGTTCTGGTTTTAACATTTGCAGTGGCACAACCACACTTGGTTATGTGGTTTGGTTTGAACCTTATCAGGGAATAGGTTTTCTAAACTTTGAATTAGGATTTAGGGTAAAACTTGTTATGAGATATACTGATGTACTTCTGAACTGCAATCCTCTATCATATCTAATGTTATATCATATTTAGTGTACATCTAATGTCAGCGCTGAAATAAAAACCAATCAAATCTAGCGGAACACTTCAAGAGAACAGGAAAGAGAAATGTCCATTACTGAAAAAAGGAGACATGAAGAAAAATAGCAGTGATTGTTGTTATTATAGGACTAATTCTAATAATGAAATATTAATATGAACTTGAAATGATAACAGTGTTGTGAGCATTTTGTCAAATCCAGATGGATTTGAACATGTAGTTCAGGCCTTACGCAACTCCGCATCGGGTAAGAAGCGTGTTGAACTTTAACGACCTTAATTAATAAAGATATATAATGCACGCATGTGGCGGGTTGATAGGATGGACCAAAACATATAAATATATTGAATTGGCATCCAAAGAAAGACTTGGTACTCATCTATAGTAAGGTATATGATCGATATAGCCATGGATAATGCTTAGCAACAACATAAGCTATTATCAGGAAGTGGATCTTGTATTTTTCTCGTGAAAGTGTTTTTAGGTTTTATTTTGGAGAGTTACTGCGACACACCACAACAAGGTCAGAAAAAAAGACCTAAAATGATGGAAGATTACAGGTTTGAAAAGCATACTCACTGGGAAATTCCGCAGAAAACAGAATCTTTTTGCTTATTGTCAGGCAAAAAAAACAACAGGATGTGAAAGTACAATAAAGGTCTTCATGTAAAGTGTTTTAGTCATATCACTTAAAATATAAATACAATCAGAGTTCCTAGAAGTATCAAAATTTTATAGCATTTCTTCCTGGCGTCCTATATGTAGGTCACGTGAAAAAATTCCTAAAAATAATAATTATTTTTAATAAAGGTAATTTTACCCTAATGTTATATTTATCTCACACATCTATCTATTGTATTGAAACTCGGATGAAAAAATATATCTTTAGGCAGTGATAACATAATAAAACTCTACGTTATTCTCCAACTAAGTTTAAGTAAAACACTAAATACATTATTTCACCTTCTTAAACAAGGTGAAGCATCCGTTATGAGTTGTGGGGTGTAAATATCTAGACCCTTTAGGAGGATTAGGGGAAGAAATAGCAGTGGTGTGATTGTGTAAGTTTATATTGATTGGGATCGAACACGGTACAGAACTTGAGATTATAACACTTTATCCAATAGGCTAAAGATATATGCAGGGTGTATCAGGTAGTTGAGGACAAATAAAGAAATTGAATAATTGAAAAAAAACATACAATTTATTTTAAGGAAAATTGATATATATGTTTTAGGTGCGTGTTTTTAAAAAGGTCTCCAACATAAATCCGCTTTAGGTCTCAAACGCCCCTAGGCTGTATGGCCTGTTCAGGCGATTCTTATTCACAGTTGCTTTGACGTGTCTAATGGAAGCTTTCAATGAGTCACACGTATTTAAAGGACGTGTGTTGGCTATGTTAATCAAATTTTAGATGTTACATGATGCTGAAACTTTTGGGTCAGCCATGTGTGGGAGGGTAAAGAGTCATAATCGAACATTTACGTTATTTCCTTCATCACCTTTTTTGCTCGTCAAGGATGATGTGCTGAAAAGGACTGACGAAATTAGTTTTTCTTGATGACGTCTTTCTACTGAGAATGATATTTTCTCATGGCTAACAATGACACATCTGAGTGAGAAGACAGTCGCTCTTTTCTCACCTGATCTAGAAGAACCTGATTTCGTTCAAAAAAAGGGCAATTCCAAATCCCTCAGGCTGACGGTTCTACTAAGCCAGGGATTCCCAAAGTGGGCGAAAACGCCACCTTGTGGGCGTTGGTGAGTTAAACGTGGGCGTTGTGAGTCTTTTCTTAATTTAGGGGGCACCGAACGCACATAAGGGGTCGTGATCTAAAATACATCGTATCAGAAATTTAAATATTACTATGTAAAATACACTATAAGCTACATTTCTATAAATGGTCCACAAAAGAATAGTAAAGAGCAGTACTATAAACAAACATTTAAACTTGTATATTATCCCAATTGCTCACTAATGTTGTTGCGTGAACACAACAATCTCGCTGTATAAACGCGTCAAGTTGTTGACTGCAGTTCAGTCATTTCCAAGGGAGTTGTCCATGGTCAGTTCTTACGCGGCCGTGATAGTGACAAGTGTTTTTTATTACTCTGCTCATATTCATATTCCAAATTAGGGATTAGGATGGGATTCGAATGAAAATTCAGAACATAAAAGTGATAAAACGAACAATTGTGTATATTAGGTCATTGAATGATTGATTTATGCGTGATAATATATGTTTTTAGCCGAAGTTGGTACGTGTGATCTTACTGGTCTGTGATTACAGAGTGTGTGTAAATGCTGGTACAGTTAATTCTTTAAATTGAAATCCCATAAATAAGTTGCAAAGTAAACATTAAATGAAATTTAATTATATTAACTTTGTTGTAGTTTTTCATAAGTTAAAAATATATTTTGTACCTTTTAATGAATTTTGCGCGTTTCTAGAGTAAATTTGAGTTCGAAGGTTATTGCTTGCATTAGATGGAGAGTGGGGTAAAAGGCCCCCGTGAAAGAAGAACCCCCCACCCCATGGGTTTTCATAACTTACTAGAGTATTCTGGCTACTCTGCTCAGATATTATTACCATATAGCTGTAAATGTATTTTGAAAAAAAATTCAGTTAACAGTATAGAAGTGAAGATATACTTTTTTTTAAAAATTTCTCTTTTTTGATGTAAAAAAATGAAGTAAGTTTTAGATTCTAAAACTTACTCGATTTTTTTACATCAAAAAAGAGAAATTTTGAATAAAAGGTTTATCTCCACTTATAAAAAACGAATATTGTTAAGCAAAAAAAATTAAAATCTACTTCTATAAATATTTAATATCAAAAAAAGTAAATTCTACAAAATCGTATTATAAAATATATTTGTATGTATTAAAGCCTATTATGTTTAATCATATTTTATGTTGAATATAGAAAAGACTAAAGAAATATAAAGAAATATTTTTTTATGTTGTACAATGTAGGATTCAGAAACATACAGAAAGCTTCTGGTGATAGCATGGAAGGCATCAGCTGATCATTCAGATTTCAGAGGTACCAACCTGATTAAATGACCGTAGATTGGTAGCATTCCTAAGATAATCGTTAATTTTTATGCTCGCCATTATTAAAATTAGCTAAAAAGAATAATAATTAAAGAAAGACCGTGAATATACAGATTTTTTTTTAGAAATTCAATATGTTGTTATGAATATGTATAAAATATTTTTTTTATTTCAAAATCGACCTGGGAAAAGGGGTTGTCAATATTTCCTTTTTTATAAAATAAAAAGGATATTGGTAAAAGGATATTACCCGTTCAATAAAGACTTATAAAATTTTTTTAAATAACTTTCCACATAACTTATAATGCTTGTGGTAAAAAAACCCTAGTGGGCCTTCTACCCCACCTATGACGTAAAAGACCACAGTAAACAATTTATTAAAAGTTCTTTTTTGGTCATTTAATAAACGTTCAACTACCTTCATAAAAAAGTTCATATAGTTGTAGAGCATATCTTTGTAAATATGTATTATACTAAAAGTCTTAAAATTTACTTTAAATTTTATAGCAACTTTCTCTTAAGGGGGCATTTTACCCCACTCTCCTCTAACCATTCGGTTACAATTATTGTCAAACAGTCGAGTTAGTTGGAAAACAACAACTGCAAAGGTTGATTACAATCATTTAATTAAATTATCCGTATTATAATTCTCTATTTCAAAGTTCAAATTAGGCTTGCTTACTTAAATTGCTAGGGTGATATTATTTGTTTGCCTTTAACTATATTAATTATATTCAGTGAATGTATTTAACAACCCATAATCATGACTGATAGCTCATCAAAACGAAAGTGCAGACAATATAGTGTTTAATATCTGAAGTATGATTAATTAGTTCTCCAAATAATAAGCAAGAACCGATCTGCCTTCTTGTTAGAAAGTGATCTCCAACGAGGCGATGAAACCATCCAGGGTTTCCGAGCACTTTAAAAAGATGCATCCTCACGAAGAGACAGAGAATCTGTCATACTTTCAAACATTACAAGACAAACTTCACAACAGAGACATCATCGTCTTCCTTATGGCAAAACAATCACAAAAATGCGACGATGGACTTATTTGTTTATGCAATATCTCCAAAATAATAATAATAATAAGTCTTTTGTAATGCGCTGTTCAAGACCTGGGGCCTTCCCAGAGCACACGATTGCTAGGTTAGGAAAGCCTCATACAATTGGAGAACAACTGATTTTTCCAGCTATGGAGGAAGTCTTAGGTACAGTAGTTCACCATTATTCACCAAGTACAATTATCAAAGCAATTTCACTTAGTAATAATTCCGTACAAAGAAGAGTTGACGAAATCGCCTGGATATTGAAGAAATATTATGTGATACACTTAAAATCAACAATTTGGCTCACAACTGGTTGAATCTACACTACCAGGCAATGAAGCTCTACTTTTCAGATACGTTCGTTTTATTAAAGATACGAATGTTGTGCAAGAACGGTTGTTTGCAAGAGAACTTAAGACGGACACTCAAGGTGAATCTATTTTTACTGCAGTTGAACAGTTTTTTAAAGAAAAAAATATACCAATGAGCAATATTATTATTGCTTGCGCGACAGACAGCGCTTCTGCATTAACAGATCGGTACAAAGGTTTTCTTGCATTTTTAAAGGAAGCTGTACCCAGTGTTTTTACAATACTTTGCCTAATTCATCGGCAACATCTGGTTGCCAGGAACTTACGTGATCAAGTTCATAAATCCCTTGATGTTGTTATTAAGGCAGTAAATAAAGTAAAGTGTCAACCCCTCAGTTCCCAATTATTTCGACAACTCTGTAACAACAACGATGAAGGATTTGATCGCCCTCTATTACATACTGAAGTGAGGTGGTTATCCAAAGGAAACTTTTTAAAACGATTTTATTCTCTTTACAACAGCATAGTACAATTTCTCCAAGAAAATAAATGTCATCATTTTAGTGATTATCTTTTAGCAAACAAAACAGACATTGCCTATTTAACAGATCTATTCACCATATTCAACGATCTCAATTTGCAATGACAAAGCAGTGATCTAAATATTATCTAAGCAAAATCTAAGATTTTTATATTCTTGGACAAGCTCACCTTCTTCAAGAATAATCTTGGCCGTCGGAATCTGTCTCAGTTTCCAAAACTTAATGAACTAGAAAATGATGAGTCGGATAACTCCAGCCTGGAAGACGACCTCTTGATTTATTGTGATCATTTGGAAACATTGCACAAGGACATGAGCTGGAGATACCAAGATCTTACAAATATGGAAATACCAGACTGGTTTTTGAATCGATTGCCAGATGCTTGTGTAAATGAAACCGATCTTGAAATACAAGAAGAGTTGTTGCTCAAAAAAACGACTTCGAATTAAAGCCTCTCTTCAAAGAATCATACCAACAATTTTGGTTACAAAAAGAAATTCCTGGAAGATATGCCAAGTTGTGGAGAGCAATTAAGCTTTAGTTCATAGCTTTCTCAACTTCATATATGGCTGAACGCGGATTTCGTGTAGTCACTCAGCTTCTCACAAAACAAAGAAATCGCTTGCGAATCATTAAAAGAGGAGATTTAAGATTACTTCTAAGTGGCATTGAGCCGAGGGTGAAGGAAGTAGCCTGTAAGTACCAAGTTCAACAATCTCATTCAAAATATTAGCTTTGCCTTAAAGCACATTGCAAAACATAAATTGTTAAAAACTGTTTTGATACATCCTGTACCACTATTTTTATTGAGAAATATATTTTATTAGGAAATATTTTTTGAAAAGGTAGTTACTTGAATGTTTTCTTTTTACATTAAATACAATATTTACATCAATATTTTTTTATATTTCACCTTCTAAATTCGTGCTGTAGACTTTTATAAGACTAAATCTAAGTTTGTCAAACATTACTCAGGAATTCATCTGTTTTAAAACATTGTGTGTTTTAATTATGAATGAATTTTGGAATTGGGGACGATATGAAAAACTCTAGAGTCCAAGGGCGGCGGTAGTATAAAAAAGGTTGGGAAACCCTGTACTAAGCGATTCGCAATTGCATTCATTTCCTCTGTCAAATCAAAATCTTCCATATTTGTGCTAAAATGGAGAAATAATAAAGTCTATGCTCTGTGGCTTGTTAAAATTGGGTTGTTTAATACCAGGTAGAAAATATGTGTGGGCATTTGCGGGGGGGGGATTTTTGGCTCTCAAACCTTGTAAGTCCATTTAGCTCACGAGCCATATATATTCTACAGAATATATATATATATGTAAATATATATATATATATATATATATATATATATATATATATATATATATATATATATATATATATATATATATATATATATGTTCTTTTCACCATCATTGAATATAAGAGACTAATTGAATGCCGTTCATCACGTAACAGTGTTACTGGCCTGATTCTTAGATGTGATCTTTAGATCTGCAGATAACACTGGTCAACAAATTTTAACTTTTCTTTGTTGACTTAAGTTTGTGACCTGTTCTTGGGAAATTCGGGGTCACTGAGATTAAAAATGGCAATACTTTTCTTCTGTCACGCCAACTTTTTTTATTTATGGACTGGCCCATATTGGTCACACTCGTGGTAACAGGCTATCTTACAACCAATGAACGGAAGTGGAGGAGTTTGGTATTCTTCTTCTTTTACTTTATCTATGTATTTAGACATCTCTTTATTCACATCTAAATATATAAAGTAATTGTGTATAATATAATTTTGTGTTTTTTCTTATTTGTTTTCTGAAATAACATTCAGTAATATGGCCTCATTACGAAGGAAATGTTTGGAATTTTCTGACTCGTTTTGCTAAATATGTGGTTGCTTTACTGCACCAATTCAAAGAATTAACATTAGTATCTTTGTGAAAACAGCCTAATTATCTTACTTTAAGTTTAAATTAGGTGATCAGGATAAACTGTGAGCTCCACACAATGTTTGTAAACCATGTGTCGAAAATCTACGCCAATGGACAAAGAGCACAAGGAAACAACTAGGATTCGGCATTTCTATGGTGTGGCTGAAGCCAAAAAAACATGTAAACGATTCCTACTTTAGTTAGAGATCTAGACCTGTCAAAATAGCTAGCAGAAGTGTTAGCTTCTAGGTTAAAGAGAAGAATTTGTTGCAGGAAAAAACAAATTTAACTTTTATTCGGAACAGGGAGAGAGATCTCTTGGTATTCTTTAAAAGTGAAGAAGATTTTGATTAATGCTGTGAGGTGGCGGGACTGATAAACGCGATGGGTGTTTTAGAGTATAATCCAACTGAATAGAGACTTTTTATAGATAGGTCAAACAAGAGTATAAAATGTGTGTTACTCCATAATGAAAACTTGTTCATGGAAATTCGTATTAGTCACTCTGTGCATTTAAAAGAGAAGCGTGAACACATTAGATCTGTATTAGATATACTCAAATATGATGACCACAAATTGAATATATGTGTGGATCTGAAAATGGTAAATTTTACTTGGCAACAAGGAGGCTATACAAAATATCCGTGTTTCTGTGTTTATGGGATAGCCGAACCAAGGACAATCATTGAAAACAGAAATTCTGGCTAAGTAGAGAAATTTTGACTGTTGGGGAGAAGAATAATACACACCAACCACTTTTTGAGAGAGAAAAATCATCTTCCCACTCCTTCATATTAAATTCGAGCTGATGAAACAATTTGTGAAAGCTCCCTATTTGGAGTGACTGTTTCAAATTCATATGTACAAGATTTCGTGGGATTCATTTGTAGCTGTTGTGAAAGGATTTCTTAAAAACAAAAAGGCAGCAAATTACAAGGATTTGGTAGATACATTCCTTGATAGCTTTCATCGTTTAGGCTGCAACATGAGCATAAGGGTTCATTTCCTCGAGAGCCATCTTGAAGAATTTCCTGCTAATCTTGGCAACGTGAGTGATGAACATGGAGAGCGTTTTCATCAAGAGATCAAGATTATGGAGGAGAGATATCAATGCCGATGGAACACAAACATGATGGCAGTCTATTGTTGGAGTATTCAATGAGACTGTGTAGACATCAAACACTCCAGACACTCTCGCAAGTGAAACTTTCTTCCATGAATGTATAGGTATGTGTACGATTGCTTGTGTTTTGTCCATTATATTAGAAAAATAACCTGTATCTATTTATTAATAGGTGATGTTATCTTACAATACATTTATCCTTTTAAATTCTGTTGACATTTTAAGTTATGGATTGAAGTCTAACCCTTAGGAAACTATTCTTACCGACTAAATACATGCAGTAAAACAGGAATATGGTGTAGAATGAAAACCTGATGTGTTGAAAAAAGGGATGCCATGTTTGAAATCAGCACGTTAAAATTAGATAAACCAACTACACAACATAACTCAGCAAAAGGTGTGTCAAACAGGGTAATTCATGTTATTTATTTTACTATCTTCAATAAAATTTTAAATTTCCTAACTGATATTTTATGAGTTTATTTCTGGAGACTTGGGAAAACTCTGCTAAATTGGTTCAGTAGCTCGTCATGACGAGGAAAGTTTAGAAAATCCTGATGGTTTTCTACGACCGGAAAGGTTTGTTTCCCAGGTATTGAGAATCGATTGAAAGAGTCCCTCTTTGAGTTTCACCGAGAATTCGAAAAAATCGTTGTACACCAAGACGAGGATTACGTGCGAATTAGAAAGTGCAATTCGTTTTTTAATTCAATTTCACTAAATATTACCTGCTGACGACTGAATATGCTCTAATCATACCCAAGAGTTTAATTAAGTGAAATAGAACACAATATCAATCTTTAGTAAAATAGTTATTCTGTTTAAATTATTGACTTTATATTACACAATCCGTTTCACATAAATATTACTTCCCGCCATTATTAAACTCTCTTCCTATTGAATCAAACTCCTCAAACTCGAAACAACTGACCTGAATACTCTCTTCAGGTGACTCCCTTTTCAAAGGATCTTTCGTTTTGAATCTAATAATAGTTAAAAAGGGGGAAATAAACGAGGCAGAACCGCGAAGAGGTGTTTTATGAAGAAGAAATCTTCACTCTATTCCTAAATGAAAAATTACATTGTGTAGACTTATAAGAAATAAGAGGATGTAGTACTGTCTAAAATGAAGGAATGGGGTAATTATGATTCATAAATTATAAAATATATCAAATAAACTAACAATAATAGATTTTCCTTCAAAAATAAAAATACCGGATTTTCTTATACTGACTCAAACCTTCTGATTGTAATAATGCAAAACAGTCCCTGGTTCTGGATGTCCTACTATTCAAATATTGCTAGTATTGTAGGTAGTGTTTTCTGACGAAACAATAATTGCAGCAACTGATGATTGTGTGCAAATCGCAAGAAGGTACCCTGGTGAAGCATCTAAACAGAAATGTCTCTAAAAGACGGTGAAGTTTCCGAAATAGATTATGGTTTGGGCGGAAAAATCTAGAGATGGAACAAGTCGTCTTCAGATTTTCGATTGAAAAATGAGACAAAAAAGTAGATAAAGTTAGTACGAAGCTGTTTACTACCTCACATAACTGATTGGTAAGACGAAAGGCCATTGATACCCCCAAAAGGTCGCGGCCTCATGTCACACTGTAACTGCTCGATATAAATGTTGTATGTACATAAAATGCTATCAACCTGCTACACTATCAAAGAAATCCCCCAGATATTTGCTCCATTTAGATTTTTGGGTCTCCATCAAGATCGAGTTACATCAAATAAAAAAAAAAGAAACACAACCTTGTTTTCATTCATACATTGAGAAAGGTTGTAGCTGATAAATATATAAATGAAAACAATTTTTATGCATAACACTGCCAAAGATCACACATTTTCTTTCATTTATTTTCAAAGACTGACAAAGAGCAAACGGCAAGCCTACACAGCCTCAACCGGCTCTCCATCACCATGCGAATCGGCAAATGGCCACTCAGTCTTTTCACTCAACCTCATTCTTGTTCGTTAATTGCACTACTCAAATTTCACCCATCAAAATTATGATGGGACCAGCCGTTGGACTAGTAAGTATTGAGGTGGTATCCATTCATGAAATTAGTATACATAGTTGTTGCAAGCCCTCTCACTCATTTCACTAAATCTCCCTTATTTGCCTTTAACGACGCTCAACTAACAGTGTTTGTGTCCTATTTCTCCACAACAGGGAAGTATTTCAAATAGAACAGTCACTATTAGCATTAAATTAAAACAAATTCACATGAAACATCTGATGATTATAAATATCACTCTTATTATTAGGATCATTCCGGTTCCCGGCACGAACGAGTCTTTCCCCTTTTCCACTGTCATTGCACATAATTCACCCTCGAAATTTCAGGGGTATCATCCTCTGGGTCTCTTTTATTTATTCTTGTCCGCAGTTTAGTGTTCCTTTTGTTCATCTTACGTCGTTTCTTCCCTCAATGTGTCTTTTGACTTCACACATGTTTTTCTTTTTACTCTATCTCTTCCGCTTCTTTGACTTCACATCCAAGTCTTTTTGTGCATTTGGATTTTATTCTCAATGCAGAATGAGGTCGTCTTTTTTCAATTTATGAAGGTACTGAATATAGGATTTCTTCCTTCATCTTTTCTCGTTTCTTCAGCCAGCTCTCTCATCAATTTACATTCCACAATTTTCATTCTCTTTACTATAGCCATCATTCGTGTTTTCTGTTCCTGGCTAAATATTAATTATAATCTCTGCGCATTGTACCACGAGACAACGAATGAAGCGACTTCCACTACCCTTTCATAACATTGTCCTTTACCCACTTCTTTCGCATCTTCAGGATTTGGAATATTATCATTATCGCAGGCCCCGATCATCAGCTCCAACATATTTTATTCTCTCTCCCTGTAATCCAAAGTCACACACACACTTGCGATTGTGAAGACCAGTAAATGAAATTCATCTAATATTCGCCTCTGATATGAACTCATCCTTCACACATTCAGATAAATCAAACAGAGAAAACACACCTCATCCCGCAGTTAAGGCATAAGTCTCAATTTTTAATTGGGGGAATTTTGTAATAGAGTAAGCAAATAAACAATTCTTTATCCCTGGATAGAACTGGATATAAAGTTAAACTCTTATCCTCAGAGTTCAGATTGAATCAAATAGAGATCAGATCACTTCTCTTTCGCATCGCTGTTACGCACTTCTGAATACGGTCATACCCGCTCATCGAGTATGGAAGAACTTGCATCTGACCCCAAACGTATTTGCAATCAATTAAACCATCAAACCTTGTCACTTGCTTTGGTCAACTATAAATTGACTCAGTTATTCTCATTCACTCCTGTTCAGTAATCAATGAATCCAATGTAAAAGTCAATTGTCAACGATTGTAACAGAAAAGTCATCAAAACGATGATCATTTAATTCCCTTGCCATAGCTAAATCTCGAAGATATCCCCTAGTCACAATATTTCCTTTTGGCACTCCCAGGGTGGAGCTACATTCATAACTTGTATCGTTCTACATTAATTTCGGATGTTCTCAGTTTGTAAGTGCCTTTTTGTACATGTTTCACAGCCGGAAATATAAATATAACCCATCTCACTTCATTAAAAGACCCTATTTCAATTTCAAACTCGTGATTTCATTTTTTTTATTAATTCAAAAGTCAATTTAAATTAAGCCGAACTTAAACCTTTCCAACGGCAAAAAATTACTGATTTCAAAGGGAGGGAAAGATCTTCATATAATTCGATTGTTATACATCGTTCGAGATCATCCGTTTGTCTCCAAAGGAAACTCGCGGGTCAGTCTTAAGCTCCATCCGTTTTACTCAGAATTTACTCATATAATAAAGGTAATCAAAAATAAATTCTACTTAGAAAGACAAAATGAATAAGGCAGTAAAAAATGAAAGTAGAATTAATTGTTAAAAGAATTAGAGTATAAATGAAGATTATTTTGTAGCATGTTTTAATTAGACTCTACTTAGATGAAATTAAGAAACAAGTCTCCCCTATTTGTGAAGAATGGACGGCTCACATATAAAGTGCGATCGTCTAAATATTATTTATACGAGATTTAATGTGTTAATTTAAAACTTCCTTTAACATTATTCGGGCGGCAGAAATTGCACAAAGTGTCAAAAAGAGAAGAAAAATGTATGGATGATTCATTTTGGACAGAAAAAAGGCGCTAAGCTTTCAAAGAGATGCCCTTTTGTAACAAAAACGAAGCTCATGGCGAATTCTTATCTCATTTCTCAACCACCGCTAGTCCATATGGATTTATTGATGATTAGATTCGCAAGTACGCACTCACAACAATGTGTTCACATCCTTGAACAGTAACAATTTGTATGACACTCACAAACATATTTTCTCTTCAGTCTATTATTTTCCATTCTTCTTCTATTATTACATCACATCTATTCATTATGATTCACATCCCTATTTCGCAATGTTAAAAAGATTTTGAATCGCAAAAGTGAAATTGTGAACACAAAAAGAATTGACAATTCAATGGAAAATTGCAATAGACCTTACACATAGAGGAATTGCCATTGAGTCTTTCCGATGGCATATTTATGCATCTGCATTTCCCTCGTTATATCCGATCATCTTCTTAATTGTCTACGAATGGCGTTGAATTTTATCCAAGCGATGAAAAAGTTGACAGGGGAATTGTAGTTGTCAAAATGCACTCATTCAAGAATAATGGAGCGTTGTGAAAGAAAATAGAGACTAGAATTAAACGCTTGTGATGGGCTTTTGTTAAGATTATTCAAATAATTCTAGGATGTATTGGATAAATATTTTATCCTGAGACTTTAATCTGTAAATGGTCTTCAAGGAATGGGGCCGTGGATCAGATGAATGGATTTATGAAAGGTATCTAAATACTGCTAAAGGGCACTCTTCTGTGACTATCTACCACGATTACCATCAACTCAACCCAGTCTCAGGTCTAATTGTCTCTCCTACGTGGTGCAGTATTAATACTTCCCAAATTTAGCAATTTAATGATAGAAATGGCAGAATGGTCTTTTGTACACCAGAAATTACATCTAGATAGGCTAAATTTTTTTTTTCAAAATGTCAATTAAACTTTTAGTCTCAAAGGTTGCTTTTCTTTCTTTACTCATCACATTCAGATATCATTTATGCTCTTCTACACCTGCAGAGGCGATTAGGAGAATTGGATGTGTTAGTCTACATTTGTATCATTCATTTTCTCAAGTTGTCTGATAGGATTTTTCCTAAATAGTACATCCAAAATCTGGATAGTAATCCTTATCCTTTGATTACTCTTATCCTTGTTTTTCCTTAATTGCGATTCTTTCTCCCTCTCTGATATTTACAACAATTATATTTAAATATCGGTTCCAGACTTACATTACAGGATGCTAATTTTACGCATATTTGACTAATCTTCCTTTTCGTTCCTTTTTCTCTGAACATTTTGATTTTGTTGTTGAAGAATAATTGAGTTTGAATAATTGTTGACCTACCACTTGTTTAAAGAGGCACTGAGTCCTCATTCGAATATGCGCAGTAAGTAAAAACAAGGAGAGTTCAGACTTTCTCAAACTCAGCTGAAGGATGATGCAAGAGATCATAAGTGAGCTCAAAGGTTCAGCATTCAATTACGAGGCCGCAGAAGAGAAGAAAACGAATGGTGGCGATCAGACGCCATCAGAACGCAAGAAATCGTTGTAGGAATTCAGCAGTTATCAGCAATGATCGCAGAAAATCGATGCGTGACATTGCAAAGGAAAAAGGTGTGGATGGAAAGCTCATGAGGTTGGTTGCACATAAAGAGATTCGTTACTTTTCATACAAAATAAACCGAGAATTTCTGTCCAAGGAGATGCAGGAAAAGGTGAAGCTCTAAATAGACCAGGTAGCCTGCAGAAAGGCCTTCCGTGGAAAAGCGAGAGTCTGTGACATGCCACACCTGCCGGATAATTTCGTCGACCACACAGCATCTGACATATGGCCTTCCAACTCGCCTGACTGCATCCCTCTCTAGTTAGCTGTGTGGGGCCCATTGGAAAGAGAGATTAATTAAAGAAGCTGCATCTTGAAGGACGAGCTGAGGGCTAGGATTGCCAAGGGTTTCAGTGGCCTAACATGAGATATAATAAAGAAAGCCTTTGACCTGTGCAGAGATTTAATGGATGCTGTAATCAAAGCCACAGGCAAATTGATCGATT
The DNA here is from genome assembly GCA_963969495.1 of Ceratothoa steindachneri. Taxonomy (NCBI): domain Eukaryota; kingdom Metazoa; phylum Arthropoda; class Malacostraca; order Isopoda; family Cymothoidae; genus Ceratothoa; species Ceratothoa steindachneri. The sequence continues at coordinate 24,413,643 of OZ018333.1, forward strand.
GTGATCGCCAGAACACCTCATGAAGACAAACCTACACAAATTTGAAGAATATTTCCAATAAAATAAAGGCATTTTTATTTTTCCTGAGACAAAAATCATGCAAACGAATACCGACCGCGCACTGTATGTCCAGTAGGTCCCTCCCAATAATGCATAAATTAATTTCAATTTCTTATAGGAAAAAATTGGAAGAGACAAAATGAGATTTCTTTTATGGAACCGAAGATGGAATGTCATTTCCGGAGAGTGAAATATTTTTTTTTATCTAAGAGCGCTAAATTTCCAACGTTTGCAACTACCAGTACAAATTGTTGGTATTAATTAGAAGCGTAGATTCAAGTGAGAGAATCAGAAACATATCAGTAAGGGACGCGGTTACCATGGAAATGGCTTAAACATATTAAAACGAAAGAGTAATGTAGAACAGAACGTATCTTAACTTATTCCAAACCAAAATCAATAATCTATTTGGCCTCAGAATTATTGTGAGATTTCTAAAACGATGATAAAATTGAGCTCAGTGATAATGAGTTGAAAGTAAATGCCTCTAAAATACTCAGGGGGAGACTAGTTGGAGGATTGAGCCTGCAGCTCAATCAGTTATTCCAGTCAGTTCTCTATGAGTGATTTGCACCTTGCATGTATTTCTCTTGTTATTCATTGCCTTTTCTTTCCAATATTCATCTCAACCAAGAATAAAATGGATAATTACAAGCGATCTTCGCTTGCTGAAGATGGGTCTATTTTTGCAATAAAAGGCTCACATTAAATCCACGAATGTCTTTAATTGTGTACCAATGTGAAAGGATGAGATGTGAAAAACAACACTGAGGCTCCAAAGATTTTCTTATAACCCAGGTTTTCTGGTCGCTCTCCCATTTTATGGTAACCTAGAGTCAAGACTTCATCGTTCAACCACAACTCCTATCAAAGACACTAATACTCCAAACAACGCGTCCCAAGATTTTGCAACGACCACCCACTCTCCAGGGGAAAAGCACAAATGGATCACAATGGTACACGTTATTGGAGTAAAACTTTTTAAATAGATTTAGGAAAGTATATTGAAATTATGGTAGCGATTATGTGAACAATTTATTAGTTAGGGAAGTATGTGCATACATACGTGATAAATAGAACAAATGTAAGAAATTACCTTTCTATGTAAAAGTATGCAGTATCTGACTTGTTGAAGGCCTGGTAGTGGGATGTTACACGCAATTTTTGGAGGATTTCATTATTTGGGTAAAGATCGAAAGCCATCTTTCATCGTTTGTGTTTCGTCATCTCTGAGTCAGCATTTATTTGTTCAGGGTAATTCTGAAGATCCACAACCCGCGAGCTTTCCCGCTCGTGTTCACATAATATTTCGTCCATTTCCCAATGTGTTTCACCTTACCTGTCTCCTTAACTATCGTTTTATTACTTGCTCCTGAGGGCCAGCGTAGCGACCCAGGGTACGGCTCAAAATCAGCGTCCAGGAACCAAACACAATAAAATAAAATAGTCTAATAAAGTATAACTTTCCAAATACAAAAAAATAGTGGAAATTTGCTCACCCTATTTTTGTGTGTGATTAAATTATTATTGTAATTTTGACTTGGAAATGAAAACATTAATAAAGGATAGCAATTCACTCGATAAATGATTATTACCAATGTATATAAATGCATTTATTAGAATTTTGGTTTATATAAATCTCATATATGAGTTAAAACCTCCATTTACGCCCAAGGTCTAGATAAAAAAGGCGAGATAAGCAAGAAACTTAAAACTGTTGACCACCCCATCCTTCCCAAACTTTAATTTTTGCCCCACATGCTTTCCTCACATTGTATTAAATTACTCTCCGTTTTTCTACCATACTTGAAAGCTTCTTACATTTGACCTTTCATTTCTATGCAACTTTCTTACTTAGCTCAGTGCCATGATTTGAGCATTTTATAAGCGGCGCACATCGCTACAAATAACCTTTTCATGATGATCTGCCAAACTCTTAAGACACCTGATTAAAATTCTTTAAAGTTTTATACCAAACATATCTTAAACATCTCTTTGCTATTCCTATGTTTTTCCTGTTCGTTTCACTCAATAGAGATTAGTGAGGATGAGTGAGCGCTGCAGAACGTTCTTATATTTTATTTCCAATTTTAGTTTTAATTAAATCTAAATATATTTGTAAATGGATAAGAGCAGAGTAGACGCTTTATTTCTCATCGAATTTTAATTATCCCTTAACATTGATCTTTAGACAATGGCTGAACAAGAAAAATTTAAACTTTGTACAGTAATTAGTGCCAATCGCAGCTTAAAACTTAATTTTACCCATCGCAATAATATCCCGCAGTTCACTAACCACTTCTGAAAAATGGTTTTAGTAATTAGTTTCTTGTTAGTTGTGTTTATATGTATTAATTAAAGGAAGAAGGAAAGTTATTTTAAATGATTTAGCTATTATTTTTTAATGTTAAATCATGTATTTAATCCACATTTGGCAACCAATAGAGAGTGAAAAATGGAGATTTAAAACCTTTTATTAATCTTATTACATTTATTATGCCAATCTTGATTACAATGGGGACAGTGTAATCCAATTTTAATCCAATTATCTTCATTTTTTCTTTTGCGTAACTTGTGATTATTGAGTTTTAGAATATGAAAAAATGCCTTAATTAACATTATTCCTCGTATCGGGAAAAGATTGCATGGTACAAACTTTATAATTAAATAAAGTTCTCTTTGTTTTTCTCTCATTAATTTATAGAATAAATATTTCATTTCAATCTAATGCTTAAGAACTCCGTAAAATTGTCCCCATTTGTCCTTTTTGTTCGCAGCCAAAGAGGAACTTTCCGTTTCTCCGCTTTATTGTTCGAGTGGGAGAGGCATTTCTTCCAGAGAGAGCGTTTGCAGGGATGAATTTGAGAGGAAGAGAGAAAACTTGCAATTATCCTAATTGCAGATGTTAACAGAATTTCATCCTTCACCTTTGCATCGAGATTAAGACAATTTAATTTTTTAAATTATGGATGAAAGAAAAACGAATGCGGGGAGGAAGTTTTGAGTCAATCTAGCTAATTTTCATCCTTCCATCACTTAAGATTTCCAAAAGCCTCCATTTTTTACCATTAATGTTTGGTATTTTGTATGTATATGCTTTATTGGCCACCACTGAAGGAGATTTTAAGTGGTAGGACTCATTGTAGGACTATTTCTTGAACTTTCTGAATACACTATTTTGCTATCTTTTATAAAGGAAAATCTCTTTCCCTTACGGATTTTTGCCTTGATTTACTCTTGTCCAATTAATTTTGCACAAGAATCTTGCTGAAAGAGACTAATACTTTTCCAAAATTATCAAACATTTGTCCCTTAACTCTAGAGAATTGTAATCCTTCCAATGAGTAAGTTGACTATATGTATATATATATATGTATGAAAAAAGATAAAAAAGTGCACGCGAGTCAAAGTTATGCAGATACACCCACAAAAGAAAAGTGAAAAACAATTCCAAGCGCTTTCATCTTTATTCTTAAAGAACTTTTCAAGGAATGAATAGGAGGCTGGACATACATTGCTTTAAATAGTGGAAGGGGGCATTAGACTACCCACCTCTGAACCTTAATTAGTGGGTACAAAATGTGAAACAACTCTTTGTGAGATCTTATGTATGTAGAGATAATGGGGTCTAGCATGAAGAAACCAGGGCTAAGGTTGAAATTTGGGAACGGGTTAATGAAGATTCATTCTAATATATTTCTGGAAATATAATTACTGCATTTTATGACTGCTTTGGCACTGTTCCAGTTAATGTTTTGGTTAAGATTCTACATATGTGGAAAAAGCGCAGATTGTTCACTGTGATTACGTACGTTGGTTTGATGATGCTTAATCCGGACATTTAGTTCTGGCCCAGTTTGTCCATAATAACATTTTTGGCAGTTGTTGCAGCCATCTAATAAACAATGCCAGGTCAGGGGGGTAAATGTTTGAAAAGGATACGATAAATTGTATTAAAAATAACATTTATGTTCAGATGCCTAAGTAAACGAAGTAATTTAATGAAAATATGGTTATAGGGTAAAACTAATAAGTTTTCGGGCTGAAACTTAGGGATATTAAAATTAGTTTGATAATAGGAACGCTTATAACAATTGCGAGAAAGTACAAAGCGTAGCACAAATTTATCCCTATTTTATATATTCTATCGACTTCTTTGTTTAGGTTTTCTGGTGAGACAATTCTAAGCGCACGAAAATACAAAGAGGAGAAAACACTTTTTTTAATGTTATTATGATTATTAGTATGTTATTATGTGGGTTTTTTCTCTATTTCATATTTGATACAATGGTTTCTCCGATGAATTAGACTATCTAGGAAAGGAAGTGTGCGATCTTTTTCAACTTCTAAAGTAAATTTAATCGACGGCAATAAGAGGTTAATTTTAGTAAGAAATGGATTAATATTTAAATTAGTAGGCCAAATGGAAAGGATGTCATCAACATATCGCATCCAAGCTATGGGAGTTTGATTAATTTGGGGAAGTATTCGAGATTCGAAGTACAGAAGTCAATTGCTGCGTTAGACATAAAAATGGAAATTATTATATCCTTTATTCCAAGATGGAAGATATAAAGTCAGAATGAGCATTATTTTTATCTTCGGTATAATATTACCATTTATAAACGTATTTTTTTTAATAAGGGCTATTTATTTTCTTAGTCGGATTCACGTGAAGTTTTATGATCGTTGTCTCATTGCTCGAAAGGCAACTCCATTTTGTCATCTGAATACTCTGGTAAAAAAGGAGACAAACGAGACAATAATAAATGAATAAAAGATGCAAAAGTAAACAGGGCAGAATTTGAGGTGGTATAAAGATAATGAGTCATACCTTTGGATAAAGAATATCCGAAACTCCACAGATACATCTATTCTTTGCTTCCTTCCAATATTATGCTTCGATCTGTCCTCCCTCACTCTCCCCCCTACAAGAATCACTGCCTCCCTCACCCTCTCCATCGCTGAGTTTAAATTTACCTATCTGACCCTATGGACCTTACAGGGCGAAAGAGGAGTTAATAATATGGGTCAGATTAAGGACCGTTAGGATAAGTTTGGCTCATTTTGGGCTTCTCGAAGTTATTTTGGAGAAAATGTGAATTCAGTCCAAAGTCACCGCCCATTATGTGTAACCAGTACCCAACTAAGATCACACTCGTATCCTCATTAATCACATGGAGAAATAAAAACGAAATATAAATATTCTGTTAATTTTAGCAAATATTTATTTTGCCGAGTTTAAAATCTAAAGAAAAAAATGAGCGGCGTTGATATAATAATCGACAGATAAGTGTAGATAATCAATATAGACAATGAAAGGTTCTCCAAAGGTTCAGTTACAGTCAGGGGTTTTTATCCTTCGAGAGGTTTACTACCTTAAATTTCTACCGTTCCTGCTCGTGTCATTAAAGCCACTTGGGCATGGTTTACAGGTGTGTTGAGAGAGAAGTGAAAAGAATCGAAATCCCTGCTTTACTGCACCCAGACCACAAGTCAACCGTACGACCCTCCACCGAGTAGCGAAGAAGCTCAAGAATGGGTAAGACCTCAATGATCGGCCCCGTTTAGGCACACGTCACTTGTAAACGTTTGGGTGTGAGAAAGTCCTTTGAAGTTTCTTCTAAGCTCAAAATCACTGAAGAAGAAGAAGATCTCGGTGGCAGTGGTGTTCCCTTCTGTTAAAGAGGAGGACGGCAATAGCTTGAGGTGTGTGGAAAGGCCTCTAATCACTGACCGTGGGGAGAGCTGTCGTCGCCTTGTCAACGACTTGAAGAGCCATGGCAATCAAATTCTCACTTGTTCTAAAGGAAAACCTTCAGGGTTGATCCGTTCATCAACAAGTAGAACAACCACGTGGTAAACATTGGCCAGGCTGACGTCTTCGAGGACCACAACGTATCCACGACCAAGTACACGACCTTTGTGATGAGGCTTGGCGTGTGTTTTCGAATGGTTAGAAGAAACTGCCGGTGTGGTTGCTGGCCGGTTACAGGCTCAGTGCAGTCGATTACAGGGGTACATTGGCCACGAAAGTCCAGCCCTATGTAAAAAAGCTCACCAGGATGGCAGACTATTTCTTTCAGCAGACGGTGCTCTGGCCCACAAGGCCAAAAACTTGCAAGAGTGGTTGGAGTAGAGCAAGAACTTCTGGTTTAAGCACTTTTAATCGCAAGAAAAAACCCGAACTCAATACCCTCAACTACAGCTTGTAGGGGCATGTCCAGGGTAGGGTCGGAAATGTCCGCGACAGCACGTCGACGAGCTGAAGTCATCTGTGAACCGCGTGGGCAGGCATGAGGAAGGACTTCGTCCGCAATGTATGCGCGACCTTCAGGTCTCGTATGGAGCTCGTGCTTGCCGTCGAGGGTATACACAGTGGTTCATAATACATATTTATATGGATAAAAAAATACCAATTTGTCTACCTGTATCAAAGCTCTCATTGTGTCCTTTGTTGAGAACGTCGTAATGAGGGTAACAGGAATCTTGCAATACTCATACATAGGTATATGAATTATATTTTATGTCAATCTAACGATAAGATAAACATTAGTTATTCGAACATTTGATCACTAATTAATCTAATTAATGTAAAATTTACTAAAGTGTCAATACTAGTCGCCTGTAAGGGGACTTAGGGAAAAATCTCTGAAATAATGCTCTCTTTTCCTACTTAGGGGATCTGGTATATCTTTCAGAGTTTGCGTATTCAGTAATGGTTACAGTCTCGATTTGCACTGTTGTAGGAAGAAGTGAGGAAGATCGTCTTTTCTTGCAAACATACGATTTCTGCCATTTTTTTTTAATGAGGGTCAATTTCGTCATTGTTTTCTCGCTCTTCTTCAATTGGTTTTACTGAATTATTAACCACATGAATGAAATTGACGGGTCGGTTAAGTTTTATCATATTTAAACCTTTTGCCTATCTGTTCCCCTACCACCTAGCTATCATATACCATTTGATTAAAAACACCCTCAATAGACACGTCATCTTCATTTCTTTTTCATAATCAAAAATAAATAATGAAAAATATTCTTCTATTTTTAACACTTAAAAGAAAGAAATCTATTAACCTAAGTTGAATTTGCAAGGATTTGGCCGTAGTCGATTGAGTTTTACCGACCCTGAGTCATCTGGATTTCTGGTTCCGAGCCGTTTCGCTGATTGCACGCAGGGTGGAGTACAGTGTAGGTTGAATTGTGTTTCATAGAGTGACATGTGAAACTTGTTCAAGTTGTAATTGTTAACCACTGAATTTGTTGGTAGTTGAATTGTACATTTTGATGTTAGGTTGTTGTGTTGGCTTCCTGCAAATCAGGTCTATTTTATCATCATCATCATTAATCAATATCCTTTAAATCTGCCAAGCTCATCTCAACCTCACCAAAACGACCCACCTCATCACGCCCATATATTCCTTAGTATGCACAAACCCATCGTCTCTTTTTGTCTACCATTTATCCTTCAAAGCAACGAGTGATTTAGCATCCCGTCTAATTTGGCGTCAACCCCGATAGAGCCCCTCTACACGGTTCCTCGCAAACCCCCTCCTTCCACATTAACATCCACCTCGCCTTATTCTACTGTTGCAAAAAGGCAAAAAGTTTTGATTTTTGCATTGGCGATAACGAAATGTGTATAGTTTGCCTTTCTAATTCCTCCCTAAGCAATGACAAAGGCAGGAATTTAAGTGGCCGATGGAAGTCCTCCAGAGAAACATGATCGCTTTTATAAAAGTTCAACCTACCAATCTACCTTGGCTCCCTATTTTTAATTTTTATACCATTTGCTCACTTTTTGCTAGTTTCCACCACCACAAAATTAATATAGAATACATTTTTTTATTTATTGGATAAAAGATTGACGGGTCTATTTATAAATTTCGCCAAAGTTCCCTAAATGCAAATTTTTCACCGAAATTCCTCCTTACCATGAAGATATTTCAGGCGCAGACCGGGGCACATTATCAAGAAATTCTTGATAATATTTTCCTCGTTCTAAGGGTAATAACTTAATTAGACATAAAATAATATGAATTATATACATTGGAACGACAGAATGAAGTTGAAGAATTTCGTTTAGCATCAGATAATGCTGGCTTATTAAACTGTTTCCGAAGAAAGATTTCGTTCAAAAGAATCCTTTTTTATGTAGATGGAAAACCAAAACTTCTTCCGTAATTTTAGTGGATAGGTCCTCTATCCTTAACTATAGAAAATCATCACTGAAGGATTAGTTTCAGTTAAATGCAGCGTAACTCATTAACTCAGAAATCAACACGCATTTATTTACTAACTGGTGGTGTTCTCAATGGTTAAGCTGTTAATACCTTATGCAACCCAACTCAACTCGCTCAGCCATCAATCCCATGCACGGTCTAGCATTAGTCCTGAGCTCCAAAGCCACTTGCCTCACACTTACATGCCTCATAGCCACTTACACTGTAGCATTTAAATTCTTACGTCTCCTCTTTGAAATGTAATTATTTGTCTTGTTTTATAAGATTATCCAGTAGATTGCACTTCAAATCACCTGTATGTGTCTCATTTGTCACTAAACTTCATTTATCAGTGTGTCGTAGAATAGGCTCCTGACGATATACTATATATAACTATTCGTTGAGGGGATTATTCTATATTTCAAGTGCGTGGTAATCAGATTCCGAGAATGGTTCAAAAGGGGGGGGGGTGGAGAGGGCTTATTTATCTTCAATATAAATAAGAAGTGGAACGGAGCCCAAGGATAAATAATATTGCAAACTTAATAAAATATAATTTTATTAATTAATCTAACTAACAACACATGGAAAATATTTACATGACTGGGGCTTAAAATGGGAGAAACACAGGAAATGAAAAAGGTCATGAGAATATTTGACTAAGCTGAGAACTAAGATTTGGAGGGATTTAAAACGGCAAAAGAAACAAAAAGGGGGAATGGTTGGCTAAAACCGTTTAAAGCACAAAGTTGCGTTGAGACAAGGTTAAATGATTAAATGTAATGCGTAGCTTACGTAATTACAAGGTTGTCGTGCAGAGAAAGGCGATGGGAAGGAATCTTCGGTCCAACTGGCGATTCTTTTCTAGGAGAAGGTGTTCTTTGGGGGGTTGTCCTAAACGAGGGGGAAGTACTGTCTTCAAGAAGTGAGAGCGAAGTGGGGCTCGGAAGCACGAGCGATCCTTGAGACAGGATATCGGACATGCTCTAGATGAAAAATGGAGGTTATTGTTGTAACCAAGCGTTCTCTTAAAGAACGTTAAAAAAGATGGGAATTAAATTACCCTGATGTGATGTCTTGGGAACGAGAACCATTGTTTGACGAACGGGCTTAAAGAACAATGGTTGTTCTAAATTTGTTCTCTTTCTAAACAAAAGGGGGCGAGAACCGTTTCTTGTCGAACGGGCTTGAAGAACAATGCCTGTTCTAGAGTTGTTCTCTTTCTGAACAACAGGAGGGTGAGAACCGTTTCTTGTCGAACGGGCTTGAAGAACAATGGCTGTTCTAGAGTTGTTTTCTTTCTGAACAACAGGGGGGCCCTGTTGACTTGGCGTCTCGAGGGGCACGAACCTTGGCACTCAAGGGATATTGTTCTCTTCCGGACAATAAGGGGTTTCTCGGGGTAGAGTTCCTAGGTGCACAAGGGAGACCGGATCGGCGTGATGCCTCGCGAATATAATCGGTATCTGGTTTAAATGCGAAATGCTATCGCATAAATAGCCGAAGCCAGCCCCTTTGCGTAGGGGACAATGGGGTGGGGGGACTTTGATGGAATGTCCCGGTGGCACTTGGGAAAATATCTTATCTGCCCATAAGCCTAATTAAATCTGGCGAGATCGACGCATGGAGGCGAACGGGGGATTGTACCTCCTTGATTAAACTTGGGCATGGGGGGCAATAACGCACCTTCTACTTTCTCTCGCAGCATACACGTGGGGAAGCATGTGTTTCGACATGTGATAGGGGCTGAAGCACGGCGGCCTCAGACCGTTCTATCACACAGTGCTTTAAATATAATGATTTCAAACTACTAATGCTACTAGCTCATTTTGAGTCAAAAGGTGAATCATACTCACGCCCAAAGTCGTAAATATTTAATATTTAGTTCTACTAAACACATCGCCGGAATTGATGAGATCAAGATAAGGATTGTGTACTTGTTTTTAAACGAAATTTACAAGGAATTTGTTTTACTTTGAATCTCACTTCGAGTATATCATCATTTTGGATAAGACAAATATCACCGACATGGAATCAAGACAAACTTGAACAATATAAACCTGACGAATTTAAATAAGTTCACTCTTCCTAGGTTGAGAAATTATTAGGATATACTTAGATTGCATTAAACTAAAGAATTAAGGAGTTATAATGATAAAAAATAAAGTTTCCTAATGCGAAATTCTTGTCCCTCTCTGATCAAATAAGAGTGGGATGACAATCCTTTTCTCACGTCATCCAAAGGTTTTGTGATTGAACAAACGTCAACTTTAATCCTTTGGTGAACACGAATATATACCTATATACATATATATAGCATACATATTTTAACAGACACATACATATACCTAAAGATATTGCTCATTATGTTATCAATAAATCCACAAATAAACAGAAATCATAGTAAACTGCAATTTTCTCTCAAATTAAAGGCATTTATCCCCAATCAATAAGGAATAAAGAGGAATAGAATGGAGTCGCAACGCACCTATGGCAAGAGATTGAGGCCGAAAGGACTTTATGTAAATTGTACTCAAAGAAATCCTCACCTCATAATGGCTTGTTTCGAAGATATTCCTACTTCTTTCGCTCATCGGAGAGGATAAATTGCCGAAGATATTGGTCCAAAATAAAAGAATTAGGAGACAATTTAAATAAAATTTTCCCCGAACCTGAATCCTCAAATGTAAAAAAGCTAAATTTAAAGGATTAAATATTACGAGGCAACGCATCAGTTGTAATAACACTTAAATCAACAATATCTACATAATGTCTGGAAGAAATAACTGGTGGACAAATGGTTTGCAAATGGGGCTCGGATTTTCCAGACAAATGTGAAGCTGGAATCGAATCTATTGAACAAAAGTTTAACTCTATTTGTGGGTTCGATTAATCACATAGAGCTTGTGGCTAGTGATAATGTAGTTCCACAAATTAACGAATGGGGTAACGAAAGTGCAAATAAAAGCAGAGGAGAGAGAGAGAGGTCTGAAACTGGTGATATAATTGGGCAGAGAGACGTGGATAAAGCTTGATTTCTCGTCTGGGTTATTTTTTATCAACTAGATTACGCCTGGTGTGCAAATCACGGGCTAATTTCATGATAGAGTTTTAAGAGAGAGCAGCAGTGGATTAAGCTAGCTAGGTCACTGCCATCTCTGTACCCGCCCCCCACCCCTAATTAGCCCGAACTCACTTCGCGCAAACTGATATTTGTTGCTTAGCATTTAAATGAGTGGAACGGACTCCAAGACAGGAGAGAAAGAGTAATGTATATAGGCCTAAACCCACATTTAAATTGTTAGTGGGGCTGGTAGATTAGGTAGTGTTGCATAGAGGTTAAAAATATTAATAAAAATTGACCCAATTGACCGAAGTAGCTCTTAGATGTCTGACTCGGATGGCTGCAGAGAAACGCAATTTTAGAAGTGCGCTTCAGAGGCAAAGGTGCTAGCAAAACCTCGAAATTGTATAGAGCGTCAATCATAAAATGAGAGGAAGAAAAAAACATGGCTTTAGTTATGCAAAGCCCAGCCTCGGTTCCCGTGCTTATCACGGTCTAGATTAAGCAGGAACTATAATGGGAGGCGGCAACACAATGGTAGTTGTCCCGTCTTTCAAACCTTTATCTGCTACTCTACCCTTTAGCGACCATTTCAATTCTACTATAGTCACATAAAATTAGCTTTCTTTAACGCAGGAAAGCGGCAAATTAGGAAACCGTAGGAATAATAAACAGGGCGTCGATGTAATAGATTGAGGTTTGCGGGGTGGTGGCACTTTAATAATAAGTTTGAGGGGAGTTGTGTCGAAGGAAAAGAGTCTAGAAAGAGACAATGATAATAACAAGATGGAAAGAAGCAGTGTTGGCCAAAAGCCTCTACTAGTAGCTTCCACCCAACTTATTCCTCTCGCCCCGTCTGCGAAGAGTTCTTCTGGTTATTTATTGTAAACAATTGCTCAATTCCTTTGATCATCTTCAGTTGTTGCTCCTATGACTGTGTTCTAGCTAATTCCACTTCAGAACGATTAGCTTTCTTATTATATATTTTATTCCTCTTTGTTTTCTAATCCATATATTACTTTACGGGTACATGAAAGTTATGTATCACAAATTTGTTCTTTTTTCCGATCATTTCCATTTCAGAACTTTTATTCCATTTAATTAATCCGTCACTCAAGTTTGTGTTAATAACCAAGTTATTCTTTCATGTTACTCATATCTGTACGGTTATATTTCTTCTTCTTAACATACGAAGAGAAATTTACCTGAGGCTCTGGTTCGAGGATTTTTTCTTCGTCTCTTCTTTCAGGTGCTTCCGTTGTTCATAGCTCCGATCTTTTCTAATTGTATCTTTGACCAATAACTTCGACTTCATTTTCATCTTCATTATTGGCTGATTATTGTTTTTCATTTCCTCTCTTCAATGGCCTGCCTCTCTTCTTCCGTATTTGCAATAGTGCTTACTGTCTCCTCTTTTTACGGCAGATATCTAGTATGTTCCCAGTAAACTGGGACCAGTTTACTGGTTGATAACAGTTTACTTAAATTAGACGCAATATGATTACACCACGGCTTCAAGACGGCTCCGAAAAGTGGCGCATGCGTTCTTTTCTGTGTCTCTGCGAAGATTTTCAAGCACCTTCATGATCTTAGCCACCAGCTTGGTGTCGTGGTTGCAGGCAGAGCGTTGGTATCTTTCTCAACCACACCCCAAACATAAACAATTAGCAGTGCACGAGTCAGCGCTAGTGAAGTAACTGATATTATGTGAGAAACAGTTCTAGCTCTTTCCCGACGTAAGGCCGTCCAGCAGCAACCTTTTTCATCCAGAATTTGACTAAAGTTTTCCCTAGCTCTAAATAGCCATTTATATGGTGCTTATGACCCTGCTCAAAAGTGTTGGCAGGCATAAGGTCACCCTCGCTGAAGACACATCATAATCCTATCATAGTTGAGGGAAACTCGGTCTTCGCCGCATGGTCCTTGCGCAATTGGTCCTGGGAGAAGCTTTTGTAGGAGCTTCCTCGTCTTCGTCAAGCGGTTTTCCTTTGCCTTTTCTGTCACAATTTGTCCCTCGCGCCGATTGTTCGAGTAGTAGCAAAGGTCTTGATTCAAGACCAGTTCATGGTGGTGACTCCAGCAAGCACATTCTTTCTACCAAATCCAGTGTCCCCTTGATCGTGTTTCCTATCAAGGTGTCCTGCATTTATTGGATGAATCTCGGCGATCGGGCGCATTCAGAACGTCTGTTGGGTCCTTTTCTGTTTGCAAATCGTTTGGAGAACGCTGGCAAATGGGGTTAATTGCGACGATGAAAGCCAGAATAAGGACTCGGTCTCCACCTACCCAAGCTTGAGGGTGCTCTCCTCGTTTGCTTCCTCGTGCTCTGTTTGCTCATCTGTCTAGTTTCCATGTTTGTAGTCGTCCTGGTTTGGTCACTACTATTTGCGCAAAAATCGTGAGAATAATTTGCGCAACTACCATTGTAAGAGGCTAGTGACAGATGGGATTGTCTCGATTGTCTTCTTTAATCCAGGTCACCTGTATTTTGTTGGCTATTCACTGGTATATGTCTAGAAACAACAAATGTTATCACTAATGCCGCTCTACGCAACGTTATTTCTCCGTTGGTTAGAGATATACCGCCACAAGGATGTACTAGGGAGAGGGGCAAAGATATTTCAGGTATATTGTAGGCAACTAAAACAGGTATCCTAACAGAAATTATGGCTATAATTCGAATAGAACATTAGAGTTGTCAAAAGACGACTATACGCTCGGCGAATACATACGTTTGGCCATAGGATCGTGATATTATTTAAGTTTTAAGATGGAGTCAACATTATAGTATACATGTTGATCTATGAGATCGCATAATTATTGAACAGGGTAATTCTCGAGAGCGTTTAAATGTTTGGAATATTTACGTGTAAGTAAAACCAAAAAACTTCATATATGTACAACAAATTTAAAAACGCGCGGCTTTTGATATTACGAGTAATTATATTTCTTGGTAGTGCGAAACTACGAGAGGACATTTGAGGCTAACAAATCTTAAAGAGAAAGTAAAGAAGTTTGTTGGGGGATCAAAGAGCGAGCAAACCAATCGCTTACAAAATGGTACCAATTGAGTTATTATAAAGATTGTGTGCTTAAATAAGGAATTTCTCAGTAAATGACGTGATTTCCGAAAGTGGAGCCTTCGATTTCATCACCAACCAGACATCGGATTGATGTAACTGAGGCCTGAAGTTGAATTAGATCATTTATAGAGAGTTGATGGATAAATTCCTCTTTATTTTGTTATCATTTCTGGCCTTTGTTTTGAATCCGACGTTAAAATACCGGTACAAATTTAATAACTTCAAAATACAACTCATGATTTAATGGCTCTAAAATGCAGGTCCTAATTTAATGACCTAATGATGGTCGGTGCTCACGTGAGCGTCAGCCTCTGCGCCAGATCGCCTTATAACTCATCTCCGCCTTGGCACGTCCATAGAATCCTGGACCCCATATGGGCTCTCACAGACAGCATGTGTGTCCCTCTGCAGCTGACATCTGGAGTATTGTTGGCTCTCCAATTGGTTAAAAACTTGCCATTAAGTCCCATCCCGAACCCAATACCCATATATTTGAAAGATTTCTTTTAAAAAACGTTGTGAGGACAATTCCTTCGTTGGTTTCGTGTTAAGTTGAAGTAATAAATGAATATTCTCTGTCGGTTTCTGCCCCCGCATTGAGGCGCGCTATGTGTAGTCTGATACACCCGACATTAAGAATAGCTACACCCTCTCCCGGCCCCAGTCTTGCGCGTAGTCTCGAGAACCTGGTCTTTTATCGTCTTCCTAGACTCTGTTTTACCCTCCCTACGTCGGTCTTTTTTGCAACACCTTCTCGCCTACTTCCTCACCGGGGTCAGGCTCAAGCTGGGCGGATCTGATTTTGGAGACTGTAGTGCCTTTCTTCCCCTCAAACCCGAAGAAAAAGCTTAGATGAGGTTAGTAAATACAGTACCGTCCAAAACTAGAGAAAAAACTAATAAATTTTACATTTTCTGGAATTGACTTTTTTAATTAAATTAAAAATTCCAGTTTTGTTTCATAGAAAAAAAAGGATAAAAAAGAAATCTTTATTTGAAGGAAGCATGCGCCCAATACTAGAGAACGCTATAAAATAACTGCAGACATAAACAAAAAACAACATAAACAGCTCGAGCACAATTGAAAAAAATCTTAATAAAAACTCTGCAAATCCTTTTTTTGAATAACTTGAACTTATCGTAGGCGAGGGAAGACCAATTTGTCGCATTGTTTATCTCTTATTGTATTCCATTCTTCTTACAATCTTCGCCAGAGCTCTTCATCATTTATCAGTTTCCGGGTCACATAATTCTTACCGATGATTCTGCAATGATTTCCTATCCAGTCCAAATAGAGGCTAAGCGAAAGCAAGTTCAACGGGTTGATATTTCAGCATCCAAGAACTAATTCCTCGTCTCAGCTGTGTGACAAGGAGCATCATCCTGCAGGAAACGACTCCGATGTTAGCAGAGAGGGAATCATATGTTCCTGGGGCAGATTTTTGTACACCACAACGTTTATTTTGCTGCATAAACGGGCAAGGGGGCAGAATATACCTCTTGCAAACATGTCCCACATCATAACGCTGCCTGTTCCAAATTTAACCGTCTTTTTGGGGATGTGGGATTCAATCTTTTAACTGTGGGCGCCTTACTTGCTGCTTCCCATCCAAACAGAACGATAAACTGTCCCTGTCATGTTGTTAAATGAGGTGGATGAGAATCCTCCTAAGATTACTAATAGCCAAGGCAACTCAACTTCACGGCGACTGTAAGAATACGAGTATAATAAATTGCAAGGACGATAATGGGTCGTCATCCGCAAATTACTTGCCATCACCCACAAAGTTAACATTTAGGTTAAACGTCCTTTAATGGCTATAATCTGGTGGCTTAATGGATTTATTACTGATTTCTAACTCGAATGGAAGCTCCACAAAGGATTAACAAGGATTTATGGCTAAATGCAAATGGGTTTGAGCTTAGAAAGGAGCCATAATGGATTACGTCACATGCCTTTTATAATCCCAAATGAGAGGCTCTTATGCTTCCGTCTCTCTTAATAGCCACATGCGAGAGGAATAAGGGAATGGACACCGTTTTAAAGCTCGCATCAAATTGTGCGAAAGAACAAGCTAAGGTTTATGGACCTCAGTGATGAAATTTAGGTGCTAAGGATGGCGGCAAGGATTAGGTCAGTTGCCCTCTTTGACCCTAGCACTATATATTAGATATATTTTGGAGGGTCATCAGAATATATTTTTTTTCCAACTGCAGTAGTCAGCAGTTCAAACGGATCTGTTATTGTGTCAGGTAAAATTCATAACGCGAACTATGATTGGTCACTTCCTTTAAATAGGACCTTGGACACTCTATTCAAGCAACCGTAGGAAAAGAAGTCAATTAACGCCATGAATGATTATTCTGATTAAAAATCGAGTGATAATTGCTTGAAAAGTAATTTGATTGAATGTTCAGATTTATATTATGAAATGTATGAAAATCGCTTCATAATATCTCATTAATCATTTCTTTTAAACACACATGCAACCAAACTCAGACAACATCATATAATTATTATGTGTTTAAACCTCACTCAAACTCGACTAAACACAATATCTCCTCTTTTAGGGACCAGTAGACCCACCCGAGAAGGGTGGTGGCCTTCATAGTGGCCACCAACCTCACGGAACAGAGGTAAGGAGGTTGGCAAGTAGATATTTTAGGTCAGTTATTTCCTTTATATAATTCAGAAGCGGACATTTTAATTTCCTATAGTTTACTTCCATTAATAAAACTGACCCATTTTCTATATCACAATTAAAGAAATAAGACAAAATTCTCTCCTACATAACCTTCTTCCCATTCATTATATGAAATTTCACCTACCTTTTGGCCATATCTCTTTTCCATTAATGAGTGTGAAAGTAGCACAAAGGTATCATTATTCATTTTCTCTTCTTTTCTCTACGCAAAGTTTCATTACCAGAAATTCAGAGCCGTGAATTCAATTTGTCCGTTGTTCTTGATTAATGATATTGGTAAAAGTATGTTGCTCTTTTGCTTAAAGCAAAATCCAAAATTGTTACTATTTTTTAGTTTATTTTTTTACATATTGTATAACTTTTGAATTTTTTATAATAAAGTTTGTGAACTTAGGTTTGTCGTTGTTATAAATAATACGTACAAAGCATCCAAATTTGGAATTTATAGTGAAGGTTCTAGCATTCTCGATCGGAGGGAAATTAGAGGAGGTTATCGAATATGGAATTAATATTTTAATGAGATAATTTGTGAGGAACCCTGTTATCCCCTGCAGTTGCAAGTGGAAGTGAAATCTTCAGTTCATATTTAAATTACTTGAAAGTGGATGAATCGTAGGTTGTCTCTATGCGGACGCTTATATGGCATTCTATGTTCCAATCTTTCGAAGATCAGGAATCATGGCTAGATACAGGCCATTGGTAGCTTCTCAGATTGCCGTGTGATAGGCAGACTTTGCCCATGGTCCAGCTTGAATAAAGGACGCTTAATAGCAGAAATAATCGACGCCTCCTTCTCCCTCCAGTTCTTGTTTTTTTGAAAGATTCTAAACTTCTCTTTTGAAGTGTTTCAGATAAATATTGGTCTTTCTGTTGGCTTAATATTCAAAGGAGCACTGCCGCAACATTGGTTTTGGACATCCGCACTAACGTATTCTTATCCACTTGCAGGCACTCATGATCAAACGTCACACTACTGTGCCCACACGACTTCTTGGCTGATTAAATTGAAGAATGAGAGAAAGGTAGTTGTAATGGTTATTCAATTAGCAAGAGAGATGTATATTAGTATGTTTGAGCCATTATTTTTCGAAAGCGAAGGGAATCAATTATATTTGTTTTGTGAGGGGAGAGAGTATAAATCTTTGCCCTCGGGTTTTTATGGAATTTGATCATCGAATCCATTTGCTAAATACCAAAAATTTTACTTTTAAACAAAATGATTTTTTTTGTGAAATTATTATTCAGATCGTCATTAGCTTCATGCACACGCAATACTAACTGAATATATTTTCGCCCATAAATCACTCAATATCTCTCTCACTTCTTTATTCTTCCAACCCAGTAGATGAGTCCTCCCAAATCCGTAAATCTTCATCATTTTGAGAGTCTCGCAATTGGTCCTTGACCGTTTCTTCATTTAAGCCAGGGATCGAAACGGGTGATAGCAAAATCAACGGCATAATTTTGCGCAGAAGTAGTTTCTTAAAGAAGATTTTTAGGGCTTATGAAAGAATCCATGAAATTCAAGTTCCTGAACTCCAAAACAGATCAAGGCGAGAATATTACCAGAATGAGGTCAGAGCCTTATTAAAAAAGTGAGTATTAATATTTTCCGTAGAAATTTCAAAGGGAAACCTTTTGCAAAAAGCAGCTTTCCATTTACTACTGAAAGTTCAAAAAGTTCATTCCTTAGTCTTTTTTTTCAAACCACTTCAGTGCTGGTTGAAAAATCATGAAATAATTGGTGTTTTGCAAGAGGTCTGTGATCAGGAATTTGTATTCCTTGATTCCGATTCACAAAAAGATGTTCCGGCCAAAAGTCTCCTGATTCTGTTCCTTTTAGGATGGATTTCTTTACTTATTTGAATATGTACATATATTTTACATTAGATTTTTATCCTTAAATGCTCTCAACCTCAATGGGAAATAATAATATACCCCCAAATCTTCCTATCAGATGAAAACAAATTCATGAATATTTAAAGGAATAAGATGCTGAGAGCATCTGATACAACCGTCTTTTGCAGCCTCAGTAGCCGCAGCTGAAACAAGGTGTGACGCGGTCCTCCCTCCCAAAAAGGTTTTATTTAATGTTCAACCAACAGAGTTATTACAAACCAACAAAGCATTCTACTATCAGTCTTACGGTGTTGATGGTTCTGCATTCCTTTAAGCCCATTTTTGGAAACTCATATGTGACAAAGCTGTTTGCTGTTGTCGATCACCTATAATGACTCATTGACCAATTCAAGAAAGGCTAGATCTGTAGAATTACTCCTGTTTTATGGCCTGTGTGATCCTATACGTCTAACCTTGGTCAGTAAAGAGATCCTTTACGGCAGTTACACTCAGTTAAGTAATAGCCTTCCAATTGAGAAGTTCTGTTGCAGTGTCTAGCATCTTGGCATATTACCTGTCCACTTGTTGACAATTTTCTCCCATCCAGTAGTGTGATCAAGTGTTGCAGGGGTAACTCGTTAGTGTGTAGGGCACAAAACAACCAAAGCAACTTACAAATATTTTTTCCTAATTTTGGAGCGCCTTCCGATGCCCTATTATAACCCAGTCTCTTATTAACCTCTTTGGCCTCTTCCCAATTAGTGCTATTGTCATTATCGCAGGCCTCGATCATCAGCTCAAACACATTATTTCTCTCTCTCTCCTTTTCTCACAAAGGCACACACACTTTCGATCGTGGAGATTAGTATATCAAATTTATCCTACATTTGCCGCTGATTTAAACCTGTCCTTTCCCCATTCTGGTCACTCAAATAGAGAAGACATGTCTCAATCCAAAATTGGTGAATTTGGCAATTAAGGAAACAAATAGACATCACTTATCATTCGCATCGCCTTTCTCGCTCTTCTCAGTCGCATGCATCCCCTCACATCAAGCAAGGAAGAACTTGCATCCGATAAGAAATGTAGTAAGAAGCTATTGACTCAGTTGCAATATTCACAAGATTTCCTTTTGGCCCTGCCCGGTTGGCACTACATAAATAACATATAACGTTAGACATTAATCTTGGGTATCTTCAGTTTCTGAGTGCTTTAGATGTTTTCCTCCAAGTTTTACAGCCTGAAATATATGTTAAATATAACCCATCTCATTTTTTCCATTAATTTCAAAAGTTCATTTAATAGTCCGACTTGATTTTTTCCAACGGCGGAAAATTATTGATTACAATTACATTGTTTTCGCTCATTTTATTCTTTATTTTTAAAAAAATCATTTATTTTTGTCCATAAATTTCAAAATTCGTTTGAACAGCCTGACCTAAACCTATCCAATGCCAGAAAACTAATGATTTCTGAGTCAGGGAAAGCTGCTTATTTAATTTTATTGTTTCCGTCCATTTGAACCCTCGTTCGTGATCATCCGTTTGTCTCCAAAGTACGAGAAGGCGTCAAAGAGGAAATGAATATTCAAAACAGACGACTGGACGCTTAGAATGGTGGAAAGAGTTGCGGAGAAGAGAGAGGGGGTAGTATGGCTAGTGAGAGAGAGATTTAAGATTACACATTTAATAAAGCAATTCAAACTGCAAATTTAATTAAGAAAGAGCAAAAGGAATAGGGCAGTAAGAAATGAAGGTTGGAATAATTGCTAATAGAATTAAAGTAGAAATGAAGAATTTTTATACCAAGTTTAAATTAGCCTTTACTTAAAAGAAATTAAGAAACAAGTATATCTTCTAGTTATGAAGCACGGATGGTTCATATATAAAGCATAATAATTGCTCATAGAATTAAAGTATAAATGAAGAATTTTTATACGATGTTTAAATTAGACTTTACTTAAAAGAAATTAAGAAACAAGTATATCTTCTAGTTATTAAGCACGAATGGTTCATATGTAAAGCATAATGGGCTAAAGTTAATTTATACAAGATCTAATCTGATAATATAATTATTAAAATCTATTTAAACATTATTTTTTGGCAAAATCTTCACAAAGTGGCAAAAAGGGAGGGAAAATGTATGAAGCAGTCCTTGTTTGAGGGAGGTCGCAAAGGTTTCCTGGAAATTTTCTTTTGCAACGAAGACAAAGCTCATAGCGAATTCAAATCTCATTTCTGAACCACGGGTGAACAATGTGGATTCAGTGATGATTATTTTTGCAAGTAGGCACACGCATATAAAGACACTCTTTAACACTAACAAGTTGTATGACATTCACTCCCATATTTTCTTTTCACAGTCTATTCCTTTCCATTCTGCCTCCACTATCACAACACCTCAAAACATTCTGATTCACATCCCCATTTCACATTTTTTACTTAATTTCGAATCATAAGAGTGAAGTCCCAACACATGATGACCATTATCGATATTTAAATGGAAAACTGCAATGGATCTTTACTAATAGAGAAATTGACCTTGAGTCTCCGATGGCATAATTATGCAACTGTAATTCCTTCGTTATATTCTATTCTTCATTGTCTTCGAATAACAACGGATTTTATCCATGCAAAACAGAGAGCTAATGAAAAAGTCGATATGGTATTTTAGTTGTCAAAACGGACTCATTCAATAATAATGGAGTATTGTGAAAGAAAATATAGACTAGAATAGGCCGCTTGCGCTGGCTCTCGGTAATATTATTGAGAGGATTCTGAAATGAATTGGGAAACTATTATACACTGGCAAAGAGTCATCTGTAAATAATGCTCTGTTACAGTATTCATATGAAAAAAAACCCATTCTGTAAAAGAAAAATATGTTCATTTTTACATCTCTGACCAAAATTTTAACAAAATCAAAGTTGGGGTGCGCGGATCAGATGCAACCTGAAGCATAGTTTACGTCCGCCTTCCAATCTAGGCAATTAAATCAAGTCTTTTCTCATATTATCCATGGAAAGTTATCTATAAAATGGATTTTATAAAATTACTCTTCACGTGGTGTCACGAATCCGACCAAAGACACAAGTTGCACCCTCACCACCAAGTGGATAGACAGCGCAATGGAGACACCGAGATTACCGAAACAGAACTTCTCAGCACGCTCCGTTCATTCCGTCAAAAAGCTCCAGGACAATGTTGGCTTACAAAGTTAAACTTTGAAAAGACACCAGAAAATGTCATCAAAGGAATAAGAAGGATATTTAATGCCTTGTCTGAACACGGGTACTTTCCAGATGCTTGTAAAACGGCTAAGATGATTTGCTTGCCTAAGCACGTAAAAGACCGAACGTTGAAGGAGAGCTACGGCCAAGTTCGCTTCTATAATTTGGCCAGAGGCTCTTTTAGAAGATCCTCAAACAAAGACTGGTGTCTCGCCTAGAGGAGAACTCCTTCTTTAACCCATATTAATTCGGGTTAAGGAGAAAGCGAAGTACAAATATGGCGATTAATGTCATCACGGAGAAACTACCTCAAGCAAAACGGGAAATAAGTTACGTGGACATTGTTTGTCGGGATGTATCTAAAGCGTTTGATAAGGTATGGCAACGAAGAATGCAGTAAAAGCAAGATATTACGACCGGGTCTCTGTAAAAACTTAGAAAGAACTCTCTGTGACTATATCATGGAGAGAGTGGCGAATATAAATTTAGCGTGCACGGACGGACTAAAGTTTGTGCTCACTGCGGGCCTCCAACAAGGGGGTGCCTTTTCCCCACTCTCTACTTGATTTACACCACTGATGTCCCAGACTCTGTTAGCCCCATTTACCTCAACATTTAATTCGCCAATGATTTCACCCAGATAATCATTTGTCCTGGGAGGAATGCGCCTTGGGAAGCTCGTATGACAGAAGCAGAAATTGAGAACCTTAACACCTACGTGGCCCGGTGGAAAATCAGCACGAACCAAGAAAAGTTGAAATTGTTCCCAATAGGCAGGAGACTACTATACGATGTCAAAGGGGGGGATAGACACTATTCCTACACCATGGAGTGTAATGTACTCGGAATGAAGATTACTTCGACCGGGTACACGAAGCACATCCATGAAAGAATCACCAAGGCCACAGCTGCAGTCAGAACTCTATATATGTTCATAAATCTCCGTGAAAGAAATAAGAAAACATCTATAATTCACTTGTTATATCGACGCTGTTATACCCCGCTTCCACCCTCTTATGTATCTTGAAGGCACATAAGAGGAAACTACAAGTGGTGGAGAACAAATGTGTGTACCTAATTACAGGTACACTCAGGCGAGAAAGAAGACGCCAGGAAGAGCTCCCCCTGGAGGCGGGATTGCAGTCCATTATCGTTGTCATAGAAGAACGGAAAAGGATTATGCATGAACTGGTTAATCAAGAATTGAACGATGATATCGTCCAAATAATTAAACAGAACAGAAGAGGTATAAGCCGTGCCAGATTTTCGAGCTCCGCTGGGCTTTTAGCTGGCGGAGCAGAAGTGTCATTCTATGCATGAGAATAAAAATGTTTTTACCCAAACCAATGACAAATAAAACCGACCAAGAAAATAAAACTTAATTACGAAACTTCGCAATTTCTACAAAAATTCTCCCAATAACGACTGCAAATTGACCGATGAAGACCCAAGTATAGCGAAGAAGACATCCAAAAAAAAACAAAAGACACGATTTACACTCACTAAAAGATATACAAAAACAAAGCCACTAAGCCAATACTAAAGTGATTAAAGTAATTTATTACTACAACAGCAAATGCGCATAACATATCCAAGGACATGAATTTTATAGAAGACAAAATGGCTTGAACGCCATAATCTATCCCAAAGACAACAGAGGACCAACAAAACAAGAAAATATTGAAAAGCCATAGGCCTGATCAACAGGCAATTAGCATCTCCTTGCTCCTACCATACTTCTTTCTCTTTTCACTACTTGTCTATTTTCAGGTATCTGTCACTACACCCTTTCTTTGTCCCCTACCCACACCTACCCAATTGCATCATTCAGTAATAAAATTCAGTCACGAATCAATCAGGAAAATAATTGGCGATTCTTATCCTCGCCTAAATTAGGAATTAAGGAATTGAATACGTAAATTTGACACTAATATTTAAGAGTAACCTAAACTATTACACTTCCCCAAATTATGAAGACGTGGCTTAGCTTAAATATAGTCGTCTTTTGAAACAATCTTCGCAAATAGATAAATTTTGCTGCCTTTTATAATATTATTTTTTCCAACATTAGTTCATCAAAATTCTTTAATAAAAATCAGTAACATTAAGAAAGTAATAATAATAATTAAAATAAACGAAAAAGAAAAAGCTTATGTTTTTTATCATGGCAGCAATATCTTAAAAATACCAAAAATATTGATTCATAAAATAATAAGGGACAAGAATATTTCCACATAAAAGGACTGTCCATGCCTTTGTTATATGAAGAACAACAATGAATTTCTTCCGAGGAAACTTTTAAAGGAAAAATGAGAAAATGGTTATTTGATACCTTTGAATTCCTTAAAAACTCATCGATCGAAAAGCATCTAGCAAAAAGGTTAAGGAAATTTCCTATAATTAATCTGAGAATGATTATACATTATTGATTATGTTCTATCTCTTCAGTGGATCTATAGAAGATGGATCTTTGTATGTATATTAGAAGAACTAAAGAATTTTTAAAAAATAGTATGACTATAAATAAACTGGTCAAAGGAAACAAGTTATAAGTCAATATTTGCAAAAGGATTTGGATAATTTGTTACCCAAAACTGAACATTCAATTGATTTCCGTATTTATTCATCCAACGAAGAGAACATTAGACCATTTCCTTTGTCCTTTATTGTGTCAAAATTTTAAGGTTTCTATCGAGGCACCATTGTAAATTTGGTGAATGTGTACAACGACCTCGGTGGTCCTTGTCATCGTGGCATTTCCTAGCTTTATAGAGAGAGGGAAACTCGAAGCTCAAATATGGTTCTACTAATGAAATTCTGATAAGTATCTAAATAGTGCTAAATGGCCGACTTCTGTGTCTTTCCTTCACAATTCCCATCAATTAAGTCAGTATCAGAGCAAAAAAACTCAACTTTCTTAAACCTGCTGTAGTAGTTAATAGTTGCAGAATTTAGCAATGTAAGGATAGAATTGGCCAAATGGTCTTTCATAAGCAAGACATTACATATAGAAAGGTTAATTTTTTATTTTAAATGACAGTTAAACTTTCAGTCTTTAAGGTTGAGTTCCTTCTTTTGCACTTGCAGAGGCTATTGTGAGAGATGGATGTGGAGAGCATTTATCGGCATCGTTCGTTTTCTCAAGTTCTATGTTAGGATTTTCCCTAATTAGTACTTCCACACCCGAGGTAGTATAATTGTCTTTTGAGGTACTCCTATCCTTGCTATGCCTCAATTGTGACTCTCTCCTTCTTTCTTTCTCTCTCTCTCTCTCTCTTATAGTTAAAACAATTTTATTGAAGTGCCGGTTCGAAACTCACAGTACAGGGTGAGAACAGCTTTCGTTCGCAATAGTCAACTACTAATTTTACGCATATTTATTTAACCTGCGTGTTCGGTATTTTTCCCCTTAAATTTTGATTCTCTTTTGACGCAGAATAAGTGACTCTGGAAAATTGTTAACGACCACAAGTTGAGGAGGGACACTAAGACGTCCTTCAAAGGAGATTTACGACTTCCTTAATTTCAGCAGAAGGATAGTTAAAAAGCTCCAAAGGACCTAGCATATTGGGAATTTGACTACGAGGCGACAGTAGAGTAAAAATAGCGTAGGGTCGGCTATACGACGCTATCACAGTGCAAGAATTTATTGCAGAAATCCAGGAGATATTAACACTGATCGTAGAAAGTCAAGGCCTGCTATTGCAGGAGAGAAATGTGCGGATGTAAATCACATCAGGAGATGGGGTGCATAAATGGCATTCCTTACTTTTCTTACAAAATGAAGAAGGAATAATTTATTTTCCAAGGCAAAGCAGGAAAAGCGACTTAAGTAAACCAGGAAGCTGATCAAGAATTTGAAACACCCGTTGGAGCCTGACATGTTGTGTTTTTTCTTTGACGATAAATTTATGTTAATACCAAATGATCAATACCTAATACAATTGATGGATCTCCCTAGCACCCAAAATCGTGCTCATATTTATGCAAATGAAATTTCCACCAAGAATCATGGACTTTGGTGTCATCAGCAGCGAAGGTGTCGTTATACCACCATTTTTATTCCAAGAGGGCCTCAGGATAAGGCTCTGAATGGAACAGGCAGCTGCAGAGAGGCCTTACATGTGAAAGCAAGAATCTGTGTTTTGCCACACCAGCCGCGTAATTTTTTCGATCACACACCATCTGACATTTGACCTTCTAACTAACCTGACTACAACCTCCTCGACCTGCTTTTAAAGCTCGCAGTGAAAACAGGGACTAATAAAACCAGCAGCAACCCGAAGTTCGAGCTGAGGCCAGTATTGGCAGGGCCTTCAGGAGCCTAACACGAGTGATAGTAACGATGGCCTTTGGCTGATCACAAGGTATCCTGGATGTTGTAATCGAGGCCAGAAGCGGATTAATCGATTGAAATAAAAGAAGATCACGTCATGACGACAAACACACAAATTTGACGAATATACATCAAAAAATAAAACGCCCATCCAATGACCTTAGGCGTTTTGTAAGATGATAAATGGTCATTGCATTAATGGTTTCCCATAGTTCAAATCAATTACAAGTGTCTTTGAAACGCTAAAGGGTTAAATGAGGCTTCTGCCACTAGATGGCGCCACCCAGCGCCAAATCTGCTTGAAAATTTGAAATCGCCAAGGTGAATAACCCTATATCCCATGTTCATATGGGTCATTTCATGGCTCTAAATGGGTATAATTGGGCTTTACTCCTGTTCATAAAACGCGACGCCTTAACCGGGCGCTTCGCCGCAGGTAAAAACAACATCGAGGGCCCCAACAATTTTGTTGTAACCGGGGTTTTCTCATTGCTCCGACCTTTTCTGTTGTTTCCAAAATATGGGATTGCCAAGAAGTAGTTCATTTTTAGACTATAATTCGCATCAAGGAATTATTACCCCCCAAAACGAGAACGAACCAAAATTTTTCCAACGACCACTCACCTTTCGAAGTCTAAATAACCAGACCCCGATGGTATAGGAGCAGCATATGAAGATATAGAAAACAGATGCTCAATTTATAATCCTTAAATAAACTTGTCTTTTTTAATTAAACAGAAGTTCGCCTCTAATTAAAGACAATTACTTGTAGTGAAAATTTCACCTTTTAAATATATTTTGAAAAAAAAGAATATATTTCTGATGAGTCATTTAACCAATTTATTAATTAAGTGAGAGGAATATTCCTATATAGGTAAGTTAAAGCAAATGCAAATAAATAACTTAGTATGGAAAACTACCCAGTACCTAATTTATAAGAGGCTTCGTAAAGCGCTGTAACGCGAAATTTGGGAGGCTTCCATTATTTAGGCAAAGATGGAAAGACATCGTTCATCGTTTGTGCTTCTTTCATCACTGAGTCAGCGATTATTTGTTCGGCGAGACCTTTGTGTCTTTAGTGGGGATCTTTAAGGATGGGTTTCTTTCCTTCGTCCCCCATTTACGCCTAATACCAAAGGACACACACTGAAGTAAATCTTCCTAAAGCAATCTAAGCATTTTTCCGAAGTAACAAACCAAAAATACCAAATATTTTAATTAAAAAAATGTATTGGCTTTATATATCTTCTTCTATAACTTTATTTTAGCAACGTGATATTTTGAAAGGGGGGAAATTTAGAGTTCCTTTTTCAAATTATTAAAATTGGCGAATTTCAGAAAATTTATAAAAATTTAACCATGGCTGCTTTTTTGACATTTTAAATTTTAATCTTTGTAGCGAAGCGAAAGCTCCCCGTCCCCCCGTAGGGCGGAGTGGCCAAGCCATTGCCTGGTCTTGTAATATTCGTTTTCTACGAACTTTTTGAAGATTATTGGTATATCTTTTCCATCAATTGAAGAAATAACAAATGAAGGGGGCCGATGTTTCCGTTTACAATTGTTCGCAATTTTGGGGCACAAAATGAGAATTCCTGACTGGCAACTCGTGAGCAGCAAATGTTGCCAGGTGTCATAAATTATGATTGTTTCAGGCCTAAAAAGATCACTTGGATGAATGTTGTTGCGGAAAAGATATGAAAGAAGAGAAAGCGAACGTATCATTACGAAATAGGCAGATGAGGATGTTGGATGTTGGAAAAAAAGGGAGTGAAAGAGATGAAAGTTAGATAGATTTGAATCGGGTATTTAGTTTTTATTCTACAAATGGAGAAAAACTAACGAGGGAATTTAAGGGGAAGAGTATTATTTATTTAATCGACGGTTAAATCTTTAATCGAATATTTGTGGCCATTTCCATAAATAAAATAGTTAAATTGGGGTAATGGAAATGTGTCTGTCCGAAGAAGATATTGAAGGCAGCTCCAAACATTGATTTAAGAACCGATCGGGCGATGATCTTAAAGACATGAATCTTCCTGATCTCTGATCATTTTGAGTCTTTAAATAATTCTATTAAAACTAATTGTACTGATCCTGATTTATATTAATGCCCCCTCCTGATGATATACAAGGACCAAAGTACTCTCATACCTACAAGGACTAAGGCACTGATATACAATGGCTGAGCTATTGATATTGAAGGGAAAGGGTAGTGATTTACAAGGGCCATAGCAATGATTACTACCACCACTTTGCGTCATGTAAATGGGCGTGGCTTGTTTCTCGTGATGAGATTTGGCTGGTGATGGTGTGCAAATATTTGGCGTGGCATTGATAATGGCACCTCTTTACAGCTTCAATGGTAAGATTTTAGTCAATGCCAATCGTTATTCTGCCGCCTTCATGAGTTGTGACGTCACTGAATGGTTTCTGTCTTTTAAATCAAAGAATTCTAATCAGGAAGATTGATAGCAAAGACATTTTAGCAGAGTTCCCATTTTATTAAACTTTCTAACCAGAACAAAATGGTTTTTGAGTGAACAGTACTCTATTTTATGGCGTGGTTGTTCACTGTACACAGATAACTAATGTCCTAAATTAAAAATCAATCGCCCACGTCGATTGCCTTATTGATGAAGGGATGATAGTAAGGTATTTAGTCGACTAATGAAGGGATTGAGTTCATTTCGCTCAAAAAGACGATCCTAGTACAATACTCTTTCTGCCTCACATCCATCACTATTTGTTCTTTTTTCTTCTTCTATTAGCATTCTATTTTTTCTGTTTATTAGTGTAATTATAGAAAAAACTTGTCCAAGAAAGGAGATAAATCTATAATGAAGCTAGCGGGTAATTTGTCAATTTCCCGATAATGCTCGGAACTACGAACACATCTCGTCGTGTTGTTAGTTGGAATTCGTAGATGGCCACTTATAGCAGCGCTTTCTGATTTGTTTTCGAATAAATAAAAATACGAGGCTGGGAAACTAATCTATTATATAATATTCCCATGAATGCGTTGAGTAATCTCGCAAATGGACTTCGTTGAGATGAATAAATTGGGATGTGCTCTCTAATACTACATCCGAAAAGGAGAAAAGGGAGAGCAGAATAACTTGAATAAGAAGAACAAATAAAGAAAGAAATATTAAAATCATTTCAGTAAGCAAGAGGAGAAGAGGAAATATATCATGGCCAATATTTATAATGCAGATACCATCTGCTACAAGATTATTGGAAACCAATATTTTCAACCTGAACATCGTTCGATCTCGCAATATTTATTTAATATTTCCTCTTATTTTCTGAGGAAGGGGTGCGGTTATTCCCTGAGTATTTACAACCGAGGGGCGATCTCTTAATATTAAATGGCTACCAAGGTCTACTGGATGCCTGCCATTTTCCGCGAATGAAACAAATCAAGCAGCTGCATAAATTTCCGAAATTAGGCTATCCAAAGATCACCAGCAAATTTAGCGCCTTCCTCACGAAGCAATGAGATAACCACACTAATACAGGGCTCTACACTACGAGATGTTGATTAGGTCGAATTATTTTTACAAACATTTACAGTTGAGAGCATTTAATTATTGCCATGATGTGTGAGGGTTATTAAATGCGATAGAATCCGAATGGATCAGTTCCATTTGGTTATTATTTTTATCTTAAGGACGAATACAATCACAAAAACCTTTCTAGTTATGTTAAACACAACTGCCTCATCTTTAAAAGCTTAAATAGTCACTATTTTACATGGGGAACAAGTACATAGGCTACCCAAAATAACTGGTTTCTTGCGCCTGTTCGACTATGGCCATAAGGACAATAATTATACTCAGATAAAACGGCAGATGAGGACATGATTAAATGTGAGATCAAAATATATCATAAATCAAACACGAATAGATTTGAGTATAATCATATTTCCTCCTCTCCACCAGGAGATAGACAAATAAGGTTACTGTTTTCAGTACGTGGGTGAAAATTTCTTGCCCTCAATTATGAACTTCGAAGCTGTTGAGCTTTAGGTTCCTTTAATCGGAAAATGATTAAGATCCACAATCTGTAGGAATAATATGGAGGAAAAAGGTATGGACTTTTCAGATGGCAGTTGTGAATGGTTTGTAGGCAAGTTATTTAAGCAAAAAGTACGAAACAAATTATTAATCCTTTTCGTAGTCTGGATTGAAGCATTGACATTAACGTTAAATTTCATTACACTCCTCATATATATGGAGGAGCGATACCAAGAAAGGTGGGTTACTCATTTTTTTACCGATCACTGCTGGAGTACTAAAAGAGAATGTCTGGAAATAGAGCACACACAAAAATCATATAAAAACTTATTTCATGAGCGACGGATCTCATTTAGTGAAACTAAACCAATGTCTTTCAAGGTGATGTTCTCTCTTTCTTTTAAGTATTTTATTGATATCTATATAATTAATACTGAATGGCAATATAAATCAAACCCGGCAATGGCTTCGCCACCCCACCCTACGGGGGGCGGGGAGCTTGCGCTTCGCTACTAAGATCAAAATGTAAAATCTAAAAAAAAGCCGCCATGGTTAAATTTTTATAAATTTTCCCCGCACACCACACGTTGCAGTACCTACCTATTTACATGATTATGATCTCTGTCCATATTCTATGAACCTTTTAACATCTTATCCTTTGTTTTTCGCCAATTTTCTGTCTCACAGCAAATAAATGATACACACAAACCCTACCAAATGTACTTCATCCTCCCATTGGTAGCTAGCTATGCCATTGTTGGTGGTTGCAAGGATAAAATTAAAAAATCATCGACTCAATCCCACACTTATCCATCATATGTGGCCAAAATAATTAGGTATAACCCCGGACTACTGCACCTAACACAACTTTTCCTTCTGTAGATTTTTCAACCAGCTTTTTAGCCTTATACCCTATTTTATCCTTAATTTCTACTAAGGGATTAAAATGAAGGACCGAGAAGGGGACGCGTAATCTTTCTTCCCAGGATGGGTTTTTGATCCTGTACGTTAATGATAAATTACCTTTAATAAATAATTAATCGTTTGATGTGGAATAACTATATACAAAGATGAGATGTGATGGTTTAGAACCAATCTGGTTATTTCTGGTATTGCCTCTCTTCCCGTTATCTATACAGAGTGAGTCACAAAAAAAGTATAGCAACTTTAAATCTAAATAACTTTTTCATAAATGCAGATTATTTGAATGTCTGTTTTGTACAATGCAGCGTTCAATTTTTGGATTATGTAAAGCTGCCTGTTTTTATTAAACAACATTAATTATTTGTAATTTAAAACGATTGTAACGAGGAAATAACTGCATAATGCATCACGTTTCGAGGATGTCTTAATTTTTATATTTCTGAATTATTTGAGACCGTTAATATGCAGCTGAAAAAAGATCAACGCCTCTTCATTGTAAAGTAATATCTAAAAACCAAAACCTTATTACAAGTACAGAAATAAACGTACTATTTGCAAAAGTGTTGAAAATTTTAAAAGAAAGGGAACTATTCTCAATTTAAATAAAAGATATTTCCAGACGACTGAAAATTATAAGCAATGAACACAACATTGAGTGTGTTTGTCACTTAGTATTAAACCCTAAAAAATCATCACTCACAGCCTCCAGGCATCATCAAAACTTACTGCAACGATCAACCTGTTTAACTATGTGAAGACCAGTGATTCTGGACCTATACTCCCCCTTAGTGTTGCGTTGAAACTTGTTGGTCTCTCTCTCTCTCAACCACGCCCAAGTTATGATAGTCCAGGGGATTTGATATGAAGAGATAGGAGACCAGATGTACGGAGTGATGTGGTCAAAGAAATTGTCTGAGAGGTAGTACTGAACACTTTTGCTCCTGTGGCACAATGTAGAGTCAGGCTTCCACACGTATGACTTTCTAACGGTGGTCTCCTGGATCCAAGATAACACCATCTTCCCCAAGAACTTTATGAATCCCTCTAATAAGATAAGCGGGGACATTTGTGTGAGTGAATATCCTGGTCCTTGCAGAAGTTCTTCGCGTCTGAGAAGAACCAAAGCATGCTAGGTTAAAGGAATGCTTCAGTTTGTTTACAAGCTTCGCAACACGATTTTTATGCTAGTCGTTTGTATCCTGCTAGAAACTGTCCCTTTCCTATCTTTTATGAGGAGTAGCGGATTTTCTCTTGCACTAACTGCCTAAAGGTAGATGCTGACTCTTTCTGGCCCCTTTATATCGTCACCATTGGTTTGCTGGCTGCATAATCATTATAACCACAGTCTAACTCATCCAATTCTGCTCCTGTGCAGAGTCCTAAGATCGACACCCAAAGACTTGCAGATCTTGGGATTAAAGCTCACGGCGTGAATAATAAGCAACATAGCTTGACTTTCCAATTTTATGAACGTTATATTTAGCCATCGTATTTACTATTTCCCAAATGATGCACAACTGAATCTACTATGATGGGAATAAGTTAGAAGCAACGCTGACTAAACATATACGCGGAATTTAGAGTTGCCAATGACGACAAATTACCTCCCGTTTTATTTTCTGATCTTGCTCAGTTATTTATATTGTACCAAAAGCCTGGTTATAACATAGAAAAGCTCTCTTTTAACGTTAAACCCGTTTTTAAATTACAAAGGTAGAGTTCAACTACACAAAGATCTAAAGCAATCAGCTCTTTTCTATGTCCACCGGAAGTAATTACCACGGACCGTCTACATCAGACGTGTCATCTCTTAACCGTTTGTACATTGGCTGAATCCACGAAACCCACGTTTTAAAACGACCTGAAAAAACGTTCGGATGATGTGGGTTTGCTAAATATATTCGAATAATACTCATATTATTCCTTAAAAATATACTAAAAAAATAGGGAAAATATGGATAAGGCGCATATTTGAAGAAGACCTACGCAACTGTTGCAGACGTGAATAAAGCAACGATAATTGACCCGTTTCCATATTCCTAATCATATCTTTAACCGCGCTCCATCCTACGTGGATTATAATCACTCATTTCGATCACGCAAACTTCTTTTCAATTCAAACGGATATGAAGAAGAGAGAGGGAGAGAAAGATGTGTCGTCAAAAACACATGAATACGTGTAACTCACGCATCGCCCGTTTAGTTAAACGTTGTAAGAGCGTTGTGACTAAGAGTGGAAACTACTTTGTTGAGTAACGTTCTCCACCAAGTTATTCAATTGTGGTTTCCTTTCCTTGCTATGATAAGCAAATGAGCCACACATTAATACATAGCTCATTCCTTTACTTCATTAAATTCCTCCTCTTAGATCTATTTATTCATTTACCATCAGATCCCATCCCAATGTCAACGTCCACAATGGAAATCCGCCTTAAGCTAATTGGGCGTTCATTTCAATTTTGGATTCCGTGACTCGTTCCCGCGTTGAGAAATTGCTATATCCGAAAGTCCTTAATATCGAGGTAATTTACAAACTGATTTCAATCTTTCATTTCATACATTTCTTTCTGACTATCGGATATAGGGGTTGTAATTTTGCAGGACGCTTTTTTCCTCTTCAATTAACCTCTTTTTTGTATGAAAGACACAACTGGAGGTACAATTTGTTCACATAAGTTACAAGGAGTTACAAGGAAAGAAAGAACCCTAGGAGACCTTACGGTCCATTCAAAGAGGGTACCTTTGGACTAGCAATCGAGCGCGCACATGGCTGCTCAATTGTTTTGCGTCTCTAAACGGCCACTTTTAAAGACTTTGTCTAGTCTTGACTTGAACTGGTCAACAGATTCACTGTTGACAACTTCCACTGTAAGTGCATTCGACTTACCGCAGATACTGTAAGTGAAAAAGTTTCCACACAGATTGCGGTTGTAACGCTTCAGTTCAAGTTTGAAGCCGTGATTGCGCGTTCTGTTCTCACTCAGTGTGAAAATATCCCGGTAGTCAACATTGTCGAACCCTCGAAGTATTTTGAAGACCTCGATGAGCTGACCACGCTGTCTACGGGTTTCCAGCGAGAACAGATTTAATTCCCTTAGTCTATCCTCATAACTTTTATGTCGGATAGAGGGAATCAGTCTGGTTGCCCTGGCTTGTGCGCGTTCCAACCTTGCGATGTCCTTGTGACTTTTACTTTAATTCCTCTTCAGCTAATTCAGTAAAAGCATCGAAAAGAGTGAAATAAAAAAGAACTTAACTTAGTATTTTGACTGAAAAAGATTTCCTCTCTTCTCTATCTATACCTCTATACCTCGTTTTTTCTTTCCTTCTCTCCTTCTTCCAGAGAGAGAGAGAGAGAGAGAGAGAGAGAGAGAGAGATGGATAATAACTCACTTTAAAACTTTGCTTTATTATTGCATAATTGAAATTACCCTAAAAATCCTAACACTGCCTCATGATAAAATTGCATAAAGAAAGGGGTGAAGTTAGGATAAGTGAAAATTTGATAATGGTAGGGAAGAAACGGAGATCAATTGGATATATAAAACCTAATGTCCCCACAACTCTCCTCGCCAAGGATGAACAAATGTGTTCTTTGATCATCTTGAACAAACTTTCCCCTTGAATGTAAATCACCCACAGGAAAAGGAAAAGATTATTCCAAAAGCCTTCTTCTTTTTTAATGAGGCCAGTCAATTCCTAGCCCAATATTAAATGGTTGATTTTCCACTTATTACACTTTTTCCGTCTTTTATATTCCACACCTCCCTTCCTCCTTCCACAATTACACTCTTTTTTTTCTTGGCTCAATCCATCCTTACTCCCGCACTCTCCCTTACTTTATCCTACATTAAACCCTTGGTCACCATCTCTAATCAGCCCCATCACTTAGTTTAACGCCATCCGACACCCGATCGATTTCTCCCCACTCGTTAACCATTTGCTTCAGCATTTAATTAACATAGTAATTAAAGAGTTAATGAAACATTTAAACTTTGAATTAAACACCTAATTTTCAATTATTATTATTTTCATGAAAGATAAATATCTGTTGTTACATTTTTAAACCTTTTAAGATAATAATAAAAAAATAATTATTATTTTTGCTTAATTTTAGTAATTCTCCCAAATAAAGCGCTTGTCAGCCGATTTGAAACAAAATGAACAACAGCTGATTCCTATTTTTAAGTTGGCAGATGACGTCTTTCGGCCTCTTTCTGGTCCTGCAAAAGATTTTACAGTGGATTTATATCCGAAGAGTAAAGTCAACAGTCCGTTAGTATGATATTGTTCTTCCGGAATCACTGTACCTATAGTGATTCCGAGTGGTTAAAGGCTCACTTTTATTGAGATCAAAGCGGTTGTTCGCTTCCTCAGTGTGCTTGGTTTAAATCTCACCCCAGCACTGATTTCTTCGAAGTAGCAAATAACTATTTCCGGAGAAAAAAATCATTCCGTTTTCTCTTTGTTGCGGTTTGTTGGACTTATTTCATCATTATCTCGCGCTCATATGCATCTAGTGGATATATACTCGTTATATGTGCCTTGGCCTGCTTAAAAATCACATTCTTGCAACTTCTGGAGGTGTCTCGAGCTGAAAAGAACATGTTATCTCTCAGGCCAGCTTCGTGCTTCTCTGAATTCATGATGATATCACAAATGGTAAGACGACCAACCCAAACTTGACATGTAGCCCCCTACTATTATAGAGCAGCCAACAAGCTTTACTCTTGGTACGAAGAGCTCCCGATTTTATTGCTGCCCTGGCCTCCGACGGATTCTAGCGTTGCCTAGGGTCGAGATCGACTTGAAAATGTGGTCGTCAGAACATAAAACAGGTCCTCTCTTATACATTGTCCAGTTGATAGGCAGCTTTTATGGGCTTTATATATTTCTAAGTCTTGTGCAAACAGTCTGGGACGAACTGTTTTGCCGGATACATTAACCTGGGATCTGTTAATTCATGTAGGAGTTGGACTGAGATTTTTGTAGGATCACAATCTAGCATCCTTTTCAGTTTTTCAGTAACACCAGAATATGATCCGCCGATCACCCCAGCGACTTGTTGACAGCCGATTCCTGCCTTTCGCGCCGTGCGTATCAACCTTTTTTTGTCCACGGTATATATGTACATATTGTCGTAGAATAGGCTCTCGACGATATACCATATATAACTATTCGTTGAGGGAATTATTCTAATATATCGAGTGCGTGGTAATCTGATTGACCGAGGTTAGTCCAAAAAGGGGGAGGGAGGCCTGGAGAGGCTTATTTATCTTCAATATGCTTAAGAAGTAGAACGGTACACAAGAATCAATAATATGGCTACCATTAAATAAAATAGAGTTTTATTAATTAAACTATCAACAACACACTATGAAAATGGGGAATGGAAAAGGGTCGTGGGGATATCTGACTAGTTTGAGGATCAAGATTTGGAGAGATTTAAAAAGGTAAACAAACAAAAAATAAAGGGGGGGAATGGTACGCCAAACCATTTAAAGCACAGGGTTGCGTTGACAAAAGGTATAATGATTAAAGGTAATGCTCAGCTTACGTAATTACAAAGTTGTGCAGAGGAAGACGATGCGAAGGAATCTTCGGTCCACTGGTGATTTCCAGCAGAAGGGTTCTTCGGGGGTTTGTCCTTAACGAGAGGGAAGGACTGTCTTCGGGGAGTGAGAGCAAAGTGGGGCTCGGAAGTACGAGCGATCTTTGTGACAGCAAATCGGAGATGTTCTAGATGAACAATAGAGGTTATTTTTGAAACTAAGCGTTGTCTTAAAGAACGTTAAAAAGGGGGGAATTAGATTATCCTGACGTGATGTCTTGGGAACGAGAACCGTTTCTTGACGAACTGGCTTAAAGAACAATGGCTGTTCTAACGTTGTTCTTTTTCTGAACAACAGGGAAAGGGGGGGTGAAAACCATCTCTTGTCAAACAGGCTCAAGAAAAATAGCTGTTCTAACGTTGTTCTTTTTCTGAAAAACAGGGGGGCCTTGTTGACTTGGCGTCTCGAAGGCACGAACCTTGGCACTCAAGGGATATTTTCTTCTTCTGGACAATAAGAGGTTTCTCGGCAGAGTTCCTAGGTGCACAAGGGAGACCGGATCAGCTTGATGCCTTGCGAAGATAATCTGGATCTGCTTCAATTGGGAAAAGCTATCGTATAAATAGCCGGAGCCATCTCCATGGCCTAGTGGATAATTGAGTAGGGGACTTCGGGGGAATGTCCCGGTGGCGCCTGGGAAAATACCTTATCTGCCCATAAGCCTAATTCAATCTGGCGAGATCGACGTATGGAGGCGAAACGGGGAAGTAACCTCCTTGATTAAACATTGGCTATGATGGGAGATAACGCGCTTCTACTTCCTCTCGCAGGCAGGATGCACGTGGGTAAGTATTTGGATAAGCATGGTTAACATGTGATAGAGGCTGAATTAAAGCGGTTTAAGACCGTTCTATCACACATATCTATATCTGTTTTCGCTCTTATCATAATTCATGGAATATCATATTATTAAACATATGTGATGTGATAAACGGCAGTCATATTTACTGTAACTTACCGCATACTGATACTAAGAATTCATTAATTTCAATAGCATCGTCATTTTAGATAATTTACAAAAATATTATGAGGAAGCTTCTTGCATTTTCTTTCGCTTTTCAGATGTGTTGGACATAGGCCTACAAACCTAGAGTGACATATTCATAGGTTATCAAAGGAAAATAAAAATTCTAGGGGTCCGAAAACATTTGGTTAGGGCTATTTTTTATTTAAAAAAACAAAGTACGAGAACAAATCCTTGACAAACTCCGATTGTCATTGATGTCCTAAGGACAGGGGATTAAAATGATAACTTTGGTTGGAGTGCTGTATGTTCTTGAGGTAGGCTTCGGCACAAAGGGGAATTCGTTTGACTGAGGCTTGAGATTAGACAGGCTTGGTTTACCGAAGTTGTCTTCCTGATTGGGATCGGTAAAGGACTTCGAAAGGACGCGAAAAATAAAACAACTTTATTCTTATATTGGCCTACTAAAAGGGGCAAGCTGAAACGTCTCGAGTTCTTTACGGTCGGTGTGCAGGCTTCTGTTTTATGTGAAGTTTCGTATCTAGAGGCTACAGGATTTAGGCGAGTTAATTAATGGGGTTTTGTAACGCTTTGACTGGATGATCGAATGAATTAACTGCCGAATATTGACTACCGCATTCTGAATAATTAGTATTCGTTGTTTTTCTCCCGATCTCTCTCTCTCTATATATATGTATATTGTTTGTCGTTTCCAAGGGGCATGACTTTGAATTGTCCTTGGAGTTGACCCAGTAATCTAAATGTTCCTTACTTCCACCCCTTTGGCGGATATCCGTAATCTATGTGTATTTGTTTTACCTACATATTTCTCATGTCTAAGGTTTGTCTTAATTATAGCTAATCACTTGTCTCTCACAAGTTCTTTGTGAAAGTTTTCTGGTCAAAGCTTGTATTTGTTCAATTTGCCTGTTGTAACCATTTGCTGATAATTATTCTTAGCCTGCCTATGTTTGTGTGAGCGCAAGACTGTTATTTATTCAGCTGGTTCCAGCGTGTGTATGTTCATGTGTTTCCGCGTACGTCTAACGCCCACTTGTCTCACATCTATTTGTACAAATTGACATATATTTTGTTTCTTTTTTTAATTCTCTTAGGTTTTTATTCATTACACTTGGCATATTATTTCCTTCATTTACACACATAGCAACTTTTAGGATTTGATTAACCACCGAGCATCTATTTGTGGAGTTCCTCGCTGGACCTATTAAATCCTGTAATTTGGTTGCCACAGGCATATATATTTTACGAAACTAGCCTTATAGCCATTTGTGAAGTATTACTATTCACAACACCTCTCTAACTAATGTTTTCCACCTATTTTCAGTCCATTTTACTACATAGTGCTATCTTCTCCGCGCAATTAGCCTTATCAAAAGTGGTTTACGGTGAACTGCAAGAGAGAACTTTTATAACCTTGACATTGGACTCAAGGCACTGGAAATGCAAGTCCATAAGAAAAGGCAATAAAGATGTGTCAAGCTGAAATGACTTTCAATCGAGCCGATAAGATCTCTGGATCCAAGGTAGATCTGACTTCTCAATCCTCTATTTCTTCCTTGTATATCTCTGTGCCCAGTGCGGACACAAAGATTTTTTAAGGAAGAACTCTAAGGTTATGATCCTTTATCTTCTTTGTAAATATTTGCATCGATTGTGTTTTTAAAAAGTCACAGCGAAAACGAAAGAGGACATCTGTTGCAGAAAGTATGTAAAGAGAGATCTATAAAAAAAGTGGTGAAGAAGGAGGATGT
Source organism: Ceratothoa steindachneri (assembly GCA_963969495.1). Classification (NCBI taxonomy): domain Eukaryota; kingdom Metazoa; phylum Arthropoda; class Malacostraca; order Isopoda; family Cymothoidae; genus Ceratothoa; species Ceratothoa steindachneri. The sequence continues at coordinate 24,453,468 of OZ018333.1, forward strand.
GAAAACACCGCGACGACACCGATGCAGAAGGACCTGTGGGCAATAGGGCTATAAAAGACTTAAATTCTCTGGAGTCACTTGTAGCTTGATTTATAAGCTACACTTGTAACCTACATTTAGAGTGATATTTAAAGAAAAGAAATATGAGAAGGGGAAATAGATAGGAAGAAAGCAGGCTTGGTAAATACCACCCTTCTACACCTGTGCCAATTTGGAGGGAGTAATCCACTTTCTAAGCCTGACCAGGGAAGTGCTCAGTTATCTGATTAGCTGCGTCCTCTCACCCATAGAACTAAGTTCTTCAGACTCTGCTTCAATCCACCAAGGCTACGTTCCTCAACTTTCTACCAGCAATTTTCAAATTAGGCCAACAATACTTGAACGATGCTTCGGCCTCAATTGCCTTTCTAATGTGCTTTCAATTGAGTTCGTCTTGTTCCCTGAATTCTTTGGATAAAGCAAATTATGGTAATATTTTTTGTTTTAGAACTCGCAGATTATGTTAAATGACGACATAGAAGAACACCAATCTCCATTGACGGGGTTTCGAACAGATACCCATTTGACGAATTTGTACTCTGCTTTTAAGTTATCTATTGAAGCTAAACAAAAAATAAGATGACTGAAAGGAAATGAATGTCAAAAGGTTAACAAAGGGAAAGGAAAAAGAAGAAAAGACAATGTAAAAAGATAGTAAAAAAGGGAGCCTTTGAATAACAGCGCTCCCATTTTGACCCCTTTGAAAGATATAGGTTGCAGTTTTGTCCAGTTGAAGAAGAGAGGCCCCTTGGTGTAATGGTATCGATATTCTTCAAAAGTTGCGAATAGTTCAAAGTAATTCAATAGACTATGCTTCATTTTTATATTTTTAATCACCTTTAGTTAATCAATTGGATTTTGTTGCAACTTGCTATAATCGATTTTGCGTAATTTACGATCGTTCGGTAAACATTTGCCGTTGAATTCTCGTTAATCAGTATTTGGCTTAAATGGGTTAAAAATTGCCGATCTTTAATTTGCATCCATCAAAGTTCTCAATAATATTTGCTAAGAAATAAACGAGGCTACGTTATGAAAGAAAAAACATAATTGTGGACAAAGTTATGTCCAATGAATACTAACATTTATTCAAGAATAACAAACATATATGAAGTGTGTAGTCATGGAGACCACATAGACTAAACTTAACGATAAATATATCAACCGAATTTACGCAACCATCCAGAATATAGAGCTTATGCATAGCTTAATGCATATAATTCCAACAACTTTCTGTACACCAATACATCACATAATTACGAATAAAATGCGATCTTGGAGCCAAGGTACCATGTTTCACGTTGCTAAGTTGTTAAGGGTTCCCTTTAATTAAAATTGAAGCGGTTGCTCACTGCCTTAATGTGCTTGTTTTAAATCCCACCCCAGTTCGGATTTTTTCGAAGTAGGAAATAACTATTTTCGAATATACATATATATATATATATATATATATATATATATATATATATATTGATAAAGAGACCACAATTATTATTAATAGTTTTGGCTTGTGCTATCGTAAGCTGTATGGTAATGAAACAACGCAGTACGAGCAAGCTATATAAACGCAGTAAGCAAACAAATATGGAAAAAATGGTAGAATACAACAAAAATACAATCGGAACATTAAGGGAATTAAACTGTTGAACCGTGGTGAGGTTGCTATAAAGATCGTGTTCTTTTATAGCAATTAGTGACCCAATAAACTTACACAAAAGAATAAAAAAATACCCCCTGTATAAAAACAAAATATTTCTTTTCTAAAAAAAAGATGAACTATTAGTGGTTTATTTAAACATAAATGATGTAAGTTCGTTATTTTATTTAATGGAGAAAGCCGGCATGTGTTGTTTATTTAGCGACATTGTGTGTTTGTATGTTCGTTATTCTTCACATTTCTTCTATTATCTCCCTCTCTTTCTCTCATTGCCCATTTCTCAGATCTAATTTGTTTCTTGAATTTTTCTTTCAAGCCCACTTTTCGATTCATGACATTGCAATGCCGTTTTCGAATTCTTTTTCCATCCTGATGACTTCCAATCATTTGTCGTAGCTGAAAAGAGAAAATATCAATATTTATTAACGTAAGCTATGCAAATAACTAGAGAAGTAATTAAGAAAGATTTCAAGCCCTGGGACAAGGATCATTCACCTACATGACTTATGCGTTTGTGTGATTACAATAGGCATTGCTCAATCTACGAGAAATCTTCAAAAAGTTTCTGAAAAATGATAAATATGAACAAAACTAAACCTCATAATTCTATTTTTGGCCGGGAGAAAATAAACTCCGAGAGAACGGAATTACAATTTAAGAATAATTTTTTTTAATTCGCATTTTACGGGGATATTTTGGGAAGCTCTTGGAATTTTAGACTCTAGATTTAAAATACTCAGCTATATTATTCCTTGTTATCCGTTGCCAACAAGGAGAATTTGAAGTTAACATTCTTAGTTTCAAGTTTCATTATTCCTTGAACAATATGGTCAGACGCATTTTACAAAATCGAGCTCCATACAAGTCTGAACGATGAAGATTGGCATTACATTAAGTAATAATCACATATGTTCATTTATCCCATAAATACAGGATCAAGTATGAAGGAAAGTAAGATATACAGTAGTTGAATCAATATCAGGTAGAAATTTAGAGGCTCTTAATTCTTAGCACCTATGGAATCATGACGAATTTAATTTTCTCAGATAAAGTCTTAAATTTCTATTTAAATAAAAAAATAAGTTATTAACGATATTTAATTCATTCGAAAGTGCGCAACTTCTCGCCATAAATACCTTAAAAAGATCAACGATATGATATTTAGGAGAAATTTAAACTTTCAATTTTAATTCGAGTTAAGTCAAGTTTAACCGAATTGAGGTTGACCTTAAAAGGTTTTGCCAGCCATTACCAATAAATTATGGCATGTATTTTTCTCAATATATTCCCTTGCTGAGAAATACGATAAGGCAATCTAAGTTGAATTAAATGGAAGAAAATATTATTTTCCTCAAATAAAAATTGGAATTTATAGGATTAGGCAGATGCAGCTTGGTCTTAAGGATTTGCTTCTAAAATATGATATTAAAGATCGGGCGGAAATTTATTTAGGAATTATTCTGATTATCTTTCGACGAGGTGATTCGTTGGTCAACCACAGCGCTGAAGGTTTGAAAGGGAAATAAATATGAATATAGCTTGAGAGTTTCTTCATTATCATGCATTACCCCAAAATGTATGTTTTTCCCTGGATTCTTCTCAGCGACTAATTTTTAAATTGACTTGTTTTCGTGGACGGTAGTCACCCCTATGCAACTTCAGCTTGTTTGAAAATTCTATGGAGACTTTATCCTATCGTTTGGTCAGCAAACATCAATTAGTAGAAGAGCCTTAAAATCACTAACTGAGTAGTTGCCTATTTCCTAATAACAGAACCACGTTGTGCACTGAATTGGCCACATTTATGTAGAATAACTACTCGTCATCAAAAACAGATTAGACGAACGGGGAGTTCTTTTATGTTCTCTTATTCCATTCAAGTGATGTAACTTAATTGTAAAGTTCGACTTAGTTATTATTTAATTCATTATTACTTCCACTGACACTTATTAATTTGCTTTCATTTGTAAATTTGAATAATTAGGGAGAATAAGAAAATATGTAGGTTGCAACATGACTGTTGACTGATATTGTTTAATTCTTTTCAGAACCGAATGTAATATTATGAAAAGCTACAAGATGATGTAGCTAATATTAAATGGGACCTAAGCGAAAGTTGCGTTCTATGTTTTAGTTGATGTTTCATTTCAGCATTTTTCTAGTCTACACTTCAGACCTTCGAACCTTCGAGGTGATTTGGTACAGGCTTAATGGTCAAGCAATGCTCAGATTCTAAAATACATTAGCTTCAAATTTGGCGAACTTAGAGGTCGAAGCATCTTTGATATTTTGTGTTTTTGCTTCAATTGCAAAAATTCTCTCTATATGACTAAATGAACGATTTCACATACGCCCACTATGTAGTGGGCGTATCTAATTTAGATGCCCATCTTTTTACCTATTAAGAAGTTCTCTGGATCGGCATCGTATGCTTACTCTGGGTCAATCCGACTCAGATTTTAGGCACAGTATCGCAATCAATAATTGCGATACCAGTAATAAACCAGTAATCTTGCTGAGTTGAGGGATGAATTCGGCATTATTATGGTTAATAATGACTGTCTGAGATCAGATTAGTGTTACTCATATTGGATAGTTTCCGGCGTCAGTAATCTTATGCTACCTAAAGAGATATCCTAGTCAGAATGAAGGTACGTATTTTATTTTGGTTAGAAGTTTAACCCCTAACAAATATTCCACTATGTCTGTAAAGAATTCTTCTTTAAAAGTTATTTGTAGTAATGTTGTTGAGTTCATACCATCTCGCTCTTTCTATTCCCGTTGAACTTTCGTCCATCTTAGGATTGGACGCACTTGTGCACCGCAGCACCAAATGATGGAGTACTTGAGCCCTTCAACGAGGAGAGTGTGCTACTCCAAACTGTTTGTTACCTTTTGATTTAAATTCCTACTTTGGAGGTGGAGGGGACTATACTGCCTCATAGAACGATGGGGGTTTGTCTCTATGGTGCTTGGTTCCACATGGCTTTTGGAACATGCCTGCCTCTTAGTTTTTTTTATTAATTAATATTTAAAAGTATTAATAGCACTTATTGATATCTGATAGACTCGTACCTAGGGAAATCAACCATGCCTCAACTATATTTCTCCATTGTTCTTTGTTTGCTTTTTTGCTTTCTCTATTATCATTGTTTTTTATTTTTATAAATTAGCATATTTATGAGCTTACATTTTATCAGCAGCCTTCGCCTCGTAGGTGGCCCAAGATGGGGCATTTAAATAGAAGATCTTTGAATATGAGATATTCCCTAGTCTTTGGGACCTGGGTTTGTCTAGTAAATATATTTACTCAGAGTTCCTGGAAGTTTTTGTCTTCTACTTCATAAACCTTTGTTCATATTTTGATTAATTTTCCTCCTAGCATATCTTTCACTGGTTCTTTATCTATTGTTTCATCAAATAAATGAATTGCTTTCCATTTCTTGGTTCTTCTTAGTAAGCGATTTTATGTTAGTAGATAAATAAATGAAACTTGTATCATCGCTTTGAATATCTTTATTTTGTACTTTTTATTTTGATTCTTCAGTAGAGAAAACTCAGTCCATATATTGTTTGCCTAGTTCTACATTTTCATTGAGAATTGTGGCTTATTAAATTTTGTTTTAAATAAATTGATCTCTGAGGCATATTTATTTGTATGTCATTTAACACTACTTCTCAAAGTGGAGAAGATCTGGAATATAAGTATGAGAGAGCTTTAACTGTGTTTTAGCTATTTCTAGACCTGGAATTTGAATTCACAGTCATTCTCCGCTATGACAACAATTTGAATGAAATTTTCCGTGAAATGAATATTATTTATGTTTTTGCCGCGTTATGGCGTTTGAAAGGTCATCCTTATTTACAAAATTTAGTGGCGGAGCTTAAACACTTTGACGGATTCCTCTTCCATTTAGAACACTCGTCTTCCATAATCTTCCTTGCATATTTGTGCATTTATATTTGGAATCTCGTAGCAGAGGATTATTTCAAGGTTGGGGTTCATCTTGATATTTATTAAATGTGAATTAATCCTATATTTGAGTATTATAAGGATGAACCTTACACAAAGTTCGATGTAGCCTTGATCTAACTTTTCGGTATTTTTTGTTGTTTTTGCGCAATTATGCTACTTTGTTCCTGATGCCGATTTAACTATATGTAATTAAGTTATTTACTTATTGGAGCAAGTCACCAATGATATTTTTAGTGCATTTCGGACGAGTTAGCACCGATATATCTAACACATTACAAAAAGATCAGGACACCGATATTTATATTAGTACATCTTCAATATCTTTTGCTAGAATTTCCAAAATTGTTGTACGATAACAGACAAGTAGAATCTAAGAATTGGCAAAGGTTTTGCAAATTTGGATGAATAAAACGAATGTTATGAGAATAAAGGTTCATTTTCTCAAGAGCCATCTTGATGAATTTCCTGCTGATCTTGGCAACGTGAGTGATGAACAGGGAGAGTGTTTTCATCAAGATATCAAGATTATGGAGGAGAGATATCAATGCCGATGGAACCCAAGCATGATGGCAGACTACTGTTAGAGCATTGAACGAGACTGTGTAGACATCAAACACTCCAGACACTCTCGCAAGCGAAACTTTCTTCCATGAATGTATAGCTATGTGTACGATTGCTTGTGTTTTCTCCGTTTTATTAGAAAAATAACCTGTATGTATTTAGTAATAGGTGATGTTATCTTACAATGCATTTTCTTTTAAATGTCTGTTGAAATTTTGAGTTATATTTTGAAGCTATAACACTTAGGAAACTATCCTTACCGAGTAAATACATGCAGTACGTCGTAAAATAGGAATATGCTGTAGAATAAAAAGCTTATGTGTTACAAAACATTGGGTGCCATAGTTGAAATCAACACGTCAAAATTAGCTAAAAACAAACACAAAACATAAGTCAGCAAAAAGTGTGTTTACAAGTGATAACTCGTATATCCTTCGAGCTATCTACCACCCACTCTGAAATTATAGATACGCACCCTTGAACTATAGACTTCGACAACGTAGGGGGTCGTGAACTTTATGATATGGTCTCCGCTCTTGTTTGTAATAATCCTTTCCCTGCAATTGTAAAGCAGGAGGTTTCATCAGGCCAAATCTAGATTCTATCCTTATTTTTGGAAGGCATTTTTTTGACATTTAAAAAAGAGGTCCTTTGGGTTTGATAAAACAAATTACTTTTGAAAGATTTAGCTGTGTGGTTCTTTTACCATTATAACTAAATGCAGGATGGAAAGGAAAGAACCATTAATAAGGCACGATTCTGATTGCCATGGGGGCCTAACTAATATATGCCGAATCTGCGATTCGAAATCGCTAACGATGAACGATGGCTTTCGAACCTTAAATTATTTTGGTCAGTCGTCGCTATGCAATAAATGAGCCAAGTATATCCTGAATCCTCAGTTATTGCGCATCACAGTCTTTTAAGACTTCTCAAAGTCGGATTCTATGTAGCTTTATTTACAAAGTTAATTACATTTGTGCTTTTACTTACGTATGTATGCAAATTCCTCTCTAATAATCTAATAAATTGCTCACATAACTACAAACAAAATTTCATATTCCTTTAAAAATATATTTAAAAATGTTAAAGTTTCTCTAAAGTTGTCTTTAATTAGATGTGAACTTCTATTCAATTAAAAAAACAAAAGTTTATTTACAGATTACAAATTAAGCTTTGAGTTACCTATATCATCGAGGTCTTGTATTTATGCACATCTGAGAGTGCATGGTGGTTCTAAAATCTTCGTTGGTCCTTGTCATTTGGAATAATAATATCTTGGGTGGGAATTATGTCCAATAATTACGTCTTTCTCGGGATTTTTCAATATTTTGGGGTCTTCAGAAAATGTCAGAGTGACAAGTAAACCCGGGATTACACGAAATTCGTGGAGGCTCTCGATCTTCTTTTTCTTCCCAGTTCCTTCCGCATCGTAATAATATTTAATACATTAGTGAATTTAATGTCTTTTATTAAAATAATAGTCATCTCTAGATTTCAGTCTCTGTTTAGATGAGAATTGGAAAAGATGAAGGCAGTGAATAACGAGGGAAATGCATGTAGGGTGCACATAACTGAAACAAGAAACGAAAATATAACTGACCATACAGAAACGCGAAATAAGACTCAAACTTTTGGAATTTAATATATTCCAACCCTTCTCACGTTGTGGGATGAAATAGAACTGGAATTAAGCAGAATCTATCTCTAGATACAAAAAGACTTCCTCCCTTTTTAGTCACAGCCATCCTTAGGGTGCCAGCTCTTGCAGGATGTATCTTTTTTATAAACTTTGATTTATATTTGCACATTTTCAGCCATGACGAACTACTCTCCTAACTAATGAAGCATCTTTGTAGGATGCTTCCTTACTGCAACCTTAGCTTCTTTCAGCTCTTCCTTGAGTTGCTCTTTAAGGAGGAACTTGGAGAGAGGCAAATCGCGGTCTTTCCAAAACCACTTCTTGCGTAATTCCCATCATGGACCTTATTCAACAAGGAATTATTTTTAGATAATTCACACAAAGTATTCACCCCACCCCCGCCCCACCCTCTCTCGTTCTAGCACCCAGGGCAGTTTCAACTTACAACTTCTTCTAAAAAGATCACCTCACAGAAATACGAGGAATTATTACTGGTACTCGTAAAAAGCTAGAAATTTTAGGGTCCATAGATTAAAGATTAAACAAAAACAGTAAAGTTTGAACCATTAATGGAGTTTATCTTTATTTAGCAACGATGCCTTATTTTAAAACTATTTAATAGTTTAGAAACAAAGTTCTTACAAAACCTTTAACGACAATGAATAAAACGAAACAATGCAGCAAAGGAGCCATATCAATCAACAATTTATTTACCGTCAATTTCGAGCACCCCTTTTCAAAAAACGGGATAGATCATGGGTGCTTTTGTTGTAAGATTCAACCGGTTTGCTATCAAAAAAGTCTTCAACAGCAGTTTGGGATGATTTGTGAACGTTTTGCGAGTTGAGAACTTCTGAAGTAATATTTCTCCCTCTATCCAACCCATGTTAACACTGCCTTGCTATATGTTATGTAAATTTCTTTCACAATTTCAATTTGAATATTTTGCTCTCCAGAATTGAAATTCCAGATTCGGTTCCATGAAAAAAATTGCTTCTATTTTCCAATATTTCCGAAATGCAATTGGAACAACTTTATGCATCGGTGGATCATCGTTACAAAAATAGCGTCAGTTTGAAAGAGGCATTTTAATCCAATTCTTTTAAGGACGAGAGAGAACGTGTGTGAAAGAGAGATAGAGAGACAGAGGGACTTACATGTACCTCAAAACACAATGCTATCCTCACATGGGATGTAATATTCAGTGACAATCTAAACAAATAAAAGACTGAAAGCTATCTAAACTCACCTCTCCCACCCGCTTCTGCAGGTCCAGGAGAGCAGGAAAAAGACTTGAATGTGCTGAGGAAAGAAAAGAAAGCAACCGGGAAGTTTAAAAGTGAAGTTGTCACTTTGTAAACAAATATTAATCGATCTACTTGCAAATTATTGGGCAAGAAAGACTATTCGACCATAAGTATCCTTTATTTTTTCAATTCTGGAATTAGTTACTACGTCTACAGGTAGGCATGAGTGGTAAGCAATTTGCTTTAAGTCTAAAATCAAGTACAATTGTCGGAATCGACTTAAGAGAATACAAAAACTTTTGCCCCCATAGCCCTCACTTAATTGTGGGGTTCCCCCCTCCCCCGCACACTTACCACATTTTTTAAATAAACTTGCTATTTTTCTAATTCAAAAGGGTCGCATTAGATGTGGATTCAAAAGGCGATTGATAAATGTCTTTTGGCCTCTAGTTATTCTATCTCGTTGCTTGAATTCAGACATATATAAGCCTCACCCCCGAATGCTATTTAAATCAATCATATTTTCTTTAAAATTAATTAATAGGAAATGTCCATATCATATTTTAATTAAAAAATCACTTCAAAATGATTTATAATACACTATAATGCGATTCGAACTCACAGTTTGTCTGGCAAGATGGCGGCTAATCTATTTTTCGTCATAACATCATAATTAGAAATTTTCCCACATTAAGTAGTGAAGGAGCTATATAGAGTGTATCTACAGTAAACACTAAATAGCATTTGCGTTTTTTTTTAAACCAGAGATACTGTATTTATAAGAAAGCACCTACAAAATTCGAGGGTGGGCCTAATCCCCAAATTAACCGGAATATTATTCCTTCAAGCGAAATATTGCCCCTTAAGATGCGACTCCTCCTTTGTTCGGATTCACCTCAATCCTTTCTCACATTTTGCTCGAGTCTAAATTCCGTACAAAGATGCGAGCGATCTCATCCATTTGGACGCATCTGTCTCTTCCCGAGGCATCGAATAGACGGGAGTTGACCGACATCTGCGAGGAAGATTTTGGCGTTGCTTTTGTATATTCATTATTTGTCTCGAGAATGAGGGTAAAATAACTAGTGGGGAAAATGCGGTGACCGGCAGAAGAATTATTGATAAAAAGATGACTTTCATCAGCAAATTAAATGTTTGGAGTATGTACAGTTTGAGGCTATAATGGTATCATTTGTTATGTGTCTTCTTTTATGTAGCCTTTTCATAATATGTTTCTCTCTATTGACCTGTTTCTTATCTTGCATGCTAAAAATGACCCTAAAACAGTCTTCTTCTCTCAGTTTATGCAGCTTACACGCATCTAGCTAAATATTTCCTCACCATTTGAGGTTAGTTGTTTATACATCCATAATGATTTCTTTTCCGTTTTGTACCAATCAAAAGTGGTGGTCTTCTGGTCCAGCTATTCTAAGGGGAAAAGGTAACCCTCTGGAATATTCCTACTCGAATATTTGGCTGAAAATATTTGATGAATAGAAATTTTGAGAGAAAGATATGTTTGATTTTCACTTCTATCATTTAATAAAATATATTTTCCTCTAATTGTCTATGACCTATTTTATCTTTTTGCCCTGATATTACCAATGAGTTGGAAGCATTTTTAAGACTCTTGATGTTACGGTGCATCAAATTTATTTTAGTTTTTCCTAATAATCCAATTATATTTGTGTCATAGGACATCATCGGCTTCTAAATGTAAAATATAGACGCGACGAACATTCCGCCAGCCAATACCGAAGGTAACCAAGACCATTTCCTCCCATAACACAGGGAAGTGTGTCAGTGGTAACATTCCATCTACTCTCACTTGCCAGCTATGTCTATAAACATATCATCCTTCTTTCTACCTACATAATTTATCTTCCTGTGTTCGAATAAACCTCCTTTGCTTTCTCTCTATCAAATCCTAGAGTTCAACGAGTTAACCTCACTTATTCCAGCAATTAAGTAATAATATTCCTAAGCCTTTTATTTATCATAGGCACGTGTTTATATTTCAAAGATAACCTCAAAATTATGCCATAGTGATTGTAGTATGGAAATAGGAGTAGAAAAATAAAAAGTAAAATAAACAAAAATAGAAATGCATCCGAGTCTGGTTCACCGAAACTGACCGCGAGTGTGCAGCTATGACAGGGTAAAAAACTCCTCGACAACCCAGATGTACCAGGAAGATGAAAGAGAACGCTAGGGAAGACAGGGAGGTGTACGAAGGAATCAGAAGAACTAGTACAAATCGGCAACGAAGCTCGCTGCTACGACACCTGCGTGATGAGCTAAAGCTGACTATTAACCAACAATAGGCTGTAAACTAGGACAACCTAGCCAGGGTAGACAGCGACGTGGCATCCCATAAATTCTGGCGATTAGCAACGCAATTAAAAGGCCTACCAAGTAAAGAAAAGCCCCGCATTACATAGAGCGATGAATATCTAGAGGATCAGGCGGTCCTAGAGGAGGAAATGTTCCGCACCTTCTGGAAGGAAATCTTCTCAATAACACCTGAGGACAATGAGGAATTTGACCAGGAATTCGAAGACCAATTGATTGAAGATCTTGGTCAGATTATACATAGAATACAGACACGGGCCTACGTTGACAAAGGTAGGATAATGACAAACCATGGCCAACAAATTACAATCGAAGAGGTCAGGTCATGACTGTTGTAAAAAGCTTTGAACAAAAGTCACCAGGATGGACGGCCATCACTAAAAACAACTTGATGTATGCCCCCCGGCAGATAATTCAGGAAATCACTGACACTTACAACGCTTACCCGAATATGGGAAACTTCTGTTATTGTTTAAAAATTGTCAAAATCGTTTTTATCCCAGAAGGGAAGAAGCCCCACGATTAACTGGTGGACTACACCACTATCCCTCCTTGAGTTTGAAAGGCCATGTCTACTATAAGATCAGGCTAACAGCCTGCAAAACGAGCTAACGGAGATAGAAGCTCATAACCCTCAGCAACACGGGGTCCGCAAGAGAAGAGGGACTTATACATCCCTCGCCCTTTTCACTGAAAAGCTCGCCCGCTGTAAAGCTGAGGGCAAATACGTATACGTGGTGATGCGACATGTTCAAAATGCCTTCGATAAAGTTCGGCTGAGGGGACTACAATTCAAGATCTTAGGCCTCCAGCTAAACCGGTCCTGGAAAGGGTCCTCTGTGATTACATCATGGAGAAAAAAGCCCAAATTTCAATCGAGGGCTTCAGAGGACCCGAGTTCGAACTTGAGGCGGGTGTTCTACAAGTTAGCTCTATGAGTCCACTGTAGTAACTTGTGTACCCATTAGACTACCTGCTCCAGTCGGTGATGATAGGATGTAACTGCAGTTTACAGACAAAGTCACTTAGATCATCCTTAATTCCTATAGGAAGGCTGGAGTTCAAGCAAGGGAGACCACTGCCGAAATCAAAAACATCAATCGATTCGAAAAAAGGTGGAAAATTAAAACCAACTGCCGAAAGTTCCCGATCCTTGCAGTGAACCGCTGGAAATGAGATGACTTCATAGTCGAAGATGAATTCTACTTGTACTCCGACGAGGATAAAGTCCTGGCTCTGCGCAACTTCTCAGCAGGGTATAAGACGCATATCAACAACCGAATCTCTCTAGCTAAAAGAGAGCTTGGAAAACTGTACAGGTTCAAAAACCTCAAAGAGATGTACACTGCCCTGGTGCGCTCAACACTGGTGTACCCGGCAGTGGTAATGCAGATGCTAGTTCGATCTCTCTCAGGTAAATGCAGAGAGTCCAGGACAAAGTTACCCTGGTGATAGCCGGCGCGCGCCGGCTATCAGAAGATGGAACTGCGCGCAAGAGCAGGAGTAAAGTCACTGAATATGGTCCACCAAAGGTTAGGAAGAAAGACTTCGGAAAAGGTAGACGACGAAATACTCCCACTTATTGACGCAAATCTGGATATACCACAACCCCTAATTGGAGGTGTCACCAGGAGAGCCACATTGCCAAGAAAAGACTGTGATCCCGGGAAGACCAGGCCGAGATGTGGACCTAACCAATTCTCAATGATCAAACTTATAAAAGAAGAATTACCGAAATGACTCCACGATGCGAGACAACTAACCACAAAGAGAGACAAGAAAAAACATAAGAGGCGAAGGGCCCAAATGAAAATAAATACAAAGCAAATATATATATATATATATTAAAAGAGGAAAAAGGCCCCAAAATTAACATCAAACGAAAACAAAAGAAATAAAATAATTAAAAGGCTACGAAGTGCACAACTTAATCAAGACAAAATATATAAAATAGTAAGTGAATAACTAAACAATTTAATGTTTTGAATAAATGAACAAATAATACGATAGCAAAAAGAGGCAAAGTGCCCACAAACTGGCGAAACCAGAATGAAAACTAAAACCGAATTAAAAATAGGAATGGAATCTAACGAGTCAGCAGATATATTTATATTAGATAGGCTTGAATGCCTAATGACGGAGGATATGGTATATTTATATATATTAAAAAAAGAGATAAAAATAAATTAATAAATAAAAGTAAGTTAAAATAAATGAGAAAATACGAAGGAAACAAAAGGTCATTAGAGTGACCACCCCAAAATTCAGCCACAACACTGACACCATTGAAAGAGGAAGAAATTTCCCCACCTGTTACATCATCATCATAAGGGGAAAGATTAGGCGAGAAATGTTTTCATGAACGCTATTCTCTTATCAACTTGGCTTAGTGTCTTCATTAAATAATTGTAAATGTCTCTTAAATTGCTTAAATATTCTCTAAGACATAATGCAAATTTGGAGAATATTTTTAACCTGATCAATTAATGTAATTTTAATGTTGATTTTCTAATGCAACCTTTAGTTTAATTTACCTTTAAAAAGTTCTGCCTCTTATAGGTAATTTCACACTACAGCTTCCTTCTACTTATCATTTCTTTACCTTCCAGGATTAGTCTTAGTTCGAAAAATCGCTGATGCAATCCAATATATTGTTGGGACTGGTTTTGCTATCATATGCAAATTCTGCGGATTATGGCTCCGTTTTCCAAGCAATATCTATGAGGATTATATGCGTGGAATTTGGTTTCAATCGCTATTGAATTTCTATTTTGTCAAGACGAAACAAGCGAGATTTTTTTTAATCTTTCTGAATTTATGGTATCTGTATGAATTGAAGTAGAGTAGGAAGCATTTCAGATAAAGCAAATTGTAATTTATGCGAAAAATGAAATTTCTCGTATTTATGAAATTATATGTAATGTATGCTTCATATAATCATCATATTCACACTTTTTTCAAGAGCAGTCTTGACACCATCAAACTTTTCATTCCACTCAGATTAAAAAACTAATATTATAATACTCCTGTTGTCACTCACATAAGATCGTTCTCTTTCACACATTCACTGATCAAAGCATTCAAGTTGAGTTCATTGGAGTTGAAAAGATTTTGACGCCATATTTTATTTATTTAAATAATAATGAGTAAACAAACGAGGGCACTTCCTAGAGATAGCTTTACAAGAAAGGCTATTTTTAGATCCAATTATGGAGTATATATTTGTATAACGTAATTGCAAACGCATTAGAACAACTGATGACAGGCTAGGAGAGAAAATCTACTTGTTTGTTGACGTCGTGCGACAAGGAGCGGCTGATCGAAAATACCTTGGGTGACGAAGAGCAAATGCCGTGCCATTACTTTTACTGTATGCAGCACCGGTAAGACCAATATATCGACCCAATTTACGGTATAATAATACATTAGATTTCTTGCAATAAGTAGGTAATCAGAAATGATTCGATTGCTACAAATGGTTTTGATCCTTTGACGTTTGCGCCAAATCTGCTTCTCCTTCCGTGAAATCTAATATCAGCATCGATAACGATCGAACAGAGCGTCTTGGAGAAGGAGTTAAAATATTTGTTGCAACGGTATCGATACATCGAAGAGAAATAATAAATAATATGTACTGGAGGATCTTCGTCTGAGAAACCAAGATAATTTAATCGTTTTAGACGTGAGTATCTGCTCTTCCGGACTCCCGTCAATCAGACCGTAATGAAGAAAATAGGACAGTTGTAGATATGAGATACGATTTGGCGAAGCCCAAGAGATATATAATAGGGCACTGAAAAACGCTATACTGACTTTCCGATTAAATGATATTGGCCTTTAAAAGAGACTTACCTGATTGGACTTCCTATTATGATCTGATCTTCCGACGTCTGGATAGATGGAACCTATGAGTGCCGTCGACCATATTTATCGAAAGAATTGTCGGAACAAAAGAATAACAGCAGACACGATCTCGTAACACCAAAGAGATATAATAATAGAACGTGGAATACTTCATTCTAACTTTGCTCAGTACTGATCCTCGTTTTCAGAAGAGACATACGAGGTTAGTTAGTATTTATTAAACATTTTTAGTCAATTTGCGCTTGGGAGCAATTCCTTTTCCCCATTCTCCTGGTCTGACTTAAACAATGAACTCATTCGACCAAGCCTTCGGAAGAAAGAACAAACCTGAAGTTTCAAAAGTACGATACCCTGTAAAAAAGATATAATAAACGGAGTGTAATATTCCATTTGTACTTGGTCCAATAAATGATAGAACTTTTAAAAAGACCACAATCTAATTGAAGTTTTTTTAGTCGGTCTTGATCCGTCTTTACTTAGCACCAAGGCGGCTTCTGCTTCCTCTAAACCTGACGCCATAAATATTGACGTTGAACAGACGGTCCTGGAGACACAGGACATAAGTAAGATACTAGGAAAGATCTAAAGCCGATCTCAAGCACTGGATCTCTTAATTTGGACGTCACCTGTTAAATAATCTCCACCTTAAGATGAGCTAAGACTTTATTCGACTTCTTTAGAAGTTTTGGTCCGTCTTTATCAAGGCCAAATTAGCTTTTCCATTCCGTGAATATGACGGAACCAATGTAGGCAGATAGTCTGATGGTGATGAATAAGGAAAAGACAAATTGACCCACGGCAGGGTCGATTGGTCATCACCTCAGATCTTTTCAATCCTATCCTCAAAGAAAGGTAAGAGACGGCGTACAGACAATCGGTGTGCCCTTTGATACCAGAGGATCCTAGGTCGGACCACAACCAAGAATTCGCCCAGAGCCAGGCCACACGCTTCGAGTTGACATCGAGACCTTCGAAACCATTTGGTCACAATTCTGCGAGAGAGTAAATCTAAGTCCTCGTTTTCCTATACCAGTTTCGCCCTCAATGGCCGAGAGACGAATATATCCGGCCCCATGCGCTCCTCAGATTGTATCATACCGTGTAGGCTCACGGCTGGCCCGCCGCTCAAGCGGACAGTAGTAAACAAACGGTCATTTTCACGAAAATGGTCCTGAGCAGTCACACCTCTTGGAAGTAGGATTAGGACGACAGAGACGCTTACGTGCCAGGCTTTAATATGGTTCGTGGAATGACCCAGTGGGTAGCCGAAGCAAAGCAGCAATGCGCGTGGGGATTGAGCAAGAACAAAACATCATCTGCGACTTTGCTGAGGCTTTGGATTGGAGGAACTGCATCCGTTTCGACCTCGCCAGAAGACAGATGGGCCTCGACACGAGACCACACTCATCGACATCAGATGAATTCGCTTCATTCTTCCCGACAACTCCCCCTAGACTCCTGGACACCCCTTTCACTCTGGACTCAGATGCGGTTAGGATTTCATCCAACTCCAAAGGGGATGATAAATATTTTAGACCAATACCCTGCCGAAGCATTCTTTTTTTCTTCCGATTTGGAATCACGATTGTGACTACAAGGTTTAATTGTTAGGAAAGTCAGAGACAATTTTAGCGTGAATTGTGGGAGAAAGCTGCATGAGAATGAGCTGTTACTAAAGTTTTTAAATGGGAGAGAGAATGATGCCCTAAGTCAAAGAACATCTTTAACCTCGGTTAAAGAAGAGGTGTATTGATAGTGATATAAATGGTGAAAGAATATTGATAACTAAAATGCATTCCATATTTTATGAAGATTATATCTTAATCATTCGGTTTCATAGACTTCACATCACTATTTTAAGCTCGGGAAAACTCTCTGTGGCTCACTGGTTTCAAATGATTCACTCCAAGATCAGTTTTGAAGCTAATCGTAATTAGTGAAGTGTCTTGGGTCAACTATCTGAGTCAAATTCAAGCCTTAGAACTGCATTCTGAATATTTTGGGGACAATTTGGGAGCATAAAAGAAGTGGTAATTGAATTAACTTTGACAAAGGGCAAAGGACCATCACAGTTGCTCATTATGTCCATGTAATTAGAAAATTAAAATAAGCATTGATGGATAAAACCAGCAGGAATTATGTATCCCGAAGTGCTTTTTTAACGCCTGTTTCTTCTTCGAATGTCATGATAACGCTGTTCCTCCTCATTTATCAATGCTAGGCTTAAATTTCGATGAAAGATCTTGGCCCCCTCAACCTCATAGCATTGACTTTACCAATTATTGTCCTTTTATATTCCTCCAAATAAAATAAAACCTCCATCGATCAGTGATGAGAATATGCACTTGTTTCAAAGGGGTACAACTAGCATCACTCAGTATTGTCTCCTAAAATGGGGTTCGAACGATAGAGATGTGGAGTGAAGTAGAAGGAAGAGGATGTGTTTGAAAATAATAGCTTGCTTTATATAATGAACTTGGATTTAATTATAGTTTATAAATTTAGGAAAAAATATGCCTATTTCTTTTAAGAATTCTTTGTTATTTTGGGTCTTTCACTGAATATTTATCATTAATGTTTCTTTCGACGAATTCTTATTTGTGTTCATATTTACAAGTCTCTTCATAATATATTCTACGTTATGATGAATTTCTTATCATTTCTGTTTATTTTCACAAAAATGTTCAATTTAATTTATATTTAGTAAAATCATTATATTATGTTCCTTCTCTCACATTGCTTATGATTATAGAGATTTGATAACATCTTGGGAAATTATGCGTCTTTTCTCTGAAATTTTGTATACTTTCTTGATCCTATTTTTATTCCCTTTTTACGAATGCTAATTATCTCTTTTGTTTTATAGGACTCTTAATTTTTATGTTTGTTTTCACAAATCCCGTCTCCTAAGTGTCCTTTACTACGAATTACTAACCAGTTCTGTTTCATTTCCTTATTCCTTAATATTTTTTTATTTTTACTCGTCCTTTATCAATTGCATTGCTTTCCACTTTCCTTTATCATTTGCTTGTAATCCATATTCATTGATCATCTGCCATTTTTTTCATTTTAAAAAATTCTCTTAAGTCCTATTCTTTGTTAACGATTCCCTCTGCAATCATTTTCTTCCTAAGAATCATTAAATTTTCTGCTCTTTTTCACAAATGCTTCATCATTTGAGATTCTTTTTAACTATTATTTCAACAATTTTTCTATGTTTCACTAAACCCGAATCAGTTCTGTAATCTTAAACCAATCCCTCAACACTGAGATTCTTGAGACGCATCCATAACGCTAGTCAACGATGATTTCGCTACTTGGGTATTAGCTTGTGATTCTTACTAAATCTAGTATGCTGATTTCAAATCTGTAATCAGAATTGTTCTAGCACGTAAGGTTCCTGAGTTATGCAACTAGGCTTTATGGCTCACTTTGTCACCTTGGATCAAACGATGATATAATTATTACGAGTTTGAGAAAAATGAGACGTTTCTGGGCAAAGGTTTTGAATCTGGGCACCTTATTTGGCATTATGTACGTCCTTTTTCAAAACCAGACGAGATATTGTGTTACATATAAAAGAGGTAGTACTCACCTAACTCTAAGTTTCTTAAAAAATTTTTGAGACTCTTGCTCTTGCGCTTGTACGTGGATATAGGATCCACCAGTTGTAGGAACCAGCAGTACTCACCCATCATGTTTACGGTGAAGCGGCCTTGTTACCTGCTTTCCATCATTGCGATATCTGGGTGGAACCTTTCCCCATGTTCGTTACTAATATCACCCATATTAGATGGAAATAAATCTAGATGCGAATGCAAGAAATGCATCTTAAGAGACATCCGTCATCCGATTTGTTGATAGGCTTTTAGCATTTTGTCCACTAGTTCTTCATAGTTTTCAGCCCTATGATTACCAAGAAAGTTCTGCACTACATGGACAAATGAATCCCATGCTGCAAACTCACTTGGAGTTAGTTTACTTCTGAACTCCCTGTCACGTATCAATTTCCTGATCTCCACTTTTAGATGCCAACTTTAAGTTTAGCATCGATTTTCTGTGCACCAAATTTCTCTTTGAGATACTGGAATCCATCAGAATCATGGGCCATTGCCTTAACAAAATTCGGAATTCGCACAGATTTGGAATCAGCGCACCAAAATTAGTTAGTTACAACAACATTTACTGAAGTAGCAGAGACAAAGTTGAAATTTGTTGGCTAGTGCAGTCGTTCATGTTTTTTCAGAAATCCCTAATCATATGTTTATTTTAGAATTCCTTATTGTTTTGTACTTTTATCAATAATTCGTCACTTTGTTCTTTTATACGAAAATGTCATCATTTCTGTTTATATGATTATAAATTCTTCAATGTTTACGGTGGAAATCATAATAAGGATAGAAGTTAGCAACTCTATAAAGTTCCAAGATTATCAATACTTCGAATATTTCAACGCTATGAGGATTAGAGTTAAGCTTAGTGAATAAAAAGCCATAATAAGTGCGGCTAATTTCCATATTAAAGCCAAAATTGAAACTGATAAATATTTTCCTTTCAGGATTTAAGGAAGGATTAAGAGATAAATGGCGTAGGTAGCATTGTGTTATTGTAATAAAGCGGCAGCGTAAATTGAAATAGCGAAAATAAAATTTAAGACAAATTTAAATTTAGCCCTTTAATATAGATTTGGTATTTAATCCTATTTTTATTTTCTATATAGACCTAACCTAATTGATTGATTTGCTTTATCTTGAACATACTCCTATAATTCGAAATTACCTTCGATAACTTCTGGTATTTTAATGGTTTTAATCAAGTGGTTTTATGTCTGTACCTCAAAGGATGGAATTACAAGACCTATTTAAATTCCTACAATAGAACTGTTTAATACTCATTAATCTTGCATAATAAATACAATTTTAAATGTATAGGATTGGATAGAAACTTGTATCTGATAAATACCATTTATTCGAGGGAAACAAAAGTATATAATCTTCAACGGTAGACATCCATTTTTGCAGTGCAGAGCCGATGAACAACGTTATGGAGCGTGGGCGTTTTGGCTCTGCCGGTTTTAATATCCTTATTTATACGTTTATTATTGTTTTTACTGACATCAAATAAAATTTATACGCCACAGAAACATACACAGTTTTGTGGGGGATGTAAATTAAATAAGTTGCATAATAGTGCATGATTAGAATTGAAGATTTTAAAATTAAGCTGCAATAATGCATCTATAAACAGCTTATCCACGCCAACAGGTTGCTGTTCGATTGCTCTGGTTGATACAGCCACTTGCTTGACATGGTTGAAGAATGTCTCTTATTCATCCCCAATGCATCAATTGCATATTTATAATCTATTAATTGATTTCCTTCATTTTCAATCATAAACAAAAGAATGCAAGCAAATTACGCAAAGACGTAGGCTTAGTTAGCTAAGTGACGCAGCCTACGCACGAAGGCGATACGATATTAGGTCTTACGGAGATTAGGGATTATCTGGCCTATTGAAGCGATATTCCACTAACAAGCATTAATTTGAACCCATCTTGGAGTCGCTTCTTAAGTTAGAACTCGAAGTGAAACAGCTCGCAGGCTTCCAAGGCCCGTAGATCGCGCACATTGTCACACATACACTATTTAGCAACTAAGGCAGATGACACTGTTACGGGGTGTCTGGATATATCTCGTACAGCATCTTTTATAGGATATCCATTATCCAGCCAAACTAGTTCGGATTATCTACATTAAACGCATTCCCAATCATTTAAAAGCAACCCCATTCAATAGAAGCACACTTCCTAAAATTTTTGGTCAAAACCCTGATTGCCTTTTTACTTTACATCTTAAATAAAAAATGGGACATTTTGTAGTAGATTGCTTTCTCTCCTTTACATATGCTGAAATAATTTTCACGGTAACCTCCTCTTTTTATCTTTCTGAGGTAATCCTGTTATTCCTATGACTCTCCCTCACTTTCCTCTACACATATCGCCTTCACCTTACGGAATGAGAATATTTACCGGTTTCTGTAAACGTCAATTAAAAATAAACACAAAGAAGAAAGTTAGAAAACATAAATGGATTTATCTTTTTCCAGCAACGACGCCTTATTTTCTAACGGGATTCTTTCTCTTAGACTTCTCGACTTAACAAGTTGGCTGCCGTGTGCCCCGCTGGCATCTCTCATATTATCTGTCTCGCTGTACCGCGTGAGATGCCGACAGGCCACAATGCGTGTTTTACTTATGGATTTATTTCTCCTCGGCAACATGAGATATAATGCTTTAAAAGCCATTTGGGGCTTCGGGAATATATATTTTTTCCTGAGTGAAAATTTCATTGTCGTATCTGTAGATCCGGGAAAATAATAGACCTACTTAGAAAACATGATTATTTAGTTTGAAGTACATTGTAAAAATACAAACAAATAAGGGTTTGAAGTATGTTGTACAACTTACAAGCAAACAAATTTTACCTTTGAATATTACAAATATAATCTAGAATAAACTTTTCAGGCAAAAGATTTTTTAGAAAAAATATATTTGAAATATATTTCAAAATTAATATAAATTGGAAAACAAATGTAGAAGATTTCTTTTACTAGTGCATTTTACCACTAATAAAGTAAATACAATTTACTTTTTAGTGGCTTTTCCTAAAGAAATCTAACGAAATAGATAGCCTATCTACACATTCGTTACAACAGGTACATACCTTTATGCATTTTTTCAATGCCTCATTTCTACCTACGCTCTTTTCTAATTCCGAGTACATCTTTTGCGAGTTTTTCTGTTTCTGGAGTCTCCGGTGTCATATTCTTCTAATGCGAGTTTGCCCGCATTTGAAGACTGTTGAGTCTGGGCTGCATCCTCTGCATGGCAGATTGACTCAATAATAGCTAGTCGAAATTCAGCTATTTGCATGTACTTGTTTGTCAGCTCCCTGTACATGATAAATGCATTGACAATAGTTGTATTTAGAAGAAATTCGAAGGCAATTTTGTGGTACCATCTGACTGTTTTTCTGAGAGGTGAGAAGTAACTAGGCATTTGGTCAGAAATGGCAATTCCTTGTTTGGCAACATTATACGATATTATCATTTCTGGTTTAATTACATCCTCACCGTTGCGATTTTTCTTTCCTGTAGTCGCCATCTTCAAGTGATGTTTGGTTGACAACATAAGAGCTTCCCGTTTATCCTTCCATTTGGCTACAACGATTCCATCATTGCTTCCACGCCCTGCAATTTCCCCTTTTTTTACTTTTGCTTCAGTTATGGCTTTTGGATTGCACTTACGATTTTTTCGAAGCGTTCCCATTAGATGCGTTTGCTGCTGAAGCAGGGCTCTGGCCAAAGAGACAGACGCGTAAAAATTGTCTGTAGCGAGGGTTCTTCCTTTTTTCAAGTACTTTTCTGCAAGATCTAACACTATTTGTGTAGAATGCGTAGATGTTTCTGTTGGGTTGCCACGGTCTTGAGCATCTAATTTCCCAGAGTATACATAACTCGTATATGTGTATCCATTTAGATCACATAGCTTGTATAATTTAACCCCATATTTGTGTGCTTTTCCAGGATTATATACTGCCTGAATATGAGAAGACCACGCCATGGAACCATAGTTTCATCTACTGCAATCAGTTCTCCAGGATTCTTGGCATTAGTGAAATTTATTTGAAGTAATGAAAGTAAATTTCTAATTTTAAATAATCGATCACCAGGAGAAGAATTGTCATTATCTGCAAAATGTAAAGACCGCAATAAAGCGGAAATCTATTTCGTGGCATAATCGATGGAACAAACTCATTCTTGTAGGGTCTCTTTTTACTCCAATAAAGCGTAATTCTTGGATAAATTACTAGTGCCATGTACATAACAATAGACAAAAACTTCTTCACTTCTGCAACATTCGTATCTTTCCATTCTTTCATGCGGGATGCTCTTGGCATCTGATGATTCATAAGCACCTTGTGAGCATTGATATCACTGGTCTGCGTCAAAAATGTACCTTAGGTTTTCTATAGTGTTTCTTAATAAAATCGATCATCCATTTTTCTCTATCACCTCCAGTTTTTGCGATACAGGGGGTGATAATAATTTTATAGTTTTATACATCTCCTATATTACATCAGATTTCAATAGTTTTTGCCCTGGTCTATTCGCAGTAAATTTTGTGTACATTTTAAGTAATTATGCAAATAGGTTTATATTTTGCAGGTTAAAAATTGCTTAGCATTATAATAATAAGAATAATAATAATAGTGGTTGAGTTAAAAATGAACAGAAAATGTAAGAATAGCTCCGACAGATTTTGTAATGTTTGCGGCAAAGGGACTTTTCCCGAGCAGCAAAGTACAATCCCTCCTGTAATTAAATCTTTGTATCATGCATATTTTGGAGTAAGGCTAAGAGATCAAGATAAAAGTTTTGCACCACATATCTGCTGCAAGGGATGCTACATAAGTTTAAGACGCTGGAGTCAGGGCGAACAGAAGTCCCTCTCTTTTGGTGTTCCCATGGTGTGGAGAGATGGCAAGGACCACACTACGGACTGCTATTTTTGCATGACAAATCTTAAAGGTGAGCATTGTATCAAGTATTTAAGCTTTCTGTATTATACTGGCTTCTAAAAATGTCATTATTATGCATTATTATGATGTCATTATTATAAAATTCAAAACTAACAT
The DNA here is from genome assembly GCA_963969495.1 of Ceratothoa steindachneri. Lineage (NCBI taxonomy): Eukaryota > Metazoa > Arthropoda > Malacostraca > Isopoda > Cymothoidae > Ceratothoa > Ceratothoa steindachneri. The sequence goes on from OZ018333.1 coordinate 24,477,502, forward strand.
AGTTCACTTTAGCATGAACATATCCTTTACTAAACATTTATGTTCTATCTGCAACTCCAAATCAATTCCTTTATGTAATATGCAATTATATTTTCCGCAGGTATAAATAAGAAGAATAAACATAGTGTGGCATATTCGGATGTTCCTTCTGCCATTAAACCCCTGCCACATGGTTCAGGAATTTCTATACCTTCTCCCCCTGAACATATAGAGGTACAGGAAGAGAGTAATATGGAAGTTAACCAAGATTATGACACATCTGAGTTTTATCAGGTTTCAACACATGATATGGTCGCAAGACCATTCACTCAAGTTCAGTTAAATGACCTGACCAGGGATCTGGGGGTTTCAAAGGCAAATACACAACTTCTTGGCTCTCGACTTTGTAAAAGTAATCTTCTCGCTTAAGAAACAACATTTAGGGGGGTACAGAAATAGAGAACAAGAGTTTCGAAGCTATTTTTTACAGCATTCTTCCAGCTCTTTAGTATACTGCGCCAATATTAAAGGACTTGTTGAGGCCCTTGGAATTCCCTACAGCCCATTAGAATGGAGATTGTTTATAGATTCCTCCAGTAGAAGTTTAAAAGCTGTGTTACTGAATATTGGTAACAAGATAGCTTCCGTTCCTATAGGCCATTCAATCCAACTTACTGAAGGTTTGAAAATAGGAAAAAATTGCTAGATGCAATAAATTACTCTAGCTATAAGTGGAGGATATGTGGTGACTTAAAGGTATTATCATTTTACACTATGCATTTCTAAGCTTTTTGATATTGACATTTTAATTTTTAATTGTTAATACTTGTATACACCTTTTGGTCAACTTACATTTTACAAGAATGCAAATCTAAATCATGAGTCATTTTTGAGTTATATTTTTTGTTGAAGTGTGTCCCTATAGGTTAATGCATCCTATTGGGTTAATGGGAAACTTATCCTAATTGAGAAGGTATACAACACAACTCAATAAACTCAAAATAAGATGTACATATATCCAATTAGTTCCAATACGATGATTTAATGCATCGGCATACAGGATTTTTCAGTACATATTCATATTCTTATTGTTTTAAGAAATATTAGTTTGAATTTGTTTTTAGAAATATTACACTGATTTTACATACCGTGCTAAATTTTTTTCAGGTAGTGTCTCTTACGCTTGGGACGCAAACAGGCTACACGAAGCATCCCTGTTTCGTATGTTTATGGGACAGTCGTGCAGATAGTATGCACTATGAGAAGAAGGTTTGGCCTCCACGAGAAGCATTTAGAATTAGATCAAACAATGTGATAGCTAAACCTTTAGTGCCTCCTCAAAAAATACTCCTTCCTTCACTGCATATAAAGCTTGGCATAATGAAAAATTATGCCAAAACCCTTAATAAAGTAGGCCAAGCTTTTAAATTTCTTCTTCAAAAATTTCTACAAATCAGTGACGCTAAGCTCCATGGGTGAATTTTTGATGGACTTCAAATCAGGAACTTGATCAGCAATTTGATTCATCAATGAAGGACATAGAAAAAGATGCCTGGAAAGCTTTCAAAGCTCTAGTTAACAGTTTTCTAGGCAATAAAAGAAGCCTAGAAGAATATGTTGCCCTAGTCAATCAGATCTTAACAAGTCTCAAACATTTGGGAGCGCGAATGTCTATAAAGATACACTTTTTACAGTCCCATCTGGATAATTTTCCCGACAACTGCGGGGATTACAGTAAAGAACAGGGGCAAAGATTCCATCAGGACATAAAAACAATGGAATCCCGGTACCAGTGTAAATGGAACGGAAACATGCTTGATGACTACTGTTGGTGTTTGAAGCGTGATGCACCAGATGACAGGCACAAACGAAAATCGTCAAGGGCGTCTGTTCTTCGAAATTATAATTATTTTCTTTATTATGTTGCATTCTTTTATTTTTTCTTTATTAAAAGAATTATAGTTTACATACGTGTATTCCTGTTTATATGATATAACAGTAATAATGCATTATTAAATAGAGAAAGTTTTTTTTTTTTTAAATTCAGAAAAAATGAGGTAATCTCAATGAAAATGGTGTATGCTGTACTGAGAAAATCTGACCTGATTGAACAAATATACATTCATTTTTGAGCTCAGTAGGTTGGATTCATTAAGAAACCACAAAGAAATCCTGGGGAACATAAAAAAATTTTCAAACGCAGGCCTGTGTATTTGTCTGATGAACAATTAGATTATTTATAGCGTTTGTAATCGTAAGATTGAATATATCGATAGGGGTAATATTTCCTGACTATAAGCCATTTATTGCAGAATTACTTTCAACTGTAGTGAACTGAATATTTCCTAGACATGTTCCATCTACCATCTGCCAAACATTTGACGGCAATGAAATATCATCAGGGTTATGAGAGTCGACTCTTTGGCTGGAGAGAGGCATTTGACATTCTTCATCTGAAATAGATGAGTCTGTCGATTCAGACTCTGTTGGTTTATACTCATCTGAACTGGAATCACCACTAAACATGGGATCATCATCAAGATCACTTTCAGAACTTTGAGAACTTCCTTTAGATGAAAATCCCTAAAAAAATTTACTTGAGAACATTTTTATATGGGTATTAGTTATTTTCGTTTATATTTTATAGATTTATTATTTGGAAAGAAGAGAAATATCAATTACTGTAAATTCTAATGTACCTAGATATATTTTTAGGGGGGAAAATAAAATGTGGACGCCGGGGGGTCTCACGGCACAGGGGAAATATTATATTACTTAAGTGCCGTGTTACCCGCCGGTATCCTCAGTACGCACGCTTACTCAAACACAGTATTATATCAGAATACAATCAAATATGTTAAAAAAATAAACTTTCACAAAGAAAAAATTAGCATATGTCTTTTGGCACTTGAGTACAAAAGAGCAAAAACCGCCTCCAGCAGCCAACGTGTTAATTCTGCCTTGCGATGGGTGATATAAATTTATTTATTTACAGTTTTAATTTGAATACATATTCCACTCTCTGGAATTGAAATGGCGGCTTTATTTTTCTAAACTTCACCCTTTATCTTCTTTTTTACCGATGTTTTACGATAGGAAACTGGAACAAATTTAAGGATATTGATTTGGACTATATTTTGTGAAGCTCTTTCGGCTGAGGCTAACTCTCGTCCCATCTGCGTGTGAGGCTTACTTAGAGAGTTAGATCTCTTGGCTACGGACTATCATTCGCCTTACCCGACCGTCTTAAGAAGCAGACGAACGTTCACAAATAGCTCATTTTTCCCTTAGAGCGAGAGTGGGTGCATTGGCATAGATCGCTTTGCTGTATTTAGACGGCCAAAACTCGAGAACAAAATAGATTAATCTACATTTTCTTGAACATCTTTATTAATTCTCATGAAAATTGCACAGAATATTCTTTGAAATTTGTCTTTGATAGTGCACCATGTTCATTTCCTTGAACGGCTAATAAAAATGGTAACGATGAAATTAATGTGTATTTAAAGAAAGCGTAGGTTTAAAACTAAAGAAAGACAACTTGTAACCTTGAGTTTGCACAAAATAAATCTTATCTATGTATGACAAAACTCTCTAATCTGTAATTCACTCCCATAGTGATTGTATTGTTTTTTTATGAAGATAATTAAATTAACTATGGTCGAGAAATCCTTTAGAAAGCGGATTGTACACATTAGAGGAGTGAGGCGCTTACACTGTCTGACATTTGATCTCCTTTGTAATCGGTCGAAAAGTGCGGTTTCACATATAATAAAGCACTATTGAGATATGGAGTCCAACATTTGAAGGCAGAAAATGGCTCACCCTCGCAAAAAAACGACTCCCCGGGGAAAAGATTGGTCGATGCAACGGATGCAGAATAAGAGACGATTTGAGACAGCACCCGATATTTGAGGCAGCTTGTCGCGAACGCCAGTAGGAGTGTCTTGCCAGACCCTTTCGCGTCCTTTGAGAGACCAATAGAACACTCCCGTGCCACTAAAACATTCTCAAATTAGGAGGTTAATTTTAGTGGTGACTGTGTTATGGTGTGGGGCGGGTCTTAAGCTCCTTCCACTCAAAACTTTCTCGGGTTTCAAACTTCATCACTTACACTATATATTCCTCTTTCCATTCGACTTCACTCTTTATCCACTCTTCAGAGCCAGCACACCTCACAAAACGGCAAGTTGCAAATATCGTATTTATTTATATATTGTACCATCATTTGGAAAGAGCGAGATTTACTGACCTATCCTAACCTGACTTTAAAGATCGTCCTGAAAAATCCTGAACGTTACTCAATATAAAAGTAAGAAAAATTATGGCGGATGGATTTGTAAATCAAATTTGTTAGTACCATGTACTAATTAAATGATAGAACTAAATTAATGTATAGTTCAACCCTTTGTCTCATCAGTAGACATTAATGGAGTTATAAGTGTGCTAGTAACATTCGTCACAAGAAAACTTTCTCAAACATTTAAAGAATGTCAAATTATTTTTTTCATTTTATGTTTAAATGGAGTCAAAAAAAGTATCATGTGGATATAGATATAGCAATGGGGTTTAAGTGAGGTGTGAACTAGTTGAAAAACCTTTATTTTAAGTAATGTATTATTAGAGGCTTTGTAACTAACAGAGATAGTGACAAAACTACGTTTGCTATATTGAGTTTGCTTTAATTGTAACAAAAAAATTTAAGAACTAAAAAACTCTAAATAGATATGAACATTATTATTAATAGAACCAGAGCAGTTTCTCCCTGTGAAATGACTTCAGTTACACGTCCGGACAACTTTCAGTTTCCAACATTGTTTATAGGCACGTTATGCAAAAATATTCCTCACAGAATGTTAAATTAAATAAACTTAAACGATAAGATGTTTGAAACTAAATCATAAAAAGGTATCTGAAAACTTATTGTGTTAGTTTAATGTCACAATAATTACAGACCAAAGTCGATAAAAGAAATTTTACGTTTTGAAGTAGAGGAATTCTTTCAATTGTCCTTTTACTCAATTAGAACTTGAAAGTTATATTATATAATGAATTGCACCTTGAAACATCTATGACACCATGTAAATGTGTCTCGATTTCTATTGATTTCGCTTCTCTTGGAGATTTCTGAACGTCTGGTAAAAATGACTCCAATAGGTCAATTTTAACGCAGTTGCAGTAAGTTGTCAATTTCATGAGGAATATAATTATTTATTACACTATAATTTTTCAGGTTTTAAAAAAGGTTTATGCACAAATTGCGCTAGAACAAACTTCCCGATTCTGGATATGGTCATGGGCCAAAGCTTTACCTTAGTTAATGGTAAGTGTCGTGGTATAGGAAGGACCGAGTGAGGGCTGTAGTTCGTACGTCTGGGCTATTTACGTACGTCAAACTCCGCCTGGATTACGTGTTATCTCTAAGAGTGCTATATATTTATAATTATAAATAATTATTTATTATTACTGATTATTACTTCTTTAATTTTTGAAGGTTCCTAGGGCCTTACCAAGCGTTTCGAGGATTGAATAAAAGTTTGTTAAAAAAATTAAAACTTTAATGAAAATCCCCAAAACGTGAACCAAAGAAATTTGAAACCTTTAATGCACAGAAATGAATTGAAAAAATTTAAGTGAGGCTTTCTAAAATGACATACTCGTACTTGAAGTTATAGAAGTAGTTGACCCACAGCTCACTTTAATATAAAAAAATGTAAACGGACTTTACAGAAACGGATACCGATGTTTAAATACCTTTGTAGCTCCCTACTAGAAATAGGTGTGAGTCTGACCTTGAACTCAATGGTTACATCACCTGAAGAATGTTGTTTATTGGATGACGCGTGCCGCTTGTCTAGATGTTTTCGTCCGGGCAAAATAGCCTTAAAGCCACCGAGGACTTTGGCGCATGTAGCAGATGGGGGGGCCACACGCCTTCGACAGGAAAAGATATCACCACTAGACAGTGAAATAATGTTTCTTTCTTCTCTTTGGATTACTTGGGGGAATACTTCGCACTTGCGAGCGATGAGTCAAACCTTGAATCATTTGACTCAGGGGAGTGCTAGAAGGAGTTTACTCGGGGTATTCCTCAAGGGCGAGGAATATCTCCGTGTTTTTGGATACACCAGGATAGGGTGTTTCTCGGAAGAGAGTAAGTTAAACTGATTCTTAAATCGAGTTAACTTAAAGTTTGGCGTGACTACCAGGAACTGGTTCGAGATTGAACTTGTTCTTAGTTCTGGTATTCCTTAAGGGTGAGGACTACGTGGTGATTTGGGATACATCATAATAAGGGGGTTTCTCTGACGAGACGAAGTTGAACTTGCTTCTTAATTCAAGTTAACTTAAAGTTCGGTGTGACCACAAGAAGTAGCTCGAAGATGAGCTTCTTATTAGTTCCAGTATTCCTTAAGGGCCAGGACTAGTTCGGTGCATTGGGCTACACCAGGATAGGGGGCTTTCTCTAAAGAGAGTAAGTTAAACTTGATCAAGTTAACTTAAAGTTTGGTGTGATGACCAGGAACAAGCTCCGGATGAGCTTCACCTTAGTTCCTTTTGTTGGTAGCCCGGCCTCTTGCCGGGAACTTCGTAGCCTTGCTGACTCACGTATTCTACCTCATTTTCCATAGATATTTGCTTTTATACGTCGCCCTTTCCACAGGGTAGGGGAAGAAGGAGTGGGGGTATTTGTGGACAGCCCGCTGAAGGTTCCTCCTCCAACGGTTGTTCTCAGGGCATCGTACAGCTGGCCTTGAGGGACCTTCTGGCTTTAGGGCGACGCTCCTCTAACTTCGCTTCTGTGGTAAAATTGAATACCCGCTCTTAGGAGAAATGTTGCTGTTTTTAACCGATGTTCGTGTCTCGGGATAGATCTGAGCTGATTAGCGCCTTCTGCGGTCTCTGCCGGCCGTTCAGCTTTTCATCGGGACTAGGGTCGAGAAAGAAGGAGGTTAAGTGGGCGCGCTACGGCCTCTACATTGCTAGGATGTTGTGGTCAACGACCAGAGTTTTACTCGTGAAGGGGATCATCTAATCCCTTACAGTAAGACTATATTTTAGCTGTGAATTTAAAAAAAAAATGGTGAAGTTAAAAAAAATGATTATCGAATATTTGGGAGTTTTTTTAAAGCAAAGAAATTACAAATTCTGAAGTCCAGAAAAATATATAGGATTATTGATTTGGTGAAATTTTTTAAAAGAGAATTACAAATTGTGAATCTCAGAAGATGAATTAAACCGTAAAAGGATTAGGAATTAGAATTTCTTTGGTTGTCTTAACTTTTAGTTATAGTATATTGGATCTTTTGAGATAAGACAAGGTGTTTTGATCAAACATTATTTTCAAGATTTGAAGAGAAAACCTTTCTAATAAATTGATGGCTCTATGCATTCTGTTTGCTCCTTCAGAAATCCAAGAAAATGATATATAAATAAGAATGGAATTAACGATGAGATCATTCGGTTTTAGGTGTCAAATTTCAACAGTCAAATGAACAGAACTCTGTTTTGTTTCCCGTGTTTGTCCTTTAATCTTTCTTCAGTAGAAGGTTGCCAACGAGTCCTTGATAATGGGAGAGCTAATTGGAAAAACAAATATCTGAAATGATAGTTAAAATTTTAAAAACAATTCGCAAAATTTGAATATCCAGTAAATACAGAGATAATTAAACATTATTCCTTATTTCATTCCCAAACTAAAGTAAGAGATGGAAGAATTATTCTAGTCAATAATTTTCTACCTCATGATGCTCATGTGATAACATATCATCTATATGATTCCAACTCCAACATTAATATCTCAAATAACCTGATTCAATTTAAGATAACTTTGATGATTTAAAGATTTTTGTCTAGAAATTACCCATAGAAAAACGAATGGAGATTTAAATGCAATTTCTCCTTATTTCGCAGTGACCTTTCGAGTGAAAGAAGAAAATGATGGTACAACCAGCACACTAAAATCCATAGAAACCTGACACCTTCTGAAGGAGTTGCAAGATTTATTACACTTTGAAGACATGAAAAAACAGAACTCCAAAAAATATTATTTATGTGGTTTTCATCTATTTCCTAAACGTTCTTGCTTGTGTTGCATACAATAGCCAGCCAGAGCTACCATACAAAGTGGTTTGACCCACCCGCTAAGCCCACTCGGAGCCAAAAAGCCAGTAGGCTTCTATTTTTTTACTAACCTTAAATTAATAGAGAGATGCTAGAACTCCTTTAAGAAAGGATATAAAAGAGTACCATTAAAGAAAAAGAAAGATACGATTCCTATTCCTTTTTACTTTATTTACTAACGCTAATTCAAGGAAATAAACTTACTTAGTAAAATTAATACAAGGATTTTACTCACGCAATAATTTGTGATTTTTCCACATGTATAAATATATATATATATAGATATATATATATATATATATATATATATATATATATATATATATATATATATATATATATATATATATATACAGTGGGTGCAATAAATATCCGATACATGGTCAAACGTTTATTTACCATAGTTATAAAACAGCAAAATAATCGAAAATTAAATATCTTACGTATTTTGTACGTTGAATACAAATTCAGTATTAGAATAAACAAATAGTAAAGCATTGATATTATAACGAACAAACTTAGATTATCGCCTCAAAAAGTATTTAAAACACTCACATAATTAGTGTAAAAGCGATAATAAATAGTTCTCGAACATTCCAAAGTGGCTTACGTGACAGAAATGCTGCGGAACTTTCTAGAAAAATAAGCTACATCGTCCACATGAAACAGCGTACCTCAGTCAGTGTCTGAAAGCTGCATGAGAATGAGGTCATTGCTTAACACTCTAATTCTAATATGATGAAAACTATAGAATTGCCAAAAAAGAGCAGATAACTAATTGTTCAGTTACATAGAAGTGGTTTGGGCTATAGAAAAATTCCATCTTTGCTTTAAATACTAATCTTAACCATTGGTGACAATATTCGCCCGTTCACGTCATATCAGTCCACCGCAAGGTTATCCCGTTCAGGGCGTCCATCTAAAATTTCAAGCCGTGCGGCTAAACATACAATCCGTAAAGTAAAGAAGAATCCTTGAGTGAGTCGATCCGAACTTCAGAAAGATTTGGAAGCATCTGGGACAAATGTATGCAAAAATGCAGTTAGAGCAGTTCTTAGGAACGAGGGATTCCATTCTCGCACACCAAGAAAGACACCTTTGTTGAAACCGATTCAACATTTAAAGAAGCCCGCAAGTTTGGGGGATGCTCTACTATGGTGTGACGAGACAAAGAATGAGTTATTTCGGCGGAATAGTGTTAGTCACGTTTAGAGGCAGAAAACTCTGCGCATGATCCTATAAAATACAATCTCAACAGCGAAATTTGGAGGAGGCAGCATAATGGGACAAATGTATGCAAAAATGCAGTTAGAGCAGTTCTTAGGAACGAGGGATTCCATTCTCGCACACCAAGAAAGACACCTTTGTTGAAACCGATTCAACATTTAAAGAAGCCCGCAAGTTTGGGGGATGCTCTACTATGGTGTGACGAGACAAAGAATGAGTTATTTCGGCGGAATAGTGTTAGTCACGTTTAGAGGCAGAAAACTCTGCGCATGATCCTATAAAATACAATCTCAACAGCGAAATTTGGAGGAGGCAGCATAATGGTATGGGGCTGCTTCTCCGCTCCAGGTCCTGGAATACTCTATATTATTGAAGGGAAAATGAATACCCAAATATATCGCAGGATTCTGGATGATAATTTTTTACACTCTGCAGACGACTTGAAGTTGCCAATAGGATAGAGATTTCAGCAGGACAACGATCCAATACATACAGCCAAGGGCACTGCAGTGGGGTTTCTGCAGAAGAAAATAAAGCTTATCGGATGGCCAAGTCAGTCACCCTACCTAAATCCTATCGAGAACCTGTGGCGAGAATTAAAACTAAAGATTTAAAAAAGGGAGCCAAGAAATTTAACAGATTTAAAAAGAATATGCCAAGAAGAATGGGCAAAGATACCTACAAATATTTGTAAGAACCTCATAAGTAAATACCCCAAACAGTTGGAAGCTGTACTAGCGACGAAAGGTCATATCACCAAATACTAACCGGTTTTCTTACATGTATCGGATACTTTTTGAAACGTTCGTTTGATATGTTTGCCGTGATCATAGTAATTAATGTCTTACTATTTTTGCAATAGGATACCAATTTGTATTTAATCTACGAAATAATTAAGATGAAACAGACAAAATACGAAAGAAATGACTTTCCAGGGTTGGCCCCTTTTTCTTATTGGTTGTCCTTTAATTGTCAGCAGGAGATCAGGAGGAGAGATGTATTATTCCCATTAAGGGTGTGAGGGACTAGGAGTGGTTTGGAAGCTGCTGCTTGTGAGCTGAGACACCACTCGGTTATGTTTAAATGGAATGCAGTGTCGTGAGGTAGGGTGCAATTAGATGAAATGAATGGCAATGTTGTTTGATACGTAAAAATATGAAGCGGAAACCAACGAGGGTGTCTCAAACAGAAATTATGAAATAAAGGGTGAAATAGTAGTGAATTCGAATGCCACTGTAGCAAAGTGGATACCAATACTGCATTTGACGCCCTTTAGTGGCAAAGGTCAAAGAATTGGATGTTATGATAAGTTAATAAACACAAAAATGATCCCTTTACGTGATTTCATCGAGATGTTGGAAAGAAGCGTAGTGTAGCATAAGATTTAATGGAGTAAAATAGATGAAATGTTTGGAATGTTGACGCAAATGATCTTTTCGCATCATAATGTTTTATATTTCAATGACATGGGGACAGCTGTAGCAGTATGTAATACAATAGAGTGTGATGAAAGTTAGGATTAGAATGGGTGAGTATGCAATGGAAAGTAATGCATACAAGCAAAAGGTAATCGTTTTATAATATCTATGAAATAATATCTAATTGAATATAATGGATGGTAGTGTAATGGGGAGTACTGTTATGATGCAGCCAAATGGAGAAACGATGGAGTTTAATGCTGTACTTTTAAATGCAGCGGGGTGTAATGAAAAACGATCTGATGTATTTTAATATGAGTTATGTAGTATAGCGGAATATAATGAAACGGAAAAAGAAGTAATTTAATGAGTTATCGTGGAATTTTTGTAAAAGTGTCGTAGTAACTCGAATGGCATGTACTGTAATGGAAGCAATGCAGTGTAATGGCTAGCATGTGTAATACGTTTGGGTGTAAATAATGTAATATAATGGAGTGGAATGGGGTGAATTGCAACACAATTTGCAGCGATGCATTAATAACACTGGTCAACAAATTTTAACATTTTCCTGCTGACTTAAGTTTGAGACCTGTTCTTGGGAAATTCTGGGTCACTGAGTTTAAAAATGGCAATAGTTTTCTTCTATTACGTCAATTTTTTTATTTATAGACTGGTTCATATTGGTCCGAGTCATAGTAGCAGGCTATCTTACGACCAAGTAAACGGAAGTGGAGGAGTTTAGTATTCTTCTTCTTTTATTTTATCTATCTATTTAGACTTCTCTTTATGCACATCTAGGTATATAAAACAATTGTGTATAATATAATTTTGTGTTTTTTTAAATTTGTTTTATGAAATAACATTCTGTTGTATGGCCTCATTACGAAGGAAATGTTTGAGAAAGTTTGGCTGTTGGGAAGAAGAATATTATACACCAACCACTTGTTGAGTGAGAGACAATCATCTTTATGTTAAACTAGAGCTGATGAAACAATTTCTAAAAGCTCTTAATGTGGAGGTGAATGTTTCAAATTCATATGTACAATATTCGTGGCTTAAGTTATGATAAAATAAAGGCTGGAGTTTTTGTTTTGCCACAAATTAGAAAGTTAGAAGAAAACCGAAATTTATCGAGTTCGATGACTGACATAGTAAAAGGAGCTTGGGATTCATTTGTGGCTGTTTCGAAAGGATTTCTTAGAATCAAAAAGGCTGCTAACTAGAAGGCTTTGGTAGATACATTACTTAGAAACTTTCATCCATTAGGCTGCAACATGAGCATAAAGGTTCATTACCTCAAGAGCAATCCTGATGAATCTCCTGCTAATCTTGGCTACATGAGTGATGAACACGGAGAGCGTTTTCCTCAAACACAAACATGATGGCAGACTACTGTTGGGGTATTCAACGAAACTGTGCAGAGATCAAACACTCAAGACACTCTTTAATTTATGATTCGAAGCTAAAACACTTAGGAAACTATCCTTACTGAGTAAATTCATGCAGTACGTCGTAAAATAGGAATATGCTGTAGAATGAAAACCTGATGTGCTACAAAAAGATGGATGCCATATTTGTAATCAGCTCGTCAATATTAGTTAAAAACAAGCACAAAACATAAGTCAGCAAAAAGTTTGTTGACTAGTGTAATAAATATTTATTAAATAATATTTCTTAATAATTACCAATTAAATATTATAGTGAAATCTATGATGGACATTTTGATGTGGATGTATTATTAATAGTTGAAAGCACGAAACAAAAAACAAAACAAAGAGGGCATTTCTTTTAGTGGTTTTGTGAGGTTCGTCAAGAAAATTGCGTAGTTAGGGAGAGTGACAAACTGTGTGGAAGGAGCATTGTGCGAGTGGTAAAGAGAGGCGTTAATCTTGCCACCGGGTCCAGAATGGTCCTCAAGTCTCCATACACCATCTAATTCTGTCAAATCCACATTTTGGCGTTGATTTATTTTCGATGACAAAATGCGGGAATTCTCAGCTCATCTTTCTTTGCCGCATTGTGTATTAGACACTGTGTGAAAGTGAAACTGCCATCAACATGCCTTAGCCCATCATTAATGGCACAAGGTGTAATAGACATTGTGTGAGAGCGAACGTTATTGCTTTAAAGCAGCAAAAATCCATTATTTTCTCATTGTTTACTCTTATTCATACAATCCTTATTACTTAAGACTAGACCGAAGGGAATTGCCAACTTCGGCGTCTTTTGATAAGTTCTATTAGGAATTAAGTGTCCGGCGAAATACTCAAGTTACCGGGTCAAAATAGACTCCCTTCAAACAAGACCGAAGACACCGCTGAGAGAAGGAAACAATGCACTTTCAATCCCACAGATCATTGATCCCTTCCAAATGATAAAATATCCTCGTGTTTTGAAGTCTGTCCAATACGCTAATATTTTTTCCCTTCTTCCAAGGTCGCTTCACGTATTTTGGTGACCCAAGTCAGGTCATCGATGGTTAATAGAAGATTAATGCCACTGAAATGTTGACTTCAAATGACAACCGGGTAATATTTGACCTCATGTTCTTCTCCCCTTTACCAAAATTGCCTGGAAATCTTGAGACCGCCCCTTTCTGGAGGTATAACCGAATGCCTTTAAAAGGTTTGTGGGGGGGGGGGCTCCTTCTTGGCAAAAATGAGGAAATGGATGAAGAAAAATTCTCATTTATTTTTACCATCGTTTCGCTTTTTACTCTCGCTTCAGAATCTTCGGTGGCAATTTCTTGATGTCACATACAAATGCTTTCGGAAAATAACGTCTGGTTGTGAAAAAAGGAAATAAATGGAAATAAATTGTGTACGAAAACATTCATACATGTAAGTATGCGATGCTCTCGTGTATTAGGTGCAAGAAGACCAGTTCCAAAATGACAAGATTTTGTGAGCGAATGTCTAAAGAAAGATGGCTAAAAAAGAGACAAGTTGATGATGTTGTGAGCGAAATGTTTGTATGGATTGTTTTTGTGACGGCTGAATTTGAAGTCTTTTTACAGGGATTGAACATAAATTGTAGTTATGATGCAGTCACAATAAGGAGAAGAATTCACTACATAGTGCTTTGTCGTAGAATGCCGAGCTAATATATATTTATTTGTTTTATTAACTTTTAATAAACCAAATAACTTTAACTTGAGGCGTAAGTTCGTGCCTCGGAGATCGCTCGAGGATCGGGCTCTAAAAGTGCTAAACTTGATTTTTATTCTAGTGAATGAATAAACTGGGTTTCTTTCTTAACCTTTTTAAATATTGCCACTTCAACTCGTTCGGAGATAATTAAAACAGTGCATTTCCTAAAGAAAAATAGACTTTAATCAACATAACCCACCTCACTAATTAACATTAAAACAGACAGATCTAACACACGTATGAAAAGAAAATGGGATTACAGGGCGAGCTCTCGAGATAAATTTTTACGGGAGGAACAATTTTTAAGTTAATAGATTTGTTCTTAGTCAGACATCCAATAAACTAATTTTTATGCACGGGGAAATAAATAACAAGATTATTCTTTACTTACATAAGGTAATGGAGATTAATACCAGTTTCCAGTAAGAATATCTTCGGGGGTTTTGTTCGCTAGATGGCGTTCGTTGACTTGCCTGGCGAATTGACGGGTGACGTCACGAGGAATTTCGAGTTGGCGTAAGAGAATCAAAACAAAGACGCCGATGAGGAGGGTGGGTGTCGTACGTTTATGACCTTGAAACGGTTTCTAATCTTGGGATATGATTATATTCTTTTCTAGCGATTTGGGTCTCGCTTATATAGTTTCGATTTTTGGATGAGAAATCTATCTAGTTTGGAGTTGTCAAACTCAGGTAAAATAAGATTTGTAGTCCTCAATCGGTGTCGGTTGATACTTACTAATCTTGGGGCTCGAACGGTGATTTTTGAGTCTTCTTGTCGAACTCGAAAAATCTTCTGTCAACCGGTGACTTTATTGTCTCTTCGGTGGGAACGAACAAAAAGCCTGGTTTCCACGGGTCATCCAGTTATATAGCCAACTTACTCCCGCTGAGGTGGTTGGGGAGGTGGATGAGAAGGGGGGGCCTCGCAAGGTGGGACCTCGGGTAGGTCTGCCGCCCTTTTGCGTCTGGTGGCTCGGAGAGGGGTACTACGAGATCTTGTGGCTCGGAGCGGGGGTAATACGAGATCGGCAGTTTGCACTTTTGACTGGGTTGTTTATAAGTACACCCTCGAAGTGCCTACCTTTCGAGCTGAGGTCAGGAATCAGTCTCGTATCACTTACCATTTTGCCCGTTCTCCTATGTTACCGGAGAACCTCGAAGGGGCAAAGCTAAACCTAGATGTCTTTAGTTATTTTTTTCCGTTAGAATCGATACATATATTTGAATATATATATATATATATATATATATATATATATATATATATATATATATATATATATATATATATATATATATATATATATATATATATATACTAATTTCTTATTATACCTCTACATGCTTCATTGATATGTTGTCTAATGAGACTCAACATAATGAAGCCATAGATTTAGTTCCGCAGTCACATAAATAAGGAATAAGGAATATTACTCGTTCCAGGTTCATGCGAACATTTATATCTTTTATATCGCTTAGATAAATTGACAGAGTGCGCTGTATCCTTCACTATGACGGAAATTGTGCAAATGCAATTTATTTATAGATATAAGATCGAGAACAAATAAACAAGAGCTGGTGGAATCTTTAACCATATTTGTCTGAAAGGAGTCAAGTGAAGTTGGGGGGTAAAGTAAGAACATATATTCTGCCAGGAAAAATTGATTGTCAGACAACAATCACTGACTTCTCACTCTCATTCCACAATCATACTTACACTGCAGTAGACTTGCACTAATTTTCATGCTCTTTGGATGTTATTTGGTTAGCCTTTAGTCAGTAATGAAGTGTTTGGAGGTTTAATCTCACTCTCGAGATAGAGTTCCTAAGGAAGAGATATCAACATTAAAATGCAAGCAAACTCTTGGTCTTTAACACTTTTGTGATAAGTATTTTGCCACCATTTAAAATTTAAGCTCATTTTTAGTTACCACAATTATTCATGTTGCACTCTACACTGAATTTCGTTCAGGGAGTGATAATTTAAAATATTATTCTTTATTGAGAGAGGGAGTGTTGGGTTATATTTATTTAAAAAACTAGCTGGATAATTAACAATAAAATAAATTAAATTTATTAAAAGATATCAAGGTTTTGCAGTATTTCAAGCAGTACTCTCGAAGCATTTTGAAACAGTTTTGTTTTAGAACAGGAATGCCAATTTCACACAATTTTTGCCTATTCAAAGTTAATTAACTTTATATATCTATTTAATTTTTATTACCAAATGTACAAAAATATTGACATTGATATTTGCCAATTTCCTTGTATTATCTCTATAATTAATTATTACTTGTCAACCCAGCACAGAAAAACCTAGCGGCAGTTATTCAAAATAATTCGAAGGTTTATAGAACATGCAAATCCAAATTAACTTACCTTTTCCCGAAATCTTTTTACAAATGTCACAGGGGTAACTGCAGAAAAGGGCGGTGACGATGGAGAGCATAAATGGCTCAGTTGAGGTTTGGACTTCAATATATAAATTCAGGTTTGAAAACAACACTTTTTCTCGGTCCTAAAAAGTCAAGGAATCGAATGGAAAGGTGAAATGTCCTTCGCGACAATAAACCAATTCATTTTAGGTATTTGCGTTTAAGCAATAAAATAGGGACCGGTTTAGTTGAAGAGATAAATAACGGGAAAGAGAAAGCATTAAATAAGAAATAGAAAAGAACACAGTAGAACGCAAGTATGTATATCGAGACGGACCCTATAATGGTCCTTGTTAATGGTACTTGTAATAACCTAGTATCCAATATTGCTAGCAGGACTTAATTTCCTCACAGAAATGTAGCATATTATGTTGAGTTGCGCACCCTATCAAACATTGAGGTCATATAACCGCACCTATGAATAGGAATCTCTCACACATTTCTCTTTCAAATCACTTTATTTAAGATCCTCTTTCAAACACTTATCATATAATAAGCAACTCATGATCAATAAATTTATTAACAGGTGTGCCACATTCTCGGCTAAAGGCAGCCTATTTCCTTATCTCATACATGCTTGTAAAGAAAGAAAAACTACACATTTAGACACCTTTCGCATTTGAACATCTTTTCCTTTATTGGAGTTCATTCCTTCATCTAAAAACCCATTTTGTAAAGGTTCTTAAAAGATTAATTCCTTCATTATCTTCCTTTTAATTAAATGCTAAAATATACCCCGGCATGAATCATGTTCCTTAAAACAAAAGATATTCTCATTTAGAGACTAGTAAGGATCCTTTCCAACCACATGATCTTCTTTTTTGCCAAATAATCAGAACCCTTTGATTCCTACCCTCTTCCAGAAGAACATAAAGCTCCCCCTTATTGTCTTCTCTCAAAGGCCTCTCAAGTAGCTTAAATAATAAATGGGATCTGGCTCCTTCTCCAATCCGCCTTTCGAAGTGGTCATTGTCATAATGTCGTTCACTTAACCAAAAATGCATCTTCATGACTACTGACTTGTTTCCTTTTCGTATCGTCTTTTATTCCTTAACGTATTTCACTTCACACCCGCACACATCCATTCACCGTGACACAGGAGCATCAATCCGAAAAGTTCAACCTGCCTACATGTTGAAATAGATTCAGTTGGTTTTGCTCCATTTAGAAAGGCTCCTCTCTGCTCAAGGTCGCTTACCCTTCACCGAATCTCTTGGCAATTCTCTCACAACATCGGCAGCTGTCAGACAGACGCGATAATCATCTCAATTCCTCCATTCCACTCTCGACATGTAAACTAGTGTAGAGCGAAATATTTGTTCTAAAATTTATTTTCCCACCTCGATATTTTTATGGGGTTATCTATCAAATTAAAGCTCTTAAAAGGATTTTTTATATAATAATTTTTAAAGGTTCCTCAATGCCATTCAAAATTGTAAATAATGCCATTTTCAACTAAATTTTGACTTTCGTGGATTATAGCTGAAAATTAAATTCGAATTTCAAATTGATACCTCCAAACAAATAATTATTGTATTTTAAAGAACAATTAAACGAAATTTAAAAGTAATCGATTTAGAGGTTCCTCAATGACATATTATAGCGGCGTACGTGATAATTGTTTCAGTAGCGCGGAGGGTCTCGTTGAGAGCGGATATGTGTGTGTGTGTGTGTGTGTGTGGCTCTGTCTAGTGTCTATTGTTTTGTACATATTATTCTATTTCTATTTAAGAAAAGTTATTTATAGTGTACAATAACTATTTATACACGTTTTATTATATCTCAGAGCTAAATAATATGTAGTAAAAAAAACTAATACAATAGAACGCCTCCTGAAATTGAAAGCCTTTTGTTTGGCGCGATTAGTAAACGAGTGTTGCCAACTTCTTAAGATGTTATAAAATAGGTTTTGTTTGAGTGAGAAAAGGAAAAGAACCGCAATATAAAAGACCCGCCAATTAAACAAATAATCACATTAGTAGCGGAGAAGTTAATTTCTATTTGGAAAACGGCAGCAATCCCTTGTGTGTCAATAGAGGCTGTTAGAAAAAGAATTTTAAATTATTATTCAAAATATGTGGCTTTAATTAGAAATATTTGCAGAAAAAATGTGACATCATTTAAACAGAAATGTGACGATTTTAAAGAATGCAGAACAATTGTTTGATATTTCGTGTTATGAATGCGATAGCTTTGAAAACTGTTCTTTACTAAAGAAAAGAAGCTACCACCATTGGAGCAAGCGTTTCAGGAAGACCAACAAGCAACTAGGAAAATTGCAATAGGTAATATCGATTAAATTCAATCAAAGAAGAATATTGAGAGTGCAGTTATGAAGAATCATGAGTATTGTCTGATAAACCAACCATCTACTTCGACAGATAATATTGAAGTGATATTTCTTTCATCCAGCACGGAAACAGAATCTGCAAACGAGGGTAATGACTATGAGCTTCCTTCATCCGTAAAACGCAAAAAAGTAGACAAAAGATTGCATCCAAGACTCCATCTAAACGAATATATTTGTCAGAATTTGCATTGTGATGTGACCGCACTGGTGTGTCTGATCGAGCTGCAGCTTTAATAACAAGTTCAATCCTTAATGACCTATCGTCAATTGAAGGCAAGGAAGCATATGTAGTAGTTGACAGGCCAAAATTTAGAAGAGAGCGTGTCAAAGCACGTACTACACTACAGCAAGAAATTAGATCGGATAAGCCATATTATTCTATTTAATTTGATGAAAGAAAAGAAAGCACATTTGTTGTTAAGACGATGTAAGGAACTCATCACATGACGAAGATAATGGAAGAGAACATCTCTATGATGGAAGAACCTGGTTCAGAATACCTTGGACCCCTGCCAATGAAGACAAGTTTTGCAAAAAGATCTATGGGACGCAAGTTTCTCGTATCGAGAAGCAAATAACATCGCAATTGATGAACTCGTTTCTGTGGGATGCGATGAAACGGCAGTGAATACAGGAACAAAAGGGTGTGTGATTAGAATTTTAGAATGAAAACTAAATAGAACACTGCATTGGTTTAATTGCCAGGTTTATGCAAATGAGCCTTCATTGCGTCATCTTATCAACAATTTGGATGGAAAAACAATGGGACCTCGTGGATTTGTAGGGGCTATAGGAAAACACCTGGATAAATGTGAGACTCTAAGTGTTGTTGAATTCCAGCCAATTCCGACTAACTTGCCGTCTGCCGACTGAGGAAGTCTGAGCACCGATCAAAAGTATCTGCTTGATATCCTTCTATCTATCTCACAAGGTAAATATTCTGCTGTAATGGCTCGTAGGTGTCCTGGAAAAATGGCGCATGCACGATGGCCTACAATGGCAAATCGGATACTTCAATTATATGTTTCGATTTCCCACCCTTCTGACACGCTGGAATCCATTGTTTTGTTCATCATGAGTGTGTATGCACCATGCTGGTTAGAAGTAAAAGCTAACTTTTCTTTGCAAGATGGAGCACTCAACCTCTTCAAGACAGTGCACTCACTGCAGGAGATGAACAAACATATTAAAGATAGAGTTGCCCCAGTGATTCAAAGGAATGCTTATTTTGCACATGCGGAAAACATTCTTCTTAGTATGCTGCAACATGAAAGAAATCATATCCAGGAACTCACATGGAGAATAATTATGAAAGCAGGAAAAGATTATAATGGGAAATCAATAGGCACTTTCAAGATCCCAGAAATAAACTTTAAAGCTGACGACTACATCTACCTAATTAATTGGCAGCTGACCGTTGCGACCGAAAATCAGCTGACGAGGACGCTTTCTGATGATCATGTGGAAGAATTTATTCGTCAACAACATAAATTGGATATTCCGAAGTTTCCTTGTCACACACAAGTGGTTGAGAGATGCATCAAACTGGTCACCAAGAAAGATTTCGTAATGAAAGGTAATAACACCACAAAAATCTAACTGCATTGAATAAATGGATATTCAATAATAGTGAAAATTTAAATATTGGAGTGTTAATTGTTTGATTTCTTCTATTTCAGAGTGATGATGATAAAAATCTACAGTTTGCATGGAAACAAACGGAAGAAAGGGAAGGAAAACGTACGAGTAGTTAATAGATTAGTTTCATTCAATAAAATAGTAGTAAAGTTTAATGGAAATATATTCTTTTAAACATTTATGTAAATAATATCCCTGTATAGGAGATAAATATTAATGTAACAACTTGAAATTTGAAAACAAGTAGATAGAATTTTCGGACATTTTTGCTTTTTTTAAAAACTTCAATAGCGTTGAGGAACCTGAAATTAGTAATTTAGAAGTGTGAAATTTCGACACAATAGTTTTTGATGTTGGGTCCATTAAAAATCAAGGTGGGAAAATGAATTTCAAAATCTTTTGCACCCCCCACCTTTTCGATCCACCCTAATGTACACTGTTGCCTTCTGCCTCGTATGCAAATGACCAAATTGATTTGCTTTCACACAATATTTTTTCACCCTAATCACTTCACTGCCTCTTACCTTATCATTTTTGGAAGAGTCAGGAGCATTCTCAGTTCGTTATCTCAGTGACGTTTTCTCTCATTCTGCTAAATCAGCGGTTTTCCCCTTTTTCTTTTTTCTGCAGGTTTTTTATGGATAGCGTCTAGTTTTCGATCGGTTTCCAATGTTATTTAATTCAGAAAATTGCGAAATAAAACTTTGGCTCTATTTTCACTTCAAGTGAGAGAAGGCAATGCATTGGGATGAGATTAAATAAGGACACAAATCGTTGGACTTAGATTCTTTTTTCATCTGGGTTCGAATCCATTCCTTATGGGGTTTACAGAGTTGCATTAATCATTTCTTGGGAGATTATTCTGAGTCACCCTCGAACCTGGTACTCTGGGTTCAAGAAGTATAGAGTAAAGGCGGTTCAAACTGAGTTTACTTTCTCATTTCTTTCTTGTCTTTTGTATTTCCCCTCGGGGGATCTGCCTAAATAAAACAAGTAATATCATAGAGGAGAGCTGCGTGCCATCCCTACCGCACCAAGTTGTCTCCACTTTCAAATATTTTGGGCTATCTTTTTCTCCCATATTTCCAAATATCCGAATTTCACAATCATCTTGGCCAACTATATCATCACAACCAATGCACTATGAATTCTCTCGTTGGTGTTCCTTTAGTTCAAAATCCCGAATATCCCAATGCCGACCGTTTTATCTGTCTTCGATCGAGATCAGAACAACAGATCATCCTCTCCACACGGGTTACATTGTCTCGTTGGTCACGTCTTACGGGCGTACTGGACGGGGATCATCTTCAAAGGACTCACGACCATGGCGTAACTCCCAATTCCAGCGAGCAATGGTTGCATAGGAAAGGGTAGTGTCGGTGTAAACTGCAACCATGCGTTCATGGATCTTTTTTGCATTCTTGCCTTCCTTGTTCAAAAATTTGATCACTGCGCGGTGCTCAACCTTCTCCATTGTTAAAAAATTTGTAACTGACTATCTGCGATCAGCTTCTGCTTCTTAAATAGACGAGGCAGGAGCGTGCAGCTGCAGGTCCTGACTTAACTTGTCCTAACACCCCCACAAATAGCCATCCCCCTTTCTCTGTTTTGCCCTACCGATTCGCAAAACTTATTTACCGCCCCTCGTATATACGCATAGAGTGGTCTGGTTGATTTTATCGTTCCCTTTGCATGGTCCATTGCGATCCCGCAAAACTCGGGCCCAAACTTTCGATAGGTTTCATTTCTTAATGTTTTGTCGAATAAAGGAATGAAGCCTATCCAAAGTTGGCGCATGTTTTCGGGTGATTGACCTCTAGATAAACGTAGATGCGTTTAACGCTGCTCACGTGATGCGTGCTTTTAAAACCTTGGATTCAAATTAAGTGATCAATATTTAGGTCGTCAGGAATTTGAGTGCATGGGATGTAAGCATGAAAAATAGACACCGTGGACGTGAGTTAGGCGATTATATTCGTATATTTCGGATTGAAGCATGAGAAATAATTGGGTCAATTGACCATGTCTCCAAGGAACCATAAAATATAAGAATATCATGCATATCCTATACACATACATACACACATAGATACATGCATGTATATATATATATATATATATATATATATATATATATATATATATATATATATATATATTTATTTATATATATATAATCGTGTAAAAAAATACCTTTATTTCTTGTTTTTTTCTGAGTGCATTCGTACAGGTGGGGGAGGGGGCTGAATGCCGCCGCTCCCATAGATGTCAACTGTAACACGAGGTACCCACCTGAGGGTCGCGAGGGAGAGACAGGGAGAGAGGGAGAGCGAGGGAGAGACGCACTGGGGCAGAACCAGCGAAACTCAAGTTAGGCGCCGATCTGGCGCTGGCGGTGAGTTAACCATGTAACTCCACCTCAGGCCACTGGTACCTTGATGTATGGTTGGAGATAAAATGGAAAGGAGATTGCACTAATTTTGGCAATTATCGCTCCTCTTGAACAATTCATTTTGTACCATTACAATTTAAATAATATATCATTAAGTACCATTTTATTGGTTTGCCCTCACTTTGTGAGAGCAAATCAATCTAATCTATTAATCCATTCTATTAATCACTTTTAATTAATTGCCTTTAAATCTCGAAAACCAAAAAGGAAAAACAAATTTATAAAATTACTCTTGATAAAAAAAATTGACCCGAAATACAAACACTCACTCGAACATTTAAATTTGCACATATTTGAAGTTATTTGGTTTAGTTAAAACTGAACTTTCAAACATTCAAACGGTGTCGAAAATTTTCGAAGGTCAATAACTCTTCGATTTCCTGTCAAATGTTAATTGATATCTCGATCCAACGGCCAAAGTTATGTATTTGTCGATCTTATCGTCGTCTTTTTCCCAACTTTAATCTAAACTTTGAATTATTGCCATTTGGTTTGTTAGGATACTTGTTCCAATTGCCCTTAATATACCTCTCTCCTTGTAGCGTTTTAACCTCTAACACTGGCCAAATGACTTCATTTAGAGCAGAATTAGAAGGCTACAACACTATGGGTCGAGACAAATACTCCTGAACGGGTGATAAATTAGAGGTGAGCTGGATTAAAGAAGGCAACAGAGACAATCCCGTCTGCCACTAGCCTCTCACACGGGATGTTGAGCAAAGATTTCTTCGCCAGATTATGGCGCAAACATCGGTGCCCGAACCCATCCAGAGAATGGAGACGAGAGAGACCAGCAACATACAACAATTAAGCAAACATTGACGGGACCCTCGAATTTGGGGTAATGGGGGCTTAGTCACTATTAAGGCATTGATTTTTGTAACTAAACCGACTTGGCAGCGTCTCTTTACAGGAGTCTTAATGCGGTCGGTTCGTACTCCTTCGTAGGACACAAGAAGTAGTCAGCCCTCCATCCCCTCGCCTGACTTAATTCACCGCAATAACTGACGCCTTACCACATGGGGTATCCTGAATAGACAGGGCAACCTTTCTGCACCTACAAGAAGATCTGCAGCTATATGTGTATTGCCCACACATTTTTACTCCCCTTAACTTCACCTCAATTTTTTTTACCAAATTTCTTTACAAACCTTTAGTGAAGAAGTCCTCGATGGTTTTCCCCTCTTATATTTTAATTAATTAATAATTAAAGTATAATAATAATTTTTTAATGTGCTATTCGAGGGTTTAGAGCCTCGAAGAGTGATAATCTTGCATTCAGCAAAGACTCAATGAAAGAAGAGGCTCTTCAAGGCGCTCATAACGACATTGGCGGGAGAAGGACAATTGACTGACGCACTTGACTAACGCAATCAGTAAACACCGCATCAGGCATTATTTGCTCCATGGTCTTTATATCATTGCTCTTCCTCATCATCTTTGCCTCATTTCTTTTTTTATTCAACTTTGCTTTAGCTTTTATTTTTGTAGCTTTATGTTTCGAAGAAACAAATAAAGAAACTCCCCCTTTGAGGCTACGAAATTGTTCTAATTGCATGTAATGGTGACTGCATAGGGAAGCTGCAATTGTTTGTAGCACAATTGTTTCAGGAGAGCTATTCAGCTCCCGTTTTGTCTGGATACATGAAACAGAGGACTCTTTCTTTTCTTTACTAAAACTGTTTAATTAATTATTCAGTTTGGCTTTTATGACAGGAGAAAAAAACAGAATTCGGTTACTACTTTCTCTGAGCTTCTTGGCATGTATTATCCGAAGACCCCCGTACAGGTCTCACAACAGAAGCTGTAGAATAACTGACTCGCATTAATTAACTTTTCGGTGACACAACAAATGCCCCCTTGTGGAAGCCTAGAAAACTTTAGGCTCCACTTATTGGGGTTCTCCTCCAAACTTGTATCGAAAATTTTTCAGCTTATTTTATAAAAAAATAAATGATCTGAGGATGGCAAGTGCAAGCCATATTTCGAAACGAGTTACAATGAAATTTCACACAAGTTTTTGGCGACTTTTATAATAAACAAACCACTGAGATTTCATTACGAGCTCATGAATGATGAAAATGCAGGTAAGGGACAATGTAATGCGTGAGGGCGTAGATGAAACAGTAAGTACAAAAAAGGTTTGGTTTTAATGGCAAAAATATATCTTTTACCTGGCGACAAAAATATGTCCACCAGAATTAAATGAATTGACGAGGCTGAACGAGAGACTAAGGTTGTAGCTCTGACTTTCTAAACGAAGGCTTTGCTGGTCAGATTTGATTCTGATTCAGTTGACTGCATAACCTGCAGTTAGGCTTCAAGCGGAAGACTTTTCCGCTTTTCAACTGTAGAAATGTCGTCTCTCAACGAAGTTAAATGGTTCAGCAGAGCATCTCAAGGGGCTGTCCTTGGATGTGAATCTATTATGCGTAATCAGACCAAAAATTGCCATCTTTATAGCAGGAGTTTTGATGAAGCTCTCTCCTTCCCCCCGAGGGTGAGACGTGAGAGCCGGTAGGACTCGGATGGAGATTATCCACCTTAATTAGTTTCCTCCAGCCTTGATCTGGCGAAACTTTGACGGACCTAGGTTCACGGGCAAAGTCTTTTGTTGTATGGAACGTTTCAAATTGGTGACACTATAGAATTGATGCATTGGATTTATGGCAAAGTCTAAGGTGGCCAAATTTGTACCCAGATGCGGTGGCTCTCGTGAACATATGTTTCAGCAGTTCTTATAGAAAACTTGCAGCATCGGAAAATGCGAAGGCCATTACACCTCCTACAAAGAGCATCTCGTTGTTTTATTTTCGTGCTGCGATTTTTTATAACTTTGTCCGACGCTCTCTAAATAATAAATAGGGCATTGGACAGAAAAATTCGAAAGGAATTGGAAATTTGAAAACGTCACGATATTATCAGCTTCCAATTCGTCAACTCAAGTTGTCTTCTTAACTGGCTTCACTTTGCCAAGATCTGCTTTTATACGCCCATTACCTTACAACAATGGGTTTTAACTTCTACACCCATCATGAAAATCACTTTTACTTATTCTAAGTGGGATGATCGCTTGCGTGGGTGCATAGTCGTATGCAATTATATATTTCTTATTCTATTATTTCTTTATTCTTCTCACGATCATTATTTATTTATTTCTATCTCGATGTTAAATCCAATAGGCTCCTAAAATAAAGAGAGGGGGGACCATCAAGGTCCCTTTCTCATTGAAATAATGATTGTATCCCTCTTTGTTTAATTTCTTAGAAAGATCAAAATATCTATTTCTCAAAGAGTATTTATTAAGCTTTCATTATAAACCACTCACTGAGTTATTTTTTATAGGCAAAATTTTAATTAAATTTTTATTTGCTTAAAATTGAGTTCTGAACAGATGCTTTAAATGCCTGAAAAATCTTTGAATTAGCTGAGACTTTTTCTGGCCGAAATTTA
Organism: Ceratothoa steindachneri; assembly: GCA_963969495.1. Taxonomy (NCBI): domain Eukaryota; kingdom Metazoa; phylum Arthropoda; class Malacostraca; order Isopoda; family Cymothoidae; genus Ceratothoa; species Ceratothoa steindachneri. Next base: position 24,503,729 of record OZ018333.1, read on the forward strand.
AGAATTTCCTTAGAGAATATTAATAAAATTCCTGAGGGAAACGTAATTATTTCTTACACGAGCCTTGTAATGAGAATTATATACAAGAAGATTCAATCACGGTTCCTATAGGTATATCTAAAGGTAAAACAAAGATTCATTGAACCTGGTTTTGAAGTTGGGCCGAATCATCATTTCTTTATCCTCTCACCATCTGATGATAATCAGTCATTTCCACCCCGAAAACCTCATTGCAATGGAAAGGAGAATGAAGGAGGAAGATAGTGATTTAAATAAATGCTTATATTTCATCAACATCAAGATCTGCTCTCTTTTATTAACCAAGTATTTAATTAATTTTTGCCAGAGTATTGTTAATAATGATAGTAGCTACTTGGTTGATTCAAGTTCATATTTAATAATTTACTCGTGCTTTCTTTCCATTTGGTATGAAAATGTCAACAATATCTTGAAAAACCTAAAATATCTTAATTCCACTTGTATAAAGGATCCGAGATCTTAAGGGTTTCCCCCTTTTCCGCATAGTGACCATTGGAATAAAGTGCAAAGGAGAGAACGCCGTGGGTGTTCCCAGAAGCTTGGAACCAAACCTCTTTCGAACTCTGCTCTGAGTGTAATAATTATTTTGAACCCTTACTTCTATGCTAATTTCATCCTTGAGATAATATTGTCTGTGTCAGGGCGAAATGTAGATAGATGGACAGAATGAAGCTTAAAAGGGATGAATATTGCTTTTGAGGGATTTACTTAAATTCTAGATTTATTAAATCCTTAGTTCTCTGTTATGTGATAGAATAAATGAGCGTGTTAACGACGGACATTCTTCTTTGTTTGGGTCCCATCTCTACCACCTTTCTTAGGATTTATTTGGGGAGGCCACCTATATAACACCCTGTGCTTGGAGTTAGTCATATGTTTTTGTTTTGTTATCTAACTTGGCAATTTGGTTCCAGAATCTAAAGAAATTCTGTATTTAGAAACGAAATTTTTTACCTTCGAATCAACCTGTATAAGAGCGGAAGGAAAATTCAATATATCTTGCTGTCGATATTTTTTTATCTAACTTTAGTTCTGTCCTTTGGGTGATTTTTTGGGGGAAAATGAATTAAAGAATTGATTCTAATGTGTGGTGGTTTATTATCCCATAAAATCTTAGAAATGCTTCCTGATCTGCTAAAGAACACAAGGCAATTTTAGACAAAATGATGATTCTCCTGCTGGTTCTCTTCCACCTCACTTTAGTGACATTAGTTAATTTACTTTGGACACTGTTTAACAAGTTATTGGTCTCAGATCGATTCTTTAACCAACTCATACGTATTTTATCATCAATTTTAAACATAATAACAATATTTTAAAAATAAAAACCATTAAAATTAGGCAAGCAAAGAAACATGTTACCCACCTAAATGAAATGACCTCTTTAGACCTCTTTTAGACGTCTAAACATTGCGATGAACACAGATGTAACTAATATTATTTCCCATCTCATCTTAATCGTTTTCCCCTAGAAAATCAACCTCTTTGATAAATGTATTCCATTAAAACACGATTTCTAAATATTTCCTCAGCAGCCAAAGTTAAATCTACCCACTAAAGCAGTACACAAAATTTACGCATCCATTACGGCGTTAGAAAATCATAATGGAAATCGGATTTGAAATATGGCGTTCATTTCTGCTTGCCCTAACGACTTGCTCCACAGTAAATTTGCCAACTCACCCCAAATTTTTAATCCATCTATCTTTTTATCTTATCATACATAACGGTAAATCAGAACATGACCTTTAAATTGACCGATCCCAAAGAGATTGGCAATAACAGACAGAATGGAGCCATGATCAGAAGACACACGTGACGCCATTATCTTTTGTCAATATTGAAGTCAACTAAAGAATTCAACCATCCATAATTCCATTCCCCTAAGCGTATTTACTATCTTCTTGACACATATTGTATGGTTGATGACATCGTTGGTATAGTGAAATTAATAGTGTAGAAAATTATTTCTTGTAAATAAATATGAGAAGTGGCATTTTGAAGATTTATAGACTGTAACTAATACAGAGGTCTCCGGCTACCCGTTCAGCTCATAACACCACATAACATGCCAATACAAGAGAAATGTCGCCCTAACCCTTGATTAAAATGTATGCCATCACAAAATGTACAAATTGGCTTTATGCAATGGTAGAATTCATACCGAGAGTAGTCTTCCAAATAAATTCTCTGGTCTTATACAGTGGTTTCATTATCATATACCCTAACTTGCTAGTGAGTTCCTTTACTTATTAATGGAAAACAACAACTGTAGGTTATTTGCTTTCTATACTTCTCTAATGCCCCCATTCGTGAGGTTAAGGTGATATATGAATAATTATACTCGAGGATGCCAAATATCAATTGCTGTATCACATTACTTTCAACAATTAAAAGGCAAAAATATAACTAAAATTGACATTGAAATATATTATGCAAAGTGATCCAGTAACGATGCCATGAGGGAAAAAAGCCCGTTTATGGCAAAGAAAAAAGTAAGATGGCTTCATAAATGAATATGATTGAATTTGGTAGTGGAACTTTGGGAAACCTAAATAGAGCGTCAAAGTTCCCATCATTTATTTTGAACTCTGACGCTAAGAGATTACCAGAGGCATTTCCAATGCGGTTACCACCATAACTATTATATTTAGACTCAATTTAGTGTTTATCACTATTTGAAGCAATGGATACATAAACAAAGAAGGGAATGGAATACACAAAGGTTTCGTAGAGAAGTTTGGTGAAGAAAGAAGTTGAAATGTGTGTAAGACACCAAGTTATATGACTAGATGATTGTTTATATGTAGTACCTGACCTGGCTAGACAAATGCCGAATTATCCCTAAAATAACGAAATGTGCTGACAGATTCTTCCAAAGTCCCTCCCCAAGGGACTTCTTGGCAGAGGTTGGCCATGAAAACTTGGAATCGAAGACCACCTGACCCTAAAGTTTTCCTTCCTGATGAGCAGCAGTTGTGGAAGAGTTGTGAAATAATTAATATCGCTTTGAAAATTCCGGTAGTGACTAACCCGAGATTATATTCGTTAGGAAGTTTGGATGAAAAAGTGGTAGAGGAAAGTTGGACTATTGGAGGAAAAGATGGAAGTTCGTCGCAGAGCTTTTGGAGATACAAAGGAGATGGTTTATGAAAATTGCGTGGAAGATGACTTCCATCGTCTATATTTTATTTTCTTTATTTATGGTCAATAAAAGTGATTAAAAATAATTAATGAATTGCGCTGGTAACCAAAAGAAAAGATTAGATATGTAATCCAACGGGTATGGTCTGAACTGGCGGGGGAAAGTGGTATTGAACGTATAGTGTTTGTAAAAGGGTAAAATAGATTAATGTAAATACAGTCATTATAGAATGTTTTGCCTAGTTTAGGGGTCTTAGTAATGCTACATTGGATTAGTTAACCCTAACAAGCATATATTTGGTAGAATCAGAAGACTAACAAAGATGTCTGTAAATTTCAATATTCCAAAAATAAGATATGTGCTAAAAGAGGAGAGTATAGCATTAGTAATTCTTTAGAAGATTTATTTCCATTCCTCCATAATGGATGCCATCTTGAGCAGCAAACTCTGAACGATGATACACAAGAGACGATGTAGGGAGGACCAGGTGGTGTCACAAGTTGTAATCTTTTGTGGCATCGCAAACTTATTCATTGCGCGAAGGTGTTTTTCTTTATCTGTAAAATCGTAAATCTGCGGAAACATCCTTTTAGGGGCAAAGATACAACTAGACGTCTCGTTCATCCCAAACTGAGGAATATTGTGCTTTAATTATTTATTACGATTACGGGAAAATGGAAAAGATAGTGGAATAAAAATAGGGATCAGATTAACCATTTTTAATGAAAATATTCTCATCCATCCATCTTTACCTCTTTTTTTCTTTTCCATTTCGCTCCCAGAGAAAATGATTACAGAAAAATTGAATTAAAAACACTAGATATATATTTCAATAATTAAAATTAACATAAAATTGTAAACACTCAACGTTAATATTCATGAAAATCGCATTGAAAAGAATTATCAGGAGTAAAATAATGTTCATATCATATTTGACATCAATTTTGAGTAGCTCCTAATCTTTCGAGGCTTCAAATTGGAGTAATTAGAAATTGAATAAATTTAGAAAGAATAACGGTTTGAGCTTCAAGTTTTGATATGAAGCTTCAAAGGTTTTTTTTCCTAACAATTATAGTGTAGTGTTTACATTTAAAAGGGTCATTTCTTGGCTGCCAAGTAATGTAATAATTTATTAGTTCGTTAGTGAGAAGATTATTGCCAAAAGGGTAAAATAATATTCACATTTTATCATTTGTTTGACTGTAATTTTTTTAGGATGAGAAGAAATTGGGAAGTATTCGAAATTAGTATTCAGGCATGGGCCAAATGTTTACAAGTGGCCTATGTCATTCGAAGCTCACCGTGGTTGATTTATCCTCGTCACAGGTGAGAGTCAGTAGTGAGATCTGCAGCAGGATCTGTTGCACATTCCGCATATTCCCCAGTTAATGTCTCTGATGGATCAAAAGAAACAGCAAGGCTGTTAGATTTTGACAACAACGCCGACAAACGAGTAGCTAGAAAGATGTAGATAACAACTAGCTGCCGTAGGGTGATTGACATCTCCTTTATGATAAATCCGGAACTCTTTTGCACGAGGAAACATCACTACAAGGTAGTAGAAGTGTTAAGTCTGTGTTTTCTCTTTCTTAGATCGAACGCCTTCAAAGTCGAACCAGTCCCATCTACCCAATCATTGAGTAGAGAGGGACAGAAGTCCCTCTATATTTGTTCCTGCTCGCAAGGAGTCTCTTCCTTACCTATTCAAGGTGGATGTAGTGTTGTGGGGACTTTTATTCAGGTCCTTGTATTTTTGTGGGCCGGCATGCAAGCCTACCTTTCTGAGGACAGGTGGCAACGCGCTGTTACTTTAAGCCTGTTGCTGCCCGCAACAAAAGAAGGTTTTAAAGGGTGGCTCTCTCTCCTTGAGGTATAAAAGAATAATATAGAACTCAATTCCCAAAGGAGTGACATCAGGCCAGAGGCTATTCCAGCTTCAATAATGATCCCAACCAAGTGGCTGCAGTTCAAAAATGGGTAAGAATAACAGGATGAAAGGAGGCCAAAATAAATAGGTTCTACATCTGAGGTGGCCTCTGAATCTAACAGCCTTGATATAGCAAGGGCAAGCAAGACATTCTGGGTTTTTGGTTTACTTGGGGGCCATCTTTTGGCTGAGGAAAACATATCACTTCATTCCCTTTCGCTGAATAAAAATTACCTAATTTGTTAGACCACCCAAATATTTTTCAGAAAAAAACTTTTCTCTCATTTTTGAATGGCACTGGCTTTGAATAACGCCGAGGAAAGGATTTATTATTATTAACATATAATTTCTTAAAACAAAATTCTGGTCGAAATATATGATTTCAAGAACAGGATAGGATATGATAAAGCCCCTGAAAAATGAATAAATTCAAAATAGATTTCATTGAAACGATAAATGACAATAATGAATTCTAATTATACAATTAAATAAACGAAAATACCACTTTGAGATTGGGGTTTTAAACCATAGTTAAATATATTTTATAGACTCGAATTTAATGCAACCTTTGTTTCTTAAATTCAGCCCAATGGAGCCATTCGGGAAGACAATATTAACATAGACCCAAAAAAATATTTTAGTGATAACCAATTGGTCAAGAAGAAATTTGGAGAGTTCCAGAATTTAATTTATAATTAAGTGTTTGTGCATCTTTCCTTCGGCCTACACAAGTTTTTGAAATGTAGGTAGAAATTATATTTGGCGAATATCCTGTAGTAGTCGTCATTAACCGCAGACCCTTTATATGCTTCCTCTCTCTCTCTCTCTCCCTCTATATATATATATATATATATATATATATATATATATATATATATATATATATATATATATATATATATATATATATATATATATATAAATTTAAAGGCCCAAGGAAATGAAAATTGGTAACACAACCCGAAAAAACACTTCCATTGACTCCCCTAAAGGTGGAAATGTGAATCCCGTTTCGCAATACTCAAAAGCAAATCATGATCTTTTATCATGAAGTAATTGTAATACCGCTGAGGTGAAAACTTCTATCATAAAAATGAGTTTTTTTAATTTGGGGGTAATGAAAACATCTAGATGACGGTCGATGGCTCATTGTAAGCACATTATCCTCTTTCGATCATTTACAATCGTTGAGAAGCGCTGGAACCAATTGTCATCAAACTTCATTGTGGTAACTAATATTTGTGTAGGTTGAAAAGATTTGAAAAGAATTACAAGTAAATCAGTAAAATTCTTTTGTGTTTAGATTAAATTAATATAACTTGAAATTTTACAAGGTGTTAAACGTTACCAATTAAAGTTATGATAAATATCACGTGGTAAACTTGTTATACTGGCATTAAATAATTGATTACAATCGTATTGGAAATATTTTACTTTCATGAAGTTTATTTTATTATGGATTGAGTGTAAACGAAATAGGTAATTGAAATCCGCCGATGTTTTGCAGTTTAAATTGCAAATTTATCGACTTGGCCAACAATACCTCCAATTTAAACAGGATTTCACCGTCGAAAGGAACTTCTGCAGGAACCTCCTTGGTGTTATTCGAGCAAAGGAAATTATTTTATGCTCTTACTTACATAATTTGAAGACATGAAAATCAATGATTAAAGATCGAGAGAAAAATAATGAAATAAGAAGTGCCAGAAAGGTCGTAATGCCTCGGTGGGATTATCTCCTCTTGTAAAATCCTGTTATCTTCCGCCTGAAAAGACTTGTGAGAAGGTAAGGAGGAGCGTCCATAGATTATAATCAGAGATACAAATGACACTTTAGAGAGGGCCAACGAAGAGGACCAACGAAGCGAGGTAGTAAAGATGGAGGTAACGAAGAGACATTAAAACTAGGTGAGTCAAGGACTACCAAATTAGGTGAATGTCTGAGTGAGTCCAGGAAACGTAGTCAAGGTGAGTGTGGTGACGTAGACTATGGGCGCGACCTAATTGATGCTCCAAATGGTATTGTTGAGGTGGTTTCAGCGAGGATTGTGTGCAAAGGCAGGCGTTGTAACATCAGCTGTTTGGATGGAAAACTGAAATCGACCCAGAGATGGTAGGCGGTTGGTGGTGCATTGAAGAGTGAGGAAATTAGTGGAAATGATGATCTCTTCTTGAATCCTCCTCTTCCCTCACATCATTTTAAGTGGCATTGATGCACACCGATCTAGTGTTTTCTCAGTGTTGATGTAGATGATAATAATAATATTAATTCTGACAATGTTACTGATTTAATAATAATGATGACGCTGATTATAATGATAAAGTTGTTGCTGCTGCTGGTGATGAAGATGAAGATTTTGATAACGAAGAATAATTGGATAAGGAAGAATATGACTGATCGAGCTACCCTGTCTCCCATGATGTATTTTGGCCTGAAATGAAGTGGTGTGGGTCTGTGTGAGAGAGATCGGTTTTTAACTCTATTTGGAATTCTTTTAAATCATTCAGATCCATTTGGGTACTTTCGCCATGGGTTTAAGTCCCCAAGCACTTCCAGGTTCATTCATCCCTGTGGAAGTCGCTAATAACCTCGATTTCAGACACACATCCAGTAAAAATCTCCCAACACACTGCCATTCTTCAAGTATTTAACTTTCGGTCAAAGTTTACGAGAGAAACCTAATTTGGAGCCCTTTTTACCTCATCCAGCACTGACTTTTATGCAGCCATGTCGCCTACAGTCAAAATATGTTCCCTTTCATTACCCGATATTGACAAAGTTAGACAGTTTTGAAAGTAACAAACTTCCCTCAAGCCATTATTCCTCATCGCTCCAATTACTGTATTTTGCTTCTTTCCCATCTTTTCCTGTTCGGATTTACACGTATCCGTGCGCGAAGGAGTATTGAGAAGGACGAAACCTCCTCTCTTCCAAGTCTTGAGGGAAACTGAATACTTAATTACTACCTCTCTGATATATAGGGGAGACCTCTGGTCTAAGGAGCGCTAATCTGCCGTCTTAAGGCAAAATGCATTAACTGCAAAATTGTCAATTTTGGGAAAACGCAAAAAACGGATTTCGGCCTCAAATAAGGATCTGATAACATTAATCGTATTTTTTTTTTTTTTTTTGGTAATTGTAAGCATTCATCTATATGAATCTTGCAATATAATTTGGTTTAATCAGTTAATAACTTCAATATATTCAAATTTGTCCAGTAAATTTCGACTTAATGCTTTTTACCTGAAAACAGTTATAATAATTGGGTCATCTTATAATAAAATGATTTTTGTGGAAAAATGGTATAGGTATACCTATATCTAAATAATTAATAGGTACCTATTATATCATTAGACTCTATTGGTAAATACATATTTTATCATTTTAACTTTTACCAGAAAAGTTTGGAAAGGAAAATAAAAAAGATATATTGTAAAGCAATATTATTACAGAAAACAGAAAGAAAACATTGTAGACAACATAACTAGGTAGGTAATTGAAAATATTTTTTCCTTAGTTAATGCAGGAAACCTAAAAATAAAAAAAATCTTTGGTAAAACTTTACTTTTCCTACATACCTAATTGCAGCAAACAAAAGACAACACGATAATGAAAAAGAAATATTTGCCAAAATAATGAAAATTATGGCAAATCTTATAACTGGATAATAGAGCAAAAATAGTTCAAAAGTATACCTAGGTATAGGAATAGAGCTACCTACCTATACGTAAGAATATCAATTTAATTTTTTTTCCAACAAACAAAATCTTGCAATTATTGAAACCTCATTGCGGCATACGTAATGTCAGCAATCAAAAGAAAAAAAAATGGGGTTTATACGCTTCCAAGAAGATCTGGGCTGTTCTTGCTTTCTGGTAAATTGATCCAAAATATTTTCCTGTTTTCAGGCATTAAACTTACAAGCTTGTCTAAAATATTTTCTTTCTTTTTTGAAGATAAGCCTCTTGGGCAATCTGACATAGGTTTTTCCAATAATTTTTTTGTGAAATTTAAACTAGCATGAACAAAGTCTGCAACTTTAAAGTCTCCCTTGTTTCTGGTTTTATATTTTAAGATACGGCTACCCTTTTCAAATTTTGCTTTCACAATCTCTGCTAACAATGGAAGGTTTGTTTCTTTTATCCCTTCACGAAGCCGAGTTTTTCTCTTGACCGAAATATCCGGAATATCGTTAAAACAGGCACTAAAATTAATATCTAATACTTTCAATTTTTTAACGGATGCATCAATAACTGATTTCAAATCTTGATAGTCATAGATATTATCCTTTTTCCTAATATTTTTTTTTATGTGGCCGTGGATGCCATCGGCGGCCATGAAGGTGTGCCCAGGCACTAGATACTTAAAGGTGATGCTATTGACTTGTTCACTGGTGTTAACAAGGATTATCATTGCGCTGTAAAGTGCCCAATTCTTATTTTGGGCAGCGCAATTGTCAGCCCCCAAAATGAAATTAGCAGCATCTCTTTCTGTTCTTATTAAGTCTAAATAAGTATTGGCCACATGTTCCTTGTTTCGGCCAGCAATTGATTCTGTCCAGAGGACTGCATAATGATTATAAGTTGATTTTTATTTTTGGCCGATACATGCAAATGTCTCATTAAAAATTATCAGGCGTGGAGTAAATACACAAGTTTTTAAACCTTTCATAATAGGTAAAAGAAGTATCTTTTGCATATCAACAGCAAAAACTTGGGTTGTAGAATCCCATTTTTGAGAGCAATCGTAATCATATGCTCTTCGTGCATCTTTTGCAAGTTCATTATGCATAGTCCATTTTGCTTTCAGTGATTCATCTAATATACCTGAATAATTTTTAAAATATAAACAGGTGTCGCAAAGATCAGTAGAGTCAGTTCCAAATCCAATATTTAGTTTGTTAAACACTCTTGAGTATGTAGCGTAGGAGCAAAAATCAGGGTTCTCTTCAATAAAGGTTTTATATAAATCCTTCACTGTTAATTCAGGGGATAAATATCTTCTATTTGGAGCGTGCTCCCTCCTATAATGCGAAATTTGGGGATTCATCTTTTTCTATATGATCAATAATGATTTCTTCATTTTTCTTGTTGCTAGGTTCATGTTTTCCCCTCATATCAAAAAACTCAAAATCACTTAAAGAATTAGATCCACCTAAACTAGTAGAAGCTTTTTTAAACACATCCAAAATAATGCGATTACTTGAAAAGCCTATTGTGTGTAAAAACATTGTCTGACACACTTTGAATTCTGACCCTGACTCATTTAAGAAAGTGTATACGAAGGTGCATGACTTTGTAAAGCATGAGGAATTGGAGCGTCTGCGCTCAGTCGTGGGGTTTTTCTTTATTCTTCCTAAAAGCCACTGCTTTTGAACAGATTTGTCCATTTTCCAAAACTCACTATGTATGGTATTCCGCAATTCAGGAGAAGTGGATTTAGTACACTGTTGCTTACACGAATCTTTGCAGGGAGGAAGCAATGGATGTTTTTCTCTTTGAGCTTCTAATTGAGCTTTAGCTGTTCGTAATCTCTTTGATTTTTTTCTTTCATCAGCTGCTGCAGTTTCTTGACTATTTTGTTCAAGGAAAAGAAGTTGAATATTCTGAGAGGGTTCTTGAGGGCTTTGTTCCAGGAGAAGAAGTTGATTATTCTGAGAGATTTCTTGATGATTTTGTTCAAGGGGAATTTGAATGTTCTGAGAAACTTCTTGATGTTCATTTTCATCTATACTCCTATTTGATTCAGCATCATCATCATTTGGAATTACTCCACTGTAAAGGATAAAAAAAATTTATTAGCTTATTAATTATATAGAAAACGATATATAAAATTGAGCTATATATATTATATATGTATATACTATGATATAAGTCTGATCTTATCTGTGTGTGTGTGTGTGTCACACTCTGCAGAGCCTAAATGGGGGCGTATTGGGAAAAAAAATATATATATCATCTTATGTAATTTGGGGCTGCGGGGTGCTTAAAACTATTTCCAAGTCCGTATGACCAATGGTTAAAAAGTTATGAACCAAAAACTTGATCTATATATAACTTTTACATGCACAGAAAGACATCCAAAACTCTATTTCACATAAATTTTAGTATATTAACCTCACTAATTTAAGAGAAATTGTACAAAAAAATCATGTTGTGCTCAAACAAAGGAAATGATTTCTCGGAAAAGCAGGGTCTTTTGTTAAACAGCTGTACAATTTTTATTTCTTTCATTCTTGAAAAATACAGGGTGGGCCAAAAAAAAGGGGTATTATTAAAAAATTTACTTAAAATTTATTTTTATATTTTCAAAACTAAACCGTAGATAATGTTTAGTTTAAAAATAGGTATAGAAAAATAAAGTTTTAGTCAGTCTTTTAATAATAGCCCCTTTTTTTGGCCCACCCTGTATATTTAAAAACAAACAAATAAGTTAGGTTGACATTCAACATTAACATTAGCTATAGAATTTAAACATAATATCATCAGTTAAAAGAAGTTACTCACCTTTTCCTCAATTCCCTAAAAACGGCTTGTGCACTGGTAAACATTACGAAACAATTTATTCAGACCTTTCAATTAGAAGGACAGAAGTGAAATGAAATCCCTCTTTCAAATTATGATCGAGATATAGGTACCTGAAATTAATCATGTTTTTCTTCGTTCAAACAAATCAGAACCTGCAGAAACATGACGGAATTGCAGCTCAGGCTGAGTTCTCAATGCGAATCATATTGTATAATCTACTTAATGCATTTTGTCTGCAACTTGCTATGGGAATTCACATTGGCATTTGCAGGCAAAACACATTATCTAGCTAAAATTTGTACTTAATGCTTTCTGCCTGAAAAGAAAGGATTAATGCTTTCTGCCTGAAAAATCCTTTTATTTTAGGTGGAGATAATGTTTTTTGAGCTCTCTTAAAATTTTAATGAATTAAATAGCATAACTGGCAACCTTCTAGTTAGATGCGTCTCGTCGAGACGAATCCAACGGTACCAAAATCTCAAAAATCGCATTTTTGCAGTTAATGCTTTTTGCCTTAAGACGGCAGTAATGGAGAGTTGCTATTTTCCCCGGACTTGTATCTGTGAATGGCGTTAATTCCTGACTAATGCAAGAAAGTATGTCTGAATGTTTAAGCTCTATAATATTTTCGTGTAGGAAATGTTTCTCAATACAATTAGAACCTTATTGGTTAGTTCTTAGAGAACAATTCAATTTATCCTCAAGTTAACAACAAACAATCGATGAAAGAAAGAGTGAATGACACAATGAGCAGCGTTTAGAGGAAACAAATGTTGAGAATTTAAATTCAAGAAGTTGTCGCGTCCAGAAGAGGAGGTATAATTGAGACAGTCGAAATAAACTCAGTAATTAATTTTTATTATCATTATTTTAATCTTTAAACTTAATGAGAATAATACTCTCAGAGTGGGTTGGAAAGAAAGCTAACCTTTTCTAATACTTAAATTCAAAATTGAGAGAAATACTTAGGGTATTCTTATAATTTTTTAATATTAATGCAATGTTTTAAGATGTATTATTATATATTTTATTTATAACTTCATAAGGAATAACTCCCACGAGTTTAATTAAAATATTCTTCAAGATGACTGAATTTAAATGTCATATTAATAAACATTAGTGTTCCATTATTTGTTAGACTTTTCACCTAATATTTTTTGTGAAATTACACAATTGCATGAAAGAGTAAAAACGATCAAAATGTGTGATAAACTTGAATTGCCAGGACAAAAGAAGAAAAATCGCCCATTATAGTAAACTAGAAGCCAGATAACGAAAGTTATCGCATACTGTCAGCAATTGTAAGAGGCCGAGATATTTGATACCCATTTGATATGAAGCAATGATTAAATGGTCCTCAATAAAAACGTTGACAGCCCGTTGGTAGAAGGATCTTGGACATGCCCACTAACCGACGTCACGCATAGATTACTGCAAAGCTCTACGGTTTAAGTAAGCTTAAATACAGGGAAAGAAGTGAAGCCTACGGGAGAGAACTAAAAATAAATTTAAAATTGGTAAACAACAGGAATAAATCTCGATCTGCGAGATATGTCATGCCATCAAACGCGATATGGTACAGCGGCTTCTGGTACAGTTAATTAACAATACATCAATTGTTGATGACGACTTCTTGGTTAAATTCCAATAAAGGACAGAGTGAAAAATCTGAATGAGAAATAAATTAATGGTAAGATATAATCTAAGGGAAAGCAACGTTTCGACCAACAATCCCATCAAGATAGAAACTCAAAAAAAGAACAGAATGACACTACATTATATTTAAAAAAATATTATTAAACAAAGAAATGATTGAAAAGTAATGAACCAATTAATATTGAAGAGAAAGACATCACGAGAATGATTACGATCATTAAGATTGAAAAAACGTGAAGGGGAATATTAATATACACATTACACTGCACAACATTGATTTTGGTTCTGAAATGATATGACATTTTATTGAGTAATTCATGTCGGTGATTTTGAATATGACATCATTTTAGTCCATCACCTACAGTGTTATAGTTATTTAATTTGAACTCTGAATATTTTGGACATGAGCATCTCACGAATGCCCTGAGGCAATCTTTTTCCGTGTTCGTCGCTGACATCTCTAAGGTTTGGTGGAAAAGCTCCGAGTCTGAGTGAAAGTAGTGTAACTTCAGTGACGGTCTGGATCCAACAGCTTTCTAACTCTGTAACATGCAGTACATCATGTCTTCGTAGTTGTCAAATTGTTTATTGTGCAGTGTATTGTACGTAAGATATCAACCATTGCAAGCCAATCATTTTTCTCACTCTGATTTAAAGCTTTTAAATATATCTTTGACTCGTGGGATTTATCGTTAATAGCAGCAATGAGAATTTTCTTGCTGTCGTAGCTTTCACTTATTCCGTATGTGTTTGCGATAGGAACGCAATGGAACTGGTTGTATTTGTGCAGAACAATGGGTTTTAAATTATTCATGACGAAATCTATGAAAAAACTCCATTCTTCTCTTCTGTGTAGACAGGTCTTGCACAGATCTCTTATGAGTCCAAGAGTATTCTCAAATTAACAAAGTTGTGCAGCCATTTTGAAGAATAATGGCCGTTCCTTGTTTGTGTGACGGGAGGTAGTGATCTGCACACCATACTGCCCAATATTTCGTTGTTTCAGCTAAAACCAAAGAGCTCACTTTTTCTTTCGGTAGATCAACGTCAATAATTAGGTCCTGCAGATCTTCCTGAAAGAGGAGTTGTTGTTTTGTGCATTTTGAGTCATCAACCTATTAACAACCAGCTTCGGATTCATCAGTTATTTCATTGTGATTTTGTGTAACTGTGTGTACTTGTTGAAGTGCGGAAGCCAAGTTGAGATACTTAATTCTACCTCACGTCTTTACTGAATAGCTCTGGATGGTACATAAGCAGAAATAATGGTCAATGCAGTGGTTCTTTAGTTCAGACTACAAGATTGGTGCGGACAAGGAAAACCGTGTGCCTTGCGGCTACTCATTCAAAAGATGAGGCCCGGTGCTTGTCTTGATCGTCGAAGTTAACAACAAACAATTGATGAAAGAAAGAGTGATTGACACAATGAGCAGTGTTTAGAGGAAACATATTTTTCGGGTTCGTTGGAGAATTCCAATTCAAGGAGTCTTCTCGTCCAGAAAAGGAAGTATAATTGAGACAGTTGCAATTATTTTAATAGGTAATTTTTCTCATTATTTTTTTTAAACTCTGTCGTAGAATTCCCCCCCTTTTTGTTCTATTCTAAGAGTGCTAAGAGTGTCTAATATATATTGATATCTGAATATCTTAACGAACAGAGCCGTTCCGAAACACGTAAGGATATATAAGAGAAACGAACATTAATCACAAAATAAACTTATATTTTAACTTTATCAATTGAATACATAGCATCTAAACATTAAATACAGCAATACTCTGAAAATATTAACATAAAGAAGAATTAATTAAATTAGTTCACCCACAAAAATTAGGTAATTTCTCTACACACAACAATAATATAAGAATTAGGCTTACGGACTCATCTGGAGTTTAAGGGGCCTCAGAAATGTTATTGACTCACGACGCGTGCCGTCTTGCCAGATGTAGCTGGGCGAAATCACACGGTTGTTTGTGCGAGGGTGGCAGCTGGGGGGTCCACACGTTCTTCCGGAGGGGGAATTCTTCAAGGACGAGAACAAATACGGTGCTTTATGCAACACCTAGGCAGTCGTGGTCTCTCTGGCGAGAGTGAGTCGAACTTGGTTCTTAAATCAAGTTAACTTGGAGTGTAGTGTGACCACTGAGTAACGAGCTAGAGGAGGAGCTTTTCTCCTTCGTTACTTATTTCCTTATGGACGAGGACTAAACTCGGGGATGGTCTTCTTCACGGGCGAGGATAACGGAGGGGGATTTCTCTGGCGAGAATACATTACTTAACGTTCGGTTTTGTAACCCGGAACTAGCTCGAGGATCAACTTCTTCTTAGTTTCAGTCCTCTTCAAGGGCGAGTATAACGGAGGGGGATTTCTCTGACGAGAATAGGTTGAACTTGGTTCCTCACCAAGTTAACTTAAGAGTTCGGTGTGGCCACCGAATAACTGGCTCGAGGGGGGGAGCCTTTTCCTTCTTTTTTTCTTAATTCTTCAAGGACGAGGAAAACCCCTGGTGTTTAAGGTGCACCAGGATATGAGGAGTCTCTGTGGCGAGAGTAAGTTGAACTTAACAAAGTTAACTTATAGTTTGGTTTGATAACCAGGGACTTAGCTAGAGGATGAGATTCTTCTTAACCCCTTAAGGTAGGTAGACTTGCCTCTCTTGCAGGGTACTTCTTGGTCTGTCGAGCCAAGTACTCTACCTCTCCAGTCTCGGTAGTTCGGTTTGATCCGAAGACTTCGTCACCTAGAGACTGACGTATACTACCCCGATTTATCTCAGAGTTCCTCATTTATACCTCGTCACACCACTGGGGGATTGGTAAGGGGGGGAGGGGCTTGAGGACGGCCAAAGGAGAATTCTTTTTCCAAACGGTCTTTCCCACGAAGTCAAACATCGGCTCCTCGTTAGCCTTCGAGATTGGGAGAAACACGTCTCCAATTTCTTATTTGATGTGAAACTGGATCTCACTCTCCTGGGGAAGATCATACATTTTGACCTTTAGGTCTTTCAGCTCGCTGAGCGGCGCGGCACTGTGGCTAAATAGCCACTGGTTGCGATTGTAAGAGGAAGGACAAACCCGGCGTCTCTCTCTTTCGCCTAAAGCAGGCAACTGTTTCCTGATTAAGTGAAAAAGTAAACCATTGAGTTGATTTTTGCCTCATTGACGCCCACTATTAAAGTTTTCTGCTGGAGATAATTATTTTCATTTGATTTAAATTGTTTAAGCCTGAAAATCTTCTTTAGATGCCGATTTCATCAGTTGGCAGATTTCAGGTCAATTTACCTAAAGCCTTAGTCAGGGTGGGATAGATTATATTAAAGATTAATCTTTAACTTATTATCGCTAAATATTTCACGTTTATATTTTTCATTATTGTTTGGAAATGAAGGGGAATGGCATTATGATAAAGTGATATAGAAACACAAGGTTAAATATCACGGTCCTTTGGGCTTTCAAGATAATAATTGATTTTTAGAAAGGTTTAGTATTTCTCTGATTACTTAAAAAATCCAGACGACCAGGAATGACCTTCAATACTAGAAAGCATTTAGATACCAGATACCTCGGTCTATGTCAGACAATGCACAATGCTCCATCTCGACTAGCTTAACAAGTGGATCCAGAATCAACCTCTGGATATTATTCTACCACTCCACAGGAGTTCATTAAAAGGTGTCAATAACTTTTTTAGAATCTTGTAACCAAACAAACATCGGAGATTATTTAACCTCAAACAAACTTTTTTGACGTTCTCAAATTTAATTCCCAATCATTAACTATTTTGAACCTTTTTAAACTGTCCACCCTTTCTTCTCTATTACTGCACAAGGGAGGGAGCGGGAGGGCGTAGCATTGAAACCCTTTTAGAGCTGATATCCGGAGGAAGACCAGTGGAATCTTAGCCCCGACGTTCGCAGATGCGTTCCTTCCTGGCCTTAAGGCATGAAAGGGGATCTGGAGATATATACATATCTTCCAAACCCCTTCACTTCATCTATCTTCACGAACCTCGTGTGGGAAATGCCCTCGTTGGCTTTGCTTTAAATTTAGAAAAAACAAGAACAACATACCAAGATGTGTGGTTAGTCGCCGAATAGAGTCAGATTGGAGTTACAGTTGGGGGCAGTTGCAATATGTACTAGGTACCCGCTATGGTTCGGCGGTGAAAGACTAGCCATGGTTCGCCTCCGTACGCTGCAGTGAAGGGGTAGGCATGGGAAACACCCTGCCTTCACCCTAACCAGCTGTCTGTATCTAATAGACCAATCTAACAACTCTGGTCGTTAAGGAACGCCAGGTCAATTTTACCCACCATGGGAGGCACTTACTTCGTATGGAGATATATTTTCGGAGTTACTAAATTCCTTATGTTCTTATACCAAACCAAATCTCTTAATTGCAGATTTTCCTTGCTATTTAATGTAATTTTATTTATTGATTCACGTCTTTTACTTTAGGTAATTTATAAATTCATTTTTTATTTACTATCCTAAAGTAGTGAACCCTCTTGCTTTTCTTTGTAGCAGGAAAATATAGGGAGAGAGTGCGAATCCCTTAAACCCATAGGCTGTTTAAACTGATACTTGTATGGGTCAATGGAATCTATGTCCCCATATGATTAACAGAACTAATGAGCCGTCCCAAACAAGTCCCTCATCAGCTCTTAATCAGCGATATGAGCCTCTGAATCCCTGGTCAAGGATAACAGCGGAATTTAATGAATACATGAGACTAAATTTGCTATGAAAGGGGGCTGCGAAGAGTGAGAAAGGAGTCTCTTTTATAAGGGGACTTTGTGATAGAACGGTTTGAGGCCGCTTAATTTCAACCGCTATCACATGTTGTTTAGAAACACGTTGCTACCCACGTGCATCTTCGCCTTGAAGCCGGGCGCGTTATCGCCCCCACCTGAGTCAATATTTAACCAAGGAGGTTCTTCCCCCCCCCCCCCCAGTTTCAATAAGATTCAGATCCAGATTATCCTCGCGAGACATCCCGCCGATCCGGTCTCACCTTGTGCACCAGGGCCCTCTACCTCGAGATCCACTATTTTTTCCAGAAGAGGACAATATCCCTTGAGTGCCAAGGTTCGAGCCTTCAAGACCCCAAGTCCACAAGGCCTTCCCTGTTGTTTAGAAAGAGGACAACGTTAGAACAGCTATTGTTCTTTGAGCCCGTTGACAAGAGACGGTTCTCACCCTTCCCCCCTGTTGTTCAGAAAGAGAATAACATTAGAACAGCCATTGTTCTTTGAGCCCGTTGACAAGAAACGTTTCTCACCCTCTCCCCCTGTTGTTCATAAACAGAACAACGTTAGAAGATCCATTGTTCTTTGAGCCCGTAGAGAAGAGACGGTTCTCACCCCCCTTGTTGTTCAGAAGAGAACAACGTAGAACAGCTATTGTTCTTCAAGCCCGTTCGTGAAGAAACTGTTCTCATTCCCAAGACGTCACGTCAGGATCATTTAATCTCCCCCCCCCTTCGGCTGGAACTCACCAGCGGACCGAAGATTCCTTCGCGTCGCCTTCCTCTGCACAACAACTTTGTAATTACGTAAGCTGAACATAACCTTTGAGTATTTAACCTTTTTGTCAACCCTATCCTTTGCTTTAAATGGTTTAGCGAACCATACCATCCCTTTAATTTTTATTTGTTTTACCTTTTTAAATCTCTCCCGAATCTTAATCCTCGGATTAGCCAGATATTTCCACGACCCTTTCCATTCTCTGTTTATGTAAACATTTTCCGTTTTGTGTGTTGTTGATAGTTTAATTAATAAAACTCTATTTTATTAATGATAGCCGTATTATTATCCTTGAGCTCAGTTCCACTCCTTAAGCATGTTGAAGATAAATAACATCGGTCAACCAGATAACCACGCACTCTAAATATAATTGAATAGTTCCCTCAACGAATAGTTATATATAGTATACCTTCGAGAGTCCATTTTACGACATATATATATATATATATATATATATATATATATATATATATATATATATATATATATATATATATATATATATATATATATATATATATAGATATATATATACTATTTAAATTTGGTATCAAGTGTGTAAGGTTTAACGCTATATCTTTGCAAACACTAGTCTCAGTCGAGTAAAGCATAGTGTTATTCGTTATAATAATAGAGTATAGTAGTTCCCTTTTGTTTTAACGATTGCTATCCCCTTTTTTGAAACTTAAGAAGCTGGAGTAGCTCAAGGAACTGTTATAATAATTTGTTTGTGTTTTTTTTTGTGATTTTAGTCATTGGTTATCTAGATCGAGAAACCAATTACGAATAGGTCAGTGTCCATATTTAGGTAGGCTAATTCGCTAGAAGGCATAATTCTTATTGCAAGAAATTTAGTTAATTGACTATTGCGCCTCCAAGTGCAAATATGACTCAGTTCGAAATCTTCAAAGCGCAAGGAGAATCCTTGGGACTTTCCGGAAGAGAATTAATTAAGTACGTTCAAGAGGAGCAAAGAAAAGAAAGAGAAGAAAGAGAAAGAGAAATCGAACGAGAAGAAAAAGAAAGATAAAGAAATCGAACGAGAAGAAAGAGAGGAACGGAAAAGAGAAGCTGAGCTTCACCATCAAATTGAAATAGCTCGTGTAGAAGCCAAAATACAATTAGCCACTTCACGTTCAGAAGCCGCGCCCAATTTTCCACTTAAGCTTCCCAATTTCAGGGATGGAGAGGATTTCGGAGCATTTTTAGCCCACTTCGAAAAGATCCTCGAAAACAATAACATGGATCTAGAGGCTGAAGGTGTAGTCAGATTACTTCCACTGTTAAATTGTAAAATGCGCGAGATTTTCATATCTTTACCGTCTGAATGTACGATTAACTACAGCACCTTAAAAGCTGAGTTATTGGCCGCTCATAATATGACTCCCGATTTCTACCGACAAGAATTTCAAAGAGGTCGTATTAAACCCGGACAGACGTTCCGTCAATTTGGATACATTCTTCAGAGGAATTTTAAATTCTGGTTAGAATCCTCCAAGGTTGATCCGAACTACGAGTTCTTAACAGACTTCGTGTTGCGGGATCAATTTTTGGCGTCTCTCCCGACGGAGATCCGCGTGTTCGTCAAGGATCGTGGGTGCCAGACCTTTAAAGAGTGTACCGAAGAAGCGGATGTCTATGCCGCAAGCCATAATTTATACCCAAAGGAGAATCGAACTTCTCACCAACCCCCCAACCAGAAAAGAAGGAAGGATTCGCGCCCCTTCCCAGGAAAGCTGACGAACTTTCCGGGCCCCGTAAAACCCCAAAACTTCTTTCCCAAAAACCAACAACGGGACACCAAACCTCTCGTTAAGATTTCTCCTCCATCACTCTTCCCGAAGCGACCAATCATATGCTTCACCTGTGGTGTAGAAAACCACATGAGCTGGAATTGCCCCCAAAATTCTAGGCTTAAGAGCGGACCAGCCCACCAAGTTCACCAGATTAATGCTACCTCGGCTTTCCCGGTGGTGCAGACCCAAGCAGCAACTTCTCCCCCTCCGTCAGGCCACCAGGTAAATTTTATTTTTGACAAAAGTTCACCGGGAACTTTGAAATTTGAGGAGGGCAGCGTGAACGGCTGCCGAGTATGGACTCTCGTCAGGGACACAGGGTGCACGTGTTTAATTGTGTCCGACGAGCTCCTCCCCCCAGTGGACCCTAATCACGAAAAATTTGCGGTGGTACATGACTACCTTGGGCGGGCGAACTAATTCCCCGTCGTTAGATGTTACCTGCAATGTCACTATTATGATGGCTGGGCTGAAGTCATTTCCGCACCCATACAATTCTGTTCCGTACTTATAGGAAAGAGCCCTCAAGTAAGTTCCGACCCTGATTCCCAGGCCGCACTTCCTTGAGGTCGAGCTAAGAAAGAAGCCCAGGAGCCCATCCCCCTCAGAACCCCGATACCGTCCGAATTCTCGGAGATCCTTGACCAGGACTTTAAGACGGCACAAAAGGAGTGTAAAGTACTAACACCCTTATATGATAAGGCCCAAAACAAGGACATGGAGACTGTCCGTGGACCCAAAGAAAAAAAGTACTCCCAACGCGCCCATGGAGATACGTTCGTAGCACTGGACGAAACATCGGTGCTTGAAGAGGATCACCCTGCGGAGTCCCTTAATGTAATACAGACAGTGTGCATCCAACCTGATGCTGATTACCCTCTTCCTTCCCTACCAGGCGAGTCTTTTGAACCCTCTGACTCAGATATCGACGCGCAGCTGACACCACATCAAAAGAGTCAGCTACAAGAACTATTATGTCAGTTCGACGACGTTATTTCAGGAAAGCCTGGATGCGCTTCTAGTTTCGAGCATGATATTAAATTAACAACCTTAAAACCCGTCCGTTCCAAACCCTATCCCATGCCGATTCATTTACGCCAAGTTTTTTCACGCCGAAGTTGATAATTTAATTAGTTTACACATAATAGAACCGTCCACCTCTTAGTTATTGTTCTCCAATCGTCATGGTCAAGAAACCAGATGGCTCTTATCGGATGTGCATCGACTTCCGGAAGTTAAATTCGGTAACTGTGTTCAACGCCGAGCCCATCCCGTTGGTAGACCAAAACCTCCACCTTTTTGAAAACGCCAAGTTCATCTCAGAACTCGATTTGTGCAAGGCGTATTATCAAATTCCCCTCCGGCCCGATGTGAAAGCATATATCGCCTTTGCAACGGAGAAAGGCTTAATGCAATTTAAGCGCCTTCCTTTTGACCTCATGACTGCTTGTAGCAACTATAACCGTCTCATGAGAAGGTTGTTAGATGGACTTCCGAATGTATCCTTTTACTTCGATAATGTCTACGTCGCTACTCGTGAATGGAGTCACCATTTAACCATCCTATTAGCTCTCTTCAAGCGACTGCGCGAAAATGGCCTCACCATTGGCCCCAGCAAATGCCATTTTGCCCACGAAACCATAAAATACTTGGGTTTAAAAATAGGACAAAGCCAGTTAGGTCCACAAGAGGACAAGATTAAGGCAATCGCCGACATGCCCCTCCCGAATACTAAGAAGCAATTAAGATCATTCCTAGGATCAGCTTCTTACTATCGGCGATTTGTCTCGAATTTCTCTGCAATTTCGGCGCCCCTCAGCTCCCTTTTAAAAAAGAATTCCCCTGATCGTCTACTTTGGAATGATGTAGCTGTTTCTCATTTAAATCAGCTCAAGAGTAAGATCATTTCTGCCCCTATTTTAAAGTTGCCCAACCCGGAAAAATCCTTTAGGATTAAGACCGACGCGAGCAGCGAGAGCATTGTAGGTGTACTCCTTCAATATGAGGATGACGGAACGAGTCATCCAGTTGCATATGCTAGTCGCTAGTTATTACCCCGCGAAAAGAGATATGCCACTATAAAGAAGGAAACTCTAGCTATTATTTGGGTTATTGCAAATTTTAAGATGTATTTGATAGGAAAAGAATTTCAGATAGGAACTGACCACCGCCCGTTGGCCTATATTCGGAATGTACGACACTCCAACGGCGAAATTATGCGCTGGATTTTACTCTTGCAAGAGTACAAATTTAAGATGAATTATATAAAAGGTTCCGATAACCAGGTCGCTGACGCACTCAGTAGGAATGCGTTAACAAATAGTGTAGATTAATTGTATTCGTAGGATTAGGATCTGCATGTAAGTATATACCGTCTTGTGCGACTTAAATTTAGATTCTCTTGTAATATAATTAGTTAATGTATATGTCTGAATTTTGTGGCTCAATGTCTATTTTTTTCTCGTATGTATATATATTTGTACCCATTAAATTAGGTATAAATTATTTTGTCCCATATGTACTAATTTTATATCATTTCATTGCTCCATGCCCCTTTTATGATTAAGTTTGTATTAAAGGTTAGTTTCCCCTATAATCAAAAGATCAAAATAATCATATGTATTAAGGTAATACTAGTTAGGTGCATGAAGATACGGTCGGTACAAGAAAGCGAGTTTCCCACGACGGAGCTCTATCGTTTTCCCTTCTCTCTTTTTTTTCGAAGTGACAACTTCCCCTGGAATGGAGGGGTGTGATAGAACAGTTTGAGGCCGCTTAATTTCAACCGCTATCACATGTTGTTTAAAAATACGTTGCTACCCACGTGCATCTTCGCCTTGAAGCCGGGCGCGTTATCGCCCCACCTGAGTCAATATTTAACCAAGGAGGTTCATCCCCCCCCCCCCCGTTTTCCCCCGTGCGCCGATCTCGCCAGATTGAGTTAGGCTTATGGGCAGATAAGGTATGTTCTCATGGCGCGGCTGGGCATTGCCTGGAAGCCCTCACTCCATTGTCCATTACGCCAAGGGGATGGCTTGACTATTTATATGGAAACTTTACCAATAAGATTCAGATCCAGATTATCCTCGCGATACATCCCGCCGATCCGGTCTCACCTTGTGCACCAGGGCCCTCTACCTCGAGATCCACTATTTTGTCCAAAAGAGGACAATATTCACTTAAACTAAACTGGAGAAAAAGATTTACAGATGGGGAATTAAATTGTAAGATGTGTGATGCAAGACTGAAAGAAAACCTGGAATGATTTATGATGGAATGTAACCTTAGTAGATATAAGAAGAAGATTTGGCGTGGAAGGGAATCAAATATGTGAAATATTGCTGTTTTAGGGGGGAGAAGAAAGACAAAATGAATGTATGGAATGCATATATTGTCTATGAATGAAAGCAAAAGAATTATAGAAGAAAATACAGGAAGAGGATTGAAAAATTTAATAAATACGGATAGTCCGGTGCTGATACACAAGCTATCCCGGACGCCATCATCTGATCTGTTCTGATTATAAGATGGATATTGGTTTGCTTGTATCTTTGCAAAAAAGAAGGACTCAAATAAATGATGGGTTGAGTACCTGACCTTGTGGTGAATGCCTTAAGAGACTAAATCTTCATACTTTAGAGAGTAGAAGAGTTCGAAGGGGACATGATTAAAGTCATCAAGTGAGAAGGCCTATAAAAGGGGAGAGAGAAGCGTAGTTCTTATTCTTTGTGAACAGATAGGACAGGTAGCAATGGGTTTAAAATGAACAAGTTTAGGTTTAGGAATAAGACCGGTAGAAATTGGTTTCCAAATCAAATGGCAGATAAATGGAATAAACTCAGTAGTCATGCGATAGAAGATTCCTTCATCCTTGAAGAGTTTTAAGAATAGCTCGGATAGATTTATAGATGAGGGTGCTAGGTGAGATTGAAGCGAGGAACAGTGGCTGCATCGTACAGGCTATTGATTAGCATTTTTTATCCTTTCTTAAGTTCTGCCTGAGTATCTTGTCTCTAGTTAGGTCAAATCACCATTGACAGTTTCCCATCAGATTGACTCCTACTCATTGAAGATAGAGGTACACACATGACCCGTAGTGATTTTAAAGTGGACTCTAGTGGGCGGCCTAAGACCAGCAGGGTCATACAGCCCTCCTGAATTTGCCACATTCCACAATAATGGCAGCTCTCCTTGCTGTTACCTAATACGAATCCAAATAAACGCCATTACACACGGGCGATTACAGGAGTCTGTTTGCTTACATTACCGCAGACGAAGGCGTGCCTTAAAACCAAGAGAGCCAGCAATAGCTGATATGCAGGGTTGTCTGACTAAAAGAGACGGAATGTTGCTCGATGGAGGGTGAAAGGAGACATGGGTTACCATTAGAGTCTTATTAGTTACCCTCTTGAGTTCTTTTGAAAATAATAGTAGTTAAATAAATATTTGTTTTGTAACAGAGAGATTATCACCGGCATTCTGCTTCTACGTGTGAATCAAGGGGGCGTATAAAAGTTGAGGGGAACAATCCTGCGGGTGCAATTTATAGGTAGGTGGGGGAGGGAAAGTCTGCTTGACAGGAGAGTTTTGTTATCAGGTGAATAAAGAGTGAAAAAATGCTTGATTTTGACAGATATTTTTATAAAAATTAAAAACTTGCGTTATTTGGAATACCCAATGTGCATATTTGTTGTGGGTGCAATTGAAGGAGGAAGGACAAACTCGGCGTCTCTCCTCTCGCTTAAAGCAGGCAACTGTTTCGTGATTAAGAGAAAAATTAAACCATTGAGTTTATTTGTGCCTCATTGACGCCCACTATTAAAGTCTTTAGCTGGAGCTCATTATTTTCCTTTGCTTTAAATTGATAAAGTCTGAAATTCTTCCTTCGATGCCAATCTCACCAGTTGGTAGATTTCAGGTCAATTTACCTAAATCCTTAGTCAGGGCGGGATAGATTATATTAAAGATTAATATTTCACTTCTTATGGATAAATATTTCACATTTATAATTTTTATTATTGTTTGGAAATGACGAGGAATGGTATTATGATAAAGTGATATAAAAATTAGGGTTGAATATCACGATCCTTTGGGCTTTAAAGATAATGAATGATTTTTAAAATGGTTTAGTCTTTCTCTGATTATTTAAAATTTCCAGACGACCAGGGATGACTTTCAATACTAGAAAACATTTAGATACCAGATACCTCGGTCTATGTCAGACAATGCTCCATCTCGACAAGCTAAACAGGTGGATCCAGAATCCGCCTCTGGACATTGATCCACCACTCCACAGGAGTTCATTAAAAGGTGTCAATAAATTTGTAGAATCTTGTAACCAAACAAACATCGCAAATTATTTAACCTCCACCAAACCTTTTCGGCGTTCTCAAATTTAATTCCCAATCATTAACTATTTTGAACCTTTTTAAACTGTCCACCCTTTCTTTTCTATTACTGTCCAAGGGAGGGAGCGGGAGGGCGTAGCATTGAAACCCTTTTAGAGCTGATATCCGGAGAGGGACCCGTGCAATCTTAACCCCCAAGCTCGCAGATGCGTTGCCTCCTGGCCCCAATGCTTGAAGGAAGATCTAAAGCTATATACATATCTTCCAAACGCCTTCATATCATCTATCTTCACGAAACTCGTGCAGGAAATGCCCTCGTTGACTTTCGCTTTAAATTTTGAAAACAACAACAACAACACACATGGGGTGTGGTAGTCACCGGATAGAGTCCAATTTGGGCTCCAATTCAGGGCAGTTGCCATAGGTACCAGGTACCTGTCCATGGTTTGATGGTAAAAGAATTGCCATGGTTCTCTTCGTTCATGCTGGATCGGGAAATGGGGGGCATTAGGCCGGGGGTGACCTTCCTCCTCCACCCCTAGAAGGTAGCTGTATCCAATAGACCAATCTCACAACTCTGGTCGTTAAGGGATGCCGGGTCGATTTAACCAACCTTTGGGGGCACTAACTGGGTGTATATATATATATATATATATATATATATATAAATCTGAGGGAGTAAAGTCCTAATGTACTCATACCAAATTAAATCTCTTGATTGCAGATACACAATGATATTTAATGTGATTTTATTTATTGATTCACGTCATTCATTTTAGGTAATTTATAACTTCATTTTTTATTTACTCTCCTCAAGTAGTGAACCCTCTTGCTTTCCTTTGAAGCAGGGAAATATAGGGAGAGAGTGCGAGTCCCTTAATCCCATAGGCTGTTTAAACTGATACTTGTATGGGTCAATGGAATCGATGTCCCCATATGATTAACGGAACCAATGATCCGTCCACACAAGTCCCTCATCAGCTCTTAATCAACGATATGGGGCTCTGAATCCCTGGTCAAGGACAACAGCGGAATTTAATGAATAAAAGAGACTGGATTTGCGATGAATGGGGCCTGCAAAGAGTCAGAAAGGAGTCTCTTTTATTAGGGGGCATAATACTAAAAAGAAAACAAATAAAGTGAATACTTGATGAAATTAGGGAAGGAGAGAAAAGGTAAGTAAGTAATATAGCCACAACTTGAGGTTTGTTGTCAAGCGTGGGGCAGAAAGGATTGAGAAAGGTGCAGCGGTCAGTAATGCCCTGGAAGGATGACCACTAAAACCTCGCACCTTAGATCTACCCTTAGAAGCGACTTAAGATAAGACTGGAGCGAACTGGAAAAGGTGTTCAGGAGGAGTTCAGTATTTAAGAAACTGATCTTTTCTTTTGGTCTTTACTCTTTGTTTGAGTTTGGTCAAGTTCTTTCTAGTGCTCCGACTCCAAAAATTAGAAAATGTATCTAAGGTCTCGAAGTATCTGGGCTCCCACTGAAGAAGAAAAGCCGCGCTTCTCAAAGTTCCTTCGTGAGTTTAAGTTTTCGTGTTTTCGAACCTGACATAGTTCATAGATCCGAATCCCAAATTATACTTTTGGTATCAGGTTTAAAATTTACCGCGTTTATGAAACAGTACTAGATACGTCTTAATACTTTTTAAGTATTTTTATATTTCGTTTAACTTCCCCTTATTTAACTAAAAGTCAGACGGGGTAACCACATTTCTGGCAAATTACCAACCTCAGAGAGAGTCTAAAAAGAGCGACCGTAATTTCCCCTTCCGTGAGTCCTCTAGATGAAATAGATGGGGGCTGAGGCCACTGAACTTATTTTCTTTTGAAAGACCGTTAAAGGGGAGTGGTATTGATAAGTTCGAAATCGCGAACTTTTTGATTCATAGGAGAGAAACAAGAGGGTTTTCATATTTTGAAAATTAAAAGAATTTTAGGTTCGATCTGCATCAATATTTCCTTCTACATTGAGTTGCAGCGTCTCGGAATAATGTTCTTAGAGAGTTATAGTACCAGTTTGATCGTCTTTAATATAAATAACCATAAACACTACATTACTAGTGATGTTTAATAATGGTTTGGATATAACATAGAAAGCATTAGTAGAATATCATCTTATGTTGTTTTATAGCAGTTGTACTTGATGTGCCTTTATGGGTAAAATGACTATCTATATGTTACTTAGAATGGGTTATTGATGTTCTCAAACTGAAATATGTTGTATGAATGGGATTTACAGTTTATAGCCGGCTGAGTGCGGGCTGGTCTGAAGGGAAAAATACCTAGAGATTGGAAATTAGAGAATGTAGTGCCAATGTTTAAGCATGGAAGTAAAGAGGAGACAAATAACTTGAGACCAGTAATCTTAGCTTGTATACTTCGTAAATTTATTGAGAAGATAAGTAAGAAGGGAGTTTCTGCACATCCAGAAAGTGGTATGATAATAATGGGTTTAGATGAGTTAGATCGTGTTTAAAAAATTTACCTGACTTTATGGATTATGTAACTAAACATTTATATATGGGAGAGAATGTTTATGTAATTTACTTAGATTTTAGCAAAGCCTATGATAAGGTTCCATATATGAGATTAGTTCACAATTTAAAAATGCATGGAATATGTGGGAATGTTTTGATTGTCTAGCTGAATGGATGAAAGACAGAAAACAGAGGGTGGTATTGACTGGAGTGAGGTCACCGTGGATGTGCGTTATCAGAGGCGTATCTTAGAGATATTTTCTTGGCCCTTTATTATTCATAGTTGATATAAATGATCTTGGAGATGCTGTAAATAGCCGAGTGTCAATTTTTGCTGATGACATTAAATTGGCAGCTGTAGTCAAAGAAGTTGAGGGTAGCTCTCAATTGCAGAGTGACCGAAATATTTGTTTATCTTGGAGCTATGAAGTGGCTCTTTTAACCTTAAAAAATTCAAAGTGATAATAAAGAACTTAACTATGAAATGGATCGGTATTTGCTGATTTCTGTTTTCCAAGAAGTGGATTGAGTCAAATAATAGAGCAAATAGGGTGCTAGAATACATTAAAAGGAATGTTAGCTAAGGAGTAAAGAGTTTATCCTTAAACTCTACAACTAGTCTGTCAGCCCACCTTTTGAGTACTGTATATAAGCATAATCATCACATTATAGGCCTCATATCAACCTACTACAAATGATGGAAACAAAAATAATACCATCCCTTAAGCACCTTGTATATGGTGATCGACTGAACAAAGGTATAATTAAGCTTTTGAAAATCTGTTCTAAGAAGGATAATTTGTATAAGTTATTTAAGTTTAAAGATAGGCCAGAGCTACCCTTAAACCAGGGATCTACTATCCACGCTAACTCTATTTTTTATGCTATTTTTATTAGAACTTTTGCTGGAGATACTCTTTCACCCGGCAACAAATGTTTCAACCTCGAACCATACTTTTTTCTACCTTTTCAAAATTTTCACCACTATACCCTATCTTAATATTCGTTCAACTACTCTAGCAATATTTCTGCCTTTAATATGTCTAATGTCAAATGAGTAAAACAAGGTAGTAATAGGACTAGGGTTCTCCAATTGGAAAGTAATAAAGACAAAGGTGCGGGTTGGATGTTAGAAAATATTTTTTTACCACTAGAGTGGTAGACTACTGGAATAGTTCTACTCCCGAGAGAGTAGACAGTCCAAACTTAAATGTTTGTAAACGAAAATTGGATGATTATTAGTCAGGGAGGGTAATTATAGGGGAAGGGGTATTCTGGACTAGTTCCTGTGGATGCAGTTTTTTATTATTGTATATTTTGAGTGATTGGATTTTGACGAGCCTCGGTGGAGATGCTTTATGTTTTTGACGCTTTCTTTTGAAAGGTTTGAATCGTCTCATGTAGATGTATGATCTGACAATCGTATGGATGCATTTTGTGGGTGGGGTTTCATGGATGCGGATGAGCCATGGTGGCCTTTGTCATTTGTAAAATTATGTTATGTTATGAGATGTTTGGTGGTGATCTATGGTAGTCCTTGTTGCTCTCTGCCATTCAAAATTTATGTTTGATTCAATTTTTGCTTTTGCTAGTCAGTATCCCTTCTACAACATGGTCTTTTGCGGCTGTTCATATTTGTCTTCGAAACTTATATTCATTTCCTATAATATATTTTTGATGATGACCAAAGATTCCCATCGCATTAACGAGAGGTTGTTTTTGTCAATCTACTAGACACTTTACTCCGCCTACAAAACCTTTCAATCAACAACCTCAAAATATCCTCCCTAATGTGATGTGAGTTGGAGAACCATGAGGTAGATGATATCTAAAGGATTGCGTGGCACTTCAAGCCCACTGCTTTGACATGTTTTTACTTCTATGTAGATAATTTGAACATCATACCCCAAGGTTAATATAATCCCTAGGTGAACAACCCAGCAAGACATTATCGACCACCCAATCCAAACCACAAAAATACCCAAAGGTTTCTGGTAATCATAAAGCCAAAATATGAACAATCCATTTCTTTGTATGCATTGAATATATTTTGGCTTTATGATTGCCTGAATCATTTGGGTTCTTTCTTGAGGGATTATATTAACCCTGCGGTAGATGTTCAATCTGAAAATTTGTACAAAAAAGATTTTTAATTAAATTTTCTAAGATATCATATGGAATTATATTAATTGTATTTTTTACATACTTGATAATTACTTTCATCTGACCAGATAAGGTTAGTCCATTGCTCATGTGTTCAATTTTTTCTGTTGGCCTAAGATATC
Organism: Ceratothoa steindachneri; assembly: GCA_963969495.1. NCBI lineage: Eukaryota > Metazoa > Arthropoda > Malacostraca > Isopoda > Cymothoidae > Ceratothoa > Ceratothoa steindachneri. Next base: position 24,534,459 of record OZ018333.1, read on the forward strand.
CATGACTTGTTTCTTTGCATCCCTTTTAGTTCTTGATCTTTGGTTCCCTTTTTAACTGTTTTAGGTAGTATTAATAGGCTTTCTTACATACTTTATAATTACTTTCATCTGACCATATAACTTTAGATCGTTGCTCATATGTTCAATTTTTTCTATTGTCCTAAGATATCCATGACTTCTTTCTTTGCATCCTTTTAGCTCTTCATCTTCGGGTCCCTTTTTAACTGTTCCGGGTAATATTGTTGAACTTGAAACTTCCTTAAATTCCCCAGTAATTTCTAAAGATGTTTTTATGTGAATTGATAGTTAAGCTTGAATGACAGATGTCTTCTCAAGTATTGTAAGACTTTTCTTCCACTCGCTTCTTTGGTACAAATATCGGGGTCTCTTGATATTGTTTTATAGTGATATGTTCACCATACCTTGAATAATTTTAATTTGGTAGAAATTAGTAATTGTGAAAAATTGGCTATGGAGAAGTGAATTTTTTTCTCTGTGCCGTTTGTAAGTACTTATTTAGTACGATATTGAATATAAATATGTTAGTGCTGCTTTGTGTACCTACATCATCATTTAGACTGACGCAATTCTCTTTCAGCTGTTCTCTTTTAGGGACTCGTTCGATAACAGCCGTTTTTATTTTTCCCTCCAGCAACTTGTTTCATCTTGCCTCAATTGAGAATACCCGGGGGCGAATCTCCACGGTCAGAAACATCCCCCTCTCATCCCTTTGAGTCCTTGGATCAGGATGTACCCGAAGACCGGACTCGAGATTTCTCAGCCTTGCTCAAGGAATCAAGACACTGGCATCCGGCCAATGGTAAGCCTCATGGGGAAAATTGTCTGAGACTCATGTTAATTAAGGGTGTTTCTCCTCTCTTATTCTTTGAACGGAAACAAAGTAGTTAGAATTACATTTAGTCGCCTTGGTGCATCTAACTAAGTCTTTAGAATGACACATGGTTAATGATAACTAGTGAAAAGGATGCTATTAATAACCTTGCTTAACGACTCTTTTTACCGTACAAATCTGATGAAATGCCTTTACGTTGACCGCAGTTATCAAGAATGTCACAAAACGTGCGATTAATACAATGTTTCTTGTAAATCTCCTTGGTAGATAATTATTAATTGAAGTGGCGAAACGTAGGGAATGGATGACCATAGAGAGAGTTTCGTTTGTTACATGTTCGCATTAAATATTAACGACCTAGATTATGGTAAAAGAAATAACAGCTCTTTGTAATGAACTAATATTTCAATGACATTGGCAGTGCAAAACATATGATCAGTAATTAATGAACAAAGGTAATTGTGAATTATTAATAAGTAACTAAAAACGCAACAGTCTATTTATTATAACGTGTAGAGAGCAAAACAATACTTGAATTAATTTCTGGCATTTTTAGATTAAAAGCCTTTGGGTTCGATCTACAGGAAGATATAAGGAACTAAATAAACATTAATAATTTTAAAGTCATCATAAAATCCACATATACAAATTTTTTATTAATAATTATGATTGATATTCATAATAACTCTTTCGTATTATCTATATTTCTGTCTCCTGTTTTGGGGACAGGTGCAGTAATTGGTAACCCATTATTATTATTATTATTCCAGAATTGGAGAGCGCCCCCGGTAAAAGAGTAATAGGCCCCATCCAGCATCCCGCTCATTCGGTGCTTAGAGAAAATCTGATTCGGTGAGTTGTTTCTATTTTGTTTTCTAATTAATAAGAAAGTAAAGAATATAGGTAGAATCCAACGAAGAATCGTTGAACAGAGCGAAAAATGGAAAATCTAATGAATAGAAAGAAGGGGAAGATCGAAAGAGCGAGGCTATTTTGGCGTCCTTATATTAAAGCACTCGTCGGCATCTCTCAGGCATCTTACCAAGTCATTCCGCCCGCCCCACAACAAACAAATCAACTGCCACACACACACAGTATACATTACTACGCTGACAGTAGACACAGTTGAACACATATTCACAACATACCTGACGCTGGCACAACTGGGGAAAAATTTGCTGGAACTCCCTGAGAACCCCATCCAGTTAGTGGAGGCCCTGGACACTAATCCAGGTGTATTTTATTTGCTGGCGCCTAATACTCTTCAACTCAGGGAAATGGGCCTTGGAAGTGCTTCTACAGCTACTGTGAACAAATTCTTTCACATATTGAACATTCATCAACTCGAGTTTGCACTCTTTCATGGTAATTCCTCTCTTAAGCATTGCAGCAATTCATTTGATTCAAATTAATAGGTCTTTTTAAGCTAAAAAAAACTCTTTTAATGTGTGTTTGTGCAAAATGAAGAATTTAAACTCTTTTTTGTTTCCATGATAAAAATAGGCTCACCGAGTACCCATTTTTGTAGCATTGTTTATTTACCTCCGCAGGAAAGCCCGTGAGTGTTTGCAAGAATATATTTGAAGAAAATATATGCCCACATCTACTCCTTCAATGGCCTCACTCGAAGATACTAGCAAATTTGAACCTTCAACGCCGCCCATGAGCACTTTTAGTCTATGGGAAACTGGTCTGCCATCACCAAGCGCATCTTGGACAGCAAAGGAGGCTTCTCCGGGACTGTTGAATATTTCTTCAATGTCTGAGGATTCTTCAAAGCTGCCAGATTTAGATTCGGATCTTATTTATAAGATGGATCCAGTGATGTGTCCATTTTGTGTTAGTCATGGGCGTCGAAGAGATGTTTATCATCATTTGAAGGTTTGGATCCTGTTTTTTTATCTCTTAGAGTCTAACATTACCTGTTCTTAAATACTAATTATTAGTAGACTTCATATAATAGGTAGCCTATTTATTTTCATTCATTGAAGAAAAGGAAAATGGAAAATATCTTATAGATATGGCATTTGGATAAAGTGTCTAATGTTTTCCTTTTCAGGATGCCGAAGGAAAAGTGATATGTCCTGTCCTTAGACACTACCAGTGTCCTATTTGCGGTGCCACTGGCGAGGTTGCCCACACACAAAAATTTTCCCATTTAATCCAAGGACAAAAGGTGACCCTGCCAAAGCTGGTGTACCTCCAGGGCCGTATTCAGACCTATTCGGGCATATTATTTCCGGTGATGATTAAATTATCATCATGATTAAATTTTATGTTGCCATTTTTTCTCTCCTTTTTACCAATTATATCTTTATTGCAAAGTGTGGGTTGTGGCGTAAACAATATTATGTTGAAGTGGAAGTTGAAGCTTGTTTGAAACTTATCAGTTCTAATGGCGCGGTGTGGCGGTAAAGAAGTGAGAGAGACCGAGTGGACATTGCCATATGCAGCCATATCAAGTAGACATGAGTGCGTGAAAGGGATCATAAAAAACGAGGGATCATTGCCTATAACTTGAGGCAAGTGTTTCGGGCGGGTGAAAGAAGTGTGGGCAGAGGTATGATAATGGGACAAGCGCAGACCGGGCACCCCTTTCTCCTTATTGGGGTAGTGAAAGAAGTGGTAAAGATGGGTAAAAAAAGATTCCTTTATAGATCGTATTATCTTGTTAAAAAGCACCAGAAGATCAGTAAATACAAGTGGACGGGGAGCGCTGCGCGTGAAAGTTAACTGTCTATGAGGTTCAGTGCCCAAATGGTAGGCACTCCATGGGGGCATGCACCCAGCAAAAGATGCCTTTCCTATCGATATCCCCCTACATGATGCGGGAGGTTCACGAATCCACGGGGTATATATACTGCGGAATTTCAAGGAAAACACCGAGGGGTTCCGTGTACGGGAGATGCCAATGGTCCACCGTGGAGGCGACGCTCATATAATCGGTGGAAGTAGAGAAACGCTCCTGCGGTGAGGAACCCACGTCGGCCCGAAGACAGAGATAACGTTTCACGCGAGCAGCAAGAAGACTCTAGGCCAAACGAAGGGTCAAATTGGTTGGTAGCTGCAGGAGAAGGAGACGCATATTATTATCATCACTAGTGAACATAATGGCAAACCCAATGATGGTATCTCTGCCGGAAATGTAGAAGAGAAGATAAGAGAAATCGAATGGAATGTTAATAGCCCGAGTATTCTAAATGACATATTGGGCTTTTCTGGACCAGATGTGCACGCAATTCTCCCAGATGTTATTTCCCCACACTTCAGTTTGGGGGTTGGGCTATGCCAGGTTGGACCTACCAGAAAGCTGACCGTTATAAATGAGGCACAGGGACATCAATAATGACTTGCTCTCTGTTAGCATGATTGCGTAGTGACGGTGCCGGAGAATGACGAAGGGGGATTTGTGATAGAAATGCTCCAATCCCTTAGAGGTTGCCTACTCAACGGCAGCTGCGATGCAAATTTTTGACCTGGCGTCCGACAATGAGGAGTGATCTATTGCAGTAGTAGACCATCTGCATAAAAAGCGTTAAGGACAAGGACGAGAGGTCCTCTGGAAACGGAACTAGAAAGATAGATCCCGTAGTAATTAGAGAAAGGATTGCGGATAAAACCTTTGAGGAATAAGAGTTAGTACACGACAAACCATCGTGGATGATGGATTAGGGTCCCGCCTTCATTGACAGAAAATTGCCCCTTTAGTCACATCCCGTTATGACTGAAGTGTGACCCAAAGACCTGACCTAATTTCAATATAGGCTTACTTTTTATTTCGATATATATATATATATATATATATATATATATATATATATATATATATATCAGCTCTAAAAGGGTTTCAATGCTAGGTTCAAAATAGTTAATGATTGGGAATTAAATTTGAGAACGCCGAAAAGGTTTGGTGGAGGTCAAATAATCTCCGATGTTTATTTGTTCAAGATTCTAAACAAGTTATTGACACCTTTTAGTGAACTCCTGTGGAGTGATGGATCAATGTCCAGAGGCGGATTCTGGATCCACTGGTTTAGCTGGTCGAGATGGAGCATTTTCTGACATAGACCGAGGTATCTGGTATCTAAATGCTTTCTAGTATTGAAGGTCATTCCTGGTCGTCTGGAATTTTTAAGTAATCAGAGAAATACTAAACCTTTTTTAAAATCCTTTATTATTCGATAAGCTCACCTCACAATCGCTTCTTTTTGAGAGTCGGGGGTTTTAGAAAATCCAATCTTTCGATATACCACTTATTTCTAATCAAGGGAATTAGTTTAGAAAGTTCAAATATGTGTATGCTCGTGTATGTGTGTGTGAGAGTGTGGGGGACGAGGAGGGAACATTTTGATGTCAAATCAATCAGGAGGAGAGGTGAGGGAGGCCGGGTCCATTAGAAAAGGTCAAAGGCTTATATGATCGTGTATTTGTGTACTTGTGTGTTTGCATGTGCTTGTAAGTATGTTTGCAGACTCGGGTTCCTACCTTCAATACTACTACTCACGTAGCGTTAAATAAAATATTGCAATGATTGAGTAAAACAAATGTGATTTTTGCATTCAGCACATCCAAAATTGTCCTAAATCAACAAAAAAAAATTGACAATGAATTTCGTGTTGGTCAATTGAACGGGAGAGGTTGAAAAGGTCAGAATGCGAAAGAAACCTGCGTCTACTTGTAATTTACGACCTTCACCCTAGGAAATGGTGCATAAGTTCTAGGAATATAGATGATAGTGTATTAAGGTTTATTGGGATGAGAGTGAGAAATAGGAGTGTTGATGTCATTCTGGAACTGTACCTGGCATTAGTTAGTCCTTATCTTGACTAGCAGGTAGAATTTGGGTTACAGTATTATATATAAGATGGATATTCGTTTGCTTATATCTTTGCAAAGAAGAAAGACTAAAATAAATCATGGGTTTAGGAGCTTACCTTATGGTAAATGGCTTAGAAGACTTGATTGGAGTTTTTAAGTGGGCACGCGCCTAGTAGGGGATAGATAGGTAAGGTCCTTATTTATAGTAAACATGATAGGACAGTTAGCAATAGATTTAAGCTGGATAAGTTTAGGTTTAGGAAAGAGACTGAAGGAAATTGCTTTAAAAATCGGGTGGTAGATGAATGGAATAAACTCAGTAGGCATGTGATAGAAGAGTCCTTCCTCCTTGGAGCATTTTTAGAATAGCTTGGATAGATTTATGGATGAGGGTGCTAGGTGGGACTGAACCGGGGATCAGTGGCTGCATCGTATAGGATATTGATTAGCGATTTTCTTCCTTAAGTTCTGCCTGAGTATCCTGTCTCCAGCTGGAAGTTCAAATCTCCATTAACAGTTTCCCCTCAGATTGATTCCACGGAGTTCAAAGTGGACTCTAATTGGATGGCGTGAACCCAGGAGGGTTATCCAGCTTTCCTGAAAATGGCCACCGTCCACATTCCCTGCTTTTACCTAACACAACTCCAAATAAGCGCCATTACGCAAGGGCGATCACAAGGGTTTGTTTGCTTACATTACCACACACGAAGGTGTGCCTTAAATTCAAAAGGACCAGCAATAGGTGTTGTGCATGGTTGTCTGACTGAAAGAGACGGAGTAAGGAGGAGTGGTAGATGAAAGGCGAAAGGAGACAGGGGTTACTTTTAGGACGTCATCAGATACCTTCTTGAGTTCCTTTTATAGTAATAGTAATGGTACTTAAATAATGTACGTTCATTATATTTGCTTGTTTTCAAAACAGAGTTTATAGCAGGCAATTTGATTCAGTGTATCAATCAAGAGGGCGTATAAAATTCGAGGGGCTTAATCTCTCGGGTGCAGTTTCTAGTTCAATGGGAGAGGGAGAGTGCTTGATTCTAAAATTATGTTAGGTTAATTGAATAAAGAGTGAGCAAACGCTTGAGTTTGAAAGATATTTGATAAAAATCAAAATCTGTAGCGTTATTTGGAATACCAAATTTACATATTGTTGCGGGTGCGCAGCTGCGTATCGTAATAGGTGCAAAAGTGTGGTTGGTACTTTCCTTCCCATACAATATCCCACAATGCACATGAGATTGTGGCCCACTTTTTTCTCCCTCAAATCCCCCATTTCCATTTAAAGGTTAAAATGACAGCCACTGCTTGCGATTGTAGGAGGAAGGACAAACTATGCCTCTCTCTCCTCGCCTGAAGCAGGCAACCGTATCGTGATAAAGCGAAAAATTTTACCATTGACTGGAGTTGAGCTTCTTTGACGCCCACTAGTAAAGTCTTCGGCTGGAGCTCATTATTGTCCCTTGATTTAAATTGTTTAAGTCTGAAAATCTTCATTCGATGCCGATTTCACCAGTTGCCAAATTTCAGGTCAATTTACCTTAAGCCTTAGTCGGGTCAGGATAGATTATATTAAAGATTAATATTTCACTTCTTATCGATAAATATTTCAAATTTATATTTTTTATTATTGTTTGAAAATGACGAGGAATGGCATTATGATAAAGTGATATAAAAACAAGCTTGAATATCACGGTAATAAATGATTTTTAAAAAGGTTTAGTATTTCTCTGATTACTTAAAAATTCCAGACGACCAGGAATGACCTTCAATACTAGAAAGCATTTAGATACCAGATACCTCGGTCTATGTCAGACAATGCTCCATCTCGACAAGCTAAACAAGTGGATCCAGAATCCGCCTCTGGATATTGATCCACCACTCCACAGGAGTTCATTAAAAGGTGTCAATAACTTTTTTAGAATCTGGTAACCAAACAAACATCGGAGATTATTTGACCTCCACTAAAACTTTCGGCGTTCTCAAATTTATTTCCCAATCATTAACTATTTTGAACCTTTTTAAACTGTCCACCCTTTCTTTTCTATTACTGTCCAAGGGAGGGAGCGGGAGGACGTAGCATTGAAACCCTTTTAGAGCTGATATCCGGAGGGGGACCTGTGCAATCTTAGCCCCCACGCTCACAGATGCGTTCCCTTCTGGCCCCAATGCTTGAAGGAAGATCTAAAGCTATATACATATCTTCCACACGCCTTGACTTCATCTATCTTCACGAACCTCGTGCGGGCGATGCTCTCGTAGGTTTTCGCTTTATTTTTTTATATTAAAAGATACAACACACAAGGGGTGTGGTTAGTCACCGGATGGAGTCAGAATAGGATTCCAGTTCAGGGTAGTTGCCAGAGGTACCAGATACCCATTCGTAGTTCGGCGGTAAAAAGAATAGCCATGGTTCGCCTCGTTCACGCTGGATCGGGGTGAGGGGACCCGCCCCTTCAACTCCCAGCAGGTGGCTGTATCCATTAGAACAATCTAGCATCTCTGTCCGTTGAAGGACGCTGGTTTGATTTAACCCACCTTTGGGGGCACTCATTGGGTATATATATATATATATATATATATATATATATATATATATATATATATATATATATATATATATATATATATACTGGGTGTCCCCGAAAGAAGTTAATCGTACTTTGAATTAGCATAACTCATAAACTATTGGATATTTTTGGATCCTGTAAAAGGTGTTTATTTAAAAACTATTTATCTGTCTATTCTGGGAATTTCATTAAATTCCCTTTTATGATATTGATACACTAATTGTTTTAGTGGAGGCTATCAAAAATATGTTTGCGCAAGGAAGTAAAATAATGAAAGGAAGCCTAGGAAGGCTAGGCTACCGTGCACTTTCAAGAGAAGCGTAGGGAGCCTAAGTAGCCTAGGTCACTGTGCGATTCTTCAAGCAAAGCCTAGGCCATTTTACAGTGCTTTACCATCCACGCTGTGCTATGGTCTCGTCATTAGTGCTTACTAAGCAAATCAAGGCGTTTCTGTGTAAAAGTTTACTTCCATTGAACTTTTTTAATCATGTGGTTAACCAAATATCAACGCGTATTTGTAGTCACAAAATTTATTAATACTGGCAGTATTAAACAAGTACAAGATTCATTTGAACAACGTTTTCCAGGTCGGTACCCACCAAGCAAGCCCACAATTTGGAAAAATGTTCGTAAATACCAACATGAAGGAACATGCTTAAATCTAAATAAAGGTCGTTTGGGTCGTATGAGAACCATAAGAACATCAGAAGATATCGAAAATGTTCAGATGACACTTCTTCAAAATCCACATGTATCAGTCAGAAAGAATGGGTTACAATTGTGAAAGTCATCAATTAACCGCATTTATTAAACATGACTTAAAATGGCATCCCTATAAGATGCATGCAAGACACCAGCTTCTTGAAACTGATTTTCCTTGTCGTAGATAATTTGTCGAATGGCTTCTCCATAAACCTGCTCCTTTCTTGGAAAACATTGTGATTGGTGTCGAGGCACCTTTTTTTCATGAATAGAAAACTAAATAGCAATAACTTTCGGCAATATGCGCCGCTGCCCCCCCCCCTCCCCAGCATTCAAATTTGACACACGTATTTGTTAACAGAAAGTGTCTCTCTGTATGGAATATGCGGGAATGGCTATCTTGTCGGCCCATGTTTTTACGAGAATAACTTGAATGGCGCTGCCCTCCTGAGTATGATCAACGAAAGGATCTTCCTGGAACTCCGCCAAATTTACGGCAATCAATTCAATAGACTTTGGTGGATTCATGACGGCGCACCAGCTCATAGACAGCTTGCTGTAAGAACAAAACTAAGAGAAACGTTTGACAACCCGATTCAATTGAATGGCCTCCAAGAATGAAGTGTATTCTACTTCCCCACAAAACATCAACCAGTTAAGAGATAGTATCACACGTGAAGTCAATAGACTTAAAGAAAATCACAAGTTAATCAAAAAACTTGTTCAATCAATGCGATCAAAGGCGCAACTGTGCTTGGAAAGAAATGAAGGAAATATGGAAGGAAACGGTGCTTTGAAAATTAAAAAATGAATTTTATTACCCATATAAAGAGGTGTTTTTGTAAAAAATGGATTTAAATATATTTGTTGATTTTAAACTTCGAAGTTTCATTATTTTACTTCCTTGCGCAAACATAATTTTGATAGCCTCCACTAAACCCATTAGTGTATCAATATCGTAAAAGGGAATTAAATGTAATTTCTAGAATCGACAGATAAATAGTTGATAATTTGATTTGTTTTGCAGAACTCAAAAACCTCTAATAGGTTTTGAGTTCTACAAATTCAAAGTACGGTTAACCTTTTTCTGAGACACCCTGTATATAATCTGATATAGTAAAGTCATTATGTACTAATACAAAATTAAAATTCTTGATTGCAGATTTTTCTTGCTATTTAATGTATTTTTATTTATTGATTCACGTCATTCATTTTAGGTAATTTATAACTCCATTTTTTATTTACTATCCTAAAGTAGTGAACCCTCTTGCTTTCCTTTGTAGCAGGGAAATTTAGGGAGAGAGTGCGAATCCCTTAATCCCATAGGCTGTTCAAGCTGATACTTGTATGGGTCAATGGAATCGATGTCCTTTTATCCCGCAGAGCGGCTTCGCTTATCTCACCAGTTCAACTTGTGCAAAGCGAAGTCGCATACTTCGGTCTACTGTCAACTATCAATCCAATATCAAACCTCGGGAATTAATTAGGGAAAAGTGGTGTGGTTGGGGTCGAGCCTGAATCTGCTGAGGATTGTAAACCCCATCTAAAGTCTATATAAGTTCTCCTCTTCCGCCTTTTATAAAAAAAACAACATTGGATTGGTGAGTAACTTCTGACCTCTTAGGCTTCATATAAAAACTTCATCTCAAATATCCGCCATGTCAAAAGGTGCCGCCAACATGAGAAAGCTATTTTCACAGACTCACACTAAATATACCTCAGCATGTCTCTCCTCTCTATTCATTTGCCACCCGCAAACTACCTTCTCTAATAAATCTATTTTTAATCTACCACCTACGTCACGAATGTCCGGGTATCTTACCACTGGCATCTACGTCCGAATGTAAACTAACGAGTTAATCCTTGTCTTTCTATCAATTACTGAAGACGATTTAACAGCAAAAGTGAAAATGTTGCGAAGCTGAATATTAGATTTTAGTGAAGTGAGGGTTCCTCTTCTTCCTTATATTTACTGTAGTTTTGAGAAGGAAGTGAAGCATTTCTCAGTGTAATGGAAGTTTTGTACATACAAACTCTTTTACCATTCACCGGAGAACTGCAGAAATGTCGTTGCTAACCTATCCTATAAAAGACTGAATGGTTTTGTCTTCTTGAACATCCTGGGATATTTTTGTCCCTGGTGAGAACGTCGTAAATAAATTTGATAATTTAAACCTAGAAATGTGACTAAGTTTATAACAGAATATACATTTTTCTGGTCAAAATAAAGATAGTTCATTGAGTTTTGATACATTATATGTTTTTTGTCAACAATTTGCTTCAGAATTCTTTAGTTTAGAGTAAACCTATATAGCAACATTCTGTAGTGTCTCTGACCTAGCAACCACCTGGTATAGATGTTATAACTGTCCTAATTTTTAAAGGAGTTGCAAAAGTGAGGGTGCATGGAAAAGACATTACACCATATTAAAAAGGACGCATCGTCGCTTTCTCTGAATGTGGCAAATCATCACGTGATGTCTCCTTAACAGCAGCTATAGGCATAATAACTATACAGAGAACAATTGCGTGATCGAAACAAGAATGCAAAGATGGTTCATCTCGTAGCAAATGTGGTAAGCATTAAATTCTTGACGAACGAGACAGGCGCTCCTTGAAGCATTTGTTCAAGAAACCTCGGCGTTGCTCGACGCAGCAGTTAAGCAGCGTGTTCTGCGAAGGTCCTAAAACGATTTCAACGAGAAATATGCGTCGCGAAATGAAAATAAATGCATATATGCAGCGGTGCCTGAATCAGGAAGCATTGTGACTGCATCAGTTAAAAAAAGGCTTCAGTTCTCCGAAGAACATAAGACAGGAGTGTAGAGCATTGGAAACGTGTGATGTGGTCCGTTGAATCTAGGTTTACCCTCTCTCAGATTATAGCGAGAACCACATAAAACATTGGATCCATAATGCATCATCCCCTCCGAATTAAATAGTAAGCCTATTGAAAATAGGTCAGGTCTTTGGGTCACACTTCAGTCATATCGGGATGTGACTAAAGGGGCAAATTTCTGTCAATGGAGGCCGGACCCTAATCGATCATCCACGATGGTTTCTCGTGTACTAACTCTTAGTCCTCAAAGGTTTTATCCCCAATCCTTTCTCTAATTACTACGGGATCGATCTTTCTAGTTTCCTTTCGTTTCATTTTCCACTGGCGATTTTTCTATGCGAGAGGACCTCCCGTCCTTGTCCATATCGCTTTTTATGCAGATGGTCTACTACTGCAATAGATCCCTTCTCATGGTCGGACGCCAGGTCAAAAATTTGCATCGCAGCTGCCGTTAAGTAGGCAGCCTCGAAGGGATTGTAACATTTCTATCACAAATCCACCTGTGTCATTCTCCTGGGGGGGGGAGAATGACGCAGGGGGAGCAATTATTGATATCCCTGTGCCTCATTTATAACGGTGAGCTCTCTAGTAGGTCCAACCTGGCCTAGCCCAACCCCCCAAACCCGATCCCAAAAATGGATTGTGGGCAAACAATATCTGGGAGAATTGCGTGCACATCCGGTCCAGAGCATCCCAGGAAGTCTTATATTTAGAATTCTCGGGCTATTAACATTCCACTCGTTTTCGCTTATCCTCTCTTCTCCATTTCCGGCCAAGATACCATCATTGGATTTGTTTTTATGTTCACTAGCGATGATAATAATATGCCTCTCCATCTCTTGCAGCCACGAACCAATGTAAACCTTCGTTTGGCATAGAGTTATTTTGCTGCTCGCGTGAAACGTCATCTCGGTCCTCGGGCCGACGTGGGTTCCTCCCCGCAGGAGCGTTTCTTTACCTCCATCGATTATATGAGCGTCGCTTCCATGGTGGACCATTGGCATCTCCCGTACACAGATCCCCCTGATGTTTTTCCTCCAATCGCTCAGTATTTATACCCCGTGGATTCGTCAACCCACCGCATCATGTGGTGTGATTTCAATAGGAAAGGCATCTTTTGCTGGGTGCATGCCCCCATGAAGTGTCTACCATTTGGGCAGTTAACCTTTTAGACTGTGCACTTTCACGCTCAGCGCTTCTCGTCCACCTCTATTTGCCGATCTTCTGTTGCTTTTTAACAAGCTCCTACGCTCTATAAAGGAATCTTTCTTAGCCATCTTAACCACTTTTTCTTCTTTCACTCCGACCATAAGGAGAAAGTGGTGCCCGGTTTGTGCTTGTCCCATTATCATACCTCTGCTTACACTTCCTTCACTCGCCCGAAACACTTGCCTTATGTTATAGGCAATGGTCCCCCGTTTTGTATGATCACTTACACGCACTTATGTCTACTTGATATGGCTGCACATGGCAATGTCCACTCGGTCTCTCTCACTTCTTTACCGCCACACCGCGCCATTCGAACTGATAAGTTTTAAACAAGCTTCAACTTCCACTTCAAAATAATATTGTTTACCCCACAACCCACACTTTGCAATATAGATATAATTAGTGAGAAGGGGAGAAAAAATGGCAATATAAAATTAATCATGATTATAATTTAATCATCGCCGGAAATAATATGCCCGAATAGGTCTGAATATGGCCCTGGAGGTACACCAGCTTTGACAGGGTCACCTTTTGTCCTCGGATTTAATGGGCAGAATTTTTGTGTGTGGGCATTCTCGCCAGTGGCACCGCAAATATGACACTGGTAGTGTCTAAGGACAGGACATAGCACTTTTCCTTCGGCATCCTTAAAAGAAAAACATTAGACACTTTATCCAAATGCCATACCTATGAACCAAGTTAGGGCTCTTAAGTTAAAAATAAGATATTTTTCATTTTTCTTTTCTTCAATGAATGAAAATAAATAGGCTTCCTATTCTATTAAGTCTACTAATAATTAGTATTTAAGAACAGGTAATGTTAGACTCTAAGAGATAAAAAAACAGGAGCCAAACCTTCAAATGATGATAAACATCTCTTCGACGCCCATGACTAACACAAAATGGACACACCAGTAGATCCATCTTATTAATAAGATCCGATTCTACATCTGGCAGCTCTGAACAATTCTGAGACATTGAAGAAATATTCAATTGTGCCGGAGAAGCCTCATTTTCTGTCCAAGATGCACTTGGTGATGGCTGTCGAGTTTTCCATAGTCTAGAAGTGCCCGGCGATGGTAGACAAGCTTCTTGTGACATCATAGAATCGTTCAGAGAAGGTTCCGATAATGACATTGACTTGTTCAGTGCTTCTTGTGTTGTGTTGGAATGGCTCATGGGCGGCGTTGAAGGTTCAAATGTAGGAGTATCTCCAAGTGATGCCATTGAAGCATTGGATGTGGGCATATATTTCCTCCAAATATATTCCTGCAAACACTCGCGGGCTTTCCTGCGGAGGTAAATAAACAATGCTACAAAAATGGGTACGGTTTGAGCATATTTTTAGCATGGAAACAAAAAAGAGTTTAAATTATTTATTTTGCACAAACAGACATTAAAATAGTTTTTTTAGCTTTAAAAGACCTTTTAATTTTAATAAAATAAATTGCTGTAATGCTTAAGAGAGGAATTGCAAGGACAAAGTTCAAACTCGTTGATGAATGTTCAATATGTGAAATAATTTGTTCAAGGTAGCTGTAGATGCACTCGCAAGGCCCCCTTCCCTGAGTTGAAGGGTATTAGGCGCCACCAAACAAAATAACCTGGATTAGCGTCCAGGGCCTTCACTAACTGGGTGCGGTTCTCAGGAAGTTCCAGCAAATTATTCCGCAAGTGTGCAAGCGTCAGGTATGTTGTGAATATGTGTTCAACTTTGTCTACTGTTAGCGTATGAAGATATTTGTGAGTACTTTTAGATGCTGAACGCATCGGAGCCTCACCAGGGTGATCAGTTGGATGCGCGTTATTTTTTATGAGTTAATGTCTAGTGGAATGGTATTGAGGAAGATGCTTCGGCCCCCCCCGATTGGGATGCTTTGTGTTATTTGTATGTTGTGTACACCTCTGCTGAGGTGTAGTAATGTATGCTGTGTGAGTGGCAGATGTGGTGTTTGTAGTGGGGCGGGCAGAATGACTCGGTAAGATGCCTGAGAGATACCGACGAGTGCTTTAATAAAAGGACGCCAAAATAGCCTCGATCTTTCGATCTTTCCCTTCTTTCTATTCATTAGATTTTCCGGCTTTCTTTCTGTTCAATGATTCTTCGTTGGATTCTACCTATATTCTTTACTTTCTTTTTAATTAGAAAACAAAATAGAAACAACTCACCTAATCAGATTTTCTCTAAACAATGAACGAGTGGGTCGCTGGATGGGGCCTATTACTCTTTTACCGATGGCGCCCTCCAATTCTGGAATAATAATAATAATAATGGGTTACTAATTCCTGCACCTGTCCCCAAAACGGGTGCCAGAAATATAGGTAATCCGAAAGAGTTATTATGAATATCAATCATAATTATTTCTAACAAATTTGTATATGTAGGTTTTATGATGATTAGAAAATTATCAATGTTTGTTTAGTTCCTTATATCTTCCTGTAGATCGAACCCAAAGGCTTTTAATCTAAAAATACGAGAACTTAATTCAAGCATTGTTTTCCTCTCTACATGTTATTATAGGCTGTTGGGTTTTTAGTCACTGATTAATAATTCACAATTACCTTTGTTCATTAATTAGTGATCATATGTTTTGCACTGCCAATGTCCTTAAAATATTAGTTCATTACAAAGAGCTGTTATTTCATCTACCATAATCTAGGTCGTTAATATTTAATGAGAACATGTAACAAAGGAAACTCTCTCTTTTGTCATCCATTTCTTACGTTTCGCCACTTCAATTAATAATTATCTACCGAAGAGATTTACAAGAAATATTATATTAATCGCACGTTTTCTGACATTGTTGATAACTGCGGTCAACGTAAATGCATTTCATCAGATTTGTCCGGTTCAAAGACTCATTAAGTAAGGTTATTAATAGTATCCTTTTCACTAGTTATCATTATCCATGTGTCATTCTAAAGACTTAGTTAGCCCCACCAGTTCGACTAAATGTAATTCTAACTACTTTCTTTCCCGTTCTTAGTATTGGAGAGGAGGGACAGGCTTAATAAACATAAGGGGCAGACAATTTTCCCCATGAGGCTTACCATGGGCCGGATGCGAGTCTCTTAATTCCTTGAGCAAGGCTGGGAAATCTCGAGTCCTTTCTTCGGCTACATCCTGATCGAAGGTTTCAAAGGGATGAGAGGGGGATGTTTCTGGCCGTGGAGATCCTCCCCCGGGTATACTCGGTTGAGGCAAGATGAAACAAGTTGCTGGAGGGAAAAATAAATACGGCTGTTATCGAACGAGTCCCTAAACGAGAACAGCGGAAAGAGAACCGTTTCAATCTCAATGATGATTGATTTGGTTACTTGAAATAACCCCAAATAATTCTAAAGATGACAAATAGCACCATGCCTTCCCAAAAGTCATCTATACTGAAAACTATATCCAAAGAACGGATCCTTAAGTCATATTACAACTTAGTAAAGTTAATTATATATATATATATATATATATATATATATATATATATATATATATATATATATATATATATATATATATATATATCCCCTTGGACAAAGGTACACAAAGTAGCATTAGTATATTTATATTTTTATATATTTAAGCCTACTTTTTCGAATTATCATATTTTTCATTATGATAAGGTATATTTTAATGTTTTAATAATCTATTATTATTTGAATTACTTTGTATTTCAATAAATGTTGTGTAATTAATAAAATGCTATGTTTTTTTAAAATCAGAATTTAACCAATATTTCTTATATTTCAGCTTAAATTTATAACAAAGGGGTATTCAACATCGTTCGAAATAAGTACTTACAAAAGGCACCGAGAGCACAAATTTATCTTCTCCATAGCCAAACTTTCCCGTGATGGGTTTTAACAGAGGCACCCTTGGTGAGTGTTGGTCCAGTTTATACCTGTCTAATGATGGTTTGGGGGTTGTTTGTCGACGAACACTTGGTCCACTTTGTTGTGTATAGATAGTTTCCGTTCCATTATGAATTGATGATATTCTTTGTATGCAGAGTTCATGTTTTGGCTTAATGATTGCCTGAATTCTTTGGATGTTTCTGTGATTTGGTTTAAGTGGTCGAGAATGTTCCCAGGGTGGTTTACCTAGGGATTATATTAAACCTAAAGTATGATCTTCAATTGCTATAATTTCTCTTGGACAGAGGATGTTAAATTAGCTTCATTAAGCAGAGATGTGTAAAGAGTGTGGTGAAGATAGAAGTATAAAAAAGTCGAAGTTATATAGCCACAAATATTCCTGCGATAATTCGGGTTGGAGGGGCACGCAAACCTTTAGATGTCATCTACCGCATGTTTTTAAATGCTACAACTCACGCTACCTTACGGTGGTCTTTTGAGGTAGTTTATTAAAAGGTGTTGTCAGTGGAGTATAGTGTCTAGTAGATTAACACAAACACTCTTCTTTTAATGCCATGGGTATCTTTGGTCATCAGCAAAAATATATTAAAGGAAATGAATAAATGGGTCAGGGACAAATAGTAACAGCTCCTGGAGACCATGTCATAGAAAGGATACAAACCGCGAAAGCACAAACTAAATCAAACCTAAATTCCGAGTGGCAGAAAGCAACCAGGGACTACCATAAGCCATTCACCAAACTTCTCAAAACATAACATAATTTCACGAATGACAAAAGCCACAAGGGCCTCTCAAAGCTCATCCGCATCCGTGAACCCCACCCACAAAATGCATCCATAGGATTGTCAGATCATCCATCTACAATAGACAATTCCAACCATTCTAAGGAAAGGGCAAAAAACATAAAGCATCACCATTAAAGCTCGTCAAAATCTAATCACCCACAAATACTATAATAAAAAACTGCATCCACAGGAATGAGTCCAGAATACTCCCACCCCCCTACAAAAATAACGCCCCCTCACCATATAATCATCCAATCTCGCTTTGAAAACATTCAAGTTTGGAATTGCTTCTGTGTCAGGTGGCAAACAATTTCAGTAATCTTTTGGTGAAAACATATTTTCTAACATCCAAACTGACTTCTGTTTTTTAATCTTCAATTGGTAGACCCTAGATTATTACTACCTTCCAATCCATTGGACCTATTAAAGGTATAAATATGGATAGAGTAGTAGAACAAATAGTGAGAGAGAGTATAGTGGAGAAAACTTTGAAAAGGTAGAAAAGAAAGAGTTTAGTTCGAGTTTGAAAAATTTGTTCCCTGGTGAAAGGCTATTTCCAGCAAAAGCTTTGATAAAAATAGCATAAAGAATAGAGTTAGTGTGGTTGGTAGATCGCTGGTGAAAGGGTAGCTCTGGCCTATCTGTCAACTCAAATACCTTCCTAAAATACAAAGTATCCTTCCTAGAACAGATTTTACCAAGCTCAATCATATCTCCGCCCAGTCTATCACCATATTCAGGATGCTCCAGTGAAGGTATTATTTTTGTTGCCCTCATTTGTACCGAGGTTGATATCATGCTAATAATCTGATGAGCATTCTTATATACAGTACTGAAAATGTGGCCTGACTTACGGGTTGTAGAGGTTAAGGATAACATCTTTACTCCTGTAGCTAACATTCTTCTTAATATATTATAGCACCCTATTTGCTCTATCTTTAGCCTCGATGCAATGGTTCAAAACTACGAGTAGGTCCTTCTCATCCTGAAGTGAGACCAGCCAATGCCCATCCAGTTCATAGGTAAATTCTCCATTATTCCTTACATATTATAAGGTTAAAAGTCATCTGAAATTTCTGAGCCCAAGTTAATATATTATTTAAGTTTCTCAGCACTTTAAAACTACCGTCAACTTCTTTGACATCAGCAAAAAAATGAAACTTTGCTATTTACAGCCTCCTCAAGATCATTTATACAAACTATAAATAATAAAAGGCCTAGAAAATATCCCTGAGATATGCCACTGATAACGTTCCTCCACTGTGACCTCACCTCATTTAATACCACCCTCTGTTTTCTGTCTTTCAGCCATTCAGCCAGACAATCAAAACTTTCCAACTTATCCCATGCATTTTTAATTTGTGAACTAATCTCATATGTTGAACCTTATCAAAGGCTTTGCTAAAATCTAAGTCAATTACATCAACATCCTCTGCCTTATATAATTATTTAGTTACATAACCCATAAAATCAAGTAAATTTGTTAAACACGATATACCTCATCTAAACCCATTTATTAACCTACCACTCTCTAGCTGGTCGGAAATTCCCTTCTTAACTATGTTCTCAAGAATTCTACTAAATATAAACTTATTCGGGTCCTCTTTACCCCCCTGCCTAAAATTTGGCACTCCATTCTCTAATTTCTAATCATTAGGTATTTCTCCCTTCAAACCAGCCCTCATTCAGCCACAAACTGTAAATCCCATTCTTACAACACATTTCAGTTCAAGAACATCAATAACCCATGAAAAGTACCATAGACTCATTTTACCCATGAAGGCACATCAAAGTTCAAATACTATAAAACAGTATACAATGATAGTCTACTACTTCATTTCTATGTTATATCGAAGCAATTATAAAACATCACCAGTCGTGTATTATTTATGCCTATTTATTTTAAAGACGATCAACCTGGCACTTTAACTCTCTAAGAACATTATTCCGAGGCGCTGCAACTCAATGTGGAAGGAAATATTATTCTGAGGTTGCTAATCTGCTGAAAATGGGGAAGGAGAAATTAAAGAAAATATCAAAATATCAAAAAAGTATTAGGAGGAATCAAGTACTCTTTCATAAACGCGGTAATTTTTAAACAAAAGTACGAACGGGATTCAGATGTACGAACTCTCTCAGGTTCGATAACACGAAAACTTAAACTCACGGAGGAACTGTGAGAGGCGCGGCCTTTCTTCATCAGTGAGGCCCAGATACTTCGAGACCTTAGATACATTTCCCAAATTATTCTAAAGAATTTGACCAAACCAAAACCAAGACTGAAAACCAAAATAATAAATCGGTTTCTTAAAAACTTACGTCCTCCTGGACACCTTTTCCAGGTCGCTCCAGTCTTATCTAGATATCTTAAGGAGCTTCCATGGGTAGATCTATCCGTTGTTAAGGTGTGAAGGTCAACAGGTGATGCTTTCAGGGCATTACAGACCGCTGCACCTTTCTTAATCCTTTCTGCACCTCGCTCGAAAACAAGTCTCAAGTTGGGTCTATATTACCTACTTACCTTTTCTCTCCTTCCCTAATTTCATCAATTCCTCGCTTAATTCTTTTGTTTTTGCGTATTATGCTCCCAAACAAAAGAGACTCCTTTCTGACTCTTTGCAGGCCTCATTCATCGCAAATTCAGTCTCTTTTATTCATTAAATTCCGCTGTTGTCCTTAACCAGGGATTCAAAGGCTCTTATTGTTGATTAAGAGGTGATGAGGGACTTGTGTGGGATGGATCATTAGTTCCATTAATCATATGGGGACATCGATTCCATTGACCCATACAAGTATCAGCTTAAATCGCCTATGGGATTAATGGAGTCGCTACCCTCCATACTAAGCGAGTGCCTCCAAAGGTGGCTTAAATCGACATGGCTTCCTTACAAGGCCAGAATTGTAAGATTGGTCTATTGGATACATCCACTTGCTTGGCGTGGAGGAGGAGGCTCCCCCCGCCCCCATCTCCCGATGCAGCGTGAATGAGGCGAACTATGACTCTTCTTTTACTGCCGAACCACGGATGGGTACCTGATACCTATGGCAACTGCCATGATTTGGAACCACAATCGACTCCATCCGGTGACTAAGCACACCCCATGTGTGTTGTTGTTGCTTTTTCAAAAATCTATAGTTAAAACCAACGAGGGTATTGCTCGCACGACTTTTGTGAAGATGGACGAAGTGAACGCGTGTGGAAGATATGTATATAGCTCCATATACCCCTTTAGGCATTGGGGCCAGGAGGGAACGTTTTCGAAATCAAAAGTAAAATATTAAAATTCAATATAATCTATGACCTTCACTATAGTTTGCTGTATATTATATTGTACACAATCTGTAAACCTGTAGTTTGTAGAAAGATAAATATTTGAACAGTTTGAGTCCCCCAATGCCGAGTCTCTTATCCCCACACCCCATTCACAAACTAAATTTTCCCCTCTGTGGCACGTACCCCGTGGTTAAGACCCCCACTCCCCTTCTATTCCGCCCTGACCAAGGCCTTAGCAAAATTGACCTGAAATTTGCCAACTCGTGAGATCGACATCGAAAGAAGATTTTCAGACTTAATCAATTTAAAGGAAAGGAAAATAATGAGCTTCAGCCTCAGACTTTGATAGTGGGCGTCAAAGAAGCTCAACTCAAGTCAATGGTTTAATTTTCGCTTTATCACGAAACAGTTGCTTGCTTCAGGCGAGGGGATATAGGCATAGTTTGTCCTTCCTCCTACAAACGCAAGCAGTGGCTGTCATTTTAACCTTTGAGCGGGAATGGGTGATTGGAGAGAGAAAAATTGGCCCACAATCTCATGTGCGTTGTGAGATATCGTATGGGAAGGAAAGTACCAACCACAGGTTTGCACCTCTCACGATACGCAACAGCGCAAATAACGCAAGTGAATTTTGATTTTTATCAAATATCTGTCAAACTTACGCTTTTGCTGACTCTTTATTTAATTGACCAACCAGAATTTTACAGTCAAGCACTCTCCCTCTCCCCATCCAGCTATAAACTGTACCCAAAAGATTGAGCTCCTCAAATTATCTACGCCCTCTTGGTTCACCCCCTCCCTCTCTGGGATCTTTTCTACAGGGATTGTTCCCAGAGAGGTTCTGGCCTTCTCGTGGTGAGGGAGGTCAGCCCTGGGCCCCTTAAGGGGCCCATGGTGCTTCCAACAAGACTTTTAACATGCCCCTCTTTTTTTCCTCCCCTATTACGTGTTTCCATTGTCCTTTATTTCCCCCTCTTCCTTCACCTATCTAGTGGCCCTTATAGATACCCGACCTCTGGTCGTCTTATGGATTGATTCAGAATTGTTCTTTCATGAAGGTGGAAGAGGCTGGGCATCTCCACCGCCTTCGTCTACCGAATGCCCAAGGAGAAACCCATCGTTGGCCCCTTTTCTCCATGCTTAGGAGAACTCGGGCACCCTCTTAGGTTTCTAAAGATGGTGTGGTGGATCCGTATCCATTCTCCAAGACGACTTACCGAACGTAACTGATTGTAGAGTTGCAGTAGTGCCGGGCCCTTGTAGGACTCCATGATGGGGAGTCCCGAGGGAGAATGCTAATTTTTTTTTCTTTTTGCAATCGCTAGCCATAGACCAAAAAACCTCCCCTTTGTAAGGGTTCTCGTGCCAAACGTTCCTTAGCTCCTCTTTCAGCCTTCCCTCAATCGTTGGACCACTATTCCAAGGAAATAGACCCAGATTCAGATTATCCCAGCTTTCTTGTCATGAGTTCATCAACCGACATACCACTTGCAAGATTCGATGTGTGTGACGTCAAAGAATATTTTGAGTCATGCTGTGGTGAACACCGCCGGATGTGGGCAAGAGATAGTGGTGATGTCGTAGACGAGGTATCATTCTCTTTCAACACAACCTTGTGCGAAATCTATCTTCGATAGCTGAAATTCCAGTAGCTGTCCCGCCCCATTCGCGTCTGAATTTTGTCAAAGGTGTCGTCCGTTCAAACGAACTAAGGAACTACGACCTCACCCACCTTGAGACTAAGCTTAGGACCCAACGTGTCACATACGTATACAGGGTGACTAAAACATTAGGCTCCACCAGAATCCCAACCGCCACACTGATTTTAACATTCGAACGACAATAACTGCCATGGTATATTAAAGCTGGGTACCATCCTTTCCCGGTAAGTCTCTACATCGAACTACCCAGACACTGCTTCAATTGCAATCAATTTGGATATGTTGGCCGTGCCGGCTTGCGCCACCGCTCCTGCGTTAAGTCTAGCTTTGACTAGCATGGCCCCGAATTCACCAAAACAGCTCGCTGTGTTAACTGCGGAGGTACCCAAACTGCTGCGTCAAAACTCTGATCTATATTTTTATATGAAAAGGAGGTGCTCGCTTCGCGCAACTCTTTACGTCTCAATATAAGATAGGCCCACCAGCGTGCTCGAGCACAAACCTCACCACAGTACCGTCCCTCCCCTGACGTTTTACGTGACGCTGGACGAAACTGACTATCACGCTCGAGTTCCAACCAGCCTGAAGCACTTCATCTTACACCTACTTGCAGCGTCGGTAAAAATCAGGATATGCAGTCTAAGCATCGCTCTCACACCGAGATTACCGATGTAGCCTCCCTTTCTCCAGCAGCTCTAGCTGGGAGAGACGCTCAGGGTTAGACACTTGAAAACATCAGACGCTATCTGAAAGAATCCTCAACATCGACCAGTGAAGGTTCATACACCCGGCCCCGAGACCCACAGCACAGTGGTAAGAGGAAGGATTCCTCACCTGGGTCATCGACCACCAATAAGCCGGCAGCCTCTAGAGCTGACTCGGCCGAACCCCCGAGAATCTTCAGTAGACTCTTTCTTCCCCTATTGCTGAACATTCTATGCCCTTAAGTCCGTCCCAGACGTCACAAAACTTAGGCCCCATCCTGATCTAAACGATGGCAGATATACACCTAGCTCCACACACCTGGCTCAGATCGCCTGTCCGTTCCACTCACCCTTCTACCCATGACCCGATGGAAGCAGTTGATACCCCAACATCACCAAACACAGCGGTTGGACCAACTCCACAGACACCAAAAATACCTTCGACCCACGAATCCGGATCTACCGACCGAAAATCCCTTCTCGATCTTCCTTTTCCGCAAGGTTGTGAACTTGAATTGCAATCAAGAGCCTCGGTCGGTTCTCCAAAACCCTCGAAAAAAGCCTCAGTTACTGCTCCCTCTATGATCTCTTCGCCGGCAAAGCAAGCTCCTCAAAATCTCCTCTCCGTCTCCCAAACTCTTTGGGACGAACCTCAAATACAATATCGGCCACAAAATAGAAAAAGATATCCACAGTGGTATCTAACCGTTTCACATAATATCTTCAATTTTACAATGGAATTGTCAAGGTGTTCTTCCAAAGTGGGAAGAACTCAAAATTCTTTTTACGACTCTCCACCCCGCTGTTATTTGTCTTGAGGAGAATATACTGGGTATACGGCCCTTTCCGCCGGTACCCGTCTTATCACTTTCAAATCTATTTCTCCTGCTGGAAGCTCCTCTTATGGGGGGAGGGGGATGTCAATCATGGTATCTTCATCCCACCATGTATCTCCTATCCCCTTACATGCTACTCTCCAAGCTGTTGATGTGAGTTTTTCTTACTAAGCTTTTTACCGTTTCCTCTATTTACCTACCCCTTTGTTTATCATTGTCAAGACCCGACGTTTTAGAACATATAGACCAATTGCCCTCCCCATCTTATTACTAGGAGATTCTATCGCCCTTCACCCATACTGGGGTGATATCACTCGAAATGCCAAAGGTAGTGTTTTAGAGTCTCTTTCATTATCTGACTTTCTTTGTGTTTTAAACACTGGCGATTTTACCTCTTATCATGTCCAGACGGACTCTTTTAGCTGTGTTTACCTGTCTGCTTGTTTCCCGGATTGCTTTACGGAATTTCGATGGTCAATTCTTGACGATCTCCATGGGAGTGACTACTTCCCTATTGTCTTGTCGGACCTTCAAGTTAGCCCTCATACAACCATGCCCCATAAGTGAAACTTAGGTCATGCAGATTGGGAAGGTTTCCAAGAGGTGTTCATCACAAATGCATACTTGGGGACCTTCAATGGAGTGGACGCGGCAGTAGAATACTTTACATCGACTATCCAAAATGCAGCAACACAGACCATCCAACGGAGGCGACCCGCCACGTGTCGATCAACCTTCTCCTGGTTAACGTCGGCGTGTGCAACACCTATCAAAAGATACAAGTTAACCCATGCCCTAATTCCAAAAGAACCCAACTTTGTGCAAAAAGGTCGACCGAAACCGAGCTCGTGCACTTCGCCAATTAACCCTTCGTCAGGCTAGCAGAAATTCATGGTGCCTTTACGCATCATCAATTTCCTCTATACCAGCTACCGCTAAGAACTTGAAGAGAATTCATAAGATCAGGGGCTGTTATGCTGATCCTCATACCCCCACAATCAACTTACACGGTTCCATGAAGAATGATAGCCTGGCGGTCAGCAATGCTTTTGCTGACCATTTCCGCGTCGTCGGCAGTGTCAGCCGTTACGATAAGGTTTTAAATCCTACAAATCAAAGAAGGAATCCCATTCTCTCAACTAAACAAGAAAATCTAACCTTCCATATAAAGCTCTATTCGGTATCCATGAGCTGCAGATCTACTTCCCCTGGCCTTGATGAGATCCATTTCGATATGATTTGGCACCTACATCCACACTCTACTCTCTTCTTACTTGATTTGTACAACCTTATATGGGTGAAGGGTTTTTACCCGTCATCATGGCGCATTGGGATCATCTTTCCCTTTGTCAAATCGGGCAGGGACGGGTTGGACGCAGATCACTACCGCCCTATAACTCTCACCATCTGTTTGAGTAAGTTGCTGGAAAAAATGATATTGGAACACCTAAACTGGTTCCTAAAAACCAATCACCTTCTCTCTCTCCTTTTCAATGTGGCTTCCGCAAAGGTCATAGTACCCTTGACCTACTAGTACGTTTTCAGGCATCGTCCGGAAAGCCTTCTCATTAAAGCACCTAGTCCTGGCCATATTTTTAGATATTGAGAAAGCATACAACACAACATAGAGATACAGCATCTTGAAGCAGCTATACGCCTTGTGGATGTAAGGCCTTTTACCGTAACTTATTCAAAGTTTTTTAGCATCTCGATCCTTTAAGTTACGTGTTGGAGACGCATACTCTGACCCGAAACCTCAAGAGATGGGAGTTCCTCAGGGCAGTGTTTTAAGTGTTTTATGTTTTATAATTGCCATCAATGATATTATTTAGTCTCTCCCACAGGATGTATCGGCACCTCTGTTTTTTGATGATTTAGCACTATACTGTTTATCACCTCGCCTTCCATCAGTAGCGCGTCGGCGACAACTGGAGGTCGATGCTGTCTCTATAAGAGCACAACTTAACGGATTCTGCTTTTCCATGAACAAAACCAAAGTAATGTATTTCCCCAGAGGCAGAGGGGTTCTTGTTCCGCCATCTATCTCTCTACAAGGCGAAGGTAGAGTTTGTCTCCGAATTTCGGTTCCTTGGAGTAACTCTCGATCCAAAGTTATTCTGTTTACCACACCTACGCTGACTTCAAACGGACTGTCTGTAGGCTCTAGATATTTTGAAAGTCCTCTCGCACACTTCGTGGGGCAGCGACCGACAATCATTGTGGACATTATACATAGCCCTCGACCAATCCAAATTGGAATATGGCTGTCAAATTTACTCATCGGCTTTCCCTTCAGCCCTTGCAAATGCTGAACCCCATTCAAAACCTCCAGTGGAGCCTTCCTTACTTCTCCTGTCAACAGCCTTTACTGCCCTACCATAGACTTCAAATCTGCATGCGATACCTCTGCCGAATACAGCAAGCGCCTGTATCATAGGTCTACAGATGCCTGTATCCTGCCGAATCAATGGCGACATATGATAAGTTGTCATCTTAACCCAGCCCCTTGAACTTTCGCATAGGAGATCATCTCTCTATGGGTACTTCAAGGGTCCTTACCCTTCCATCCTTACTGACCCCTAGTTGGCGTGCTCCTCTTCCTACAGTAAGTACCACCATTTGGAGCCTGGAGAAGTCTTCCATGGACCCTCGCATCATTAATAGCTTGTTCTTAGGGTATTCGACCTCACACAAACAATGTTGCCCATTATACGTGGATGGCTCTAAGTCGGACGGTGGCATGGGTGCCGCAGCCATCTACCCAGGAGGAGAATTCCTACCTCTATCTTTGCCGCCAGCAGCATCCATTTTTACCGCGGAACTTTCAGCAATCCTTTTAGCCTTTAGACTCATCCAAATTTTACCTTTAAGTGATTTTGTCCTTTTTTTCCGACTCAAGGAGTGTCTTACAGTGAATTAGATCTTTCAATGTGTCTTATCCCCTAGTCACAGAAATTTGCAACTGGCTGATCCAAAATGCGTCCCGATATAGAATTATTTTTTGCTGGGTCCCTGGGCATGTGGAGGTCCTGGAAAACGAGATCGCTGATCGGCTGGCCCGCTCAGCACACTCCATGTTTGCTGAGAATACGGGTCTGCCTTTTAGGGACTACTTTCCTCCAATAAGAAAATATATTTTTCAACTGTGGCAGGATGAATGAAATGACTGTTCATCATCCAAACTCTACAAAATTAAAAATTCTATTCGCTCTTGGCCCTCGAGTCGTCATAGAATGCGGTCGTTGGAGGTGGCCCTTTGCCGAGTTCGCCTTGGCCACACGAGACTTACTCACGGCCATCTTGTTTCGAGTGATGTTCATATCAGCCATTGTTGTTTTTGCGGTGGGGACCATTTGATTGCCCACATTTTATTGGATTGCACACATTTTGCCATGCTCCGGTTGTCCTGTTTCCCGACCCTTTCAACTATCTCTCAACACACCCGCCTTCGATTCATATTGGCAGAGGAATATTTTAACCCTTCCTTTTAAAATTTTTATCACAAAGTGGTTTCCGCCACCTTTTATAGATAATTCGCCTCGTTTTATCCTAGCTGCCATAGAGAATCTACTTGGATTGGGGGGCAGCAACCCACTAGTTCCTTACCTTAATCCATTAAACCTCTTGATTCACACGCTGTAGCAAATAGTCTGCTATAAACTCTATGCTTTGAAAACAAGCAAATATAATTTACGAAATCTATTTACCGACTATTACTATTAAAGGAACTCAAGAAGGTATCTGCGAAGTCCCTAAAAGTAACCCCTCTCTCCTTTAGCCCTCCATCTACCACTCCTTACTCCGTCTCTTTCAGTCATACAACCATGCACAACACCTATTGCTGGCCCTCTTGGATTTAAGGCACACGTTCGTGTGCGGTTATGTAAACAAACAGACCCTTCTGATCGCCCTTGTGGAATGGCGCTTATTTGGATTCGTGATAGGTAACGGCAGGGAGAGCTGCCATTATTGTGGAATGTGGCGTATTTCAGGAGAGCCTAATAGCCCTCCATAGCTTACGCCCCCCAATTAGAGTCCACGTTGAACTACGTACGTCTCATGTGTGTACCTATATCTTCAACGAGTATGAGTAAATCTGAGGGGAAACTTTCGTTAGAGCTTTCTATTCCTAAATGAAGACAGGATACTCAGGCAGAACTTAAGAAAGGATAAATAATGATAATCAATAGCCTATGCGATGCAGCCCCTAGCACCCTCATTCATAAATCTTTCCAAGCTCTATTCTTAAAACTAACTCTCCAAGGAAGAAGGAATCTTCTATCACATGACTACTGAGTTGATTCCATTCATCTACCAATCGATTTGTAAGCTAATTTCTACCAATCTCTTGTTAGAAAACTCCTAAAAACTCCTATGTATCAGTACATTTTCATTCCCATTCATTCAATGGAAAACATCATTTGAAATGCCTTCATGGCGGGAAAAATCCCACGTTGAGCTTGCATGCAATCGAGTCACTCAAACACGACTCACTTGCATTCAAATTGTCCTTCCGATAACATCAAACTGTCGTAGTTTCTGCTTAGATACATCAGCCTCGTCTAATTTACTTTAGACTTAGCCGGTCTTTTCAAATATTTCACATTTAAGATCTTTGGTATTATAAGAATTATTTACCTTCTGTGCCATTAAGTTCGTAAGTACGAGTGATATTTTATTATTGGTCATTATTTATTTAATTACTGAGATCGGTTTAAAATTATAATTGTTTTCTGTATGATGAGAATATTTTTTTAAATGCATTTGTTCTTCGTTCAAATTCTATCCTTCATTTATTAGTGTTAATTTCATTTATCGTTTAATTATGGATATTTATTGCCCGTCAACCTTTGCCCTGTAAATAAAGGGGGCGAATTAGTAAAAATCTAATAACTTGAGAAGAAATTTGCGTCTTTAATTTGTAACTAGGATCAAGGGCATTTGAGAAGCTGTTACTTATCTCATTTTAATAGTCTTGTTCAGTTATTTCATTTGTTTCATCTATTTAAAGATCTGTTATGATGATAAGAACTAAGTTAGGATATACTATCATTAAGCCTATTGAAAATTTCAACGAAGCAAATTGAAATATCTCTTCGTTTCGATCAGCTACTTTGGACAGCGTGGTCGGTGCATGGTGCATTAGCCTATTAGGCTATGCTTTTAGGTTCGAGTGAGATTTGAAGAACCGACCAACCGGCTGTTATCCATTGGACGGTAAATATGTAGATTGGAGACTCGAACGATGGAAAGGAACTATTTCGTTCGTGTTCCAAAATGTTTCCAGTTTTTGGAGTACATTTAAGGGGACGGCTCGTATGGGGGTAAACACAATGGGGTCCATACTACGATGATCCTGAGTTTCATTGAATTAAGGGGGGGGGTCTGGGGAGCACAACCCCCAGTATATAATCCTAATTGTTTCTAGAATAATGTTATGACGTTTACAAAGGTGAATGATTTAACTACATTATGTCAGCGCCTTTAATCGTTTTGCGAATTATAATAGGGGTTGGGGGTGGGGTCTGACGTCAGAAATGACTCGTTTGAATATTTATTTTGTTTTTCACTTAATCTTTTTATTATCCTCATTTGGAGTCATTTTTATTTGTCAATATATTTATCCCCACTTTACTATTTTATTACCTTTTTTTATACTTTTAAATCTAATTGGCTAGATTTTTAAAGGAACTACTTTGCGCATGAATATTCCGACACGAGTGAACGAAAATATTTCCCCCCCCCCCTTTTCGGCCGAGTCGCTAATCTAGATATTTACCCATTTGCTCTAATAAAGTTTTAGTGAATTGAATTTTTCGTTCAATTTAAGATTTTAAATGTTTTTCATACTGTCAAATTTAGTTTTTTTTGTTGTGAAAGTGTAAGTGTACTTGTATTAAACGTAAAAGTAATTTCATTATAAATAAGATTGGGTCAATGTTCTAGCCTATTGGTCTAGCTATGATCTAGTTAAGACCTCTAATCAATTTGGTCTATTCTGTAGTCTATTTACTGTAAGATCGTCTCATTTGTCGTCCAGCCGTCAAATAGGCTAATTCAATTACGGTAAGTTAAGTTGATTTTAAGGCGTTTCAAGTTGATTCTTTGGAGTCTAGTCACATGGTGATTATTGATCATTATTGATCATCCTTGTTACTCTTATCTGCTACTAGTCGCCTTAATAAGACCCATTATCAGTCTCTGGTCTCTTTAATTATTAATCATAATTCAAATTTGCCTTTATATCAATTTCTAATTTCGAAGATTTAAATAAATTAGATTTCAATTGTTGTGGATTATTTGAACAGGTGGTCTACTGTGGCCTATTAACGATTGTTGGTGAACATGAAGATCGGCGGCGCGCGAGAAAAAGTGTATCTTTTTTGCGTGTATGTTTCGTTCACCCGCGCATGCATATTGAAATTCAGGATGATCGTAGGGGGGAGGGGGGCATTCGCAGTGATAAACCCCCCCGCGAGCAGTCCCCTTGAATGTACTCTAAAAAGGTGAAACATTGGAACAGGGACGAAATATTTTGCGTGCCATCGTTCGCGCCGCCGATCTTCACGGTTTCCCATATGTTATGGTCTGTTGACTATTGATTGTCTATTGATAGTCTATTGATAGTCTGATATTCTTTTGAAGTCTGTTGAGACCAATTTATGACTATTTAGGTCTATTTGGCATTCTAGTCCACTTGCATGTGTTTACTCCTATTAAGCTTAAGTGTATTTAACTCAATTTTAATTTTGTCATTTAAGAATTTTTTGTCGATTTAAATACTTTGTTTCATGATTCTCGATTCAATCAGGGAAGACCTAATGGCTGCAGAATCACCGGATGCAGTTAGAAGTTTAGTTTGGTCTCTCGCAATTATTAAAGCAGAAATAACCGGAGACATATTCGAGACTCAAAATAAACTAATTTGTTCCTTTTTAGAACAAGTAGGAACTTATGACCAAATTAATTGTCTGCAAAATCTTGATTGGTCCTCACTTAATCAAGAGGGTTTTGACACGAAATTTCATCCTAATTGGATTATAATTTCAATATTATGATTCAGTTCCAAACCTTTAAGAGGAGATTAGGGGAAGATACCTCCAGTGTGCCTCCATCTAGGGGGGTAGAGGAGGGAGATTCCGAGAATTTAGGGATAAGGGAAATTTTAACTAGTCTAAAAGCCCCGTAAGGAACACGGCGATTTGCCCCCGTGCTTACTGAACTATGCGCCTCCTCCGGCCCCAGTTTGGCCTAGAGACCAAACTGGAGCTGACTGAAGGAAGGAGAGGAAAGAGCTTCCTCTTCCTTCATTTAGCCCCCGTTTTTCACCTACTTCCTCTACTTCCCTTACTTCCCCTACAACCTCTCCCACAACTTTCTCTGGTCAGCCTCTAATTTTACAGGGTAGATGCTGACCTTCTTTTCAGCCAACTATCCCGGATCGGCGCTGAGGGGGGAGGGGACAATCTTCCCTAACCCCTGAACTCCCTTTTGGGGATGGTGAGTTTTTAACAAACTGCTTCATCCTCACCCATACCTTCCTCAGATCCCCTTTCCTTCTCACTTCCCTCTATCTTTTTACGCCTTGCCTAAGATGGAGCCGCCATGCCGAAGGGCTGCCAGGTCACCAGGCGGGAGTGGTGGCCTAAAATGGCGGCACCTAGCTCTGCCAGACCCGTGCTGTGTGTTGACTCTCCTCTTATCGTCGGAGATGTTCTAAATGGCGAATCAAAGAAAAGCCAAAGCCTCGTCTTCGGTTAACGGTGATTTATTCTGCGTTGCTCGATGAGGCGACCGCGGCAATTCAAGGTCGAGAGTTAGGTTAGTTGACTCTCTTCCTACGAGCGCGAGTGCTTGTCGTCCTTGGGCGCCACCTGCGAAATCGAATCGCCTTAAGGGTTAAGTAATCATTCCTACATGACCGCTAGGCAACGTTTAACGGTATGTGTAGGGAGTGTAGCTGTACCTCCTTTTGGATGCGATGTCGGCTCTTTCGGCTGAGGTTCATTCTGAGCCGATGCCTCAGGGAAGACGGCAGCAACGATGTCCCTGGACAGTCCTCCTCTTCCTCATTTTCGTTCTTCCGAGTCTCTGCAAAGATATTGTCTTGCGAAAAGTTTCGGTAAAATATAGACGAATAACCAGGGTGCTTCTCTTTATGGGCGTATATTTAAGAAGGTTATCGGTTAGTTAAAGGTCATTTTAGTTTATTAATAATAATAGCGACCAATAACGAGGTTAGTTCTCTTTAGAAAGGTTGTGAGTTAATTAAAGGTAATTTCAGTTTATTAATGAGAAATGTTTGTTAGGGTGGGTTAGTTAAAGGTCGTTTTAGTATGTGTGTGTATATATATATATATATATATAATGTTAGTTTGGGTGTATGTATATATATTAGGTTGGGTTGGGTTATTTACACGCTATTTAATTTATTAATAATAACGAGGACGTTTCTTTTTGATATGAAATATTTGTTAGCTTGGGTTAGCTAAAGGTCATTTCAGTTGGTTAATAATCATAATAACGAGGGTGGTTCTCTTCTTGATGGGATTGGTTTAGGAAGTTTCGGTTAGTTAAAGGTCATGTTCGTTTCTTAGTAATTATAGCGACCAAGAATGAGGGAGGTTCTGTTTTTTTTAGGGATATGTTTATGTTGGGTTAGTTAAAGGTTATTTTAAGGTTATTTAACTTTATTCATGATAGCGACAACGAAGAAAGAAGGTGGTTCTTTTTACGGGGATATGTTTACGAACGTTGTCAGTGAGTTAAAGGTGATTTTAGTTTATTAAAGATAACGAAGAATAACGAGGTTGTATTTGTTGATGGGTGTATATATATATATACACATATATATATACACACATATATATACACACGTATATATACACACATATATATACACACATATATATACACACATATATATACACACATATATATACACACATATATATATATATATAATATAAGGTTAGGTTGGGTTATTTACACGCCATTTAATTTATTAATGATAACGAGGGCGTTCCTTTTTGATATGAAATGTTTGTTAGCTAGGGTTAGGTAAAGGTCATTTCAGTTGGTTAATAATCATAATAACGAGGGTGGTTCTCTTCTTGATGGGATTGGTTTAGGAAGTTTCGGTTAGTTAAAGGTCATGTTCGTTTCTTAGTAATTATAGCGACCAAGAACGAGGTGGTTTTGTTTTTTTTAGGGATATGTTTATGTTGGGTTAGTTACAGGTTATTTTAAGGTTATTTAACTTTATTCATGATAGCGACAACGAAAAAAGGTGGTTCTTTTTACGGGGTTATGTTTACAAACGTTCTCAGTGAGTTAAAGGTGATTTTAATATATTAATAATAATACGGAGGGTGGTTCGCTTTTTTTGTATATGGGTAGGTTTAGGAAGTTAGGGTTAGTGTAAACGCGACAAAGTTTGGCGCCCATTTTCAAGTTATTTTCGCGTCTCTAGCCCTGCCCGTTGATCGACGCCTCAGTCGCGCGCTCTATAATTATTCCAGAAAAGTGGCGCGCGCTTGAGGCTATTACTTCACAGCACCCGTATAAAAGGACGTTTCCTTCTTTTGAGAAGGGAAGCTGGGCGAATATCCGACTGAGTAGCATTGCCTTACTACTTGCTGAAGAGCGTTGTTATTTCACGCGTGCTAAGAAAGAAAGACTTTTAAGCCTCGCCACCTAAGGACGCGACTGTCCTGGGAGTCATTAGGATCCCAGTTGATCTGCAAAGATTTTCTTAAAATCTTTTCGCTGCGAGTGATGAAGTAAGATGATGGCCTAAAAACCTCATTGCTCCCGTCCACCGCCCTGCGTGGGAACCTGCTCGGATGACTGTCCTTCATTAATTTCGTCTTAACTATGTCGGCCGCTTGGACTGACATAATTAAGGGCTTGTGTGGAAACTGGTTTGAGGCCTATCCCACAGCAGAAGCACAAGTTAGAAATAGTCTCGAATCTAGGGCAAAACTGCGAGTCCCGGAGGGTGGAGAAATCCTCATCGCCCGGGGGACCCGGCCAGAATCATAGAGGGAAATACTCCCGTCTCTATGTAGTTGGATGCAGTTTTGGCGTACGTACCCGTGAGGGGGTGGCAAAACTTAGCAATCGTTGATTCGGCCGCTATGCATCAAGTCCACCAAGCTGGACTCTCTGAGGTCCCCACTCGAGAACCATCACCCATCATCCCGGCACCATCCGAGCGGAAAAACAACAGGAAATTGGACGGGAGCGCTCTTCTCATACCGCATTCAAGCACAACCCTTGACTCTACCTCCTTTGTCACTTCTGACATCACTTTTTTAACACATAACAAAAATAATTACACGTTTTTTAAAGAGGAAGAAAAGAACGCAAGAAAGAAGAAAGACGCCCACGACGATGGAGGCCCTCCCTAAGAGGGTCCCCCTACGGACCATAAGCGTAAAGAATACGCCCGAGAAGAAAACCGTGTGCAAATCCTTATTTGCAAATTTAAGGATTGCACTAATCAAGTTATTCGACATTCCAAATGGTTTCATCGCTATATGCGGTGAGACCAAAGACATCGACCGGCTCCTATCTGACGAAGGGGCCGAGGTTCTCAAGGAAATAAACCTGGAAGCTAAAACCCCACCAGCGATCTCCGCAAATAGGAGCGTCATCTGCCGAAAGGTGGAGAGTTGGGTGGGTGAGAACTCCCCCGCAGATCTCAAACAGGAAATCGAAAAGAACCACACATGGGCGAAGATAAGGGAAGTGATCAAATTCCGTGATCACACCCACGTCTTCAAGGTGACCTTTAGACCACCGAAACCCCGTAAGGGGCGCGGCGATTTGCCATCCTGGCCGCCGTGCTGACGGGATCCAGCGCTCCGTCCGGCCCCAGCTTAGCCTCTCTTCCTTCCTTCAAATTACTTGTTTCCTCTCTTTTCACACAACCTCTCCCACAACTTTCTATGGTCAGCCTCTAATTTCACAGGGTAGATGCTGACCTTCCTTTCAGCCAACTGTCCCGCATCGGGGCTGAGGGGGTGGGGGACAATGTTCCCTAACCCGCGAGCTCCGGTCTGGGGTGGCTGGTTTTTAACAACCTGCTTCAAACCCCACCCATACCTTCCTCACATCCCTTTTCCTCTCCTCTTCACAATCTATTATTTTTTACGCCGTGTCCAAGGCGGAGCCGCTATGCCGATGGACTGCCAGGCCACCAGGCGGGAGGGGTGGTCTTGAATGGCGGCGCCTGGCTCTGCCGGGCTTGTAAGCACCTCTCGCAGTGCGGGCTACTGCGAGAGGTGATGCGCGATTGCGTCCGTGTCAAAAAGAGGGTCACCATGCCCAATGATGAGTTTAAAAAAACCCGCAACCCCCAACTTCCCCTATAACATCGACGGAGCCGCCCTTGGGCAGCTCCAGCAAAAAAAAATGGAGGTGCCCCCCCCCTGTGCTTGATCAGGGGACCCTACATATATCTCTAACCGGAGAGGAGGCTTACTCCTCTCCTTCGCTTACTCCTCTCCTTCGCTTACGGGTGTAGGGGACTCCCCCTCACCCCCTTCTCTGGAGGTGCTTTCGGGCGCCTCCCTTTTACCAGCGGCAGTCCCCTCTGTTCTTTCCAAGGGGACTGCCAAGAAAGCTGGCAGGCAGCCCTTAGCCAGCCTCTCCACATCGAAGCGGCTCGGAAGGGCAAACCCCCTTAGGGGGGAGAGGGAAGCCAGGCCCCTTCGGTCGCTTCCCTCAAAAGACCTGCTGGCAAGAATACTGAACCTTGCCGGGGTCAAGGCCCATGCCTTCCCAAAGAAGACTAGTGACGATACTGTCAACGGGACCTGCGATGTCTTGGGGGGGAATGGCCAACTGGAGACCCCCCCTAAGATAGACATGGTCCTTGAGGAAACCCAGCCTCAGACGGTAGGGCCTTCCATGGGGGGGAATCTGGGCTCGGCGCCAAGCACCGAACCCGAATCCGCCCCGATGCAAGGTCCTCCTCAAATGGCTGTGGTTTCCGAAGCAGTACAAGGAGGGGAGGGATCTCCGCCGACCGGTGCCCCCACGACTACCAGGACCTTCTCCATTTCAGAGAATGACCTGGCTGAGGCCGGTCCATCTGGCCTGGGGGCTTCTTCTGGCGGAGGTGAGAAGCGGGTTCATTCCCCGCCCTCCTCTCCGAAAGAGAAAAAGAAAAAAAGTAAAAAGACAAAAAAGACTCGGGGCTCCTCTCCATCCGCGGGGGCTGCGGGGACGGATGGGTCTGCTGCCACTCTGGCAAGCGACCAAGCCAAGATCGGCACATCCGCCCCCTCTTCCCCCCCGGTTGCGGAGCCCCTGACAAAGAAGACTAATACCAAGAGTGCACAGGGCGGAGCCTCGATGAAATCGGGGCCCCTAATTCAGAGGTTACCTGGTGTTTTCGAGCCCGCTGGCTTCAAATGATTCCTCGTTAATCGCCCCACTGATAGCACCATGTTGTCCAAGGGCAACATGATCCATCAGAGGAGAGGATTAGCTAGTGCAATTGGTAGAGAGCCGAAGGTGACCCGTTTCTCGGACGGCAGCCTTCTTGCGAATGCGGCGAATCCCGCCGAGGCGGCCAAGATAAGTGCTCTTCGGACACTTCATGGCACCCCGGTGAGTGTGACGCCGCACTCTACCATGAACTTTGTGAAAGGAGTAGTTTATGCGAGGGAACTCGTTGACTTCTCCATTGAGGACATCACCCTAGAGCTGGCCGACCATGGCGCGGTCAAGGTCGAACGTGTGATGAAAAAACAGAGAGGGGCTTCGAGACCCACCCCTACACTCTTCGTCACGTTCGACTGTGACAAGCTCCCTGAGTCGGTGCGTGCCGGTTGGTACCGCTACCGCGTGAATGCATTCGTGCCACTGCCGCGGCGGTGCTATTACTATCACCGCTTCGGCCATACGAATCGCTCATGTAGACGTGCAAAGTCGGGGTCACCCGAAGTCTGTGTAAATTGCTCCAAGGTCGCACACGATAAGTCCAAATCGTGTGTGGCCAAGTGTGTCAATTGCGGAGAGCCGCACCCTGCTTCTTCGAAGCAACGTGGTGCATATCTCCTTGAGAAAGAAATCCTGGCCGTTCAGGCCCAGGATAGACTCATTCCGCGAGGCTAAGGACTTGGTCCTGGCGCGCCCAGCTCTGCCTGGGACGTCATATGCCTCAGTAGTTCGAAAGACACCCTCTGCTCCTGGCCCATCCAGGCCAACGAGCATGGTTGTTTCCGCGCCCATTCGGAGCCCATCTGAGGGCTCTACCCAACCCGGGCGCTTCCATGGTAAAGCTGGCGGCAAAAAGGGTTCATACTTAGCCCCGGCTAAAACCAGGGCTCCCCCATCTTCCCCCAGCGTGACCGTTTCCCGCAAGGCGAAACGGCCACGCGCCTCCACAGAGTCGTTAGACTCACAGGAGGCAACACCCCTGAAGATGGTCGCTAGGCCATCTTCGGGGGTTCCTAAAGCTGTCCCCCGAAAGGAGGACAGCAACAAAGGAGCTTCAGCTCCTTCGCCCACGCCCCGAGGTGGAGCGAGTGGCTCGGAGACGGTGGTTCCTCGAAAAGAGGGCCCGCCCCGCCTCCGAAGCAGCAGCGCCCGCCTAAGGTTTCGAGGCGGAGGGAGGAAAAGACTCGCCTGTCGAGCCCAACCTCCCCCAATAAGTCCTCGAAGGCGACAGCGCCTCCAGCGCTTTTTCCGGCCAACAGCGCCTGGGGTTCTGCCCCCGGGAAGCGTACGGCCATTTCTGTGATGGTCATCAATTCGAGGAGGGCCCCCGCGTCTCCTCCGAGCTAGGCCTGTTGGGCATATTCCTTCAATGGAATACCGTGAACTCCGGGCCAACTGGGAGGAGCTGCGGAGGCTCGCATCGTCCCGTTCCCCGTTAGCTATTTTTTTGCAGGAGACCATGCTAGGCGCGTGCCCCCAGCCTTTCCTCCCGGGGTATAAGGGTCTTGCGACCCCACCACCGCGGGATGGCCGGGCTGGGGGATGCGCGGTTTACACCCGGCATGATGTCTCCGTTCTTCCTTTCTCTTTAGATACCTCCTTTCAGGCAGTGGCTGTGCAGCTGCACCTAGATAGGAGGTATAATATCATTTCTGCGTACATTCCACCGTCAGCTGACTTCGACGCCGGGGACTTCCGCCGCGTCGTGGCACGGTTGCCGAGGCCCTATCTCATGCTTGGAGATCTGAACGGCAGGCATCCTTTCTGGGGAGATTACTCCATAAATCCCAGGGGACAAGTCCTTGCCGATCTGATCGAAGAGCTTGAGATGGGTGTCCTAAACGTGGATGAGTTTACGCATCACTGTCCGAGAACCGCTTCATTTTCTTGTCTTGACCTATCTTTGTGCTCTTCGGATGCACAGCCTGATTTTGATTGAGGGGTGGTCGATGACCTCCATGGTAGTGATCACTATCCCATTCAAATATCATTTTCAGGGCAACTGCCGCCTGAGAGACCACCTCGGTGGTGCTTGGCGCGGGCGCGGTGGTCTGCATTTCAGGAAATGACTGAATTCTCTATCTCAGTCGAGGAGTTTAGGTCGGTAGATGAGGCCGTTGAGTTCTTCGCCGGCAACCTCATCGCCGTGGGCCTGACTACTATTCCTAGGACGTCTGTCCGTTTTTCACGCCGACCGCTCCCGTGGTGGTCGGCCGAGTGTGAGACGGCCCTCAAACAGAAACGTTATGCCTACATGCGCTATAGGCGCCGCCCGAACGATTTGACTGTCGCTGAATTTCGTCGGGCTAGGGCTAGGTTCCGGTATGTTTCGAAGCACGCCCGGCGCTCTTGGCGGGCATACGTGTCTTCACTTAACGGGAAGACCCCTTTAGCTGAGGTGTGGAAGCGAGTCAAAAGGATTCGGGGCAAGTTCTCGCAGGACCCCCCTTCCGTTCTCCAAGAGAATGGGACCGCAATCTGGGACCCCGCGTCCGTGGCGGAATCCTTCGCGACCGCTTTTTCTGCATTCTCTAGCCGTGATGCTGCTCCGCCAGCATTCAATGCACGTCGTGATGTCGCGGAAGGCCGCCGGCTCGACTTTACCTCCAGAGGCGGAGAACCCTTCAACGACAAGTTTACTGTAAGCGAGTTGCGTTCCGCTCTCGCTTCGTGCGCGGACACCGCCCACGGTCCGGACGATGTCCCGTACGCCATGCTTCGACACCTAGGTGAGCGAGGCATGGCCTTTCTGTTAGATTTGTTCAACAGGATCTGGGTGGAAGGTCTTCTCCCAGACTCCTGGCGAATCGCTACTGTGCTTGCCTTTTGCAAACCGGGGAGAGATCACTCTACTCCGACCGGTTTTCGCCCGATCTCTCTAACCTCTTGCGTGTGCAAGTTGATGGAGAAATTGGTAAATGTTAGATTAGCCTATTTCCTGAACAGCGGAGGCCATCTGTCTTCTGCACAGTGCGGCTTCCGCAAGTTCCACTCCACGTCGGATGCTCTGCTCCGACTAGAAAATGCCGTCTGCGAGGCTTTCCTTCGTAGACAGCACTACGCCACGGTGTTTTTCGATCTGGAGAAGGCCTATGATACCGCATGGCGATACGGTATCATGGAGACTCTCCACACGATGGGGGCGAAGGGACGCCTCCCAATGTTTATATCTGAATTTTTGCGAGATCGTCGATTCCGCGTACGGGTGGGGGGAGCCCTCTCCGGCCCAAAAGAGCAGGAAGAGGGTGTCCCGCAGGGAAGTGTCCTCAGTCTCACACTCTTTGCCCTGAGCATTAACGGCATCACTTCGGTGCTGCCGGAAGATGTTCTCGCTACGCTCTACGTGGACGACCTTTCGATCTCTTTTGGCGCGGCCCAGATGCCAACTCTGGAGCGCCGACTCCAACAGGCATTGGACCGCGTCTCTCGCTATGCCGAAGCGCACAGGTTTCGGTTTTCTTTGGCCAAGACTAAGGTGGTGCACTTCTGCCGCCACCCACGGCTTCACCCCGACCCAGATTTGTTTCTTAATGGGGTGCGCCTGGATGTGGTTGAGTCGCACCGTTTCCTTGGTCTTGTATTCGACCGACGCCTCACCTGGGAGGCTCACATTCGCAGCCTTAGGGTCTCTTGTACCCGCGCCATGGACATTCTCCGTTCCGTGACGTTCAGCGCTTGGGGCGCTGATAGGGCTACCGCCTTACTTTTTTATCGATCCTTTGTTCGCTCGAAGCTCGACTACGGATGCGAGTTTTATGCATCCGCAGCCGAGCGTTTATTGCGGAAGGTGGATTCGATCCACCACACCGGCCTTCGCTTTGCGACCGGTGCCTTCCGCACTTCCCCCATTGAGAGCCTGTTGGTCGATGCTGGGGAGATGCCACTCGCTCTGCGCCGCGTGCAGTGCATCACTCGCCTGTACGCGCGAGCCCGGCGCCTCCCTCAGTCGCCAACAGCTCTCACTGCATCCGCAGCTGATCTCGATGGTGCCTATGCTGCCGAGAGACGCCAGTCATACCCTAAGCCCTTTGAGTTTAGGGCCAGGAAACTCCTTCGAGAGGTAGATATAGCTCTCGGGCCGGTGGCGCCCCTGGTTCTGCCCAGGACGCCACCCTGGAGGGTACCACATTTGGCTATTTGTCGCCACGCCTCTGCTCCCAAAGCTTGTACTGCGCCGGGAGTATTGCGTTCGACCTTTTTGGAGCACACATCGTGTCACGCTGGTACCGTGCCAGTGTATACGGATGGCTCCAAGTCCCAAGAGGGGGTCGGCTTCCACGCCGTATCCCCTCTGTTTGAAGTCAGCGGGCCTCTACCAGGCGCTGCGTCTGTCTTCACGGCCGAGCTGGTGGCAATACACCACTCGGTACGGGAGATTACGCGACGTGCCCGGTTCGGAGACCGGATTGTGATTTATAGCGACTCACAAAGCGCCCTGAGTGCTCTCGGGGCATTGGAATCTCCGCATCCCCTGGTTCGCGAAATCCGTGACGCCACGGTTTTGGCGAGCCGGGCAGATGTCGAGATTATCTTCTGCTGGGTTCCTGGACATGTAGGAATTGCGGGGAATGAGCGCGCCGATGAGGGCGCCAAAGAGTCCGCGAGGACTCTGCGACCGGACCAGCGTTTCGCTCTTCCTCACACTGACTACATGGCAGGAATACGGGCAGCTCTTCGGACTGCTTGGCAAAGAAGATGGGAGACGGTCGAGGGGAACTTAAAGTTGCGTGCCATTGCGCCGCGACTGTTCCCATGGACCTATCCCCCAATGCCGCGGCGGCTTCAGGTTGCTTTCTGTTGTCTTCGAATCGGACACACTCGTGTGACGCATCGTTACTTGGTGGTGCGCTCGCATGTGCCCTATTGCAACGACTGCGTCGTCCCCCAGACTGTTTGGCATATTCTTGTCGAATGTCCCAGTCTGGGTGATCTTCGCGCACGATACCTGTCTCGGTACCGGGATGGGCGGGGTCGCTACCGCCTGTCCCTTGTACTCGGGACGAGTGCGTGCACCATGACTGGTGGACTTATTGACTTTTTGGGGGAGGCCGGCCTTCTCCCCTTTATTTAAGGTTCCTTTTTTTTGTTATTGTTTTGTTTTAGGTTGCACTCTCCTGCACCGGGGTGAGGGGGACCTCCCCCCGCTGCCGGAGATTGCTTCGATTGTTAAGTTTTTCCAATTTATATTGATTGTTAAGTTTTCATATTTTAACTTTAAAGTAGCCTAATTCTAGGCTGTCGTGTTTTTCGGCGACTTATGCCCAAGTGGGTAGTTGCCAGATGGGCTCTATAAAAAAAAAAAAAAAAAAAAATGATCTCGATGGTGCCTACGCCGTCGAGAGACGCCAGTCATACCCTAAGCCTTTTGGGTTTAGGGCCAGGAAACTCCTTCGAGAGGTAGATATCGCTCTCGGGCCGGTGGCGCCCCTGGTTTTGCCCAGGATGCCACCCTGGAGGGTACCACATTTGGCTATTTGTCGCCATGCCTCTGCTCCCAAAGCTTGTACTGCGCCGGGAGTATTGCGTTCGACCTTTTTGGAGCACACATTGTGTCACGCTGGAACCGTGCCAGTGTATACGGATGGCTCCAAGTCCCAAGAGGGGGTCGGCTTCCACGCCGTATCCCCTCTGTTTGAAGTCAGCGGGGCTCTACCAGGCGCTGTGTCTGTTTTCACGGCCGAGCTGGTGGCAATACACCACTCGGTACGGGAGATTACGCGACGTGCCCGGTTCGGAGACCGGATTGTGATCTATAGCGACTCACAAAGCGCCCTGAGTGCTCTCGGGGCATTGGAATCTCCGCATCCCCTGGTTCGCGATATCCGTGACGCCACGGTTTTGGCGAGCCGGGCAGATGTCGAGATTATCTTCTGCTGGGTTCCTGGACATGTAGGAATTGCGGGGAATGAGGGCGCCAAAGAGTCCGCGAGGACTGCGACCGGACCAGCGTTTCGCTCTTCCTCACACCGACTACATGGCAGGAATACGGGCAGCTCTTCGGACTGCTTGGCAAAGAAGATGGGAGACGGTCGAAGGGAACTTAAAGTTGCGTGCCATTGC
The DNA here is from genome assembly GCA_963969495.1 of Ceratothoa steindachneri. Taxonomy (NCBI): domain Eukaryota; kingdom Metazoa; phylum Arthropoda; class Malacostraca; order Isopoda; family Cymothoidae; genus Ceratothoa; species Ceratothoa steindachneri. Next base: position 24,577,089 of record OZ018333.1, read on the forward strand.
GCCGCGACTGTTCCCATGGACCTATCCCCCAATGCTGCGGCGGCTTCAGGTTGCTTTCTGTTGTCTTCGAATCGGACACACTCGTGTGACGCATCGCTATTTGATGGAGCGCTCGCATGCGCCCTATTGCAACGACTGCGTCGTCCCCCAGACTGTTCGGCATATTCTTGTCGAATGTCCCAGTCTGGGTGATCTTCGCGCACGATACCTGTTTCGGTACCGGGATGGGCGGCGTCGCTATCACCTGTCCCTTGTACTCGGGACGAGTGCGTGCACCATGACTGGTGGACTTATTGACTTTTTGGGGGAGGCCGGCCTTCTCCCCTTTATTTAAGGTTCCTTTTTTTGTTATTGTTTTGTTTGTAGGTTGCACTCTCCTGCACCGGGGTGAGGGGGACCTCCCCCCGCTGCCGGAGATTGCTTCGATTGTTAAGTTTTTCCAATTTATATCATTGTTAAGTTTTCATATTTTTACTATAAAGTAGCCTAGTTCTAGGCTGTCGTGTTTTTCGGCGACTTATGCCCAAGTGGGTAGTTGCCAGATGGGCTCCATAAAATTAAAAAAATAAAAATAGACCACCGAAATGGCCCACAAGGCGGCAACGGAGGGACTCCTCATTTTCAACATGAGGATCCCAGGAACCAACATTGAAAACGAAAATTACCATATCATCCAGATGTGCTTCGTCTGCTATGCGTTAGAAAACGACACAACCGTCAAATGCCCTCCAAGAGGAACAGTTTGGTGCAGCGAATGCGCCATACAGGGTCATCGATATGACTCCTGCATAGCACTATCAAAAAGTGCATGAACCTTAAGGGACCCCATCGAACGATGGCCCTTAACTGCCAGAAGAGAAAGGAGATCATTAAAAAAATGGAAGAAGAAGAAGAAAAGAAAAGAAAACCAATACTTATGCAAGCACTGTGAAGAGAAGTGAAGGGATGGCCTCAGCAATGACAACTCCCTCGCCGATGGTCTTCACAAATGACCTAAGTGCTAAGATTTTAATCTGCATAACACAGGCAAACGTGGCAAATGCGGTAAGACCTGGATGCTACAACCGGGTTTTAAACGCATTATTAAAGGCTAATAACCTGCCATCCGTCATCGTGCCTGATAACCCAGAATGCTCCAGGGTATTCAAGGACAGCGTGATCAGAAATAGTAGCAACGACGAAAAAGACACTGGACTGAAAGAGGTCATTAAATCTCAGACATCGGAGGAATCCGAAGAAGAGGATGAGAATGACAATGAGGAACAAGAATCCACATCCTCGGATAGTGACGAGGGCCCATGCACTCGCACTAGAGCGATGAAGAGTCGGTCAAAGACTCCTAGTCCTCCCCTGAAAAAAGAAAAGCCTGGGCACTCCAGACCCGCCCCACAGGCCAAGAAAAGTAAGAAGACGAAGAAGAAACGGGTAATACATCTCACAATAGAACGGAACTCACTACGAATCATGGAAATTAACACCAACGGCTGGACAGCGAAAAGAACTCTTTACGGAAATTTGTTCAGGGAGATTGATGCAGATGTCATCTTGATTTCTGAGCATGGGATTGACACTTGTAGCTCCGAAATGAAGATCTGGAACTATGACGTGTTAATCACGAATTACTCTCAAGAGCCGTACGACGGTACCGCCATCGCCATCAAAAGAGGGATCAAGTATAAACCAATAAGAAACTTGGAAGAATCCTATCTTGCAATAGAGGTCGAACTCGATATAGGAAAGCTGGTCATCGCCACCGGGTACCAGCCGCCGAGAAGAGAATATTTACCAATCCATTCTCTCTCTGGCCTATTTGGCAGAAGGACTCCCACCAGATGTCGGGAGTCTTGGTACAGGACCTTCAATGGAAATGGAAGGTGCCTGGATACTATGATGGACCGAAATATGGTCCATAGAATAGGCCCGGACTTCCCAACCTATACTCGAGGAAGAAGTGCCACAAAACCAGACATTTGTCTGGCTAATCGTCAGCTGCCGTTCAATTACTACATGGAACCAGTCCAGGTACCATGCAGTTATCATATAGGGATCCTACTCACCATCGACAGGAACTCTAAACAAGTCCCAGCTCCAGTCAGAAAAGACTACAGGAGAGCAAACTGGGCACGGTACGCGGGTCTCCTCGAGGCCTATCGCCCACCAGATCTGGACGAGGCAATTCTCGAGGAGATAGACGATGAACTCGACGACCTCAACGAACATCTTATGAATGCAGATAAGGCTTGCATCCCCAAAGCCCAGTATAAAACCATCTCCTCATACAGGTGGACTGGGTACATGAAAGAACTCTACAGAAAATTGAGTGATGTACGAGTTAAACATCAGAAATGCATCAGTTGACTCGCTACAGCGAAGTAGAGAGATCAAGGAAGAGCTCAACCAGCTGATCCTCAAACAACAACAGAGACGATGGGACGATGCGATCGAGAGCCTCGATCAAGATGCATCTCCCAAGAACTTTTGGAAGAAAGTCAAAAGTCTCAGAGGATCATCTGGAAAAATGAAGAAAATGGAAATCCAAAAAGAAGATGGATCCATTGAAACAGAAGAGAGAAACATCGAAGTAATACTCCGGCGTTATTGGAAAAAAATCTTCAGCATATTGGAAGATGAAAACATCGTAGACGAGCTTATCACGGAAATACACCGAACGCATCCTCATCACCAGGTGGATAGACTGCGTGACGGAGAGGCCGAGATAACCGAAGAAGAGATCCTTGGCGCACTCCGCTCATTCCGACAAAAAGCCCCAGGCCAATCGGGGCTTACGAAGGTAAACTTCGAAAAGGCACCAGCCAACATCACGGAAAGAATGAGACGTATTTTTAAAGCATGTCTGAATACAGGGTACTTTCCAGATGCTTACAAGACGGCAAAGATGATCTTCTTGCCCAAGCACAGAAAGGACCCAACTTTGAGAGAGAGTTACCGCCAAATTTCACTCCTGGAATTTGGCGGGAAACTCTTTAAGAAGATCCTCAACGGGAGACTAGTGTCTCACCTGGAAGAAAACTCCCTCTACAACCCATGTCAATTCGGGTTTAGAAAGAAGCGAAGTACGGAAATGGCAATCAATGTCATAACGGAAAAGCTTTCCCAAGCAAACGGGACATTTTTTTTTTTTAATTAAGGGGCTATCTGGCGACTGCCGACTAAGGCATAAGTTGCCTTAAACAAACAGCCTAGTTCTAGGCTACTTTAAAAAATTGAACAGGAAACAATAAAAAGAAATAACAATAACAATAACTAAGCAATAACAAAAACAACAACAATTAAACCGGGTTAAATGAAAGGGAGAAGGCCGGCCTCCCCCCAAAAGTCAATAAGTCCACCAGTCAAAGTACACGCACTCGTCCCGAGTACAAGGGACAGGCGGTAGCGACCCCGCCCATCCCGGTACCGGGACAGGTGTCGTGCGCGAAGATCACCCAGACTGGGACATTCGACAAGAATGTGCCGAACAGTCTGGGGGACGACGCAGTCGTTGCAATAGGGCGCAGGCGAGCGCTCCATCAAATAGCGATGCGTCACACGTGTGCCCGATTCGGAGACGACAGAAAGCAACCTGAAGCCGCCGCGGCATTGGGGGATAGGTCCATGGGAACAGTCGCGGCGCAATGGCACGCAACTTTAAGTTCCCTTCGACCGTCTCCCATCTTCTTTGCCAAGCAGTCCAAAGAGCTACCCGTATTCCTGCCATGTAGTCAGTGTGAGGAAGAGCGAAACCGTTGTCCGGTCGCAGAGTCCTCGCGGACTCTTTGGCGCCCTCATCGGCGCGCTCATTCCCCGCAATTCCCATTCCCCGCAATTCCTACATGTCCAGGAACCCAGCAGAAGATAATCTCGACATCTGCCCGGCTCGCCAAAACCGTGGCGTCACGGATTTCGCAAACCAGGGGATGCGGAGATTCCAATGCCTCGAGAGCACTCAGGGCGCTGTGTGAGTCGCTATAGATCACAATCCGGTCTCCGAACCGGGCACGTCGCGTAATCTCCAGTACCGAGTGGTGTATTGCCACCAGCTCGGCCGTGAAGCCAGACGCAGCGCCTGGTAGAGCCCCGCTGACTTCAAACTGAGGTGATACGGCGTGGAAGCCGACCCCCTCCTGGGACTTGCAGCCATCCGTATACACTGGCACGGTACAAGCGTGACACGATGTGTGCTCTAAAAAGGTCGAACGCAATACTCCCGGCGCAGTACAAGCTTTGCGAGCAGAGGCGTGGAGACAAATAGCCAAATGTGGTACTCTCCAGGGTAATACCTGGGCAGAACTAGGGGCACCACCGGCCCGAGAGCTATATCTACCTCTCGAAGGAGTTTCCTGGCCCTAAACCCAAAGGGCTTAGGGTATGAGTGGCGTCTCTCGGCGGCATAGGCACCATCGAGATCAGCTGCGGATGCAGTCAAAGCTGTTGGCGACTGAGGAAGGCGCCGGGCTTGCGCGTACAGGCGAGTGATGCACTGCACGCGGCGCAGAGCGAGTGGCATCTCCTCAGCATCGACCAACAGGCTCTCAATGGGGGAAGTGCGGAAGGCACCGGTCGCAAGGCGAAGGCCGGTGTGGTGGATCGAATCCACCTTCCGCAATAAACGCTCGGCTGCGGATGCATAAAACTCGCATCGAGCGGACAAAGGATCGATAAAAAGGTAAGGCAGTAGCCCTATCAGCGCGCCAAGCACTGAACGTCACGGAACAGAGAATGTCCATTGCGCGGGTACAAGAGACCCTAAGGCTGCGAATATGAGCCTCCCAGGTGAGGCGTCAGTCGAATACAAGACCAAGGCAACGGTGCGACTTAACCACATCCAGGCGCACCCCATTAAGAAACAAATCTGGGTTGATGTGAAGCCGTGGATGGCGGCAGAAGTGCACCACCTTAGTCTTGGCCAAAGAAAACCGAAACCTGTGCGCTTCGGCATAGCGAGAGACGCGGTTCAAGGCCTGTTGGAGTCGACGCTCCAGAGTTGGCATCTGGGCTGCGCCAAAAGAGATCGAACGTTCGTCCACGTAGAGCGTAGCGAGAACATATTCCGGCAGCACCGAGGTGATGCTGTTGATGCTCAGGGCAAAGAGTGTGACACTGAGGACACTTCCCTGTAGGACACCCTCTTCCTGCTCCGTTGGGCCGGAGAGGGCTCCCCCCACGCGTACGCGAAATCGACGATCTCGCAAAAATTCAGATATAAACATTGGTAGGCGGCCCCTCTCCCCAATCGTGTGGAGAGTCTCCATGATCCCGTTTTGCCATGCGGTATCATAGGCCTTCTCCAGATCAAAAAACACCGTGGCGTAGTGCAGTCTACGAAGGAAAGCCTCGCAGACGGCATTTTCCAGTCGAAGCAGAGCATCCGACGTGGAGTGGAACTTACGGAAGCCGCACTGTGCAGAAGACAGATGGCCTCCGCTGTCCAGGAAATAGGCTAATCTAACATTTACCAATTTCTCCATCAATTTGCACACGCAAGAGGTTAAAGAGATTGGGCGGAAACCGGTCGGAGTAGTGATCTCTTCCCAGCCTTCGAAAGGCGAGCACAGTAGCGATTCGCCAGGAGTCTGGGAGAAGACCTTTCACCCAGATCCTGTTGAACAAATCTAACAGAAAGGCCATGCCTCGCTGACCCAGGTGTCGAAGCATGGCGTACGGGACATCGTCCGGACCATGATCGGTGTCCGCGCACGAAGCGAGAGCGGAACGCAACTCATTCACAGTAAACTTGTCGTTGAAGGGTTCTCCGCCTCTGGAGGTAAAGTCCAGCCGGCGGCCTTCCGCGACATCACGACTTGCATTGAATGCTGGCGGAGCAGCATCACGGCTAGAGAATGCAGAAAAAGCGGTCGCGAAGGATTCCGCCACGGACGCGGGGTCCGAGATTGCGGTCCCATTCTCCTGGAGAACGGGAGGGGGGTCCTGCGAGAACTTGCCCCGAATCCTTTTGACTCGCTTCCACACCTCAGCTAAAGGGGTCTTCCCGTTAAGTGAAGACACGTATGCCCGCCAAGAAGAGCGGCGGGCGAGCTTCCAAATATACCGGAACCTAGCCCAAGCCCGACGAAATTCAGCGACAGTCAAATCGTTCGGGCGGCGCTTATAGCGCATGTAGGCATAATGCTTTTGTTTGAGGGCCGTCTCACACTCGGCCGACCACCATGGGAGTGGTCGGCGTGCAAGACGGCCAGACGTCCTAGGAATAGTAGTCAGGCCCACGGCGATGAGGTTGCCGGAGAAGAACTCAACGGCCTCATCTACCGACCTAAACTCCTCGACTGAGATAGAGAATTCAGTCATTTCCTGAAATGCAGGCCACCGCGCCCGCGCCAAGCACCACCGAGGTGGTCTCTCAGGTGGCAGTTGCCCTGAAAATGATATTTGAATGGGAAAGTGATCACGACCATGGAGGTCATCGACCACCTCCCCAATCAAAATCAGGCTGTGCATCCGAAGAGCACAAAGATAGGTCGAGGCAAGAAAATGAAGCGGTTCTCGGACAGTGATGCGTTAACTCATCCACGTTTAGGACACCCATCTCAAGCTCTTCGATCAGATCGGCAAGGACTTGTCCCTTGGGATTTATGGAGTAATCTCCCTAGAGGATGCCTGCCGTTCAGATCTCCAAGCAAGAGATAGGGCCTTGGCAACCGTTCCACGACGCAGCGGAAGTCCCCCTCTTCGAAGTCAGCTGACGGTGGAATGTACGCAGAAATTATAGTATAACTCCTATCCCGGTGCAGCTGCACAGCCACTGCTCAAAGGAGGTATCTAAAGAGAAAGAAAGAACGGAGACATCATGCCGGGTGTAAACCGCGCATCCCCCAGCCCGGCCATCCCGCGGTGGTGGGGTCGCAAGATCCTTATACCCCGGGAGGGCAGGCAGCGGGCACGCGCCTAGCATGGTCTCCTGCAAAAAAATAGCTAACGGGGAACGGGACGAGACGAGCCTCCGCAGCTCCTCCCAGTTGGCCCGGAGTTCACGGCAATTCCATTTAGGGAATATGCCCTCCAGGTCTAGCTCGGAGGAGACGCGGGGGACCTCCTCGAATGGAAGACCCTCACGGGAATGTCCGTACGCTTTCCGAGGGCAGAACCCCGGGCGCTTTCGCCGGACAAAGCGCTGTTGCCTTCCAGGACTTATTGGGGGAGGTTGGGCTCGCGATGCGAGTCTTTTCCTCCCTCCGCCTCGAAACCTTAGGCGAGCGTTGCGGCTTGAGAGGCGGGGGGCCCTCTTTTCGAGGAACCACCGTCTCCGAGCCACTCGCTCCACCTCGGGGCGTGGGCGAAGGGGCCGAAGCTCCTTTGTTGCTGTCCTCCTTTCGAGGAATAGCTTTAGGAACCCGGAAGATGGCCTAGCGACCATCTTCAGGGGTGTTGCCTCCTGTGAGTCTAACGACTCTGTGGAGGCGCGTGGCCGTTTCGCCTTACGGGAAACGGTCACGCTGGGGGAAGAGGGGGGAGCCCTGGTTTTAGCCGGGGCTGGGTGTGAACCCGTTTTGCCGCCAGCTTTACCAGGGGAGCGCCCGGGTGTAGTAGAGCCCGCAGAAGGGCTGCGAATGGGCGCGGAAACAACCGTGCTCGTTGGCCTGGATGGGCCAGGAGCAGAGGGTGCTTTTCTAACTATTGAGGCATATGACGTCCCAGGCAGAGGCTGGCGCACAAGGACCAAGTCCTTAGCCTCGCGGAATGAGAGTCGATTTTGGGCCTGAACGGCCAGGATTTCTTTCTTCAGGAGTTTTCACCACATTGCTTCGAAGAAGCAGGGTGTGGCCCTCCGCAATTGACACACTTCGCCACACACGATTTGGACTTATTGTGTGCGACCTTGGAGCAATTTACACAGACTTCGGGTGCCCCCCATTTTGCACGTCTACATTAGCGATTCGTATGGCCGAAGCGGTGACAGTAATAGCACCGCCGCGGCAGTGGCACGAATGCCTTCACGCGGTAGCGGTACCAACCGGCACGGACCAACTCAGGGAGCTTGTCACAGTCGAACGTGATGAAGAGTGTAGGGGTGGGTCTCGAGGCCCCTCCCTGTTTTCTCATCACACGTTCGACCTTGACCGCCCCATGGTCGGCCAGCTCTAGGGTGATGTCCCAAATGGAGTAGTCAACGAGTTTCCTCGCATAAACTACTCCTTTCACAAAGTTCATGGTAGAGTGCGGCGTCACACTCACCGGGGTGCCATGAAGTGTCCGAAGAGCACTTATCTTGGCCGCCTCGGCGGGATTCGCTGCATTCGCCAGAAGGCTCCCGTCCGAGAAACGGGTTACCTTCGGCTCTCTACCCATTGCACTAGCTAATCCTCTCCTCTGATGGATCATGTTGCCCTTGGACAACATGGTGCCATCAGTGGAGCAAATAACGAGGAAGCGTTTGAAGCCAGCGGGCTCGAAAACGCCAGGTAACCTCTGAATCAGGGGCCCCGATGTCATCGAGGCTCCGCCCTGTGCATTCTTGGTGTTAGTCTTAGTCAGGGGCTCCGCACACGTGGGGGTAGAGGGGCCGAATGTGCCAATCTTGGCTTGGACGCCTACCAAAGTGGCAGCAGACCCATCCGTCCCCGCAGCCCCCGCGGATGGAGAGAAGCCCCGAGTCTTTTTCGTCTTTTTAGTCTTTTTCTTTTTTGGAGAGGAGGGCGGGGAATGAACCCGCTTCTCACCTCCGCCGGCAGAAGCCCCCAGGCCAGATGGACCGGCCTCAGCCAGGTCTCTCCGAAATGGAGAAGGTCCTGGTAGTCGTAGGGGCACCTGTCGCAGGAGATCCCCCCCTCCTTGTACTGCCTCGGAGACCTCAGCCGTTTAAGTAGGACCCTGCATAGGGGCGAATTCGGGTTCGGTGCTTGCCGCCGAGCCCGAATTCCGCCCCATGGAAGGCCCTAACGTCTGAGGCTGGGTCTCCTCAAGGACCATGTCTATCACAGGAGGGGCCTCCAGTTGGCCATCCCCTCTCAGAACATCGCAGGTTCCCTTTGGCAGTGTCGCCAGTCTTGTGTGGGGAGGCACAGGCCTTGAACCCAGCAAGGTTTAAAATTCTTGCCAGCAGGTCTTTTGAGGGAAGCGACCGAAGGGGCCTGGCTTCCCTTTCCCCCTAAGGGTATTGCCCTACCGAGCCGCTTGCACGAGGGGCGGTCGGCAATGGGCTGCCTGCTGGCTTTCTTGGCAGTCCCCTTAGAAAGCAAAGGAGAGACTGCCGCTGGAGATAGGGAGGTGCCCGAAAGCACCTCCAGAGAAGGGTGTGAGGGGGAGTCCCCCACACCCGTAGGCGTAGGAGAGGAGCAAGCCTTCTCTCCAGTTAAAGAATTATGGAGGGCGCCCTGCGCAAGCACAAGGGGGGGGGACCTCCATTTTCTAGGTGGAGCTGCCTGAGGGCGGCTCCGTTGATTTTCTTGGGGAAGTTGGTGGTTGTTTTTTTTTTTTGTTTTTTTCATACATGGGCATGGTGACCCTCTTTTTAATAGGGACGCAATAGCTCATCACCTCTCGCAGTTGCCCGCACTGCGAGAGGTGCTTACAAGCCCGGCAGATCCAGGCGCCGACATTCGGGACCACCCCTCCCACCTGGTGGCCTGGCAGTCCATTGGCATGGCGGCTCCACCTTGGATACGGCGTAAAATTGATAGAATGTGAAGAGGAGAGGAAAGGGGATGTGAGGAAGGTATGGGTGGGGATGAAGCAGGTTGTTAAAAAAAAAACATCCCGAACCGGAGCTCAGGGGTTAGGGAACAATGTCCCCTCTCCCCCCAGCCCCGATCTGGGGTGGTTGGCTTGAGAAGAAGGTCAGCATCTACCCTGTGAAATTAGAGGCTGACCAGAGAAAGTTGTGGGAGAGGTTGTATGAAAAGCGACGAGGTAAGGGAGAAATCGGGCTATCTGAAGGAAGGAAGAGAGGCTAAGCTGGGGCCGGACGGAGCGCTGGATCCCGTCAGCACGGCGGCCAGGATGGCAAATCGCCGCGCCCCTTACGGGGACCAAACGGGACAGGGGTTATGTGGATATCGTTTGTCAGGATGTATCAAAGGCGTTTGATAATGTGTGGTAGCGGGGCACGCAGTATAAGATCTTACGGCTGGGTCTAAGTGAAAACTTAGAAAGAACTCTCTGTGACTGTCATGGAGAGAGCGGCGTATGTCAGTCTAGGGTGCATGGACGGACCAAAGTTTCCGTTCTCTGCGGGCCTCCCGCAGGGGGGGTGTCTGTCCCCCACCCTTTACTTGATATACAACGTGGATGTCCCATCCCCTGAGTACCCCTCTTCCCTCAATATTCAGTACGCCGATGATTTCAGCCAGATAATCGTATCTCCATGGAGGAATGCGCCGTGGCAAGCTCGCATGACAGCGTGGAAATCGCGAATCTCAATAACTACGAGGCTCAGTGGAAGATAAGAACTAGCCAAGAGAAATTCAAGATGGTCCCCATCGGACGCACCTTAAGGGCAGACGTGCGTGTGGGGGATACGCAATACCCCTACACCAACGAATGCAATGTACTTGGTATGAAAATCACCTACCGGGTACAAGAAGCACGTCGAAGAAAGAATTTCTCGAGCCTCGTCCGCTGTCAGAACTCTATATACATTTAGAAATCTACGTGAAAGCAACAAGAAGAAGATCTACAATGCCCTTGTAAGATCTACGTTGCTTTCCCCCTTCTCCACCCTCTCATGTGTCTCAAAAACACAAAAGAGGCGTCTTCAAGTAGTGCAAAATAAATGCATGTACCTAATCACGGGTACACGCAGGCAAGAAAGAAGACGGCAAGAAGATCTGCACAGAGAGGCGGGGATAATTCACATTAACAAAGTCATAGAAGAACGGACCCGGAAAATGCAGGATGTGGTTAATCGGGAACCGAGTGATGAAATCACCCAGATGATTAACCAGAACAGAAGAGCTGACTGTCGCCCCAGATTTCCCAGCTCCGCCAACCGAGTGGCTGGCGGAGACGAAGTGCCGTTCTATTCATAATGTGATGTAAAACCTGTAAAGAAAAGAAACAAACCGAACAAGACAAGAAACTCAAACTACGACAACAACCTACCGATGAAGACGCCTTTAAACCAAGACTACGAAAAAAAACCCGATTTCGACAAAAAATCACCAACTAGAAGAAACAAGAACACTTAAAAACACACGCACACAAAAAATACCAATAGATTAAGCACGCACTTAAACGTATTAAAAAACACATACAAAATAAGCAATGCATAACGTACACCAAATAAACTAAAAATTATTAAGACAAATGGCTTGAACGCCATAAATAATAATTATTTATAATTATTACAAATCTACAGTAACGACAAAGAATACACACAACCAATAAAATAATAAATGTGATTAGGTCTGATCACCAGACTCTAGGCATCTCTTTGCACACTACTACACTTCTTTCTCTTTTCTCCACTTGTCTATTTTCTCTATCTATCCACACACCCAATCGTCCTCCCTTACATGCACCCACTTTAATTGAATCAGAATCAGAATCGAGAAGGAAAGAACCGTTCGAGTCCGTACGGTGAGGACCCTTGCTTTATCTCCTGCTAGTTTGACGCTGACCTGCTGTACGAGTGCTCCATTTGGGAAGTCTGAAAACCGTGGGCTCGTAATTAAATACAACGTTTCGGCTACCTTACCTATCTTCTGCTCTATAAAATAGATTTAGAAAAAGTTTAAAATTACGAAAACTATAATGCACACGAGGATTAGAAATAAATTATTCAGTTAATTGAAATTTTGACAAATCCTTTAAAAACTATTGAACCTTTAGATATGGATCAATTATGGGTACTTCAAATATGGATAAATATAACACTAGTTGATGCAATTATTGGTCACTTAATGGAACAGAAATAGTACTAAATTATTTAATTAATTGAAAATGTGACAAATCATTTGAAAACTGTTAACACTAACTATAGATGCTTTAAATATGGATAAATATAAAATACTAATTGGGGCAATTGTTTGGTACACAAAAATATTAGTCACCTTTAGTGGACGGCAAAAGCGGAGAGACTGACGAAAGATTATAGAAGGAACTGATTAAAGATTGGTAGGTTGTGAACAATTTTGAGTGATTTATGAAATGAGAAGGGGAAAAGCAGTTGAATCAGAATTTAAACGGGGATTTAGTTGTTTTATAAATCATGATTTGAGAATGCGGAGGGAAGCGAGTCCTTTGTATTTCCTATAATTTGAAAGTTTTTGTCGGAAATTTCTGTCTTACATTTAATTGAATGATCTCGAATGGGAGAAGTTTCTTTATTGGTCAAGGTGGAGCCAGTGCGAGAGCTAATACCAAGATGAGAATAGACCCTAGCCCCAAGTGAGCGAACATTGCTGCCAATGTAGATTCCCTGGTGGCACCTGGGGCAAATGAATTTATATACAACTGAAGAGCTCATTTAAGGTCTGAGTCTGTCTTTAGTTCTGAAAAATTGTCCAATATGAAAGTTGTTAAGGAAAACTACTTTGAAGTTGGTATGTGTATAAAATCTTTTCTAAAGCTTATTAAGTTTTCTGCGTAAGGGTAGGTTGAGTGGGCCGATATCAGGGAGAAGACAATAGCGGATATCCTTGGGGACAGAGGAAATTGGTTGGGGTGGATGGTATATTTTATAAAAAAATTGACGGATACTTTTTTGTACAAGTGAGGGCTGGAAACCATTCCTTTGAAAATAACCCATAAGAAAACTGAATTCTGAACTCCAAGAAAATAATCAGATGAAAGCCACGGTGAAGGAGGGTTTTGATGTTGTTGATCTTATATGCAATATCACAAAAACTGTAAGTTCATGCGGAGACCAGAAAAGGAGGATTTACGATAGACGGAAGTGGTGAAGTTGGGCGAGGAGCGTGATATGAGAATATCCAAAAATGGTAATTTTCCATCTTTTTCTTTATCAATCGTGAATTTTATATTGGAATGGGTATGATTCAAATAATCCAAGAATGAAAGATTGTTGTTCTGTTTTAAATATTAGAACCGTATCGTCAACAAATGACGGTAAAATATCAGTTTCAAATCAGGAGGGCATTCTCGCAAAGCAACTTCCTCAAAGTTGGACATAAAAATGTCAGCAAGAAGAGGACCCATGGGGGAACCCATTCCAACACCATCAACTTGTTGATAGATGGAGTTGGTTTTTAAACAGAAAATAGTTGTCTCTAATGGTTAGTTCAAGAAGAGACCGTAAAAGCGACGGTGTGAATTTATGAAAGGTCGAATCCGGTTCTGGAAAGGCCTTTTGGATGATTAGGTCTATAGTTTCATTTACGGGGATATTTGTAAAAAGGGAGACGACATCAAAGCTACACATAAAGTGAGGACCAGGAAGTTTCAAGTTCCTGAATTCTTCAACACAGATTAACTATTGTTAACTTTGTATTGATTAATGGTAAAAGGGTTAAATAGAGGTACAAGATATTTAGCCAACTTGTAGGTTGCCATTGGGTATGCCGCTAGTATGGGGCGGAGGGGAACATTAGGCTTGTGGATTTTGGGAATGCACACATAAGTCCGGGATTGGAGCCAGAGGAGGAAAGTTGTTTATAGGTTCCTTCATAAATGATATTAAGAGATTTAAGTTTAGAGAGCAAACGATTAACTTTATCATCCATAATTTAGGAAAGTTTCGAGGGATCTTTGTTAAGAAATTTAAATTAGATGAATCTGAGAGGATGTTATTTATTTTGTTAATGTAATCAAATTTGTTAAGAATCACAACACCTTTATCTTTATCAGGCCGGGTGACAAAAATATCAGGATTGTTTCCGAGGTCACGAAGAAGCTGGAAATCATTCTTTTGTATGAAAAGGGAACTAAATCGAAGATTTTTCACTTATGTAAAATTCATTTGTAAGTAGGGAAAAAGATGATTTGAGATGTTGAAAGTTCCCAAGTATAGGAAGAGGTTGTAAATCATAAATGAATTTTTCAAAAAACTGGAAGTAGTTTGGGAATTTGTGGTGTATAGTGGTGTGATAATTTCTTGTACATAGTTTTGTGCTCGGTGATCGATTTCGGCGTGAGACTTTTGCCCGTAGCCTTGCAAGTATATTAAGCCCGCGGCCTGTTCCCTGTAGCTCTGGAATGACGCCATTCGTTAGAGTGAACGAGATCTTTTTACCCAGTTTCTGGGTGACGACATTGATGGTCTCCAAATGTTTCCTCCTGTGCAAATCACTTTGCCTAAGATGATCGTCTTCTTACTTTATTGATTAGCAGAGAGGCAGTGTTCTGGACACTTTGGAGCCTTTTCATAGGTTTTATTTGCCGCTTGGGAGACCACTGCGTGGTAGATCAGCTTAGCCCGGACATGCATCAGATATATTTTCCTAATGTTTGCCGAGCAAAGATCTCTAAACCTGTAAAGCTTGGAGATTTCTATCCTTGCCTGGTTCCGCCTCTCCGTGTGGTGTCTCGAGTATCCATGGTCGGTGATTTTAAGGCTCAGGACGGTATCTTCGACGGAGTAGCCGTATCTCATCCCATCTATGATGATGGGGCATGTCAACTCGCGGCTCAACGGGACGATTTTCAATTTGTCCATCTTGGTCCTGATTTTCCATCGTCTCGTATTGGCTGATGTTGTTGATTTCCGCTATTGTGCGAGCCGCATACGCCCTCGCTTTTCTCTCCGGGCATGGAACAATTTGAGTGACGCCATCTGCGAATTGCACATACATCGTGTCCCTGTGCACCGGAGTTGGGAGGTCGATTGTGAAGACAAAGTAAAGCACAGGACTCAGGGTGCTTCCCTGAGGAACGCCCGCTTTTAATTCGAATTTGGGGCCTCTGTCTAGCTAGAGGTTCAGATCTTGTATTGAAGTCCTTCCAGTGAGACTTTATCGAAGGCTTTTTGCACGTCCCTCAACATAATGCCTACATAGAACCTGTTCGCTTGGGAGTATGCTACTTTTTCAGTTAGAAGCTCCAGGGCGGTGTCTGTGCCCTTTCTTTTGCGGAACCCATGCTGTTGGGGGTTATGTGCTCGTAACTCGCTCAGTTGAGCTTGTAGCCTGTTTGCTAAAGTCTTTTCGAAGATTTTTCCCTGTATCTCAAGAAAAGAGATCGGGCGATAGTTTGCCACCTGGTCCAGGGGCTTGTTTCCCTTCGGAATAAATATGATTTTGGCCATCGGGTATCCGTCAGGAAAGTAGCCTGTATTCAGGGCAGCGTTCATTGTGTTCGCCAAGCCCTAAATAATTTGCCTTGGGGCGTTTACGAGGTTGTTCTTCGTAATCCCAGACCAGCCTGGAGCCCTCTGCTTGAAGGACCTTATAGTGTTCAAGGTCTCTTCCACAGTTATTGGGCATCCGTGGTCAACCATTACTCTTTCCCGAGATACTTGCGGATACGGGTGGGTTCTATGTATCACTGTGCCGAAGTCGTTAAGCAATTGGTCTTCAAAGTCCTGGTCGAAGTCGTCGTTCTCCTCAGGTGATATAGCGAAAATCTCTTGCCATCGTGCTTTAAATTTTCTTTCGAGGGACTCTGGGTCCTCTATGATATCATCTCCATCTTTGATTTGGGTTCTGGGTCTGGGAGGCAATTCCCTAATTCTTCGAAAGTTGTTCCAAAACTTTACAGGATTCCTCTCCCTGTCCAGCCTCCCAATGATGTCATTCCAGATTATTCTTTGTTTTTCTATTATAATGTTTTTCAGTTCCACGCCTATATGCCTTATTCTGACTGTTCTCCCCGTAAGGGGCGCGGCGATTTGCCATCCTGGCCGCCGTGCTGACGGGACTCAGCACTCCGTCCGGCCCCAGCTTAGCCTCTCTTCCTTCCTTCAAATTACTTGTTTCCTCTCTTTTCACACAACCTCTCCCACAACTTTCTCTGGTCAGCCTCTAATTTCACAGGGTAGATGCTGACCTTCCTTTCAGCCAACTGTCCCGCATCGGGGTTGAGGGGGTGGGGGACAATGTTCCCTAACCCCTGAGCTCCGGTTCGGGATGTTTTTTTTTTAACAACCTGCTTCATCCCCACCCATACCTTCCTCACATCCCTTTTCCTCTCCTCTTCACAATCTATATATTTTACGCCGTGTCTAAGGGGGAGCTGCCATGCCGATGGACAGCCAGGCAACCAGGTGGGAGGGGTGGTCCCAAATGGTGGCGCCTGGCTCTGCCGGGCTTGTAAGCACCTCTCGCAGTGCGGGCTACTGCGAGAGGTGTGCGCGATTGCATCCCGTGTAAAAAAGAGGGTTACGATGCCCAATGATGATAAAAAAAACTTAACCCCCAACTTCCCCCCAAACATCGACGGAGCCGCCCTCGGGAAGCTCCAACAAAAAAATGGAGGTCCCCCTTCCCTCTGCTTGCACAGGGGACCCTCCATATTTCTCTAACCGAAGAGAAGGCTTACTCCTCTCCTTCGCCTACGGGTGCAGGCGACTCCCCCTCACCCCCTTCTCTGGAGGTGCTTTCGGGCACCTCCCTTTTCCCCAGCGGCAGTCCCCTCTTTTCTTTCCAAGGGGACTGCCAAGAAAGCCAGCCGCTCCCCATCGAAGCGGCTCGGTAGGGCAAACCCCCTTAGGGGGGAGAGGGAAGCCAGGCCCCTTCGGTCGCTTCCCTCAAAAGACATGCTGGCAAGAATTTTAAACCTTGCCGGGGTCAAGGCCTGTGCCTCCCCACACAAGACTGGCGACACTGCCAAGGGGACCTGCGATGTCCTGGGAGGGGATGGCCAACTGGAGGCCCCTCCTGTGATAGACATGGTCCTTGAGGAGACCCAGCCTAAGAAAGTAGGGCCTTCCATGGGGCGGAATTCGGGCTCGGCGGCAAGCACCGAACCCGAATCCGCCCCTATGCAGGGTCCTCCTCAAACGGCTGAGGGCTCCGAGGCAGTACAAGGAGGGGAGGGATCTTCTCCGACAGGTGCCCCTACGACTACCAGGACCTTCTCGATTTCGGAGAAGTACCTGGCTGAGGCCGGTCCATCTGGCCTGGGGGCTTCTGCCGGCAGAGGTGAGAAGCGGGTTCATTCCCCGCCCTCCTCTCCAAAAAAGAAAAAGACGAAGAAGACTCGGGGCTCCTCTCCATCCGCGGTGGCTGCGGGGACGGATGGGTCTCCTGCCACTTTGGTAGGCGACCAAGCCAAGATCGGCACATCCGGCCCCTCTACCCCCTCGTGTGCGGAGCCCCTGACTAAGACTAACACCAAGAATGCACAGGGCGGAGCCTCGATGACATCGGGGCCCCTGATTCAGAGGTTACCTGGCGTTTTCGAGCCCGCTGGCTTCAAACGCTTCCTCGTTATTCGCTCCACTGATGGCACCGTGTTGTCCAAGGGCAACATGATCCAGCAGAGGAGAGGATTAGCTAGTGCAATTGGTAGAGAGCCGAAGGTAACCCGTTTCTCAGACGGGAGCCTTCTGGCGAATGCAGTGAATCCCGCCGAGGCGGCCAAGATAAGTGCTCTTCGGACACTTCATGGCACCCTGGTGAGTGTGACGCCACACTCTACCATGAACTTTGTGAAAGGAGTAGTTTATGTGAGAGAACTCGTTGAGTACTCCATTGAGGACATCACCCTAGAGCTGGCCGACCATGGGGCGGTCAAGGTCGAACGTGTGATGAGAAAACGGGGAGGGGCCTCGAGACCCACCCCTACACTCTTCGTCACGTTGGACTGTGACGAGCTCCTTGAGTCGGTGCGTGCCGGTTGGTACCGCTACCGCGTGAAGGCATTCGTGCCACTGCCGCGGCGGTGCTATTACTGTCACCGCTTAGGCAATACGAATCGCTCATGTAGACGTGCAAAGTCGGGGTCACCCGAAGTCTGTTTAAATTGCTCCAAGGTCGCACACGATAAGTCCAAATCGTGTGTGGCCAAGTGTGTCAATTGCGGAGAGCCGCACCCTGCTTCTTCGAAGCAATGTGGTGCATATCTCCTTGAGAAAGAAATCCTGGCCGTTCAGGCCCAGGATCGACTCTCATTCCGCTAGGCAAAGGACTTGGTCTTGGCGCGCCCGGCTCTGCCTGGGACGTCATATGCCTCAATAGTTAGAAAGGCACCTTCTTCTCCTTGCCCATCCAGGCCAACGAGCACGGTTGTTTCCGCGCCCATTTGGAGCCCTTCTGCGGGCTCTACCTAACCCGGGCGCTACACTGGTAAAGCTGGCGGCAAAAATGGTTCATACTCTTCCCCTGCTAAAACCATAGCTCCTCCCTCTTTCCCCAGCGTGACCGTTTCCCGTAAGGCGAAACGGCCACGTGCCTCCACCGACTCGTTAGACTCACAGGAGGCAACACCCCTCAAGATGGTCGCTAGGCCATCCTCTGGGGTTCCTAAAGCTGTTCCCCGAAAGGACAGCAACAAAGGAGCTTAGGCCCCTCCGCCCACGCCCTGAGGTGGAGCGAGTGGCTCGGAGACGGTGGTTCCTCGAAAAGAGGGCCCCCGGCTTCCGAAGCCGCAACGCCCGCATAAGGTTTCGAGGTGGAGGGAAGAAAAGACTCGCATCGCGAGCCCAACCTCCCCCAATAAGTCCTCGATGGCGACAGCGCTTTGTCCAGACAACAGCGCCCGGGGTTCCGCCCCCGGGAAGCGTACGGCTATTCCCGTGAGGGTCTTCAGTTTGAAGAGGGCCTCCGCGTCTCCTCCAAGCTAGGCCTGGTGGGCATATTCCTTCAATGGAATTGCCGTGGACTCCGGGCCAAATGGAAGGAGCTGCGGAGGCTCGTCTCGTGCCGTTCCCCGTTAGCTATCGTTTTACAGGAGACCATGCTAGGCGCGTGCCCCCTGTCCGCCCTTCCGGGGTATAAGGGTATTGCGACCCCACCACCGCGGGATGGCCGGGCTGGGGAGTACACCCAGCATGATGTCTCCGTTCATCCTTTCTCTTTAGATTACTCCTTTCAGGCAGTGGCTGTGCAGCTGCACCGGGATAGGAGGTATACTCTGATTTCTTCGTACATTCCACCGTCAGCTGACTTCGACGCGGGGGACTTCCGCTGCGTCGTGGCACGGTTGCCAAGGCCTTATCTCTTGCTTGGAGATCTGAACGGCAGGCATCCTCTAGGGAGATTACTCCATAAATCCCAAGGGACAAGTCCTTGCCGATCTGATCGAAGAGCTTGAGATGGGTGTCCTAAACGTGGATGAGTTTACGCATCACTGTCCGAAACCGCTTCATTTTCTTGCCTCGACCTATCTTTGTGCTCTTTGGATGCACAGCCTAGTTTTGATTGGGATGTGGTCGATGACCTCCATGGTAGTGATCACTTTCCCATTCAAATATCATTTTCAGGGCAACTGCCGCCTGAGAGACCACCTCGGTGGTGCTTGGCGCGGGCGCGCTGGTCTGCATTTCAGGAAATGACTGAATTCTCTCTCAGTCGAGGAGTTTAGGTCGGTAGATGAGGCCGTTGAGTTCTTCGCCGGCAACCTCATCGCCGTGGGCCTGACTACTATTCCTAGGACGTCTGTCCGTTTTTCACGCCGACCGCTCCCGTGGTGGTCGGCCGAGTGTGAGACGGCCCTCAAACAGAAGCGTTATGCCTACATGCGCTATAGGCGCCGCCCGAACGATTTGACTGTCGCTGAATTTCGTCGGGCTTGGGCTAGGTTCCGGTATATTTCGAAGCACGCCCGGCGCTCTTGGCGGGCATACGTGTCTTCACTTAACGGGAAGACCCCTTCAGCTGAGGTGTGGAATGAATGAATAGTGCATAAAAGATTTAAAAGCTGCGTAGCCCAGATGGGCTATCTCGCAGCCAAATTCACTTATGGGCGGTGAATTTAAAATTATTATTTTTAAAATATTGCCATATTAAAATACATAAAAAAGCAGAAATGTCCTTGGGACCAAAATTAGTATAATAGGCAATATTGAGTCAGTTGAGTTAAAATCTAATAACAAAAAATAGACTATTAAAAAATTCAACAAAATGTAAAAACATAAACTATAAATAGATCAACAATAAATATATAAAACTATTTTAAATTTTGTTTAAAAGATTGCTTTCTTTTAGGAAGGTTAGTATCCTAGTCACGTCAAAGAAGCAATGGGTCTCGGAAAAGATGCCCCGCAGAGCCTGATGGGGGGCCATCTCTCTGGTAATGAAGGGAAAAGTCGTCCTTCTGAGATTCCTTAGTAATGGGCATTCTACAAATATATGGAGGACAGATATTTGTACCCCACACAGAATGCACATGGGTGGGGGCAGCCCACTCATTAAATGCTCATGGGTGAGCCGGCAATGGCCTATCCTCAGACGGACAAGCGCAACCTCCATTTTACGATGTCTAGTTGTACGTGGCCATGGGTGAACGGAGGGTTTTATGGAGTGGAGCTTGGTGGGAGGGAGCTCACTCCACCTCTTCTGCCATAGGCCGACCACGTATTCATTGGTCAGAGGATAGGCATCGCAGAGTGGGACTGGGGCCACTGGAGCTGTCCCCAGTGATGCTGCTTCTTTGGCTGCAGCATCTGCCCTCTCATTGCCTGGGATGCCCACGTGACTAGGCACCCAGCAGAAGGATATCTCGTGGATGGGCGATAGTCGTAGGAGCCACCGCTGGATCTTGGAAACCAACGGATGGCTCGAACCAACATCACCCAACATTTGAAGCGAACTAAGGGAGTCTGTAAAGATAGTATGAGAACCAGATGGCCTGCCAGCTATGATGGTCAGTGCCGCCATCATAGCAACGAGTTCCGCTGTGAATGCGGAAGCTACGTTTGGCAGGCGGACCAATGCTATCTCAGATGGAAAGACAGCAGCTGCTCCAACTCTGTCCGGTGACTTGGACCCATCGGCGAACACAAAAGTGCTATGCCGGTGTTGAGAGGAGTGGTCGCCATACATGGCTCTCAATACTACAGGCAGATGGTGATCCTTGGGCCTATCAGCCAGTTCCCTACATACCATTACAGGTGGTATGAGCCACGGGGGGGTCTTTGGCATGGTAAAGGGAATCACTGAGAACTCCCTTAGTTGCGCAGTGTGCTCGGCCATACGCAGAGCAAAGGGGCGAGCCAGAGATGGAGATCTATCGTATGAGGCCACTGTCCGTGTATTGAACATGCACTCATACACTGGCGTCTGCGGTAGTTGCTCAAGTCTAAGGAGGTAGTTCAAATTAGACTTGAGCCTGTGATAGGGAAGGGGGAGAACCCCGTTCTCTGCGTAGAGGCTCCACACTGGGGAGGACTTAAAGGCTCGAGAAGCCAGGCGCACACCCTGGTTACGCACAGTATTTAGTTTTTCGAGAATGGATGGCGAGGCAGAGGAGTACACCTGTGATCCATAGTCTAGCTTTGATTGGACCAAGGGCTAGATACAGGAGCCACAGGGTACGTCGATCACTTCCCCAAGAAGTGTGAGACAACAGTTTCATTATGTCCATTCTCTTTAAACAAGACCTTTTCAAGGCGTCCACATGGTGCCGGAAGGAAAGCCTTGAATCAAATATGACCCCCAGATATTTGAAATGGGGCTCAAAATCTATAGGCACACCATATAGCGACAAAAGGGGGGGGTCCCATGTCACTAACTTATGCCCATAAAAGTGAACAGCCTTGGTCTTTACTGCGGAAAAGCGGAAACCCTTGGAGGAAGCATTTTCAGCTACAGTGCTTATAGCTCGCTGTAGCTTACGGACGATAAATGGGAGTCTGGGCGAAGAACAAATGAGCGCCAGATCATCCACATATAACGTCGACGAAATCTCGGGAGGGAGATTTCTAACAATGCTATTAATGGCCACAGAGAAGCAGGTGACACTGAGGACACTTCCCTGTGGCACACCCTCAACTTGGTCCACGGGCTCCGATAAGGTGCCTCCAACCCTTACGCGTAGTGTGCGTCGCATCAGAAATTGCTCGACAAACCTGGGGAGGTAACCCCGCAGGCCCCAATCATGGAGTTGTTTAAGGATACCACGCCTCCAGGTGGTATCGTATGCTTTCTCAATATCAAAGAAGACAGCGATGGCGTGCTGCTTCTTTGAAAAAGCATCTCTTACGAGTGACTCCATTCGGACAAGCAGGTCTGTCGTACTCTGCTTTTTCCTGAACCCTGATTGAGAAGGAGATATGAAATTTTGAGTCTCCAAAAACCAGACGAGTCTGAAATTGACCATTCTCTCAAACACTTTACATGGACAACTGGTAAGAGCAATGGGGCGGTAATGGGTGGGCTCCGTCCCGTCCTTTCCTGGTTTGCGGAATGGAAGGACTATGGCCTCTCTCCACATGGAAGGGAAGCGGCCCTTGATCCAAATCCAGTTGTAAATGTCCAGTAAATGAGAGAGAAGGGATGGATGCATATTTCTAATCATATCATAGGAAATGCCATCCGATCCGGGGGCAGTGGATCTACAGTGCTTCAGTGCATTATGGAGCTCATGGATAGAGAAGAGTCGGTTGTAAGACTCGTTATCCATGTTAGGCTCCACAAAGTTGAGCGGTTGCTGCTCCTGTTGGAGCCTAAAGCACTGGAATTGCATCTCATAATTATCTGGGCTTGAGATGCTAGCAAATGATCTGGCCAAGACATTGGAAATATGGGACAAGTCCCCCAACAATTCTCCAGCTTGGACAATGTTGGGAGCTGTAAAGCCATTGGATTTGCCCAATAGCTTTTTGACCCTTTTCCACACTTTGTCTATAGGCGTTTGCCAACTTATGGACGCGATGTAACCTTCCAACGAGGTCTTTCAAGCCTGTCGAAGGATGCGTCGCCGTGCTGCCCTTGCTCTGTTACGAGCAATTTTATTTACCATCGTAGGGGAGCGATGGTAACGTCGGCAAGCCATTTTACATTCAGTCACGGCTCTCGAGCATTCAGCCGACCACCAGGGAACTTGTGGTCCACGAGCGGTTGAGCCGGAGAGCGGGATGGAGGAGTTAGCCGCTTTATTGACGTGGACTAGGAGGTCATCGATAGCCACGTCAATATCTTCATGAGGGAAGGACCCGTCATGGCTCGAGAGGTGCCTGAATTTAGGCCAGTTTGCTTTTTTTTCATTCCATTTTTTACTAGGTGGTAGAGGGGGGCCACCTGTACATGGCGCTATAATAATGGGGAAGTGATCGCTGCCTCGCAAGTCAGGATCCACTGCCCAGTCAAAATCAGCTCTACAGCTTGGTGAACAGAGGGACAAGTCCACGCATGTAGAGCTGCTCGTCTGGATGTGAAATGATGTATGGCTGCCATCGTTTAGAAGGCAGACATCATTTTCGCCCAGAAATTTTTCAATCATGTTTCCCCTAGGGTTCTTATCATGGTCCCCCCAAAGGGGGTGTCGAGCATTAAAATCCCCAATCAATAGAAAGGGGGGAGGGAGCTGTTTGATTACCTCTACTAGTTTTTTAGCTAGAGAGGCTGTGTCTTTTTCCTCACTAGGAGGGAGGTAAAGCGAGCAGACCGTATAGTGGCGATGGGAGAACAGGCGGACAGCGACCGCCTGCAGGTCTGTCGCAAGGTCGATCTGGTTGTGGGGAACCCTGCTGTTGATGAGCACAGCAGAACCATGGATTGGTTCTATAGGGTTCTTATAGTATCCCACAAAACCAGGAATATTGGGTACACTACGAGTACCCAAGCAAGTTTCCTGTAAAGCTATACAATCAGGATTGTAGTCTTTAAACAGGAGCTTGAGTTCTTCCCACTTGGGGAAGAGACCTTGGATGTTCCAATGAATTATTGGATACATCCTTACCTCTTTAAGACAATCATCCTACCCTTAGGGGTAGGGGGTTTTGGTTTTATACTACCCGTAGGGGTAGTTTTGGTCATACCAATTACCGGTTTTGGGTATGACTCTGGAGGCATCGGGAGCGTTAATTTAGCTCTCGGCTTTTCTTTTAGACTTGGCAATTTTGTTAGCTGGCTATACGAAATGACTGTCTTGACTGGAGAAGCAGATGTGGGAGCATCTCCATCAGTCATTTCGTGAGCCGATGACATCGACTTGGCTGGTGATGGTGGCAGCGATTGTTCGGCTGGCGAAGGATTCTTGGAATCTGATGGTTGGTTCGGCTCCTCCTTGGATAAGGGGGCAGCCTCTACTACAGCTGTTTCCTGTGATGGGGTACAGGTTGATTCCTTCTCGCTTAGGGCTCGAAGGAGTTCCAAAGCAGTATCAGCAAGGGGTGGGTTGCTGACTACTCGCTTTGGGGCTGTAGTTCTCTGTTCTTTGGGGGCAGGATGGATGTCCAGAGCTGGAATAGACACCACCTGCGGCCCAATCCGATTCACATCCACGTCTTGTGGAGCGGTGGCAAAGTGTTTTGCCACTCTTGGTGAATCGGGAGAGGATGGAAGGTTCCTCTTCTTTGTGCCATCAGAAGCTAGGCTAGATTTTGGTGAAGAGTTTTCTCTACCGATTGATCGTGGTTTCGGTCGAGGGGGGCTCTTAACCTTTTCAGGTGTGCGTGGAGATGCGGGTTTAGGGTGTGGAGAACCCCTTACCTGTTGAGGCACATCTCTGCGCGGAGACCTGGGTTTTGGTTGTGGAGGACTTCTTGTTTGTTCAGGAGAGCCTGTAGATGGTCTCTGGCTTCTCCCCTTCTTTGGCGTGGCGGTGCGCAGAGCATCCGCGAAGCTCACGCCAGGCTGAACGTAAGTCTCTCTAACTCTTCGTCTAGCCTCTTTATAGCTCACCCTGTTTTTATTTCGAACAGCAATGACCTCTCTCTCGTAGAGGAAGAAGGTGCATTGTTGTGATGTGGCAGAGTGGTCTCCGCCACAATTGGGGCAGCACGGCTGTTTGGAACAGGGTGTTCCGTGAAATTCTGCTGAGCAGTTTACACATATCCTTTCGCTTTTACAAAACTTGCTTACATGGCCAAAGCGTTGGCAATGGAAGCACCGCCGGGGGTTTTCGACGTAAGGCTTGACTGGGATGTTAAGGTAGCCAGCCTTGACGTACTTGGGCGGTTCCAATCTGTTGAAAGTTAGGATTATGGTGGCGGTAGGGACCCTAGCGCCATTCACAAACCTAGAAATGCGATGTGCACTTGTTACTTTCTGATTGGCAAGTTTTGTCACCAACCTGTCGATATCATACTCAATGAGTTCACCCGATCGAATAACACCTTTAGAGGTATTAAATGTCGGGTGAGACGCGGATGATACACTCACTGAGGCTAACTTTTCAAGAGATTGAATTCTCTTTTGCTGCTCATTAGACTTGGCCTCGACAATCAATGCGCCATCATTGCGCGGCCACATTTGAGCAGGTTCGCCACACTTGTTTACGAAGTCGTCAAAGACATCAAAGATGTCAGCTTTGTTAAGAGGACAACGTTCGTTGCTGGATTTGAGTACTATAAAGCGGTCATAATCCAGTTCTTCGTCTACTTCTGACCCAAAAGGATCCAAGCGACGAAGATCTCTGCTTTTTTCACGGTGACCAGAGGCCGGCGGTCTCTGGGATGAGTTTTTGGAAAGTTTACCCATAAAATTTTTATTTTTATAAGTGGTGTCTCTGGAGACGAGGGCATGTACCAAATCGCCATCGTGAGTCCGGAGAGCGCCCATACAGTCCAGACAGGGTAGCCCGCCCCCCGACTCCCACTGTTGTTTCAAAAACAGCGGAGCCGCATAACGGAGTTTTACTGGACTGCGGTGCAAAGACCTCCCGAAAGCAAAACAACGACCCAGGCAACCAAACCTACCTCCGTGGCACGGTCCTGCGGACGATGCCCCCCAGTGGGTACATCCGTCGACTCGTACAGAGTACACATACTGACTAGGACCAAGTGGGCCGAAAGTGCGCTGGGGTTCAGACACACAGTCGCCCCACAAGGTTATTTGGGGATGCCGGAGTGATGCCAGTGTTTGGTCATCAAACCGCCTCATGGGGTTCCCCTCACCCACCTTTTATGTTGGTGTGAGGTCACCTAGCCCTTGTGATGCCATTCACTAACTGCAGGGCCACAGCAAAGACAACCATATGGGCCAGAAGTGTGCTGGTGTCCATACACACAACTGCCCCAAAAGGTTGGTGGGTACCCTTAGATACCCAAACCAGGATATCCCGCCTGGTGTTCGGACGTTGGGCACACGCTCAGTTAAAAAACAGGGGCACCACGTGAAGGTGGTGTGCCAACATTTAGGGAACATAGGCTATGAGTTGCGCGATATTCCCCATCGCCCCCGCTGAGGTGTGGAAGCGAGTCAAAAGGATTCGGGGCAAGTTCTCGCAGGACCCCCCTTCCGTTCTCCAAGAGAATGGGACCGCAATATGGGACCCCGCGTCCGTGGCGGAATCCTTCGCGACCGCTTTTTCTGCATTCTCTAGCCGTGATGCTGCTCCGCCAGCATTCAATGCACGTCGTGATGTCGCGGAAGGCCGCCGGCTGGACTTTACCTCCAGAGGCGGAGAACCCTTCAGGAAATGACTGAATTCTCTATCTCAGTCGAGGTGTTTAGGTCGGTAGATTAGGCCGTTGAGTTCTTCTCCGGCAACCTCATCGCCGTGGGCCTGACTACTCCACGTCGGATGCTTTGCTCCGACTGGAAAATGCCGTCTGCAAGGCTTTCCTTCGTAGACAGCACTACGCCACGGTGTTTTTTGATCTGGAGAAGGCCTATGATACCGCATGGCGATACGGTATCATGGAGACTCTCCACACGATGGGGGCGAGGGGATGCCTCCCAATGTTTATATCTGAATTTTTGCGAGATCGTCGATTCCGCGTACGGGTGTGGGGAGCTTTTTCCGGCCCAAAGGAGCAGGAAGACGGTGTCCTGCAGGGAAATGTCCTCAGTGTCACACTCTTTGCCCCTAGCATCAACGGTATCACCTAGGTGCTGCCGGAAGATGTTCTCACTACTCTCTACGTGGACGACCTTTCGATCTTTTTTGGCGCGGCCCAGATGCCAACTCTGGAGCGTCGACTCCAACAGGCCTTGAACCGCGTCTCTCGCTATGCCGAAGCGCACAGGTTTCGGCTTTTTTTTGCAAAGACTAAGGTGGTGCACTTCTGCCGCCATCCACGGCTTTACTCCGACCCAGATTTGTTTCTTAATGGGGTGCGCCTGGATGTGGTTGAGTCGCACCGTTTCCTTGGTCTTGTATTCGACCGACGCCTCACCTGAGAGGCTCATATTCGCAGCCTTAGGGTCTCTTGTACCCGCGCCATGGACATTCTCCGTTCCGTGACGTTCAGCGCTTGGGGCGCTAATAGGGCTACTGCCCTACTTTTTTATCGATCCTTTGTTCGTTTGAAGCTCGACTACGGATGCGAGTTTTATGCATCCGCAGCCGAGCGTTTATTGCGGAAGGTGGATTCGATCCACCAAACCGGCCTTCGCATTGCGACCGGTGCCTTCCGCACTTTCCCTATTGAGAGCCTGTTGGTCGATGCTGGGGAAATGCCACTCGCTCTGCGCTGCGTGCAGTGCATCACTCGCCTGTACGCGCGAGCCCGGCGCCTCCCTTAGTCGCCAACAGCTCTCACTGCATCCGCAGCTGATCTCGATGGTGCCTATGCCGCCGAGAGACGCCAGTCATATCCTAAGCCCTTTGGGTTTAGGGCCAGGAATTTCCTTAGAGAGGTTAGATATAGCTCTCGGGCTGGTGGCGCCCCTGGTTCTGCCCAGGACGCCAGCCTGGAGGGTACCACATTTGGCTATTTGTCGCCACGCCTCTGCTCCCAAAGCTTGTACTGCGCCGGGAGCATTGCGTTCGACCTTTTTGGAGCACACATCGTGTCACGCTGGAACCGTGCCAGTGTATACGGATGGCTCCAAGTCCCAAGAGGGGGTCGGCTTCTACGCCGTATCCCCTCTGTTTGAAGTCAGCGGGGCTCTACCAGGCGCTGCGTCTGTCTTCACGGCCGAGCTGGTGGCAATACACCACTCGGTACGGGAGATTACGCGACGTGCCCGGTTCGGAGACCGGATTGTGATCTATAGCGACTCACAAAGCGCCCTGAGTACTCTCGGGGCATTGGAATCTCCGCATCCCCTGGTTCGCGATATCCGTGACGCCACGGTTATGGCGAGCCGGGCAGATGTCGAGATTATCTTCTGCTGGGTTCCTGGACATGTAGGAATTGCGGGGAATGAGCGCGCCGATGAGGGTGCCAAAGAGTCCACGAGGACTCTGCGACCGGACCAGCGTTTCGCTCTTCCTCACACTGACTACATGGCAGGAATACGGGCAGCTATTCGGACTGCTTGGCAAAGAAGATGGGAGACGGTCGAAGGGAACTTAAAGTTGCGTGCCATTGCGCCGCGACTGTTCCCATGGACCTATCCCCCAATGCCGCGGCGGCTTCAGGTTGCTTTCTGTCGTCTCCGAATCGGGCACACGTGTGACGCATCGCTATTTGATGGAGCGCTCGCCTGCGCCCTATTGCAATGACTGCGCCCTATTGCAATGACTGCGTCGTCCCCCAGACTGTTCGGCACATTCTTGTCGAATGTCCCAGTCTGGGTGATCTTCGCACACGACACCTGTCCCGGTACCGGGATGGGCGGGGTCGCTACCGCCTGTCCCTTGTACTCGGGACGAGTGCGTGCACATTGACTAGTGGACTTGTTGACTTTTGGGGGGAGGCCGGCCTTCTCCCTTTCATTTAACCAGGTTTAATTGTTGTTGTTTTTGTTATTGTTTTTGTTATTGCTTTTGTTATTGTTATTTCTTTTTATTGTTCCCTGTTCCATTTTTTAAAGTAGCCTAGAACTAGGCTGTTTGTTTACGGCGACTTATGCCTAAGTCGGCAGTCGCCAGATAGCCCCTTGAATAATAATAAAAAAAAATATCTGACTGTCCTTTCCCCATTGGTTCCTGTCGTGCCGATTTCATCATAGATTTCTCTATGTTCTCGGGCGATTTCTCTCATCTCCTTCGTCCACTCAGGTTGTGGGGGCATTTTATAGGAGATTCTGGGAACGCATCTCTCGTCGGTTTGAATGAGGAGATTGGTGATCTTGTTAATCTCCTCATCAATCTCTTCGAGGTTAGTGTCTCCCAAGTTAGTTGGTCGGTATGTACTGAGCATCTCCCAGTCAGCTTTTGCGTAACTTTTCCTAAGTGGCTTGAGTATTGGAGCAAGCGAGATAGTGGTGAGAATCGGGATATGGTCGCTCAGTACCACTGGTCCGGACTCATTGACGATCTTGAAGGGAAAGTTTTCGGATGTTAACACGATGTCCGGTTTTGTTGCCCAACGTTATGTTAAGAAGGTCGGGAAATCTGGCCCGGCCCTCTGGAGTCTCTCTTACGAGTAGCAACTCCAGGTTTCTTCCCCTTTGATCAGTGCTTTCGTAACCTGATGCAGCGCATCTGGCATTAAGATCACCACTAAGCAAAATCAGTTTCTCGCGCCCGAAGAGGTTGTAGAAGTTAGGGATCGGCAGGTAATCTCTTCATGGAGGTTGATAGGCAGCCGCCACGGTCAGGTTTCCAACCAGGGTAGGTATTACTACCGCCACAAATGATTCATCTAGATTTGCAAGAGTTTTGTATGTTATGTTCTTTCGGATCGCATGGCAGCGCCATCGTATCGTTCCTCTGTGTGTTTTTGTTTATGACTGTGTAGTTAGGTATCTTGATGATGTTCGTGTTTGAGTTAACCCGTGTTCAGTGATGAGGAATTAGGTCGGGATCTACTTTACGAAATATGTTACTTTAAGGAATGTGTTTCCCTTCCCATCCATTAACGCTAATTGTGAGAATTCTTAATGTATTGTTATTGTATTCAATGTTTCTTTTGTGTCGTGTGTTTGTATGTGTTAGTTTCGTCTTTTAGTGGTTTTTGCTGCGTGTTTATTTCCTTTTCCGAATTTTCTTGAATTCTGCCTCGCTTACGGCGAGGCACGAGTCCCTATAAAGTTTTATTCTGGCATCCATGAGCGCTGTATCTATTATCTTTTCTTGGTCTGGAGAGTCATAAGACCATTTTAATAGGCCCATTCTTACTCCTATGATTTCCCCAACCTTGGGGTCTTCTAGGAAGGAGGTTTCAGACTTTCTGAAGAATTTGATGTTGATTTCCTCGCCATCGTATTCCTTGATTTTCTTACTGTCCCTGCTCCTTGTTTTCTCGTGAATCTTAGGAGGCTGGAAGATCTCCTGCTCATCCTTGGATGAGCCGAGCTTATGAGGTTACCTTCAGCCTGCTTGATTCGTTTGGCTGCTCTCTTCGCACTCTCTTCCCTTTTCTTTCTCGCTTCTCTTCTTGGATCCTTGTTAGGGGACCTATGTGGGGCTGGTTTCTGTTTCGGGTTCTCGTTCCTTATTTTTTTTCTGCATCTCTTGGGAAAGGGTCGCAGGTGCCTCTTACTCTGTTCCGAATTCTATTTGGAGGACTTCCCCTGACAGCGGGTTTTCCGGGAACCACATCTCTGCCAAGCCATTGTGATTGAGCATATTATTCATTTGTCTGGCAAAGCAACCTGGGTTTCGTTAAATTCCGTACATGTGCATAAAGAATGCAAGTAAGGATTTTAGTGGAATTTTTGTCCTCCTTGCTTACTTTGATGTACGTTCTTGGAGCTAGGCTGTCAGGGTCACTAATTGAGGGGTGGCTTTCGCCGCTTGGGCGTAGGTGTTGTTTGCCCTGTTAATTCCTTCCGCCCTCTTCACTTCCGCCTTTCTTTTAGGTATTTCCTTTGGGGTGGTGCAGGACATCGCCATTGCCCGATGTCTCTGACTGCAGTTAGGGCACTTTTCTTTTTGCCGGGCATTCGCGCCAACCGTGACCTTTTTGATTGCATATATAACAGGTTGGTTCCTGCTCCTTGCAGTCCTTCGTGGTGTGATGCTCCAGGCGATAGCATTTGAAGGAGATCTGCACGGGGATGTATTCTTCGCCCTCGATCTGCTCACCACTTATCTTGGCGTAAAAGAGAAGCAGCCCTCTCTCTTTCGCCTTTGAGGCCATTTCAGTGTCCGTGAAAATGACCTTAAAAACATGTTGGTAAT
This sequence comes from Ceratothoa steindachneri, assembly GCA_963969495.1. Taxonomy (NCBI): domain Eukaryota; kingdom Metazoa; phylum Arthropoda; class Malacostraca; order Isopoda; family Cymothoidae; genus Ceratothoa; species Ceratothoa steindachneri. Next base: position 24,608,001 of record OZ018333.1, read on the forward strand.
CAGAGTTCTCTTTTATTTGTAAATTTAATAATCTCGGCCACTTTCCCCCATTTCTGGTTATTTTCCTATTTCCTCCTTTATCTCCTCTTTGGGGGCTGGCCGACCCATGGGTCCAGCCTTCTGTACACCACGCTCCTGTGCGCTTGAATTTAAGGAGGCGTGGTCGGTTCGAGGGTTGTCTTTTAGGTGTTTTATCCATTCCTCCTTTGTTAGTGTCTCAGTCTTTTTCTTGCTCGCACACTGCGACATATCAAGCAGGTGTGTCAATCAGCCTTAAAACTGCCACACAGCTTGCCGAACAGTCTTGTAGACTGTGCCCTTGTCCGGTTTCTCAAGGCCGCTAATACGCCTTAGGGGGACCCTCGGGGCATCTTGTGTCGCCATTTTGGTGGTGAGCAGCCCTTGAAGAGGGGGCACACTTTATTCTTTTGTTTTAGACTTTTATTTTTATTTGTGACTCTGTTACTAATGAGTTTGTTATTTTATTTGCTTGGAAAGAAAATATTGTTACCTTGCGATAAACCACCGCCTGGATGAAAAGGGAATTTGCCTTTGGGGTGAATGATGAAAATAGATAAGATGAACCCTGGTGGGATCCTCTCGGGGGTGTGATTGTATGGCGAACTTATTGGCAACTCCCCCCCCCCGAGGGTGTTTTAATCGCGACCGCATCCCAACATACCATAGAGATGGTTGTGTGTCCCTCTATGGTCCTGGAAGGGTCCCCGCGGTGATGACCAGCGGAGTTGGCAATCTGTCCCTTATCCGGAATTGTTTCTGACATTGTTATCCGCTGTGGGCTACTCCTCAAACCAGCGTCCTCCAATGCCCCCAATTATGGCCAAGCTATTGCCCGGCATAGTTAGGACGAAACATGAATGGCAAACCCCTGTCACATCCGACGGCAGTTCACGCACGGGGGCGGGGCCGGAGACCTAAGCAGTCTGCTTAAGTGGGGCCACTAAAAGACAGATGAAATTAATAAAATGGTGAATGGTGATTAAAAATTAGTAATATCCCTTTCTTAAGTACTCTTTAGATTTTTTCGGAGGCACTTTTGGGAAATTCTTCCCAAATCTTTCCCTCCTTCACCGGTTCTGAGGTAGTTGTCGGATTCTTTAAATCAGGATTTCTACGCAGTCTTATAATTCAAGGATTTCAAGGATAATAAAAGATAGGAAGAATGGGTGTAAGATAGTAGGAGAGGTTATAGTGAGAAAAAGTGTTAGAGTAGAAGGTGACGTGTGATAGCTTATCTGGCATAGTCTTCTCGTAATCTTCATTTTTTAGCGTTTTTGACGTTTTGTTTTTCTTTGGCTTGGTGCTTAGGACTTAGTTTACTCGTAATTTGAGTACATTCTACATGTTAATTTGTTTTTGCTTTTGTCTACTTTGGATCTTTTTATTGATTTTATTTATAATTTGTTGATTTAATGTTATTTTATTTTGGTTATTTGTCCACTACGGATCTTTTTTTCTTTTGCTTTATAAAACATGTATAAACAATGGTTCAAATTGTCCTATTTGTGAAAAGTTTTGGGTGTTTTCCGGTATTCTTTATCTAAATAAAGGTAATCCATCCTCCTGCGTATGCAGGCGGCTGCTCTTGAATCCTTGTTTGTATTGTGGTAGTCGGTTGTCAATATCGGGTTACCGTATCACTTGGTTTGTTCTCTCTCGGATTTTCCTCCAAATTGAGCCTAAGAGGCTCTACTTCTGCGAGGGCATGGAGTCTGGTCGAGGGTATGAATTCCAATCTGGATGCATTAAGGATGAAGCGGAGAGCCTGGTTTTGTACCGCCTGCACCTTCCTCAACTGGGTATTACTCTTTAGGTGCATCCGAATGGCGGGATATAGCAGGATTGGCCTCACCAGGGCCAGGTACAATTTCATTTTGTTTCCGGGGGAGAGTCCCTTAAATCTGTACAGTTGGCGTAATCGTTGTTTGGCCTATGCGACTTTTAAATTCATATGTGCGACGTATCCTGATGACGTTATTTTTAATCCAAGGCCTCGGGCTTCGCGAGTGTATGGGTAAAATTCGTCTCGCACTACGATGTAGGCCGTTTTTTTACGTCCGATGGGAAGGACTTTAGATTTTTCCACATTAGTGCGGATCTTATTGCGAGCCTCGTTAGCATTTGAGGTTGTTTATTTCCCTTGCCGTTCTATTCGCGATGTCGATGGGATTGAGATAATTGCTGGTGATTAATTGAGAGATATCGTCGGCCAGCTGGATGTATTTTGCGTAATCCTGGGTGGGAGAGGGAAGATCGCTTGTGTAGATCGTATACAAGGTCAGACTTAGACAACCTCCTTGATGTACCCCGGTCCCCATGGGGAATGACTGTCCTTCGATGTCGTTGATCTTTATGGTCGCCTCGCGGTCCTCAAGGTAGTCACAAAGAAGTCTGGTGATGTTTGTGCCCATGTGTAGGTCGCAGTTTCTTTTTTAGTCCGGGGATCCATACCTTATCAAAGGCAGATGATACATCCCTGAGTACTAAATCTACCCTTTTGTTTTCAGCCTTTGCAACAGCAATGCTCTCTTTCAACAGGGCAAGGGCTGTTTCAGTTCCCAGGTGTCTCCGGAATCCATTCTGTTGCTCGTTGTAACTATCATTTTCTTCTAGAAAGTCCCTCAGCCTATCATTTACTAATTTCTCAAGGAGCTTTCCTATGAACTCCAGGAGCGATATGGGCCTGTAGCTTTTCACTTTCCCTTTGGGTTTTCCCGGATTAAAAGAGATATCCTTGCCCTCTTGAGTTGATCGGCGTTGAACAGGCTTAAAATCGCCATTTTGATGTTTCCGGGAGCATTGGTCAAGTGAGCTTTGGTAATGCCCGAAATGACTGGGGCTTTTTGTTTGAAACTTTTGAGAGCAGCCTCAAACTCTTCTTGGGTGAATCGTCTTCCCTTCTCCTCTATTTGCCTGGTAGTATCGAGGAAGTGGAAGAGAGTCGAGACTGGCCCTCGAGCCTCCAGGTCCGCCAAGATCTCGTATTCCACATCGAAGTCCTGGTTCTCATCTGTGATCGTAAACTTTCTTTCCCTATGATCCCTGAAATTATGTTTGATTTCCTGGTCATCTGAGATTTTTCTTCCGTCCACTCCGATGTTAATGCTAGCTTCGGCGGGGAGTGTGCCGCTTTGCCTCTTAATTTGGTCCAAAACTTCTTAGGATCACCTTCTGTGTCTATCCCTTCTATCATTCCATCTCAGATCGCTTTTGACTATTCCGTTATGAGTAGTTTGAGTTCCAGACGGAGGTTCCGGAGCTCCCAGGAGCGGTCTGCCGCATACCCAAGCCGACTTATCTCCATAAGCAGCTCGTCCAGCCTGCTCTTCCTTTCTATTATATTTTCATCCCATCGTGGCGCTGGGAGAGTCTTGTATTCGACCCTAGGGATGGCTATCCTCTCTGCCTCCTCTAGCCTCGTCATAATATCATCTAGATGACTGTAGAGTTCTTCCAGTGTCGACTTGTCCAGTTAGCCCAGTAGGTAGTCCTGTAATATTCCTCTATTTTCTTCCCAATTTTTTTTGGGCATGTACCTCTGGGATGGAATCTCCACCTGTATAGGGAAAGTTGAGACAGTAGTGACCATACTTACATGGTCCGATGAGGTGTATGGGCCAGGAACTGTCGCTTGGTTCAGAGCAAAGTTAGTTTACAAGGACGATATCAGGGGTCGTTGAGGATCTTCTTTTCAAGTACGTCGAAAATTCCGGACCGACTCTACGCACCAGATCTCGGTCAATAAGCAGGCTCAGGGAGGTTCCCGATCCGTTGAATCCAGTTATGTAACCCGCTTCCCTGCATCTGGCGTTGAGGTCTCCGATCAGGATGGTCGAGGTGTTTCTTCTGAAAAGTCTGATGAAGTTCGAGATTGGGAGATATGGCCGTCTTGGGGATTGGTAACCCAATTATGACGAGGTCGTCAATGGTTGTTTTGATCTTAATGGCCAGATATGATTCTTCTAGATCTGCTATTTCTCTGTACTTGATTCCATTTCGTACAGCTATTGCGACACCATCATATCTTTCGTTGGAATGCTTTGCCGTAATAACATTATAGTTATAAATTCTCAGAAGGTTCGCATCTGTACTGAGGCCATGTTCCGAGATTAGAACTATGTCTGGGTCTACCTCGCGTATGATGTTGTTGTATGCGAATTTTTTATTTTCCCAGCCATTGACGTTTACCCAAAAGATCTTAATTCTGCTAATGAACATAGTACTGTGAGCCATATTATTCGTCCTGAGTGTTTTGGAACTTTGCTTGTTCTTCGCGAATTGGCGACCTCACTCTTCCCCACCTTTTCTTTTTGAACTGATCGTGAGAAAAGTCGAAACATGACTCAGGGCAGACTTCAATGTTGCCTCCTTTAAGAGGCGATAGCATTTCCTCGTCCGAGTCTTCACTGTCGTAGTCGTATTTGAACCTCCCTTTCAGTACTCCCTCGATTATATGTTTGACTTTTGCCAGTCTCGGGAGTGGTAACGATGGTGAGGCATAAATTCTCATGTTTTCATCCGTAGACTTTCGCACGGGTGCCGTCTTCCTGTCCTGTTGGGTGGGGTGCTACGATGACTCGTACCTTGCTGGGCATTCGTCTTTTGGGCCGGCAGATCGGTCTCCATTATCTCGGGCGTTGCGATATCTACCTGCTTATTCAGGTGGGGTCCATGGATTTTGATCAGCTTCTTGAAGTAGTTCTTGGTTTGATTCTAGTCTGGGTTTGATAAAGTTCAGGCGAGGAACCCCCTAAGACTCATCCCGTTTTTGGTCAGCATTTTGTTAACTTCTGTGACATAGCTTCCAGGTTTTGCAATATTGACGAAATGGGCGTGAATCACGCACATAACCAGATCCAGGTTCATTGATGGGTCTAGCTGTTACAGGGTTTTGCTTTGTCCTGGTTTTGCGTTGCCTGGGCGTAGGTGGTGTTTGCCTTACGGGCCTTCTTTTCGTGCAGGTTCTTCTTTTTATCATTAGCCAGGGTCTTTTTCATGGGGCATGGCATAGATAGCGTGCGGTGAGGGCCTCCGAAATTCAAGCACTTTGTTTCCCCACTGGTACACTTCTTTCCAGGTGTGCCCGGCTCCGGCGCACTCTGAACACACCTTGCCCTGGAATGTACTTTTTTTTGTGGTGTGTTGCTCTAGAGCCTAGCACGAGAAGCAGACCTGCACCGAAACAAAGGTCTCGCTCTCAATTCACGATGATGAGATCCTGGAGCAAAACATAATTAGTCCTGCCTCTGATGCTTTGGCGGTCATCTCCGACGTTTGGAAGGTCGCGTTGAAGAGGTGGGAGTACTCACCACCCTTACGGTTTTTAAATTTATATATTTCATCGACCTTGGCCCAGCTCTGTTTATCTTTTATTCGGCCTTTATCTCTTATGCACTATGCGTCCCGACCCAATGATTAAGGCGACGGCAGATGATTGACTTCTGTGCAGATACGTGTGGCGGGACCATAGGTGACAAGCCGAGTTCTTGCAGTTTTGTGCGGGAGCTTACACCTAGTAGCTTGTCAACGTGGAGGTCTCTGTCACATATAGCCAAGTATCTGTAGGACTGGTCCACCAATCTGCATAGTGCGACTCCGATTTTAGCGAAGATAGTCTGGAAGAGTCCCCCTCGTTGGCTTGGAGTGGCGCTCTATGACCCAGAGCAGAATGCTTTTCTCACCCCTGGGGTCGTCCATGACGGCCCGCTGGGGAGGGGGCCTTTAAACGGGGCCTACCAATCTATTTAAGTATTTTTCCTAAACTATCAACTCGTTCCACCTTGCTCTGCCCAACCTATGCTAAAATGTCTAAGCAGGGCCCACCTGCCGGTCCTGTCCACTCCGCCCCCTTCTTCGCGACCCCTGTAGGGCTCCCTTCCAGGGTTCGGACATGACAGAAACCGGTAGTCTCAACACGCCTCGACTAGCAGACAAGTTATCAGGAACGAGGTGTGCTGCTGAGATACGGAGAGGAAAATCCAAGGCGAGAAACGTCGCCGTCCTCCGGTGCTCTTGCGTGCACGCCCGCGACACTACATTCGTGTAGCAGTAAGGTCAGCGGTCTTGACGCGTAGAGGATATCTTCACCTATGTAAATCTTGTAGATGAAGCTAAGTGTGGCTGGAGTAACTCTATTCGGAGCGAAGCGCAGTCTCAGCTAATCTTACGTCTTACGTCTTGCAAAAGGTAGAATTTTAAAGTGTATAGTCGTAGTATAGTGGATAGGAAAGTTAGGATATAGTAGTGAAGAGGAATGAGTAAGAGTTAGTTGCTGGGTGACCACCCATCTCTGATTCTTTATTTTTTTCCTTGCTATTCTTTAGTGTTTTTGGTGGGGCTCTCGCGCCTCTGTATCTCGTCGGTATTTTGCATTCTCTGGTTTGCTTTCTCTTGCAGTTTTCCTTGGTGTGTTTTCTGCTTTGACACTGCGATCTCACCTTGCAGTGTATCTTAGTGGCGGTTTCTCCATCGAATCGGGTCTACCGCTTTTAAAGTTGCCTCGGTTGTTTACTCTGTGGTATTTCTATCGCTCTTTTCTCGTCGTCAGTCATCATGCGATCTAATTTGTCCCGCACCTTCACTACTCTTCTGTGTAAGGACACGTTCGTACTTGGGAGCTCTATTTCGTGATGAAGATCTCTTATTCTTCTGTACTCGCGCCTTCTTGTGTTAATGATTATGTACACCGCTGAATTTTGCACTTGTTGAAGCTTCATCGCGCTTGTTTTCGAGAGGCGGTTCATTGGTATAGCTGGGTAGAGCAATGTTGCTTTGCGAATGGCGTTGTATATTTTCCTTAGTTTTTTTCTATTTAGGTTTTTTAGTTGGAATAGTTTTGCTATGTGTATTTGCCTGCTTTACTCTATTCGCAATGTGTTCGCAATAGCCACTCCGGGTGATCTTTAGTCAGAGTACAATTCTTTCTCTTACATATTGGTATCTCCTCTCTTCAACCTCTACTCTTGAGGTCAGGCGCCTCTTCACTGGAATGATTGAGAACTTCTCTGGGTTTGCGCGAATTTTCCATTTTTGCCAGAACTCTTTAATATTGGCAATTTCTGCCGCTGTGATTCTGGCCATGGTTGGAGGATGTCTCTGTGCTGTTCGCCACTATCGTGATATCGTCGGCGAATTGGATGTATGTTGTTGTTTCGTGGACTGGCCTTGGTAGATCCATCGTGTATATACTGTAAAGTGTTGGGCTTATACAGCCCCCTTGGGGGACACCTTGTAGTACTTCGAATTTCGGGCCATAGAAGCCTTCTACTGAAATGAACGCCGACCTATCAGTTATATACTCTCAAAAGCATTTTGTTAGGTTGGAGGGTAGCTCTAGTCTTTTGATTTTGTATGTTAGGCCAATTCTCCATACTTTATCAAACGCCTTTTGGACGTTTCTAAGTACGATGTCTGTGTAATTTTTATCATATTTGGCCTTTGCAAGTGATTCGACCAGAATGGCTAGGGCAGTCCAGTATTTCTATTTTTTCTGAATCCGTGTTGATGGTTTGGAATCGGTGCTCTTTCTTCCAAGTGCTTGACGAGTCTGTCATTAATAGTTCTCTACCTTAGTTTTGACACTGTCTCTAGTAGTGTTATTGGCCTGAAGTTTTCGGGATTGGTTGGTGGCTTGCCGAGTTTCAATAGAAAGATAATTTTCCCTTTTAACAGTGCATCTGGGAAGAATTCTGAGCTTAGAAAGGCGTTGAATACTGCTGCTACCCGTGACAAAAAGGTGGCTGGTGCCTTCTGTTTGGTGATCTTGAGCGTTTTTTGTATCTCCTGTAGCGTTATCGGCTCGATTCCTTTCTCTACTAGTAGTGTTGGCGAAGCAGCTATGTTGGGGACTATTTCTTGGTGATTTTGCTCCAATTCTTCCACCACTCTTGCTTCGTACTCGCCGTCGAAATCCTAATTTTCGTTGGGGGAGAGATCAAATACCTTCCTCCAGTGTTCCCGGAACGCCTCTTCAATTTCTTGGGGCTCCTTCTCCCTTCCATCCTCGTTCTGGAGTTTGATTTTTGGCCTCTGCCTTCTCTTTTCCATGGCTGTTGATTTTCTCCCATATTTTGGTACGATTCATTTCCTCATCCAAGGCTTTCACGAAAAGGTCCCACCTTCTGTTCCTTTCTATTTTTATTTCTTTTATCAGTTGGTCTTTTACTTGCCGCAGCTTTGCACGGTCACCTCTCTGTAGGCCATTTTGTTAGATTGAATTTCTCTTCTCTTCATACTCCTCGAGATTAACTATTTGGGCTGATCTGATTGAATGCGGTAATGTTCTGTACGTTGTTGTAGGAAGATATTTTTTAACAGCCTTTACAAGCGCCTCAATGATGTTGTCGATCTATTTGTCAATTTCTTCCAGTAAGGCCTCAGTTAGGTCCCTCTGATCATAATTGGCGAGCTCTTCCTCGAAGTTGGTTCATCAATCGGCATGTCTATAAGATTTTCTCGGCAGGCACTTGACTTGAATGGGGTCCATAGACAAAGTCATGACCACTATTTTCTGGTCGCTAGTTGATGGAGGCCTTTCTCTATGATGTAGTTAAACTGGAGGTTCGGAGTTGCCAAAAATATATCTGCTTTCGTAGCGTTATTCTGGCCCAGAGACGTTGGAAAGTTCGGTCCCAGGCGCTCTACTATCCCTCTTTCCAGTAGTTGATAGAGGTTTTTTCCGGCTCTATTGTGGTTCCGAGTGTAGCCGGAGGCTCTACTTCGGTCATTTAAGTCGCCCATAAAGATCCTTTTGTCTCTGTGGCCAAATATATCTGTAAAGTTATGCAGGGGTAAAAAGTCTCTCCTTGGGGGTTGGTAGCCCGTTGCAACTATAAGATTGCCTGTTGCTGTTTTTACACTTATCGCTAGGTATGATTCGTCAAGCTCTTTGAGCTTTTGGTAATTTATAACCTTGCGGATTGCCATAGCGACGCCGTTATAGTTGATGTCGTTTGTGATCTTGCTGATTATAGTGTAGTTGAAGATATTAATTTTGTTTCTTGCTGGGTCTATATTGATCTCATTTAGCAGTATGATGTCCAGATCTTCTTTTAGATTTGCGTTGCTGAGAGAATCTTTTGTCATTCCATCCAGCTACGTTGTGGCATATTATTTTAAATTTTCTTCTGTGGGCCATTATTTGTTTCCTTTCCTCTCTGCTTCCTCTTCTCTCTGCTTTATGCGCTTCGCGCTCGATGGGCGATTTTGTCCTTCCACTTTTCTTCTTAAATTCTTCCTTCTTCAGCGTACAGCGTATTTCCTGCGGGATTTCTAGGTTGCCTGTTGTTAGCATTGCAAATACCTCACGTTCGGAATATGGGTCTTCGTATTCGTATTTATATATTCCCTTTTTTTATGCCTTGTCAGGTCTTCATTGTCATCGAGGAAGGGCTTTTTCTCAGAGGCGTAGATCTTTAGGTTGAATTTTTGTTGGTCTCCATCCCTTTCTTTCGCAGGCTTTGGGGAGGTAGCTGGGCTCGTTCCTTCTTGGGTCTGGTTTGCTGCTGTTTCTTTTGTTATTTTTGTTGCCTGTGACGACTTCTATTTCCATCTCTTCTCTTGTTCTTTGTGTACTCTTCCTTAGCCTCGGATCTCTATTCGTTGCCCTGTTGGTTTCCGTGTTTTTTTCTTGGCTAGTGACCTTTTGCTGTGCTTGGGTTTGGTTTATTTTTGTTGGCTTGTATTGGATGATTAATATGTCCGCTGATGGTGGGTTTTCTGGGAACCACATCTCGTCTAATCCGTTATTCTTCAGCATTAGATTTAATTCCCTTAAATAAGAGCCCGGGTTTGCTGCGTTCAACACATGTGCGTGTAGAATGCAAGCTAATATATTCAGGGACTTCCCTTGCTTGACTTCGATGACATTTTTCACCGGCTGGATCTTTTCGGCTGTGGATAGGAAAGTGAGAGTTCGTCTTTTGTGGAGTCCAGTAATCGTCTCGTCTGACAGTTGTGGTCTCTTCTGTTTCTTCTATCTTGAGTTGGCAACGATGCAAAAACGATCAATTTCGTCTCTCAAAGTTGAAGGTGTCGATTGTGTAAGGTTCTTCTTAAGTAAGAATTTTTTTCCCCTATCCGTCCTTATAATTAGATAAGATGAGATAAGATAAATAAAGTTAGAATGGATAGAGAGAGTGAGATAGGAAAGATGGAAATTAAAGTGTTGTGTATGTGTTAATGTGTGTAGGATGATGTGTGAAGATGATAGAGATTTGTGCCAGGTTGCCTGGCTAACGCTTTCGTTTTTCTTTCAATTTTATTATATTTTTGTGATACATTATTATTTTAAGCATTGGAGCCTTTGTTTTCTTTTGCTCAATAGAGCCTTTGTATCATTTTATTGTTTTTTATTTTTATTATATTATTTTTAATTATTATTTTTTTATTATTATTAATACCATTATGTAAATATAATGGTTCTACATCTGGATTGACATTTGGGTTGTATAATTGGTAGTCGCAATCTGTTGTTCTTACTAGATGTTGCATTATGGTTTACTACCTATAGATTGAGTTGACGTTTATTAACGTTTTTCCTCAGACTACCGTTGAAGCGTTGTTTATATTGCGTACGATGGATTTGGTCTTCTTGTACGATGGTTTGGTTTATTATATTCTGTGGAATCGTCTTTTTAATCTTTTCCCGCAGCTTTCTTGCTCTTTTTTTGTAGGACTATGTTTATGGGTTCTATAGTAGATCTGCGGTGGAGTTCTTCTGCTGGTATGTAATCTAGTCTTCCTGTGTTTTTTATGAATCTAGTGGCTTGATTTTGGACTCTTTGGATCCTTTTGATTTGGGAGTTACTTAGTGTATTCAATGGTACAATTGGGTATAGGAGCTTGGGTTGAAATAGGGCCAGGTATAGTTTTCTTTTATTTTTAGCTGAAAGTTGCCTGAATCTGTATAGCGCTGATAAGGTAGACTTTGCCTCTATGATTTTTTTGTGGTAGGTGACTTGTATAGCCGTTTCTTGGGGTTTATCCTATCGCTGGTTACTATCTGATTGATATCGTCCGCTAATTGTATTTACAACTAACTTTCATCAGTGGGGCGTGGAAGGTCCCTGGTATACACTGTGTACAGCGTAGGTGAGAGGCAGCCTCCTTGTGGGACCCCCGTTTGTAGGTTGATTGCATCGCCTGTTTTGCCGTTTATCTGCAATATCGCTTTCCTCTCATCTAGATAGCTGCAGAGTATTTTGCAGAGATTTATTTCCAGGTTAAGGTCGCAGATTTTAGCCTTTAGGCCGGGCAACCACACTTTGTCAAATGCTTTGGCAACATCACGAAGCACAATGTCGTCAACTGTTTTCCCGCGCAGTGGCAGTATCAATTCTTTCGGTAATGATTGCTAGCGCGGTGTTAATCCCTCGCTTGCTCCGGAACCCGTGTTGTTGTGGGTTGTATAGGTTGTTTGTGTTAAGATGGTTGATCAACCTTTCTTTAAGGAGCTTTTCTAGGACTTTGCCTAGAAATTCTAGGAGCGAGATAGGACGAAAGCTTTCGACTTCATGTTTCGGTTTGCCCGGCTTCGGCAGGAAGATCATCATTGCCGTTTTAAATGCTTGGGGAAAGTATCCCATATTTAGGCAGGCATTGAAGACGTTCACTACCGATTCGTGCAGATTATCTGGGGCATTAATTAAGTGAGCTTTAGATATTCCACTTTGTTCTGGAGCCTTTGGTTTGAATGATTTTAATGCTGTCAGGTATTCATTCATAGTAAATGGCCTTCCTCCCCCCAAGGGATTGTCTCTTTATTCGTCGACGTTTCTAAACGGTATAATGAGTTCTCGTTGTGTTGTCACGCTACGTATGATTTCTTCCTCATAGTTTAGGTCGAAATTTTGATTTTCTTCAGGTGAAATAGAGAGAATTTTTGTCCAGTGTGTTCGGAAATGCTCTTGTAATTCCTCATTTTGCTCTACTTTCTTGTTCTGAATTTTCAGGCTTATTTCTTCTTTTTGATGTGATCCGCGTAATTTCCTGAATTGTCTCCAGAAATTTCTTGGATCCTTTTCTATCTCCATCTTACCTATTATGTTATCCCAGAGCCTGCCTGAATTTTCCTTGATGAAGGTGTCTATCCTCCTTCTAATTATGATTGTTCCTGTACCTTTCGATTGTATGACCCGATACCCTGATTTCATTTATTACATTTTGAAATGCATCCATTTCATCTTGGATCTCTTGGGTCCATCTAGGTGCAGGTATGGTTCTGTATTCTATTGTTGGGGTGTGTAAATTATCCGCCTCTCTGATTTTACTTGTAATTAACTCTAGTTGGGCATCTATTTCCTCTTTACTTTTGTTGCTAAGGGATCTGGTTTCTATTGTGTTTAAGTATTGTTTGAATCCATCCCAATTTGTTTTGCTGGTTGTTTTTCTTCGTGATATTTTTATTTGGATGGGTGTAGTTGAGATGGTGGTAATTATGCTTAAATGATCGGAGGGAGTTGCCTTTCGCTCTTCCTCACACAGACTACATGGCAGGAATACGGGCAGCTCTTCGGAATGTTTGGCAAAGAAGATGAGAGACGGTTGAAGGGAACTTAGTTGCGTGGCATTGCGCCGCGCCTGTTTCCATGGACCTATCTTCCAATGCCGCGACGGCTTCAGGTCGCTTTCTGTCGTCTCCGAATCGGACACCCTCGTGTGACGCATCGCTATTTGATGGAGCACTCGCCTGCACCCTATTGCGACGACTGCGTTGTCCCCCAGACTGTTCGGCACATTCTTGTCGAATGTCCCAGTCTGGGTGATCTTCGCGCAAGTTATCTGCCCCGGTACCGGGATGAGCGGGGTCGCTACCGCCTGTCCTTTGTTCTCGGGACGAGTGCGTGCACATTGACTGGTGGACTTGTTGACTATTTGGGGGAGGCCGGCCTTCTCCCTTTCATGTAACTAGGTTTAGTTGTTGTTTTTGTTATTGATTTGTTATTATTTCTTTTTATTGTTATTTCTTTTTATCGTTGTTTCCTGTTCAAATTTTCTAAAGTAGCCTAGAACTCGGCTGTTTGTTTACGGTGACTTATGCCTAAGTTGGCAGTCGCCAGATAGCCCCTTAAAAAAATAAATAAATAAATAGTAGGCCTCTTTGCATCAGGAGATGTAGGGTTTTCCCCGTACCGTTTGTATGGGTTGTGTACCCTGCTTCCCTCCACCTTGCATTAAGGTCTCCGGCTAGAAAGGTTTAGGCTTGTCTGCGGAATAGCTTGATGAAATTAGGTATCGGTACGTACGAGTGTCTTGGTGGTTGGTATGCCCTGGCTATGACCAGGTCTCCTGAGGCCATTTTTATCTTCACAGATAAAAATGATTCCTCTAGCCCTTTTATTTCAGTAAAGGGTATGCCTTTTTTAATGCCTAGGGCAACTCCGTCGTACCTTGACTGTGAGTGGTTTGTTGTTAATATTTTAAAGTTGGGGATTCTTTCTGTTTCTCTATTTGTGGATATGCCATGTTTTGTTAAGATGATTATGTCTGGATCTTCCTTTCCTACTATGCTGGAGTAGATTAAACGTTTTTATTTCCAGCCGTTAACATTCAAAGTGAATATTTTAAGCTTACGTTGAAACATGTCCATTATTGTGATGATTGCTTGTGTTCTCTACCTGACTTTGCTTTTTCTGGTCAGCCTGGGGATCGAGTGCGTCCATTCCTCTTCTTTTTTAATTTACCGCATGAGATGTTGCTGCATGATTCAGGAGCGATGAATAACGTGCCATGTTTCAGTGCATTGTGAACTTCGGTTTCGTCCGTGTCCGCTTCGTATTCCCATCTAAATTTACCCTTGGCAAGTCCGTCGACTATTTCCTTCTGCTTGTATTGCTTAGGAATGGGGTAAGCATGAGATCCGTATATTTTGCCTTTTGTTTTTCTGAGGTTACTTTTCTTCTGATTCTGTATCCATTTCACTTTTGTCTTCATCTTCTTCTATTTGTCTAGTAGTTTCCTTTGTAGTCATTTTCATTCTGTATAACTTATTCGAGGGTGGGTTCTCCGGGAACCACATTTTTTTAGTCCGTTTTTCTCAAGCATGGTGTTAAGGTTAGTTGCATAAGAACCTTGGCTCGCCATGTTGAAAGAGTGTGCATGCATTATGCACAGTATTAAGTCGGGCCTCATGGTGCCCTCGATATTGACCGTTGTGGTCTTCTGTGCGGTGGGTGCAGAGATGTTTCCGTTAGCAGTTGCTGCAGTGTAGGTTGTATTTTTCTCCTTTCTTTCTCTGCGTTGATATCGGCCTTATTCTTCCGAATAAGTTGCTTTTTTACTGGGCATGACATGGCCAGAGTCCTATGTCTATTTCCGCATTCCAAGAATTTTTTCTCCGTGCTTTTGCACTCATCCCATCTGTGTTCCTGGCTTGAGCATTCAGAGCAAGCTTTACCTTTGAAGGTACACTCCTTGGTTGGGTGCTTCTCTATCGCGTAGCATGTGAAGTACATTTGCACTGAAACGAACGTTTCCCTTTCTATCTGGTCGGGGGAGATCTTCGTGTAGAATGCTAGGAGTCCTATGCTTAGTGGCTTTCTTTGCGATCTCTGTCGATCGGAAGATCACTTTAAAGACGTTGCTGTGATCCTCTCCATTCTGGTCCTTGAATTTTATTACGTCTTCGATTTTTGCCCATTCTTGCTCTTTCAAGCTCTTCTTTTATCTCTTGGGCTGTATGATTGCCTACCCATGGGTCAAGACGCCGGCATATTACTGAACTTTGTTTAGACGTCAGGTGGGGTCCGGTGGGCTAGTCCTATTTTGCAGAGTTTCCTGGCCGCTCCCTCGCTCAAAAGGTGATGGAGGTCTTTCTCCGTGTCGCATAGCATCACGTAGCTATTGTATTGGTCTTTAAGCCGTAGGAGGACTACTCCTATATCAAGATATATGCATTTCAGCGTCTGTTCTCGGGAAGGTTTCTCCCGGCCGGGGAGGATGCGAAGGGGAACCCTCTTCGCTCCTTCTCGATCGTCCATTGCGGTTGGGTTGCCGTTTCCTTCAAGTGGGTTCTGGTTGTTTGTCGCTGTATTTTCCTTGCTGTAGGGTCTGATTCCTCTTTTTGGAAGGGTTTTTAAGTGCCGATCCCTCCTCGTTGCAAGCAAGTTTTCATGAACATGAACTGCCGGATGGGGTGGGCGAACTCGGGAAGGCCCCTCAGATGGGTGAAAAGTGGCGGACTTAATGATGGGTGGTGATAGTCAACTACCACCGCCCTGGGGTGCCGCCTCGTCTTGGCCGGAAACTACCCTTAGAGATTAGAGCGAACTCTTCCCCAAACTTTCAGCATCGCCTCATAACCGGGTGGTCTCTTCAGTAGAGTTCCACAGTGGGCTAATCTTCAAACCTTCTTTCCTTTACGTCTCCAATTATGTCTATCAAAGTAGACCGACATAGTCGGAGTGAGACTAGATGAATGGCAGTTCAGTTCATTTCCGCTCCCTTGCCCCGATAAGGGAGCCCTGGGTGAGATTAGCCGGACATAGGTCGGCTATTTGTGGCTCCGTAAATTATCTTCGTTTTCTGAAGTCCCCGTGGGGAAAAAGTGCGGCAAGTTCACGTTTTTGGTGTAGCTTCCCTTTTCTTTCCCACCTTTGCCGGTGATAAGCTTCTTCTGAGAGTTTGAGAAGGGGTCCGTTTCGTCTGAACTCTACTGCAGGTCTCCTAATAATTTTGACGGGATTCAGTATCATAAAAGATAGAAAAAGGGTGTGATAGTAAGAGAGGTAAAAGATAGAGGAATAGTTATCTGTAGATCGGTTCCAGGTATTCTTGCAACCGCTTTTGGCTGCTGGCGAATCCTTGTCGGTAATGTCTATTCGGGTCGTCATTTTCGGGAATTTCTATATCTTGCATGACAATTTCGGGTAAGTAGCTATGCATGCTCTTCCATATTCTTGTCACTCTTATGTGTAACGTCACATTCAGGGGGTCGATTTCTGCAAGTTCATGTAGTCTAATCGATGGGACCATGTCTAGTAAACTGAGATCGAGGATGAAGCGTAGATCTTGATTTTGCACTGCTTGTGCCGCGCGAATTTGTCTTGCTTGCCAAATGTAATGGAACGGCAGGGTATAGCAAGATTGGCCGAACTAAGGCCAAATACAACTTCTTATTCCGGAAAGGGAGAGTCTCGTGAACCTGTAAAGTTGTCTAAGTCTGATCTTGGCTTGCGAGACCTTCTCCTTAATATGAATGTTATAGCCATTTGACGTAATCTGCAATCCCAGAACACGGGCTTCTCGTGTATATGGATAGTGTTCCCCATTTGCTATAATGTCGGCCTTTTTGGCACGTCCGATGGGGAGAATTTTAAATTTATCCATATTTGTGCGAATTTTATTCTTATTTCGTAGAGGTTGACATTGTTGATTTCCCCGGCTGTCTTATTTGCGACATCTATAGGAGCTTGGTAATCGCTCGTTATAATTTGAGTAATGTCGTCGGCTAGCTGAACATATATATCGTAACCTTGAGTAGGAAAAGGGAGGAACTCCTGCGTTCAACGAAAAGGGTTGTCCTTCGTAATCATTGATTTTTATGGTTGCCTTTCTATCCTCCAAGTAATCACAAAGGATCCTGGTGATATTGGTTTCCATCTCAAGGTTACATAACTTGAGCTTCAATCCAGGTACCCAGACCTTGTCAAATGCAGAGGCCACGTCCCTAAGTACGACGTCCACCCGCCTATTTTCGGCTTTTGCATTTGCAATGTACTCTGTCATAGGAGCAAAGGCAGTTTCCGTACCGAGGTGACTACGGAATCCATGATGCTGTCTGTTGTAACCATCCCTTGTTTCTAGAAGATTCCTCACTCTGTCGTTAAGAAGTTTCTCAAAGTTTTCCAATGAATTCTAAAAGGGAGATGGGCCTGTAACTTTTGACTTCCTTTTTGGGCTTCCCTGGTTTCAAGATGAAGTTCATTCTGGCCCTTTTGAGTAGATCTGGGAAGTAGCCAAAGTTTAAACAGGCATTGATACACCAGGGGCCCTCTGTTTAAAGTTCTTTAAAGCTGTCTCGAATTCTTCATGGATGAACGGTTCTCCTTCGGCCTCTGCTCGTCGGGTGTGATCGACGAAGTGGTATGGCGTTATGGATGGTCCTCGCTCCTCCAGGTTTGACAAGACTCTTTCCTCGTATTCCCAGTCAAAATCGTCATTTTCTTCCTCCGTTATGTCGAACTTTCTCTTCCAGTGTTCTCTGAAGTGGGATTCAATAACTCGGTCCTCAGTGATGGTTCTTCCCTCAGCTGTGATGGTAATATTGGATTTGGTCTGCTGAGTGCCACTTAATCTCTTAATCTCTGACCAAAATCTTCTGGTGTTGGTTTCAAGGTCCATCTTGTCGATCATGCCATCCCAGATTGTCTTGGACTCCTCACCGATGAAATGTTTAATTTCCATGCGCAGATCCCAAAATTCACGGTATCGCGCCGCCGTGTTCCCATTCTCGTTAATCTCCGCAATAAGCTCCTCCAGTCGGTCCTTCCTTGATGTAATCTGTAGATTCCATCGTGGAGCAGGGAGAGTTTTATATTCGACCCTCGGGATAGCTATTCTATCAGCTTCCGTAATCTTGGTGGTGAGGTCCTCGAGGTGCCGATCTAAGTCCTCGATGGTAGACCCGTCCAAGGGTTCTATGCGAAAGTCTTGGAGGACTCTTTTGTACTCGAGCCAGTCTGCTTTGGGCAGACATCTAAGGGAGGGGACCTTGACCTGGATAGGTGAGATCGAGATGGTGGTGATCATACTAAGGTGGTCAGAGGGAGAATAATGGCCAGGGACGGTAAAATGGTTCAGCGCGAATCCGTCGTTCGTCAGCACTATATCAGGGGTAGTTGACGACCTTCTCGTCAAGTACGTAGCGAAATCCGGACCCGCTCTGTTAACCACGCCGCGTTCTATTAGAAGTCTCAAAGAGTTGCCAGCCCCATTGAACGCCGTGGTGTAGCCTGCGTCCCTGCAGCGAGCGTTTAGGTCCCCGATGAGAATCACGGAGCAGTTTCTTCTGAAGAGGCAGAGGAAATTGGGTATGGGCAAATACGATCTCCTTGGTGGCTGGTACCCCACTGCAATAACTAAATCGTCGACCAGTGTGCTAATTTTAACTGCTAGATACGACTCTTCTAGGTTGCTTATTTCTTTAAATCTGATGCCCTTACGAACTGCAAGGGCGACGCCATCGTATCTTTCATTAGAGTGACTAGCCGTGATGGTGGTATAGTTGAACAATTTAATTGGGTCTGTTTCCGGGTTAAGTCCGTGTTCGGTAAAAAGGACGATATCAGGGTCTATCTCACGGATTATATTGCAGTAGACTTACTTTTTGCCCATCCAGCCATTTACATTAAGGGAGAAGATCTTAAGCTTGTTGATATACTTGATCGTATTTTCCATATTATTCCCCGTGAAGGTTCGATACTTTCGCTGGCTCCGCCTGTGCGGGCGACCTCACTCTAGCAGATCTTTTCTTCTTGAACTGGTCTTGGGAAAGATTGAGACATGACTCGCCACATATCTCGATTCTGCCCTGTCTGAGTGCCGAATTAATTTCCTCTTCGCTAATATCGAAGTCGTAGTCCCATTTAAACTTGCCTTTGATCATCCCATCAATAATGTCCTTAACCTTCGCCGATCTCGGGAGAGGGGCAGATGGGGAGGCATATACACGTAGGTTGATATCTGTTGACTTGTAAACCAGGGAGGGTTGCTTGGTCTTCTTGGGGCTCCTATTTCTCTGGGTCGTCCTCTGGGTATCAGCGTCCTTTTGAGAAGGTTGTTCCGTTTCCATAATTGTAGGGGTGTCTGACGTACTGAGCTTATTAAGTCTCGGATCCCGAGATTTAGAGCGTCTCCTTGCCTCAGCGGTAGGTCTAATTCCCGTCTGGGTCTGGTATAACTCGGTTGAGGGGGGATTGTCCGAAAACCACATTGGCTTCATCCCATTCTGAGTTAGCATGCGATTAAGCTCTGTAGCGTAACTTCCTGGCTGTGCGATATTTACAAAATGAGCGTGTATGACGCACATCACGAGGTCTAAGTTCATTGAGGGGTCCAATTGTAAGAGGGTCTTATCTTTTTCCTGAGTCTGGGCTGCCTGTGCGTAGGAGGTCGTTGCCCTGCGGTGTTTTTCCTCCTGCATGTTCTTTTTCTTGTCGTTGACCAATGTCTTCTTCATAGGGCACGACATCGAGAGGGTACGGTGTGGTCCGCTGCAGTTGAGGCACTTTTTGGCAGACCCGCTCGTACACTCACGCCAGGTGTGGCCATCTCCGGCGCATTCGCTACAAACCTTCCCACGGAAGGTGCAGTCTTTAGTGGCGTGCTGCTCCAGGGCATAGCTGGAGAAACACACCTGAACTGACACGAAGGTTTCTCTCTCTATACACGATGCGGAAATCTTCGTATAAAATAAGACTAGACCGGATTCAGCTGCTTTAGCGGCCATCTCAGAGGTTTGGAAGGTGGCTTTAAATAGATGGGAATAGTCACCCCCTTCACGGTTCTTGAACTTGTAAACCTCTTCGACTTTCGCCCAAATTTGACCAGCCTCAATCTCATTTTTTATTTCCTCGATGGTATGAGAGCCAACCCATGGGTCTAGGCGACGACAGATTATGGATCTCTGAGCAGAGACGTGGGGAGGGATCTTCGGGGCCAAACCAAGTCTGTCGAGTTTCGCTCGGGCATCTTCACTGAGGAGTTTATCCACGTCGAGATCCGTGTCGCAGATCGCTAGGTAGCCGTAAGTTTGGTCGACCAGACGGCATAGTGCTACCCCGATTGAGCTGAAAATGGTTG
This sequence comes from Ceratothoa steindachneri, assembly GCA_963969495.1. Taxonomy (NCBI): domain Eukaryota; kingdom Metazoa; phylum Arthropoda; class Malacostraca; order Isopoda; family Cymothoidae; genus Ceratothoa; species Ceratothoa steindachneri. Next base: position 24,627,822 of record OZ018333.1, read on the forward strand.
AAAATACCGTTTTCCTCGTAGGCTTCCTGCAACTTTCTTTAACCCAGAGGGGGATTCTTCTCTGTCCCCTGGGGTCGTCCATGACGGCCCGCTAGGGGGAGTCTTCACCTGGGGTCAACCAGGCTCCTATTAAATGTGTCCCTATTATAAACTCGGACCACCTTCTCTGCCCTACCTATATTAATTTGTCTATCAGGACCCACCTGCCGGTACTGACCACTCCGCCCCCTAATGGGGCCCCCTTCTTCGCGCCCCCTATAGGGCTTCCTTCCGGGGTTCGGACACGTCAGGTACCGGTGGTCTCTACAGGTCTTAAGTGGCAGAGAAGTTATCAGGACGCGAGATGTGGTGCTGGTCTTATGGGAGGAACAAAACGCTGGTCCGAAGGTGGGGTTCGGTGGGGGGCGTTCCCGGTAGGCACGCGCGCGTGCCCCCGTTGGTCGTCAGCGGTCTTGAGAAGCGCGTAAGATTCTTCACCTACTATCTCTCGTGGAAATACAGATGAAAGAATGTAGCAGTGCTTTTACTCTCTTCAGACGAGTGTTGAAAGCTCTTGAAGTGAAGCGCAGTCCTCAGCTAATCTAGTTTTAGTTTTAGTTTTCGTAAAAGATGGGAAATAGGTGTGAGATAGTAAGAGAGTAAAGTTAGAAAAAGTGTTTTTTTAGTAAGAGAGTTGGTGTGCCAGTACGTCTGGCAATGGCTTCATTACTGCTTCTTTGTTTTAACAATCTTCGTTTGTATTGCGTGGGAGCATTCAAGCCTTTGTATTCTTGAGTCCGTCCGTTGTGACAGCAGAGATCACTTATTTGCTAACGCTATGCATGAACTGCCTGTATGTTCGGTGTCCTTTTTGGATCTTTTAAGTTGATAGTTTTTTTTTTTAGTTTTCATTTATAGTAGTCTTAACCATGATCTGATTGAAAAATGTGTCCACTGCGGATCTTTTATTTTATTTTATGTTTACTTATTCATCTTTTTTAACTTTTTATTTTATTTTATTATTTTTTTTTTTTTTTATTAACGTACATGATCACATGTACTTAGTTCGTAGTTGAGCGTTCTGCCGGGGTTTTGAAATTTTTCCGGGTGTATCTTATCTGTAGAGTGGGACAGCGTCCTCCTGCGTACGCAGTTGGCTGCTGCCGAAGTCGCGTCGATAGTGACCGTGTCGGTTTCCGAAGTCGGGGAGTCTTAACTTTTGAAGAATATCTTCAGGCATGTAGGCGTTGATTTTGGACCATACATCCTTTGCTCTCTTATGCAGGGTCATGTTAAGGGGTTCGATCCCAGCAAGGTCATGCAGAACTCTCGAGGGTACGAAGTCCAATAAACTGAAGTCCAATATGTATCTCAGTGCCCTATTCTGCACTGCTTGGGTCTTCCTAAGTTGAGTTTTGCTGGCTAGGTGCATGGGAATGACGGGGTACAAGAGAACTGGCCTCACCAGGCTCATGAACAGCTTCCTCTTGTTCTTGAAGGAGAGCCTGCGAAACCGATAGAGGCACTGCAGACTCCTTTTAGCCTGGGACACCTTTTTCTCCATATGTCTGCTATACCCATTGGCCGTAACCTCGAGCCCAAGGGCCCGAGCCTCACGTGCGTATGGGTAAAACTCGTCCCTGACCAATACGTCCGCTGTCCTTCTACGTCCAATGGGGAGGACGTTGAACTTCTCGGCGTTTGTGCGAATTTTGGCCCTGCACTCGTAGGCGTTGAGGTTCTGGATCTCGCCTGCCGTTCTATTCGCTATGTCCGCTGGGTTCCGATAGTCGCTGGTTATTATCTGTGTTAAATCATCTGCCAGCTGGACATACAGGGCGTAGTCTTGAGTGGGTGCGGGGAGATCACTCGTGTACAACGTGTACAGAGTCGGGCTCAGGCACCCACCTTGAGGGACCCCGGTGTACATGGAGAAAGGCTGCCCTTCGTAATCATTTATACTAATGACAGCCTATCGGTCCTCAAGGTAGTCGCACAGGAGCCTCGTGATGTTCGCCTCCATGCCTAGGCCACTGATCTTCTTCTTGAGGCCAGGTATCCACACTTTATTAAACGCCGACGACACGTCACGAAGCACCACATCGACGTTCTTGTCCTCTGATTTCGCTATAGCGATATACTCGGTCATCACGGCAAGTGCCGTTTCCGTTCCGAGCTTTTTGCGAAAGCCGTGCTGCTGCGTGTTATAGAGTCCTTCCGCATCCAAGTACCCCATCAGCCGGTCATTAATCAATTTCTCAAACAGCTTGCCGATGAATTCAAGCAGGGATATCGGCCTGTAGCTCTTAATTTCCTCTTTAGGCTTGCCAGGTTTCGGAAGGAAAATCATCCTGGCCCTCTTAAGCGAGTCAGGGAAGTACCCAGCGTTTAGGCATGCGTTAAAGAGGTTTAGGATCGAGATGTTGAAGTCCGGGGGCGCATTCATGAGATGGGCCTTAGTAATGCCAGAGATCCCTGGAGCCTTTTGTTTGAAGCTTTTTAGTGCTGCTTCGTACTCCTCAGCGGTAAAGGGACGGCCTTCTTCCGTCGCCCGACGAGTGACGTCCACATAGTGGTAGGGTGTCAGGGCCGGTCCGCGTTCCTCCAAGTATGCCATGACCTCTTCTTCGTATTCCATGTCAAAGTCTTCGTTCTCCTCCTCCGTGATGTTGAACTCTCTCCTCCAATGCTCTCTAAAGTGGCGCTCGATGGTCTGGTCATCAGTGACCCGCACACCGCCGATTTTGATGGTAATCCTCGACTTGGTGGGCAGAGTGCCACTTAGCCTCCTGAGCTGGGTCCAAAATTTCTTGGGGTCACTTTCGGCATCCATGCCATCAATCATGTCGTCCCAGAGAGCCCTGGATTTTTCGCTGATTAGGTGTTTAAGTTCAAGGCGAATATCCCGGAACTCCCTATGACGAATGGCCGAGTTGCCATACATCCGGATCTCCTCGACTAGCTCCCTCAGCCTATCTTTTCGCCGGATGATGTTCGCATCCCAACGTGGCGCTGGGAGGGTTCTAAACACGACCCGTGGGATAGCTACTCTGTCCGCCTCAGTTAACTTCTCCATGACGGTTTCCAAGCGTCTGTCGAGATCTTCGAGCGTAGGCTCGTCGAAGCGTTCCTCCTGGTGTTCGCACAGGACTCTCCTGTACTCCTCCCAGTTCGCCTTGGGTATGCTCCTGTGAGATGGGACGCTGATTTGAATGGGGGACGTTGAGATCGTGGTGACCATACTGATATGGTCCGATGGAGTATAAGGACCCGGGACTGTCGCATGGTTCAAGATGAAGTTGGCATTGGTTAGGATGATGTCAGGCGTCGTGGAGGACCTCCTGGTCAGGTACGTAGGGAAATCCGGGCCGACTCTTTGCACCACGTCCCGTTCCAAAAGGAGGCTCAGGGAGGCTCCTGATCCATTAAATGCCGAGGTATAACCGGCCTCTCTACATCTGGCATTGAGGTCGCCGATCAGGATGGCGGAGTGGTTCCTTCTAAATAAACGTAGGAAGTTGGGGATGGGGAGGTAGGATCGTCTTGGGGGTTGATACCCCACCGCTATGATGAGGTCATCAATCGTCGTGCTGATCTTTACCGCAAGATACGATTCCTCCAGGTCGGTGACCTCTTTGTATTTGATGCCCTTGCGCACAGCCAATGCAACACCATCGAAACTTTCGTTGGTGTGACTGGTGGTGATGGTATTGTAATTGTGGATTCTGACGGGGTTGGAGTTTCCGTCGAGGCCGTGCTCCGAGATCAGGACAATATCTGGGTCTACCTCTCTGATGATGTTGTTGTATATAAACCTTTTACCTTCCCATCCGTTTACATTGAGTGAGAAGATCTTGAGTTTGCTCACTATCCGCACGTTATAATTCATCCTTAGTTTTCTTGGAGGTTCTGTATTTTGGCCGGCTCTCCTCTTGCGGGTGATCTTACTCTACCAGATCTCTTCTTCTTAAATTGCTCTTGCGAGAGATTGAAGCAGGATTCGGGACTTAGCTCGATGCTTCCATCTCTTAGTGCTGAGAGTAGGTCATCCTCATCAGAGTCGCAGTCGTAGTCCCACTTATACTTGCCTCTGACCACCCCCTCAACTATCTCCTTCACTTTCGTCAAACGCGGAAGTGGAGCCGATGGTGAGGCATAAATCTTCAGGTTGAAGTCGGTGGTCTTGGGTTTGGAAGTAGACTGCGCGCTCTCCTTAGCGTTCTTGTTTTGCTGGCTTTTGTTCTTGGTCGGGGTCTCTCTCTGGGTTCGTTGGTCGACCTCCATCCTTCCGGAGGACACGGAGGCATCTCGTTTGTTAAGTCGGGGGTCTCTTGATGCAGATCTGTTTCTCGGCGTCATAATGGTTTTGCTCCCTGTTTGGGTCTGGTATAGCTCGCTTGATGGGGGGTTGTCGGGAAACCACATGGGTTTCATCCCGTTTTGGGTGAGCATCTTATTCAGCTCGGTGGCGTAGCTACCGGGCTTAGCAATATTCACGAAGTGAGCGTGAACAACACACATCACCAAATCCAGGTTCATCGACGGGTCAAGCTGGAGTACCGTCTTGTCTTTCTCCTGGCTCTTGGCCGCCTGTGCATAGCTGGTGTTTGCTTTGCGGGTTTTCTCCTCTTGCATGCTCTTCTTTTTGTCCATCACCAGGCTCTTCTTCATGGGGCAGGACATCGAGAGGGTGCGGTGGGGGCCGTGACAATTGAGGCACTTTTTGTCGTTTCCATTCGGGCACTCCTTCCATGTGTGGTCAGAACCGGCGCACTCCGAGCACACCTTTCCCTGGAACTTACAGTCCTTTGTCGCATGCTTCTCCAAGGCGTAGCACGAAAAACAGACCTGCACGGAGACGAAAGTCTCCCGCTCTATGCATGAAGCAGAGACCTTAGTGCAGAACATTATCAAGCCTGCTTCGGCTGCCTTGGAAGCCATCTCGGATGTTTGGAAGGTGGCCTTGAATAGGTGTGTGTATTCACCGCCGTCTCAGTTCTTAAATTTGTACACCTCGTCCAATTTCGCCCAGCTCTGCTTCGCCTCAATCTCCGTCATTATCTCTTCGGCTGTATGCGCACCAACCCAGGGGTCCAGGCGACGGCAGATGATTGACCTGCGGGCAGACACATGGGGTGGGACTTTGGGGGCAAGTCTGATCTCGTCGAGTTTGGCGCGGGATTCGACGCTGAGGAGCTTATCAACGTCCTGGGGGCCGTCGCAGATAGCCATATATCCGTATGACTGATCCACTAAACGGCAGAGTGCAACTCCGATGGAAGCAAAGATGGTCTCGAAGACCGTCTCCCTCGCCGGTTTTGGACATCGCTCCTTTACCCAGAGCGGGATTCTATACTCGCCCCTGGGGTCGTCCATGACGGCCCTCAAGGGGAGTTTCTTCTTGGGAAGTCTTCCAAGTCCGATGAAGTGTACCTATTACCGACTTCCCGTTCCACCTCTTTCTGCCCTACCTACTCAAAATTGTCTATAAGGGCCCACCTGCCGGTCCTGTCCACTCCGCCCCCAAATGGGGCCCCCTTCTTCGCGCCCCCCTGTAGGGCTTCCTTCCGGGGTTCGGACACGACAGAAACCGGTGGTCTCTACAGGCCTCGACTGGCAGAAGAGTTATCAGGAACGGGGTGTGCTGCTGATATAACTTTAAGACGCGAAAATCGGCGATTTCCAGTAAATTCTTCGTATAATTCCTCCTCCTCGCGCGCGCGTGTACGCCCGCGTTGCCACAGGAGGGTGGCAAATGGTCATCGGTCTTGAAGCGTACCGGTGCAGAGAGTCTTTTCACCTACTTCCAACTACGAAGCTGAGCGGCGAAAAAAGTGTAGGACTTTCGAAAATTCTTGAAGAGCGTTGAAGTGTCTCTGCCAAGACTGAGCAGTCTCTCAGCTAATCTACTCAGTATGGTACAGTATATATTCATTTTCTCTCTATCGATAAGCGTAAAAGATTGGCCAATCATGGCGCAGGAAAACTTTAACCCTTCAAACGTATTTTCTCTATCGGTAAGCGTAAAAATATTTCACAATCATGGCAGAGGAATTTTTTGACTGCTCTGGTTGCCTTAGCAGGTCTGCCTCCCCCTTTGACAGCATTTTTTCGAAATTTTACAAAAGTGAATTTTTAGCGAGAAAGTGAACAGAGTGACTCGTCTTGTTGATAATAGCTCGATCGTTCGTTCGTAAGTGGAACACTGGCCTTCTTCGTTGAAGACGGTACGGGACGAATCTTCAGTCCTACGTGGAATTTTTTTGGAGGTAATGTGTTAATTTTCTTTGTACTTGACATTGACCCTCTGATCTCCTCTCTCTCACCACCTTTTCTACACAAGGGTTTCTCTGTTTTCCATGTTTTGTAACCATCCAGTGAGCGTTATGATGTGTGAAAAATTAAAGAAACCCTTTGAATTACGCTTCGGGTCCTCTCCCGAATGCCCGAAACCTGATCAGATTTACGGAAACATAAAAATTGCCCTGGTACGAATTATCGACATCCAAAATGGTTACTTTGCCATTTGTGTAAGGGAGGCTGACTGTGAAGCCTTAACCTCAAGCAAGGCAGTTGAATGCCTGAAGACCATAAACTTGAAATCCCACACCCCCCCACAAATAAAAACTCACCGTAGTGTTGTCTGCAGGCGCCTCGACTCTTGGGTCGGGAACCACTCGGCAGAGGACATAAAAGACAAACTTGAAAGGAACCACCCTTGGGCGAAAGTTGCAGAGGTAATGAAATTTAAAACATACACGCACGTATTCAAGGTTGTGTTCGAGGATACGGCGATGGCACAAAAGGCTAAGGATCTCGGTTTACTTTTATTTAGTGTGAGTCTGCCCAGAGCTGATTGAAAGGGAAGAGTTTGTCGACTTGCAAATGGGCTTTCGGTGCTACAAGCACGGCAAACATACCACTTCAAGCTGCCCTGAAAATAAAGAACTGACTCTTTGCTCTATTTTTGCAGGTCGCAACCATTTTTGGCGCGACTGCAAGAGTACCTCTTCAAAGTGTTTGAACCGTGAAGGCCCCCACCGGACTATGTCCATGGCATGCCCGATCAGAAAAACTGAAATCCAGAAACAAACCCAGCTACGACGCACGCCGGAAGAAAAGAAGGTAAATTTGACCTACGCAAAAGTTTCCAAAGCCGCCATTGCCGAAACGAACAACCAGAAAACATATCTCCACATCGAAAACGAGCACTCCACAAAAATTATGTGCTGCATTTACTATGTACACATAGCTAACATAACTCGCTCTGGAACATTCGCACCCCGTAAGGGGCGCGGCGATTTGCCATCCTGGCCGCCGTGCTGACGGGACTCAGCACCCCGTCCGGCCCCAGCTTAGCCTCTCTTCCTTCCTTCAAAACACTTGTTTCCTCTCTTTTCACACAACCTCTCCCACAACTTTCTCTGGTCAGTCTCAAATTTCACAGGGTAGATACTGACCTTCCTTTCAGCCAACCGTCCCGCATCGGGGCTGAGGGGGTAGGGGACAATGTTCCCTAACCCCTGAGCTCCGGTCTGGGGTGGCTGGTTTTTAACTACCTGCTTCATCCCCACCCATACCTTCCTCACATCCCTTTTTCCTCTCGTCTTCAAAATCTATCATTTTTACGCCGTGTCTAAGGTGGAGCCGCCATGCCGATGGACTGCCAGGCCACCAGGCGGGAGGGGTGGTCCCAAATGGCGGCGCCTGGCTCTGCCGGGCCTGCAAGCACCTCTTGCAGTGCGGGCAACTGTGAGAGGTGGTGAGCTGTTGCGTCCCGTGTAAATAAGAGGGTCACCATGCCCAATGATGAGTATAAAAAAAAAACAACCCCCAACTTCCCCAAGAACAACGGAGCCGCCCTCGGGCAGCTCCACCAAAAAAATGGAGGTCGCTCCCCTTGTGCTTGCGCAGGGGACCCTCTATACTTCTTCAACCGGAGAGGAGGCTTACTCCTCCTACGCCTACGGGTGTAGGGGACTTCCCCTCACTCCCTTCTCTGAAGGTGCTTTCGGGCACCTCACTATTTCCAGCGGCAGTCCCTCCTTTTCTTTCTAAGGGGACTGCCAAGAAAGCCAGCAGGCAGCCCATTGCCGACCGCCCCTCTTGTAAGCGGCTCGGTAGGGCAAACCCCCTTAGAGGGGAGAGGAAAGCCAGGCCCCTTCGGTCGCTTCCCTCAAAAGACCTGCTGGCAAGGATATTAAACCTTGCCGGGGTTAAGGCTTGTGCCTCCCCACAAATGACTCTTGACGCTGCCAAGGGGACCTGCGATGTCCTGGGAGGGGAAGGCCAACTGGAGGCCCCTCCTGTGATAGACATGGTCCTTGAGGAGACCCAGCCTCAGACGGTAGGGCCTTCCATGGGGGGGAATCCGCGCTCCGCGCCAAGCACCGAACCCGAGTCCGCCCCTATGCAAGGTCCCCCTCAAACGGCTGAGGGCTGCGAGGCAATACAAGGAGGGGAGGGATCTCCTCCGACAGGTGTCCCCACGACTACCATGAACTTCCTCATTTCGGAGAGGGACTTGGCTGAAGCCAGGCCATCTGGCATTGGGGCTTCTGCCGGCGGAGGTGAGAAGCGGGTTCATTCCCTGCCCTCCTCTCCAAAAAAGAAAAAGACTAGAAAGACAAAGAAGACTCGGGGCTCCTCTACATCCGCGGGGGCTGCGGGGACGGATAGGTCTGCTGCCACTTTGGTAGGCGACCAAGCCAAGATCGGTACATCCAGCCCCTCTACCCCCTCCCCGTGTGCGGAGCCCCTGACTAAGACCAAGAGTGCACAGGGCAGAGCCTCGATGACATCGGGGCCCATCATTCAGAGGTTAACTGGCGTTTTCGAGCCCGCTGGCTTCAAACGCTTCCTCGTTATTCGCTCCACTGATGGCACCATGTTGTCCAAGGGCAACATGATCCATCAGAGGAGAGGATTAGCTAGTGCAATTGGTAGAGAGCCGAAGGTGACCCGTTTCTCGGACGGCAGCCTTCTGGCGAATCCCGCCGAGGCGGCCAAGATAAGTGCTCTTCGGCCACTTCATGGCACCCCGGTGAGTGTGACGCCGCACTCTACCATGAACTTTGTAAAAGGAGTAGATTAAGCAAGGGAACTCGTTGACTACTCCATTGAGGACATCACCCTAGAGCTGGCCGACCATGATGCGGTCAAAGTCGAACGTGTGATGAGAAAACAGGGAGGCGCCTCGAGCCCACCCCTACACTCTTCGTCACGTTCGACAGTGACAAGCTCCCTGAGTCGGTGCGTGCCGGTTGGTACCGCTACCGCGTAAAGGCATTCGTGCCACTGCCGCGGCGGTGCTATTACTGTCACCGCTTCGGCCATACGAATCGCTCATGTAGACGTGCAAAGTCGGGGTCACCCGAAGTATGTGTAAATTGCTCAAAGGTCGCACACTATAAGTCCAAATCGTGTGTGGCCAAGTGTGTCACTTGTGGAGAGCCGGACCCTGCTTCTTCGAAGCAATGTGGTGCATATCTCCTGGAGAAAGAAATCCTGGCCGTTCAGGCCCAGGATAGACTCTCATTCCTCGAGGCTAAGGACTTGGTCCTGGCGCGCCCAGCTCTGCCTGGGACGTCATATGCCTCAGTAAATAGAAAGGCACCCTCTGCTCCTGGCCCATCCAGGCCAACGAGCACGGTTGTTTCCGCGCCCATTCGCAGCCCTTCTGCGGGCTCTACTCAACCCGGGCGCTCCCCTGGTAAAGCTGGCGGCAAAAAGGGTTCATACCCAGCCCCGGCTAAAACCAATGCTCCCCCCTCTTCCCCCAGCGTGACCGTTTCCCGCAAGGCGAAACGGCCACGCGCCTCCACCGAGTCGTTAGACTCACAGGAGGCAACACCCCTGAAGATGGTCGCTAGGCCATCTTCGGGGGTTCCTAAAGCTGTCCCCCGAAAGGAGGACAGCAACAAAGGAGCTTCGGCTCCTTCGCCCTACGCCCCGAGGTGGAGCGAGTGGCTCGGAGACGGTGGTTCCTCGAAAAGAGGGCCCCCCCGCCTCCGAAGCCGCAGCGCCCGCCTAAGGTTTCGAGGCGGAGGAAGGAAAAGACTCGCATGGCGAGCCCAACCTCCCCCAATAAGTCCTCGAAGGCGAAGCGCCTCAAGCGCTTTGTCCGGCCAACAGCGGCCGGGGTTTTGCCCCCGGGAAGCGTACGGCCATTCCCGTGAGGGTCTTCAGTTCGAGGAGGGCCCCCGCGTCTCCTCCGAGCTAGGCCTGGAGGGCATATTCCTTCAATGGAATTGCCGTGGACTCCGGGCCAACTGGGAGGAGCTGCGGAGGCTCGTCCCGCTCCCCGTTAGCTATTTTTTTGCAGGAGACCATGCTAGGCGCGTGCCCCCTGCCCGCCCTCCCGGGGTACAAGGGTCTTGCGACCCCACCACCGCGGAATGGCCGAGCTGGGGGATGCGCGGTTTACACCCGGCATGATGTCTCCGTTCTTCCTTTCTCTTTAGATACCTCCTTTCAGGCACTGGCTGTGCAGCTGCACCTGGATAGGAGGTATACTATCATTCCTGCGTACATTCCACCGTCAGCCGACTTCGACGCGGGGGACTTCCTCCGCGTCGTGGCACGGTTGCCGAGGCCCTATCTCTTGCTTGGAAATCTGAACGGCAGGCATCCTCTCTGGGAAGATTACTCCATAAAACGCAGGGGACAAGTCCTTGCCGATCTGATCGAAGAGCTTGAGATGGGTGTCCTAAACGTGGATGAGTTTACGCATCACTGTCCGAGAACCGCTTCATTTTCTTGCCTTCACCTATCTTTGTGCTCTTCGGATGCACAGCCTGATTTTGATTGGGGGGTGGTCGATGACCTCCATGGTAGTGATCACTTTCCTATTCCAATATCATTTTCAGGGCAACTGCCGCCTGAGAGACCACCTCGGTGGTACTTGGTGCGGGCGCGGTGGCCTGCATTTCAGGAAATGACTGAATTCTCTATCTCAGTCGAGGAGTTTAGGTCGGTAGATGAGGCCGTTGAGTTCTTCTCCGGCAACCTCATCGCCGTGGGCCTGACTACTATTCCTAGGATGTCGGGCCGTTTTGCACGCCAACCACTCCCATGGTGGTCGGCCGAGTGTGAGACGGCCCTCAAACAGAAGCGTTATGCCTACATGCGTTATAAGCGCCGCCCGAACGATTTCACTGTCGCTGAATTTCGTCGGGCTAGGTTCCGGTATATTTCGAAGCACGCCCGCCGCTCTTCTTGGCGGGCATACGTGTCTTCACTTAACGGGAAGACCCCTTTAGCTGAGGTGTGGAAGCGAGTCAAAAGGATTCGGGGCAAGTTCTCGCAGGACCCCCCTCCCGTTCTCCAGGAGAATGGGACCGCAATCTCGGACCCCGCGTCCGTGGCGGAATCCTTCGCGACCGCTTTTTCTGCATTCTCTAGCCGTGATGCTGCTCCGCCAGCATTCAATGCACGTCGTGATGTCGCGAAAGGCCGACAGCTGGACTCTACCTCCAGAGGCGGAGAACCCTTCAACGACAAGTTTACTGTAAGCGAGTTGCGTTCCGCTCTCGCTTCGTGCGCGGACACCGCCCACGGTCCGGACGATGTCCCGTACGCCATGCTTCGACATCTAGGTGAGCGAGGCATGGCCTTTCTGTTAGATTTGTTCAACAGGATCTGGGTGGAAGGTCTTCTCCCAGACTCCGGGCGAATCGCTACTGTGCTTGCCTTTCGCAAATCGGGGAGAGATCACTCTACTCCGACCGGTTTTCGCCCAATCTCTCTTACCTCTTGCGTGTGCAAGTTGATGGAGAAATTGGTAAATGTTAGATTAGCCTTTTTCCCTGGACAGCGGAGGCCATCTGTCTTCTGGACAGTGCGGCTTCCGCAAGTTCCACTCCATGTCGGATGCTCTGCTCCGACTGGAAAATGCCGTCTGCGAGGCTTTCCTTCGTAGACAGCACTACGACTCGGTGTTTTTCGATCTGGAGAAGCCCTATGATACTGCATGGCGATACGGTATCATGGAGACTCTCCACACGATGGGTGCGAGGGGACGCCTCCCAATTTTTATATCTGAATTTTTGCGAGATCGTCGATTCCGCGTACGGGTGGGGGGAGCCCTCTCCGGCCCAAAGGAGCAGGAACAGGGTGTCCCGCAGGGAAGTGTCCTCAGTGTCACACTCTTTGCCCTGAGCATCAACGGCATCACTTCGGTGCTGCCGGAAGATGTTCTCCTTACGCTCTACGTGGATGACCTTTCGATCTCTTTTGGCGCGGCCCAGATGCCAACTCTGGAGCGTCGACTCCAACAGGCATTGAACCGCGTCTCTCGCTATGCCGAAGCGCACAGGTTTCAGTTTTCTTTGGCCAAGACTAAGGTGGTGCACTTCTGCCGCCATCCACGGCTTCACCCCGACCCAGATTTGTTTCTTAATGGGGTGCGCCTAGATGTGGTTAAGTCGCACCGTTTCCTTAGTCTTGTATTCGACCGACGCCTCACCTGGGAGGCTTATATTGGCAGCCTTAGGGTCTCTTGTACCCGCGCCATGGACATTCTCCGTTCCGTGACGTTCAGCGCTTGGGGCGCTGATAGGGCTACTGCCTTACTTTTTTATCGATCCTTTGTTCGTTCGAAGCTCGACTACGGATGCGAGTTTTATGCATCCGCCTCCGAGCGTTTATTGCGGAAGGTGGATTCGATCCACCACACCGGCCTTCGCCTTGCGACCGGTGCCTTCCGCACTTCCCCCATTGAGAGCCTGTTGGTCGATGCTGGGGAGATGCCACTCGCTCTGCGCCGCGTGCAGTGTATCACTCGACTGTACGCGCGAGCCCGGCGTCTTCCTCAGTCGCCAACAGCTCTCACTGCATCCGCAGCTGATCTCGATGGTGCCTATGCCGTCGAGAGACGCCAGTCATACCCTAAGCCCTTTGGGTTTAGGGCCAGGAAACTCCTTCAAGAGGTAGATATCGCTCTCGGGCCGGTGGTGCCCCTGGTTTTGCCCAGGACGCCACCCTGGAGGGTACCACATTTGGCTATTTTTCGCCACGCCTCTGCTCCCAAAGCTTGTACTGCGCCGGGAGTATTGCGTTCGACCTTTTTGCAGCACACATCGTGTCACGCTGGTACCGTGCCAGTGTATACGGATGGCTCCAAGTCCCAAGAGGGGGTCGGCTTCCACGCCGTATCCTCTCTGTTTGAAGTCAACGGGGCTCTACCAGGCGCTGCGTCTGTCTTCACGGCCGAGCTGGTGGCAATACACCACTCGGTACTGGAGATTACGCGACGTGCCCGGTTCGGAGACCGGATTGTGATCTATAGCGACTCACAAAGCGCCCTGAGTGCTCTCGGGGCATTGGAATCTCCGCATCCCCTGGTTCGCGATATCCGTGACGCCACGGTTTTGGCGAGCCGGGCAGATGTCGAGATTATCTTCTGCTGGGTTCCTGGACATGTAGGAATTGCGGGGAATGAGGGCGCCAAAGAATCCGAGAGGACTCTGCGACCGGACCAGCGTTTCGCTCTTCCTCACACCGACTACATGGCAGGAATACGGGCAGCTCTTCGGACTGCTTGGCAAAGAAGATGGGAGACGGTCGAAGGGAACTTAAAGTTGCGTGCCATTGCGCCGCGACTGTTCCCATGGATCTATCCCCCAATGCCGCGGCGGCTTCAGGTTGCTTTCTGTCGTCTTCGAATCGGACACACTCGTGTGACGCATCGCTACTTTATCCAGCGCTCGCATGCGCCCTATTGCAACGACTGCGTCGTCCCCCAGACTGTTCGGCATATTCTTGTCGAATGCCTCAGTCTGGGTGATCTTCGCGCACGATACCTGTCTCGGTACCGGGATGGCCTGTCCCTTGTACTCGGGACGAGTGCGTGCACCATGACTGGTGGACTTATTGCCTTTTGGGGGGAGGCCGGCCTTCTCCCTTTCATTTAACCCGGTTTTATTGTTGTTGTTGTTTTTGTTATCGTTTTTGTTATTGTTATTTCTTTTTATTGTTGTTTCCTGTTGATTTATTTTGAAGTAGCCTAGAACTAGGCTGTTTGTTTACGGCAACTTATGCCTAAGTCGGCAGTCGCCAGATAGCCCCTTAATCAAAAAAATAAATAAAAATGGAACATTCGCAACCGAGGTCAACCGTATGCTCGTAAAGAACGGCTTGCAGGAGATGTGGTTCCCCGACAACCCTTCGTCAGAAGAGGTTATGCGTATAAGCGTAGCCCCTCAGTGCCTAGAACCGTGCCAAAAGGTACCCAGCCCCCAAAACACAGCTACCACACGCGACCCATGCCTAAGCAAAAATAAGCATACTTTCCAAACAGAAAAAACAGCGCAGCTTACCCCTCAAAAAATTGACACAAATACACCCAAAACTCACACCAAGTCACCGAACAAGGAAGCAGTGCGACCAAAAGAGACCAGGTCTCGGAGGTCAAGAAAAATTTTAAAGACACGTGGTCCCAGGTCAACCTCCTCGTCTCGAGGCAGAGATACCCAACTGAAATATCATGCGAGAGGTTTCAAACTCAAACTATATGCCCCTGAATCGGCGCCCTTCCCAACCGAAATCGATTCCCACGAAGTATCTGAGGGTCTTAGGACCGGAAGATACAAGTGGGAATGCTCTGATGAGATTCCGGAACGGCAAGTTGAGGAGGCTCTCTCACGAAATATGGTAAAATTGACCACCGACTGCTTTCATACAATCACGGACACCGAATACAGGAAAAAACGAATCGGCAGGGAGCGCACCCGGCCCAGTACACCACATGGGGCTAAAGTGGATGGCGAATAAGCGTCCACTTTAATCGCACACATTAGATTCCCATTCCATCTCCCACTAACACGCTATTTTTTCTGCCTCGCATCCAAAATACAGTTAGGTTTGCCTTGCCGACACACAATTCTGCTTATTTTGTGTAATTTTCTTTATCCCAGCATCACTCTACTGCCTCTCGCCTTATCATTTATTTATGTTCCTTGATGATTCTGAGTTCGTTACATCGATGATGCTTTCTCATATTTTGGGGCGAGTTTTCTATCTTACGTAAAGTTTGCTGATTTCTCCATTTTTCTTTGTTTCGGGGTATTTTATTCATTGATTCTGGTCTCCTATCGCTTTTAAATGTTATTTTGTCGCAATTAAAAGGGAAAGATGCTTTTACCTTTTTAAGTTATAGTTTCTGTGAACGAATAGGAGTATATAGGAACGTATTCTAGTCGATGCATATTTCCCTTCATTTGCAAATGATATATGGAAGGAATAACGCCAGTAAAAGCGGTTTACCAAAATTAGATTTTATACTATTTCTGTAATCATTTGGACTTACATTATTGTATACACTCTGAAGAAACTTCTTTAAAAGCAAACATTGACGAAAATTGCGGCGTGGAAAAATACATATCCGTTTAAAATCAAGACACTCGATATTGAAGTAATTTTCCAAGGCATAAAAAACAAAAAATGAGTACATATCTATCGTGTATTGTGAATTATTTTAAAAGAGCCAGGGATCAAGGTCTTATTCTCAAACCAGTAAGATAAGGAGTACCTTCTTCAAATGGTTTTGTCTATTTCTCCTTTTTAATTTCAATTTAAAATGAACTTACCCACAAAGTATACCTAGGTATACTTGTATATATTTCATTCTCACTAAACTAAAGATCAAAGTTATTCCATTACCTTTTAGTCGTCGTCTTTCATTGCTATCTGGCGATGTATGGTTTTGACACGAGTTAAATGAAATTCTCACGGTCACTCGGGGAATGTTTTCATGGCTGAGTGATTAATGTAAATATGAGAGGTGTTGTGGGTAAATGATACTGATCTTAACGTGAGGTTGTCCTTCTTACATTTAGGTTGTAGACAGTCGGCCTGATGGATGCTAGAGAAAAGAATCTTAGACGATACAACTTAAATGCAAAAACTAAATCCTAATTGTTTTTCTCGTTCTCTCTCCTAGCCACCTACGGTGTGTATACGAGCCCTAATGATTGTTACCCGTAAACCTCTGCGCTGTCCTGAATCGGTAATCGAGCTGTCTAAATTTATAGTCCGAGAAGGCGGAATAACCTATCTGCCCTGAAATTCCCCCCACTTCCCCTCTCTTGGTGCATTCAAGGTTGGTATAAAGACCAACTTCTTAGTTGCACCTTTTATTATTTGGTGGACCAATGCGTTGTGGCGCTACTTTATTCAGGGTGGGAAGGCATTCAATGATCGGAAGGTATCCAAAGCAGATATTTTCTAAACAGAAGATTCCTAAGAACTCAAAACAAATGACACTCGTTACTTAAAATCCATGTTCCGTTATCACTCAGATTGTTTTTAGTGAATCCCAAATTTGTATTTTCTAAGTTATGGAAAATTTTGCTTCCTCAAAGTCGATCGACAGCCGAGTATCGCCATGTCGGGGCGTGGAAATTTTTTTTAAGAGAACATCGTTGCAACAAAATGAATTTAGAAAAAAAAAAAATCAAGGTAATTACGATTTGTAACATATTTTGGGGCCGTCAACAAGAGTTGCGCGCCTTAGTTGTCATCGCTTTTTTTCAAATATATTAATGCGCATTATTTAAAGTATATAGTTACTTCCATATATATGTTTTTCTCTTGGAAGCTGTGTAGATCAATTCAAATTCCCATTGATTCCATCGTTATAACACAAAGCAATATGCAAATAAACCAACCTTTCCTCGTTAAAGCGCCTAGATATGTCTCATTTCCCTTGGCAAACCCTATCTTCCAAATCTTAATAATCAATTTTCTAAATCAATGGTGAAAACTAACCTCGTTATTCATCTGTAGAACAAATTTAATTAGTGTGACTAGCTCAATTTGAATTAAAAGAGCACTTCCCATGTGATCCTTAGCCTAAAAGTTGCTTCAAAGGAAATATAAGAACCAATCCGTTATTATCAACCATCTCCTTTAATAACCATTTTTAAAACTTTATTTTTTTTCCAAAAAATAATCTCTTTACTCAAATAATTCCCTTATGGACTTCGCCTATTAATCAGAGGGCATTGGAAGATCTGAGATTTGAAGGCCATCACTTCTGGTCGAAAGGAAGAGATTCCGGATTACGGAATTAAGTTTGAATCAAATATAGATTATTTTAGACATTAATAAAACTACTCTTTCTAAGACTTAAAGGGAGTCTTACTTTAAATAAAACAACTGATTCCATTAATCGCCATATTAGGCCTAATTTAATGCATCAAGACCAATTTCTTTAAGACAACTTCATCAAAATGGTGATTTGGTGGGCCCTATAATTTAATTTAATACAATATATAAAAATAAAATGGAGAATTGTTGCTCGATCCTCCATCCATAGACACTCAGGATATTAAAAGAACGCAATTTTTTTACGATTCAAGCACGTTCTAAGCACGTTTACTAAGAAGAGGGGCCGTCACCCACACAAGTAGATGGACACATTAAGGACAACTACGTATCCCATAAGACCTTCTTTCTACAAAGGGTAATTATTAACTTAGTGCAACATTCCCAATCGAGCCTTCCTTTAAGGCAATAATATTGTCTTCGACTAAGGCAAAAACTCGGAACTTATTCCTACAAAACACATAGGCAATATCGCACGCATACTTTCGCTTCCAGGCAATTACTGTTCAAGGTTGAATGCAATAAAGTCCCTCCCAGAAGCTCTTCACTTTCAAGAATTTAACCTGGTGACGATTCCTCAGACACATCTATCATTCACCTCGCTCGGAACGGCAGGTATTTGGCAGACTCAACTATTTAGCAGTAGTATCTTTTCACTTTAAATCAAATTATCTTAGCTCATAATAAATATGACTTTAACTAGAAATTAGAGGAGCTAGTTTTTGTTTTTTTAATCAACCTTAAATCTTGGAAATATGAGTACGTTGATTGCATCTTGATGATCACAATTCGCAATAATTTTAAATGAATATTTTGGATGAAATACGGGAAGTCATAATATTTCTGAACGTGAAAGTTTTCTGACAAACCAACAGAAATTTCCCTTCGAATTCCCTATTCAATTTTGTTGACACTTCAAGACGCGGCAAGAATTGAGGCATCATAGAATTGCAAAGAAAGAAGCCATTTTCCGAAGATTTTAAGCAAATAATCTACAAATTTCTCAGGTAAGTTATGGTTACTCGTCTCTATGTCCATTTTCTCGCTTGGAAACCTATCGATTAAGGGTTACTGCAAATCACGCTTCCTGACCCAATAAAGGCCAAGCTAGAATTCAGGAAAGTGTGTCAGATTTATAATAAGGATATATTATCGATGTCCTAGAAAAACACTCAGAATATTTCCCATTCTCTTTCTTCTCCTAAATGAATTTCGTGTCTTATTGCCTCTTTTGTAGAATCTACACCTTGTTTGCGCACTCAAATTCTGGCTAACTCGCTTCTTTCTTGTTAGGCAAATTTATCCTGATCGCCATTCGCCTTATCCGGCGAAATTTGCAGTTTCATTAAACACGAAAAGAAATTCTGAATAAAAATGTTAAATGTTTGTAGTATGTGTAAACATAACCCCGTTCCACAATATAATAAGACACCTTCCATATGGCGTTTGGTGCTATCTATATTCTTATAGGCGCATCTTACAGTATTCTTTGAATTGGCAGTTCTTTTCACTTCGAGTTCTCTCGACGAGAACTAAAATTTGAGGCTCGGTTTTCTGTTAATTCGCCTTTTCCATGAATCATTTGAAGCTCTTCATATATTGGGCAATGTTAATAGTAATTCAAAACATCTATAGCACCATTCGCAGCATCCTAGACAAAATCATCATTATTATCGCCTTCACTATCGATGATTTTGATAAATCCTCATCTTCTCCTGATTTTAATATAAAACCATCTTCTGACTGTCCGCCCGACGCTCCGCTCTTCTCTAGATCAAGTTTCTGTCAGATCAAATCCAAATCCTCCTGCAAGAACTGCCACTTCGAAGAATATGATGGGCTTATAAGAATAGAGATAGCACTAAACCTTATATGGAAGGTGTATTATTAAATTGTGTGTGGAACGGGGTTATATTTACACATACTACAAACATTCAACCTTTTTATGGGTACATTTCCCAAACCTCTCCCTTCTCCTGTGCGTTCTTATGTGGAAAGACGCTGTAACATCAAAGGGATAATAGTTAGGAAAAATTAAGTAAAAAAAAGACAGTTTTCAATGGTAAAAATGACGCCAACCCCATTCGTCAGATTGTAATCTAATGGAGTACTTCTTTCTGAACCCTTTGAAAGTGATGGGCTATAAAGAATGAAAGAAAAAGTTTATACAAGCAGAATTTAATTAAAAAATGCGCAATTTTTAGATAGAATTTTAAAGGTTTGTTAATTCAGTCTATTCAGAAGAGGTTTTTTAATATATCAAAGAAAACAAAGCAAAGACGTAGCAAACACTAGTGAAAAGAAAGTAGAAAGGTTAGGTGACGTGAAAATATGTAGAAAGTAACCGTCAGAACAAAATAACTCTTTTAATTTATCTTTTAGCCCACGTTTCGTTTTTTAATGCGTTCGGTGCTCAATTCCCCCTGAGATTCCTTTCCTTAAACCATAAGAGAAACCTCGTTAACGTTTCTGATATTCCAGGTGTTCATTGTCTACGTGAAGCTTAGGACCCACCGCAGGAACTTTATCAAGGAGTACTCATGACTCGAACTGAGTTTACTCACTTGTTTCGCCATCGATGACAAAACAACAAAGGGAATGACTTGTTTCACTCCTCAAGGAAGAAAAAATCCTTACGATGGATGTTCCGTTAACAAACTTCAGGATCCGATCTTACGATTTACACCCCGTAAGGGGCGCGGCGATTTGCCATCCTGGCCGCCGTGCTGACGGGATCCAGCGCTCCGTTCGGCCCCAGCTTAGCCTCTCTTCCTTCCTTCAGATAGCCCGATTTCTCCCCTACCTTGTCGCTTTTCATACAACCTCTCCCACAACTTTCTCTGGTCAGCCTCTAATTTCAAAGGGTAGAATGCTGACCTTCTTCTCAAGCCAACCACCCCGGATCGGGGCTGAGGGGGGAGGGGACATTGTCCCCTAACCCCTGAGCTCCGGTTCGGGATGGGGTTTTTTTAACAACCTGCTTCATCCCCACCCATACCTTCCTCACATCCCTTTTCCTCTCCTCTTCACAACCTATATTTTTTACGCCGTGTCCAAGGTGGAGCCGCCATGCCGATGGACTGCCAGGCCACCAGGCGGGAGGGTTGGTCCCAAATGGCGGCGCCTGGCTCTGCCGGGCTTGTAAGCACCTCTCGCAGTGCGGGCTACTGCGAGGGGTGATGAGCTATTGCGTCCCGTGGCAAAAATAGGGTCACCATGCCCATAGATGAACAACAAAAAAAAAAACCCAAACCACTTTAACTCCCCCTTGCTCATCGACGGAGCCGCCCTTGGGCAGCTCCACCGAAAAAATGGAGGTCCACCCCCCTGTGCTTGCACAGGGGACCCTCCATATTTCTCTAACCGGAGAGGAGGCTTACTCCTCTCCTTCGCCTACGGGTGCAGGGGACTCCCCCTCACCCCCTTCTCTGGAGGTGCTTTCGGGCACCTCCCTTTTCCCAGCGGCAGTCCCATCTTTTCTTTTCAAGGGGACTGCCAAGAAAGCCAGCAGGCAGCCCTTAGCCAGCCGCTTCCCATCAAAGCGGCTCGGTAGGGCTAACCCCCTTAGGGGGGAGAGGGAAGCCAGGCCCCTTCGGTCGCTTACCTCAAAAGACCTGCTGGCAAGAATTTTAAACCTTGCCGGGGTCAAGGCCTGTGCCTCCCCATACAAGACTGGCGACACTGCCAAGGGGACCTGCGATGTCCTGGGAGGGGATGGCCAATTGGAGGCCCCTCCTGTGATAGACATGGTCCTTGAGGAGACCCAGCCCCAGACGGTAGGGCCTTCCATGGGGGGGAATTCGGGCTCGGCGGCAAGCACCGAACCCGAATCCGCCCCTATGCAAGGTCCTCCTCAAATGGCTGAGGGCTCCGAGGCAGTAGAAGGAGGGGAGGGATCTCCTGCGACAGGTGCCCCTACGACAACCAGGACCTTCTCCATTTCGGAGAGGGACCTGGCTGAGGCTGGTCCATCTGGCCTGGGGACTTCTGCCGGCGGAGGTGAAAAGCGGGTTCATTCCCCGCCCTCCTCTCCGAAAAAGAAAAAGACTAAAAAGACCAAAAAGACTCGGGGCTCCTCTCCATCCGCGGGGGCTGCGGGGACGGATGGGTCTGCTGCCACTCTGGCAAGCGACCAAGCCAAGATCGGCACATCCGCCCCCTCTGCCCCCCCGGTTGCGGAGCCCCTGACAAAGAAGACTACTACCAAGAGTGCACAGGGCGGAGCCTCGATGACATCGGGGCCCCTGATTCAGAGGTTACATGGCGTTTTAGAGCCCGCTGGCTTCAAACGCTTCCTCGTTATTCGCTCCACTGATGGCACCATGTTGTCCAAGGGCAACATGATCCATCAGCGGAGAGGATTAGCTAGTGCAATTGGTAGAGAGCCGAAGGTAACCCGTTTCTCGGACGGGAGCCTTCTGGCGAATGCGGCGAATCCCGCCGAGGCGGCCAGGATTAGTGCTCTTCGGACTCTTCATGGCACCCCGGTGAGTGTGACGCCGCACTCTACCATGAACTTTGTGAAAGGAGTAGTTTATGCGAGGGAACTCGTTGACTACTCCATTGAAGACATCACCTTAGAGCTGGCCGACCATGGGGCGGTCAAAGTCGAACGTGTGATGAGAAAACAGGGAGGGGCCTCGAGACCCACCCCTACACTCTTCGTCACGTTCGACTGTGACAAGCTCCCTGAGTCGGTGCGTGCCGGTTGGTACCGCTACCGCGTGAAGGCATTCGTGCCACTGCCGCGGCGGTGCTATTACTGTCACCGCTTCGGCCATACGAATCGCTCATGTAGACGTGCAAAGTCGGGGTCACCCGAAGTCTGTGTAAATTGCTCCAAGGTCGCACACGATATATCCAAGTGTGTCAATTGCGGAGAGCCGCACCCTGCTTCTTCGAAGCAATGTGGTGCATATCTCCTTGAGAAAGAAATCCTGGCCGTTCAGGCCCAGGATCGACTCTCATTCCGCGAGGCAAAGGACTTGGTCCTGGCGCTCCCGGCTCTGCCTGGGACGTCATATGCCTCAATAGTTAGGAAGGCACCCTCTGCTCCCGGCCCATCCAGGCCAACGAGCACGGTTGTTTCCGCGCCCATTCGGAGCCCTTCTGCGGGCTCTACCCAACCCGGGCGCTCCCCTGGTAAAGCTGGCGGCAAAAAGGGCTCATACCCTGCCCCGGCTAAAACCAGGGCTCCCCCCTCTTCCCCCAGCGTGACCGTTTCCCGTAAGGCGAAACGGCCACGCGCCTCCACCGAGTCGTTAGACTCACAGGAGGCAACACCCCTGAAGATGGTCGCTAGGCCATCTTCCGGGGTTCCTAAAGCTGTCCCCCGAAAGGAGGACAGCAACAAAGGAGCTTCGGCTCCTTCGCCCACGTCCCGAGGTGGAGCGAGTAGCTCGGAGACGGTGGTTCCTCGAAAAAAGGGCCCCCCCGCCTCCGAAGCCGCAACGCCCGCCTAAGGTTTCGAGGCGGAGGGAGGAAAAGACTCGCATGGCGAGCCCAACCTCCCCCAATAAGTCCTCGAAGGCGACAGTGCCTTCAGCGCTTTGTCCGGCCAACAGCGCCCGGGGTTCTGCCCCCGGGAAGCGTACGGCCATTCCCGTGAGGGTCTTCAATTCGAGGAGGGCCCCCGCGTCTCCTCCGAGCTAGGCCTGGAGGGCATATTCCTTCAATGGAATTGCCGTGGACTCCGGGCCAACTGGGGGGAGCTGCGGAGGCTCGTCTCGTCCCGTTCCCCGTTAGCTATTTTTTTGCAGGAGACCATGCTAGGTGCGTGCCCCCTCCCTGCCCTCCCGGGGTATAAGGGTCTTGCGACCCCACCACCTCGGGATGGCCGGGCTGGGGGATGCGCAGTTTACACCCGGCATGATGTCTCCGTTCTTCCTTTCTCTTTAGATACCTCCTTTCAGGCAGTGGCTGTGCAGCTGCACCTGGATAGGAGGTATACTATCATTTCTGCGTACATTCCACCGTCAGCTGACTTCGACGCGGGGGACTTCCGCCGCGTCGTTGCACGGTTGCCGAGGCCCTATCTCTTGCTTGGAGATCTGAACGGCAGGCATCCTCTCTGGGGAGATTACTCCATAAATCCCAGGGGACAAGTCCTTGCCGATCTGATCGAAGAGCTTGAGATGGGTGTCCTAAACGTGGATGAGTTTACGCATCACTGTCCGAGAACCGCTTCATTTTCTTGCCTTGACCTATCTTTGTGCTCTTCGGATGCACAGCCTGATTTTGATTGGGCGGTGGTCGATGACCTCCATGGTAGTGATCACTTTCCCATTCAAATATCATTTTCAGGGCAACTGCCGCCTGAGAGACCACCTCGGTGGTGCTTGGCGCGGGCGCGGTGGCCTGCATTTCAGGAAATGACTGAATTCTCTATCTCAGTCGAGGAGTTTAGGTCGGTAGATGATGCCGTTGAGTTCTTCTCCGGCAACCTCATCGCCGTGGGCCTGACTACTATTCCTAGGACGTCTGGCCGTTTTGCACGCCGACCACTCCCATGGTGGTCGGCCGAGTGTGAGACGGCCCTCAAACAGAAGCGTTATGCCTACATGCGCTATAAGCGCCGCCCGAACGATTTCACTGTCGCTGAATTTCGTCGGGCTAGGGCTAGGTTCCGGTATATTTCGAAGCACGCCCGCCGCTCTTCTTGGCGGGCATACGTGTCTTCACTTAACGACAAGACCCCTTTAGCTGAGGTGTGGAAGCGAGTCAAAAGGATTCGGGGCAAGTTCTCGCAGGACCCCCCTCCCGTTCTCCAGGAGAATGGGACCGCAATCTCGGACCCCGCGTCCGTGGCGGAATCCTTAGCGACCGCTTTTTCCGCATTCTCTAGCCGTGATGCTGCTCCGCCAGCATTCAATGCACGTCGTGATGTCGCGGAAGGCCGCCGGCTGGACTTTACCTCCAGAGGCGGAGAATCCTTCAACGACAAGTTTACTGTGGGTGAGTTGCGCTCCGCTCTCGCTTCGTGCGCGGACACCGCCCATGGTCCGGACGATGTCCCGTACGCCATGCTTCGACACCTGGGTTTGCGAGGCATGGCCTTTCTGTTAGATTTGTTTAACAGGATCTGGGTGGAAGGTCTTCTCCCAGACTCCTGGCGAATCGCTACTGTGCTCGCCTTTCGCAAGCCGGGGAGAGATCACTCTACTCCGACCGGTTTCCGCCCAATCTCTTTAACCTCTTGCGTGTGCAAGTTGATGGAGAAATTGGTAAATGTTTGATAAGCCTATTTCCTGGACAGCGGAGGCCATCTGTCTTCTGCACAGTGCGGCTTCCGTAAGTTCCACTCCACGTCGGATGCTCTGCTCCGACTAAAAAATGCCGTCTGCGAGGCTTTCCTTCGTAGACAGCACTACGCCACGGTGTTTTTTGATCTGGAGAAGGCCTATGATACCGCATGGCGATACGGTATCATGGAGACTCTCCACACGATGGGGGCGAGGGGACGCCTCCCAATATTTATATCTGAATTTTTGCGAGATCGTCGATTCCGCGTACGGGTGGGGGGAGCCCTCTCCGGCCCAAAGGAGCAGGAACAGGGTGTCCCGCAGGGAAGTGTCCTCAGTCTCACACTCTTTGCCCTGAGCATCAACGGCATCACCTCGGTGCTGCCGGAAGATGTTCTCGCTAAGCTCTACGTGGACGACCTTTCGATCTCTTTTGGCGCGGCCCAGATGCCAACTCTGGAGCGCCGACTCCAACAGGCATTGAACCGCGTCTCTCGCTATGCCGAAGCGCACAGGTTTCGGTTTTCTTTGGCCAAGACTAAGGTGGTGCACTTCTGCCGCCACCCACGGCTTCACCCCGACCCAGATTTGTTTCTTAATGGGGTGCGCCTGGATGTGGTTGAGTCGCACCGTTTCCTTGGTCTTGTATTCGACCGACGCCTCACCTGGGAGGCTCACATTCGCAGCCTTAGGGTCTCTTGTACCCGCGCCATGGACATTCTCCGTTCCGTGACGTTCAGCGCTTTGGGCGCTGATAGGGCTACCGCCTTACTTTTTTATCGATCCTTTGTTCGCTCGAAGCTCGACTACGGATGCGAGTTTTATGCATCTGCAGCCGAGCGTTTATTGCGGAAGGTGGATTCGATCCACCACACCGGCCTTCGCCTTGCGACCGGTGCCTTTCGCACTTCCCCCATTGAGAGCCTGTTGGTCGATGCTGGGGAGATGCCACTCGCTCTGCGCCGCGTGCAGTGCATCACTCGCCTGTACGCGCGAGCCCGGCGCCTCCCTCAGTCGCCAACAGCTCTCACTGCATCCGCAGCTGATCTCGATGGTGCCTATGCCGCCGAGAGACGCCAGTCATACCCTAAGCCCTTTGGGTTTAGGGCCAGGAAACTCCTTCGAGAGGTAGATATAGCTCTCGGGCCGGTGGCGCCCCTGGTTCTGCCCAGGACGCCACCCTGGAGGGTACCACATTTGGCTATTTGTCGCCACGCCTCTGCTCCCAAAGCTTTTACTGCGCCGGGAGTATTGCGTTCGACCTTTTTGCAGCACACATCGTGTCACGCTGGTACCGTGCCAGTGTATACGGATGGCTCCAAGTCCCAAGAGGGGGTCTGCTTCCACGCCGTATCCCCTCTGTTTGAAGTCAGCGGGGCTCTACCAGGCGCTGCGTCTGTCTTCACGGCCGAGCTGGTGGCAATACACCACTCGGTACGGGAGATTACGCGACGTGCCCGGTTCGGAGACCGGATTGTGATTTATAGCGACTCACAAAGCGCCCTGAGTGCTCTCGGGGCATTGGAATCTCCGCATCCCCTGGTTCGCGAATTCTGTGACGCCACGGTTTTGGCGAGCCGGGCAGATGTCGAGATTATCTTCTGCTGGGTTCCTGGACATGTAGGAATTGCGGGGAATGAGGGCGCCAAAGAGTCCGCTAGGACTCTGCGACCGGACCAGCGTTTCGCTCTTCCTCACACTGACTACATGGCAGGAATACGGGCAGCTCTTCGGACTGCTTGGCAAAGAAGATGGGAGACGGTCGAGGGGAACTTAAAGTTGCGTGCCATTGCGCCGCGACTGTTCCCATGGACCTATCCCCCAATGCCGCGGCGGCTTCAGGTTGCTTTCTGTCGTCTTCGAATCGGACACACTCGTGTGACGCATCGTTACTTGGTGGAGCGCTCGCATGTGCCCTATTGCAACGACTGCGTCGTCCCCCAGACTGTTCAGGATATTCTTGTCGAATGTCCCAGTCTGGGTGATCTTCGCGCACGATACCTGTCTCGGTACCGGGATGGGCGGGGTCGCTACCGCCTGTCCCTTGTACTCGGGACGAGTGCGTGCACCATGACTGGTGGACTTATTGACTTTTTGGGGGAGGCCGGCCTTCTCCCCTTTATTTAAGGTTCCTTTTTTTGTTATTGTTTTGTATTAGGTTGCACTCTCCTGCACCGGGGTGAGGGGGACCTCCCCCCGCTGCCGGAGATTGCTTCGATTGTTAAGTTTTTCCAATTTATATTGATTGTTAAGTTTTCATATTTTAACTTTAAAGTAGCCTAATTCTAGGCTGTCGTGTTTTTCGGCGACTTATGCCCAAGTGGGTAGTTGCCAGATGGGCTCTATAAAAAAAATAAAAAATAAAAATCTTACGATTTACATCACTGATACTCTTTTGCGACTACCTTGTCTACTTGAAATAAAATTCAGGGTCTGTTTCATGAGAGTAATTTGCACTATTATACTGGTGAGTGCAACTAGTAAGTTGTGTTAAAAGAGGTCTAATCAAACTTCTTTTATATATTAGACATTTTTAAATAAAATCATAATCAAATTACATTACCCTGAAAGCCTAAAGGCAAGAAAATCTTTTTATTGTCTTAGGCTTAAGGATTTATTTTTTTCTAATCTTTCTCATTTTCTTATTCATTTTTTCAAGTTTACCTCTCTCATCTACATTTTTTCTTTCTTTTGAAAAAGTTTTTGAGCTATTAATTTCTTTTTTTTCTTGCTTTTGTTTAATCGCTACGTTTTTCATTATATTACAACCTTCCTTCGATAAAAGAGTTTCCAATATTATTTGTGCGTCTAACCTTTATCTTGGTCTATATAAGCCAAAATCATTTCGGTTTTATTCTCTACAAGTTCATTAACAATTTATTTGGTATATTTTCATCTGTTTTGGTCACCTTTTTTTCAATACAAGTAATTGTAATATTTTACTTCATTTTCTTCAAATTCATTAACCTTATAGTTTTTTTTATAATTTTAGGCTTTAAAATCGCGATTTCATTTGTTAAAGATGTATTGTTATTGAATTAATTTTGTTCTACTACATTGTCATTTATATTTTTAGATGGTTTTTGTTTTTTCATTTCATTCAATTTCTTTTTTTTTAGAAAATATACAACACTCCTCTAGTGGATGGCAGAATCTTTTGCTTTTATTTTGTATTGACTTTTTTCTGTTATTGATGAACTCCAGGTCAAATCGTTTGCAAAAGCCAAACCGTTTCCGTGTAATTTTTATAGAAGAATTTTTTTGACCATTTAAATGTTGATCAAAACTTGGCCAAAAATAATTTGCTAAGTTTTAATTTATAAAAAAAATAAATATAAACTTATTTTTCCAAATAGTAAGGGACACGATTCAATAGTTTCCTTGGTTTAAATTTTTAAAAACTTGCATTAATTTTAACAATTTATGCAAATCTTTGTCAAACTCTCTTTTAAAGTTCTTTTAAAAAAAAAAAATCACCAGAACATCACATAATGAGTTTTAATTTACAAAATTTCTTCATATTTAAAAATTAGAAAAACGCAAGTATCACAAAGGGAATTTAAATTATAATTAAGGGGATCTTGCAAAATATTTAAATGGAAAATCTATTTAAGAAAGAACTTCAAGAAAACCTATGAATAAACTAAAAACCCGCAGAAAAACAGCTATGCTTTAATTTTAATATATTTTCTCATTTTTTCCGAACTTGATAATTTGAAATTTTTGTTTTAAATTCCAAAAGATTTTTTAATCATATTTATTACTTTTAAACCTCAATTTTTTGTTATTCTCTTTGTTTCAAAATTACAAGAAAAACAGCCATGCCTTAATTTTAGTATATTTAATGGACTTCACGATTTGTTATTATTTTTCTTTTAAAAATTCCAAAGCATTCGATAATCATTTATTTTTCCTGAACTCTTAGAAAGTTTTTGATAGAACTTTAAATAATCGTATACTAAAAATCATCAATACGCGCTGTTGTCCGATGAATTAAGGCTTATATTCGCTTTGGTCATTCAACGCTATGTGGAAGCTATGTGGTTTCATGCTACTAGTAGTAGCAGATAGGGAGTTTCTTCCACTATTGCTGATTAATTAGGTTTGGTTTTCTTGAATGATTATTTAACTGACAAATATTTGCCTAAAGTCACAAATTAAAATGTCACTTTAAAAATATACTTAGAAATTAGTTATTGAATATAAAATTGAAGGGTCAGATCAAACAGAGCTGAGATCTAGTGAGAAATAGCATTGTTATCAGTGATGCAAAAACTAATAGAGGTTTAAGGTAAGGAACCAGTGGGTTGCTGCCCAATCCAGGTGGATTCTATATGGCAGCTAGGATGAAACGAGACAAATCGTCTATAAAAGGTGGAGGAGACCACTTTGTGAAAAATTTTTGAAAAACTACGGGTTAAAAGATTCCTCCGACAATATGAATCGAAGAAGTGTTGAATAGTTAAAAGGGTTGGGAAACAGGACAACCGGAGAATGGCGAAATGGCTACAATTAAATAAAAGGTGGGCAACCGATTGGTCTCCACCGCAAAAATGACAGCAAGGGCTGATATGAGCATCACCCGAAACAAGATGGCCGTGAGTAGTCTCGTGTGGCCAATGCCAACTCGGCAAAGGGCCACCTCCAAGGACTGTACTCTATGACGGCTCGAGGGCCAAGAGTGAACAGAATTTTTAATTTTGTATAGTTTGGATGATGAACAGTCATCCCCTTCATTCTGCCACAATTGAACTAATATTTTCTTATTGAAGGAAACCCCGTAAGGGGCGCGGCGATTTGCCATCCTGGCCGCCGTTGACGGGACTCAGCACCCCGTCCAGCCCCAGCTTAGCCTCCATTCCTTCAAAACACTTGTTTCCTCTCTTTTCACACAACAATTTCCACAACTTTCTCTGGTCAGCCTCTAATTTCACAGGGTAGATGCTGACCTTCTTCTCAAGCCAAACGTCCTGGATCGGGGCTGGGGGGGGAGGGGACAATGTTCCCTAACCCCTGAGCTCCGGTTCTGGATGGGGGTTTCTTAACAACCTGCTTCATCCCCACCCATACCTTCCTCACATCCCTTTTCCTCTCCTCTTCACATTCTATCCATTTTTACGCCGTGTCTAAGGTGGAGACGCCATGCCGATGGACTGCCAGGCTACTAGGCGGGAGAGGTGGTCCCAAATGGCGGCGCCTGGCTCTGCCGGGCCTGTAAGCACCTCTTGCAGTGCGGGCAACTGCAAGAGGTGATGAGCTATTGCGTCCCGTAGCACAAAAAGGGGCACCATGCCCAATGATGAAAAATAAAAAAAAACCCAACCCACAACTTCCCCAAGAACATCAACGGAGCTACCCTGAGAAAATGGAGGTCCCTCCCCTTGTGCTTGCGCAGGGGACCCACCATACTTCTTTAACCGGAGAGGATGCTTACCCTTCTCCCACGCCGACGGGTGTAGGGGACTCCCCCTTACCCCCTTCTCTGGAGGTGCTTTCGGGAACCTCCCTATCTCCAGTGGCAGTCCCTCGTGTGCTTTCTAAGAGGACTGCCAAAAAAGCCAGCAGGCAGCCCATTGCCGACCGCCCCTTGTGCAAGCGGCTCGGTAGGGCGAACCCCCTTAGGGGGGAGAGGGAAGCAAGGCCCCTTCGGTCGCTTCCCTCAAAAGACCTGCTGGCATGAATATTAAACCTTGCCTGGGTCAAGGCCTGTGCCTCCCCACTAAAGGCTTATGACGCTGCCAAGGGGACCTGCGATGTCCTGGGAGGGGATGGCCAACTGGAGGCCCCTCCTGTGATAGACATGGTCCTCGATGAAAACCAGCCTCAGACGGTAGGGCCTTCCATTGGGGGGAATCCGGGCTCGGCGCTGAGCACCGAACCCGAATCCACCCCTATGCAAGGTCCTCCTCAAACGGCTGGGGATTCTCAGGCAGTAAGAGGAAGGGAGGGATCTCCTCCGGATGATGCCCCTGCGACCACCAGGACCTTCTCCATTTCGGAGAAGGAACTGGCTGAGGCCGGTCCATCTGGCCTAGGGGCTTCTACCGGCGGGGATGAGAAGCGGGTTCATTCCCCGCCCTCCTCTCCAAAAAAGAAAAAGACCAAGACGAAAAAGACTCGGGCTCCTCTCCATCCGCGGGGGATACGGGGACGGATAAGTCTGCTGCCACTATGGCAAGCGACCAAGCCAAGATCGGCACATCCGTCCCCTCTGCTCCCCCGGTTGCGAAGTCCCTGACCAAGACCAAAAATGCACAGGGCGGAGCCTCGATGACATCGGGGCCCCTGATTCAGAGGTTAACTGGCGTTTTCGAGCCCGTTGGCTTCAAACGCTTCCTCGTTATTCGTTCCACTGATGGCACCATGTTGTCCAAATGCAACCTGATCCATCATAGGAGATGATTAGCTAGTGCAATATGTAGAGAGCCGAAGGTAACCCGTTTCTCGGAAGGAAGCCTTCTGGCGAATGTGGCGAAACCCGCCGAGGCGGCCAAGATAAGTGTTCTTCGGACACTTCATGGCACCCCGGTGAGTTTGACGCCGCACTGTACCATGAACTTGGTGAAAGGAGTAGTTTATGCGAGGGAACTCGTTGACTACTCCATTGAGGACATCACCATAGAGCTGGCCGACCATGGGGTGGTCAAGGTTAAACGTGTGATGAGAAAACAGCGAGGGGCCTCGAGACCCACCCCTACACTCTTCGTCACGTTCGACTGTGACAAGCTCCCTGAGTCGGTGCGTGCTGGTTGGTACAGCTACCGCGTGAAGGCATTCGTGCCACTGCCGCGGCGGTGCTATTACTGTCACCGCTTCGGCCATATGAATCGCTCATGTAGACGTTCAAAGTCGGGGTCACCCGAAGTCTGTGTAAATTGCTTCAAGGTCGCACACGATAAGTCAAAATCGTGTGTGGCTAAGTGTGTTAATTGCGGAGAGCCGCACCCTGCTTCTTCGAATCAATGTGGTGCATATCTCCTTGAGAGAGGCTGTTGAGTTCTCCGACAACCTCATCGCCGTGGGCCTGTCTAATATTCCTAGGACGTCTGGCTGTTTTGCACGCCGATCACTCCCATAGTGGTTGGCTGAGTGTGAGACGGCCCTCAAACAGAAGCGTTATGCCTACATGCGCTATAAGCGCCGCCCGAACGATTTCTTTCTCGCTGAATTTCGTCGGGCTAGGGCTAGGTTCCGGTATTTTTCGGAGCACGCCAGCTGCTCTTCTTGACGAGCATACGTGTCTTCACTTAACGGGAAGACCCCTTTAGCTGAGATGTGGAAGCGAGTCAAAAGGATTTGGGGCAAGTTCTCGCTGGACCCTCCTTCCGTTCTCCAGGAAAATGGGACCGCAATCTCGGACCCAGCGCCCATGGCGGAATCCTTAGCGACCGCTTTTTCCGCATTCTCTAGCCGGGATGCTGCTCCGCTACCATTCAAGCACGTTGTAATGTCAGAGAAGGCCGCCAGCTGGACTTTACCTTCAGAGGCGGAGAACCCTTCAACGACAAGTTTACTGTGAGTGAGTTGCGCTCCGCTCTCTCTTCGTGCGCGGAGACCGCCCATGCTCCGGACGATGTCCCGTACGCCATGCTTTGGCACCTGGGTGAGCGAGGCATGGCCTTTCTCTTAGATTTGTTCAACAGGATCTGGGTGGAGGGTCTTTTCCTAGACTCTTGGCAAATCGCTACTGTGCTCGCCTTTCGCAAACTGGAAAGAGATCACTCTACTCCGACTGGTTTTTAGCCAATTTCTCTAACCTATTGCGTGTGCAAGTTGATGGAGAAATTGGTAAATGTTAGATAAGCCTTTTTCATGGACAGCGGAGGCCATCTGTCTTCCGCACAGTGCGGCTTCCGCAAGTTCCACTCCACGTCGGATGCTCTGCTCCGACTGGAAAATGCCGTCTGCGAGGCTTTCCTTCGTAAACAGCACTACGCCACGGTTTCTTATTTCTTATTTCTTATTTAGTAAAAGATGAGAAAAATGTGGTATAGTAGGAGAGGTTATAGAGAGAAAAAGGTGTGATAGACGAAGGAATGTGTGCCAGCTTTCCTGGCATCGTCTTCACGTAGTCTTCTTTATTAGTATGCTTTTTCTGGTCTTGTTGTAAAAGCATTCAAGCCTTTGTATTTGTTCGGCTTGAGGCGTGTAGTTTAGAGTTTCACGCGTAAGTTATCAGATGCACATGTTTACGTCACTAGTTTGTCCACTTCGGATCTTTTGTATAGAATTGTTTTAAGATTTATAATTTTCCGAGTTTATATTATAACTTGTTAAATATTTGTTAGTACTTCTTTAGTTTGTGTCCACTACGGATCTCTTTTTTTTTAACATGTGAATTACAGTTTCCATTGTCCTTGTTCGTTAGTTTGAGGTTGATTTTTCGGTAGGTTTACTTTATCGGTAAATCGGCAGAACATTCTCCTGCGTACGCAGGCGGCTGCTCTCAAATCCGCGTTTGTAGTGTCGCGCTCGGTCGTCGAAGTTTGGTTGTCCCAGTTCGTCGTCTGTCCATTCAGTGATCTTGGTCCAAATTGATTTGGCTCTGTTGTGTAGGGTCGTATTCAAGGGTTCCACTCCCGTGAGGGCGTGGAGTCTTATCGAGGGTATGAAATCTAATTTTGTCACCCCGAGCATGAAGCGGAGCGCTTGGTTCTGCACCGCTTGCATCCTCCTTAACTGGGTAGTACTTTCCAGGTGTAGCGGGATAGCAGGATATAGTAGAATGGGCCGCACTAAGGCCAGGTATAGCTTCCTTTTGTTACGGAGGGAGAGTCTCTTGAACCTATACAATTGACTTAGGCGGAGGCGTGCTTGCGCAATCTTTGAGTTTACGTGAGCACTGTACCCAGATGACGTCACCGTCAACCCGAGAACACGAGCTTCGCGCGAGTATTGGTAGAACTCGTCTCGGACCAGGATTTCGGCCGTCTTTCTGCGCCCAATGGGAAGGACTTTAAATTTTTCCACATTGGTACGTATCTTATTGCGCGCCTCGTATTCATTAAGGTGGTCTATTTCCCCGGCCGTTCTGTTGGCAATGTCAATCGGGTTACGATAATCGCTGGTAATCAATTGCGAGATGTCGTCCGCTAACTGGATGTTCTTCGTGTAATCCTGGGTAGGCTGGGGGAGATCGCCGGTATATATCGTGTATAGGGTCGGACTCAGGCACCCCGGTTTCCATAGGGAATGGCTGACCGATAGTGTTGTTGATACTAATGGTCGCCTCGCGGTCCTCAAGGTAGTCGCAAAGAAGTCTGGTGACATTGGTGGTCATGTTCAGATCACAGAGCTTCTTTTTGAGTCCGGGAACCCACACTTTGTCGAAGGCCGATGACACGTCTCTAAGAACCAAATCGACCCTCCTGTTTTCGGCCTTGGCGACGGCGATGTTTTCCGTCAACAGGGCTAAGGCCGTTTCGGTTCCCAGGTGTCTTCTGAAATCGTGCTGCTGCGAGTTGTAACGTTCATTTTCCTCCAGGAAGTCTCTTAGCCTGTCATTTATTAATTTTTCGAGGAGCTTTCCCAGGAATTCCAGGAGCGAGATTGGCCTATAACTCCTAATCTCCCCTTTGGGCTTTCCCGGCTTCAGCAGAAAGATCATCTTAGCCCTCTTCAGTCTGTCGGGGAAGTAGCCTGCGTTTAGGCAGGCGTTGAAAAGGCTCAGGATTGCCATTCTGATGTTCATTGGCACTTCAATCAGGTGAGCTCTGGTAATGCCCGAGATGCCCGGGGCCTTCTGCTTAAAGCTCTTGAGGGCAGCCGCGAACTCGTCATGGGTAAAAAGTCTACCCTCCCCCTCCGTTAGTCTAGTGAAGTCGACAGAACCGAAGGGAGTCAAGACAGGCCCGCGAGCCTCCAAGTCGGCCAGGATCTCGTCCTCATAATCCTGATTGAAGTCGAGGTTTTCATCCTCCGTGATCGAGAACCTTTTTTGCCAGTGATCTCGGAAGTGGCGCTCAATCTCCAGGTCGTCCGAGATCTTCTCGCCACCGACATTGATGCTAATATTGGCTTTGGGGGGGATGGAGCCGCTCAGCTTCTTGAGTTGATTCCAGAATTTCCTGGGATCTCCCTCCTCATCAATTTGATCCACAAGCCTGTCCCAGGTCGCGCTTGACTGCTCTGCTATAAGTAGCTTAAGTTCCTGACGGAGGTTTCGAAGTTCCCGGTAGCGGTCCGCAGTGAGTCCGTTCCTTCCTATTACACCCACAAGCTCGTCCAGCCTGTCCTTCTTTTGCCTAATCCTGTCGTCCCAGCGTGGTGCTGGGAGAGTCTTGTAACCGACTCTGGGGATGGTCACTCTATCCGCTTCCACTATCCTTGACATAATATCGTCCAGATGGCTGTCAATGTCCTCCAAAGTTGACCCGTCCAGATTGTTCAGCTGGTAATCCTGCAGGAGTCTGCGGTATTCCTCCCAGTCTGCCTTTGACATACACCTACGGGATGGGACCTCCACCTGTATGGGGGATGTGGAGATGGTAGTGACCATGCTAATGTGGTCCGACGGGGTGTATGGGCCATGTACCGTTGAGTGGTTCAATACGAAGTTGGGGTTCACCAGGATGATATCTGGAGTCGTTGAAGATCTTCTCGTCAAATACGTGGGGAAGTCTGGGCCGACCCTGCGAACTAGATCTCGGTCAATAAGCATGCTCAGGGTTGCTCCCGATCCATTGAAGCCAGTGGTGTAGCCAGCTTCTCTGCACCGGGCATTGAGATCGCCGATAAGTATGGTCGAGGCGTTTCTCCTGAAGAGCCTGATAAAGTTGGGGACGGGGAGGTACCGGCGTCTTGGGGGCTGGTAGCCCACCGCGATGACGAGGTCGTCGAAGGTGGTCTTGATCTTAATTGCCAGGTACGACTCTTCCAGGTCTGTTATTTCTTTAAACTTGATGCCGTAGCGAATCGCTATCGCGACGCCATCAAATCTAGAGTTGGAGTGGTTGGCTGATATGACATCATAGTTGTAAATCTTAATGGGACTCGCGTCCGAACTGATGCCGTGTTCCGAGATGAGCACGATGTCGGGATCTACTTCGCGTATGATGTTATTGTATACAATTTTCTTGGATTCCCATCCGTTTACGTTTAACGAGAAGATCTTAACTTTGTTTATGAATCGGGCGTTAAGATCCATGTTATTCGGTCTGAACGTTCTGGACCTTTGCTTGTTCAGCGCGCGCTGGCGACCTCACCCTTCCTGATCTTTTCTTTTTGAACTGGTCATAGGACAGGTTGTAGCATGACTCCGGACAGATAGTAATACTACCCGCCTTGAGGGCCGATAGCAATTCTTCCTCCGTCTCTTCGCTGTCATATTCGTATTTAAATTTGCCTCTTAAGACTCCCTCTACGATATCTTTCACCTTGGCCGTCCTTGGGAGAGGTGACGAAGGTGAGGCAAAGATCTTCATGCTAACGTCCGTGGTCTTTCTCGGGGGTGGGGTGGTCTGGTCGTCTCTGGTGGGTTTGGGGCGGGGGATTGCCCCCCTTTGGGCGTCCGTCTTCTGGGCAGGTAGGTCGGCCTCCATCTCCTCAGTTGTTGAGTTCTCAGCCCGTCTTGTCAGGCGAGGGTCCCTTGATTTCGAGCGGGTTCTAGTCGTAGTACTGGGCTTGCCGCCCGTTTGCATTTGGTAGAGCTCATTTGAGGGAGGATTATCGGGGAACCACATGGGTTTCATCCCGTTCTGGGTCAGCATTCTATTCAGTTCAGTCGCATAGCTACCCGGTTTCGCGATATTCACGAAATGTGCGTGAATCACGCACATCACCAAGTCGAGATTCATATTCGGGTCCAGTTGAAGTAGGGTTTTACCCTTGTCCTGGTTCTGCGCCGCTTGGGCATATGAGGTATTTGCTCTCCGGGTTTTTTCATCTTGAAGGCCTTTCTTCTTCTCAGCGACGAGGGCCTTCTTTTTGGGGCACGACATGGACAGTGTTCGGTGGGGGCCTGCGCAATTGAGACATTTTTTCACTCCCCCGTTGGTACATTCTTTCCAGGTGTGTCCATTACCAGCGCACTCAGAGCACACCTTGCCCTGGAAAGTACATTCCTTTGAAGTGTGTTGTTCGAGGGCGTAACAGGAGAAACACACTTGTACGGAGACGAAAGTCTCTCTCTCGATACACGAGGTCGCGATTTTTGTGCAGAACAGAATCAACCCCGACTCTGAAGCCTTGGCTGCCATCTCCGTCGTTAGGAAGGTAACCTTGAACAGGTGGGAGTATTCCCCTCCGTCGCGGTTCCGGAACTTGTATACTTCGTCAACCTTGGCCCATGACTGTTTCTCTTCGATCTCGGTTTTAATCTCTTCGGCGCTGTGAGTCCCAACCCAGGGGTCGAGGCGGCGGCAGATGATCGATCTTTGGGCCGACACATGGGGTGGAACCTTGGGGTACAGGCCGATGCTCTGCAGTTTTGCGCGGGATTCCACGCTCAACAGTTTGTCAACGTCGAGGTTACTGTCGCAAATGGCCATGTAGCCGTACGATTGGTCTACAAGTCTGCACAAAGCAACCTTAATGTCAGAGAAGATCGTCTGGAAGACGGTCTCCCTGGTCGGCTTTGCATTCCGCTCTATGACCCAGAGCGGGATCCTCTTCTCACCCCTGGGGTCGTCCATGACGGCCCGCTGGGGGGGTGTCTTCTCCGGCGACCCGCCGGTCCACTAAGGGTGTTTGCCTAAATAAACCAAACTCGTTCCACCTTGTCTGCCCTACCTACAATAAAGTGTCTAGCAGGGCCCACCTGCCGGTCCTGTCCACTCCGCCCCCTACTGGGGCCCCCTTCTTCGCGCCCCCTGTAGGGCTTCCTTCCGGGGTTCGGACACGACAGAAACCGGTGGTCTCTAAAGGCCTCAACCAGCAGACAAGTTATGAGGAAACGAGGTGTGCTGCTCTGTAGGAAGAAACTTCAGCACGGGAAGCGTCGATATTCAATGGGTGCTCTTGCGTGCACGCCCGCTCGCGCGCGGGTGCGCGTTTACGCCCGCGACACTACCAGCGAGTAGCGACAAACAGCGGTCTTGACGCGTAAAGTAAAAGTTTCACCTTAGCAAATTCTTGAGGCAAAAAAGCTTTGCAAAAGGACTTCAAAATCTGGCAGTTGAAACTCTGTTCAGAGTGAAGCGCAGTCCTACGCCACGGTATTTTTCGATCTGGAGAAGGCCTGTGATACCGCATGGCGATACGGTATCATGGAGACTCTCCACATGATGGGGGTGAGGGGACGCCTTCCAATGTTTATATCTGAATTTTTGCGAGATCGTCGATTCCGCGTACAAGTGGGGGGAGCCTTCTCCGGTCCAAAGGAGCAGGAAGAGGGTGTTCCACAGGAAAATGTCCTCAGTGTCACACTCTTTGCCCTGAGCATCAACGGCATCTCTCGGTGCTGCCGGAAGATGTTCTCGCTAAGCTCTACGTGGACGACCTTTCGATCTCTTTTGGCGCGGCCCAGATGCCAACTCTGGAGCGTTGACTCTAACAGGCCTTGAACCGCGTCCTTTGCTATGCCGAAGCGCACAGGTTTCAGTTTTCTTTGGCCAGGAGTAAGGTGGTGCACTTCTGCCGCCATCCACGGCTTTACATCGATCCAGATTTGTTTTTTAATGAAGTGCGCCTGGATGTGGTGGAATCGCACCGTTTCCTTGTTCTTATATTCGACCGACGCCTCACCTGGGAGGCTTATATTGGCAGCCTTAGGGTCTCTTGTACCTACGCCATGGACATTCTCCGTTGCGTGACGTTCAGCGCTTGGGGCGCTGATAGGCTACTGCCCTACTTTTTTATCGATCCTTTGTTCGTTCGAAGCTCGACTACGGATGCGAGTTTTATTTGCTTCCGCAGCCGAGCGTTTATTGCGAAACGTGGATTCGATCCACCACACCGGTCTTCGCCTTGCGACCGGTGCCTTTCGCTCTTTCCCTATTGAGAGCCTGTTGGTCGATGCTGGGGAGATGTCACTCGCTCTGCGCCGCGTGCAGTGCATCACCCGCCTGTACCCACGAGCCCGGCGCCTCTGTAGGTCGCCAACAGCTTTCAATGCTTCCGCAGCTGATCTCGATGTTGCCGATGCCGCCGAGAGACGCCAGTCATACCCTAAGCCGTTTGGGTTTAGGGCCAGGAAACTCCTTCGAGAGGTAGATATAGCTCTCGGGCAGGTGGCCCCCCTGGTTCTGCCAATGACGCCACCCTGGAGGTTACCACATTTGGCTATTTGTCGCCACGCCTATGCTCCCAAAGCTTGTACGGTGCCGGGAGTATTGCGTTCGACCTTTTTAGAGCACACATCGTGTCACACTGGAACCGTGCCAGTGTATACGGATGGCTCCAAGTCCCAAGAGTGGGTCGGCTTCCACGCCGTATTCCCTCGGTTTGAAGTCAGCGGGGATCTACCAGGAGCTGCGTCTGTCTTTACGGCCAAGCTGGTTGCAATACACCACTCGGTACGGGAGATTACGCGACGTGCCTGGTTCGGAGACCGGATTGTCATCTATAGCGACTCACCTAGCGCCCTGAGTGCTCTCGGTGCATTGGAATCTCTGCATCCCCTGGTTTGCGATATCCGTGACGCCACGGTTTTGGCGAGCCGGGCAGATGTCGAGATTAACTTCTGCTGGGTTCCTGGACATGTAGGAATTGCGGGGAATGAGTGCCCTGATGAGGGCGCCAAAGAGTCCGCGAGGACTCTACGACTGGACCAGCGTTTCGCTCTTCCTCTCACCGACTACATGGCAGTTATACGGGTATCTCTTCGGACTCCTTGGCAAAGAAGATGGGAGACGGTCGAAGGGAACATAAAGTTGCGTTCCATTGCGCCGCGACTGTTCCCATGGACCTATCCCCCAATGCCGTGACGGCTGCAGGTCACTTTCTGTCGTCTCCGAATCGGACACACTCGTGTGACGCATTGCTATTTGATGGAGCGCTCGCTTGCGTCGTATTGCAACGACTGCGTCGTCCCCCAGACTGTTTGGCACATTTTTGTCGAATGTCCCAGTCTGGGTGATCTTCGCGCACGTTACCTGTCCCTGTACCGGGATGGGCGGGGTCGTAACCGCCTGTCCTTTGTACTCGGGACGAGTGCGTGCACATTGACTCGTAGCTTGTTGACTTTTTGGGGGAGGCCGGCCTTCTCCCTTTCATTTAACCCAGTTTAATTGTTGTTTTTGTTATTGTTTTGTTATTGTTATTTCTTATTGTTTTTTCATGTTAAAATCTTTTAAAGTAGCCTAGAACTAGGCTGTTTGTTTACGGCGACTTATGCCTAAGTCGGCAGTCGCCAGATAGCCCCTAAAAAAACAAAAAAACCCAAGGAACCGAAACTCGGAGACAAACTCTATATCTTCGCCTTGTAGGGAGATAGATGGCGGAACAAGAACCCCGCCTCGGTGGAAATACATTTATTTGGTTTAGTTCGTGGAAAGCGCAAACCTTTAGTTGTGCTCTTTTGGATACAGCATCGACCGCCAGTTGTAGCCGACGCGCTGCTAATGGAAAGCGAGGTGAGGAATAGTATAGTGCTAAATCATCAACAAACAGATTTGCCGATACACCCTCTGGGAGGGACGAAATAATATCATTGATGGCAATTATGAAACATAAAACACTGCCCTGAGGAATTCCCTCCTCTTGGGGTTGCAGGTCAGAGTATGCGTCTCCAGCACGTACCTTGAAGGATCGAGATGCTAAAAAATTGAATAAAGGACGGTAAAAGGACTCTAATCCCCCAGACGTATAGCTGCTTCATGATGCCGTATGTGTCGTAGGCTTTCGCAATATCGAAAAATATGGCTTGCCAGGACTCGGTGCTTTAATGAGAAAGTTTTCCAGACCGATCCTTCGAAACGTACTAGTAGGTCAAGGGTACTATGATCTTTGCAAGAGCTACATTGAAATGGGGAGAGAAGGTGATTGGTTTCTAGGAACCAGTTTATGCGCTTCAATACCATTTTTTCCAGCAACCTACTCAAACAGCTGGTGAGAGCTATAGGACGGTAGTGATCTGCGTCCAATCCGTCCCTGCCCGGTTTCACAAAGTAAAGGAGTATTCCAATGCGCCATGATGACGGGTAAAAACCCTTCACCCATATAGGGTTGTACAATTCAAGTAAGAAGAGTAGTGTGGATGTAGGTGCCGTATCATATCGAAATGAATCTCATCAAGAGCAGGGCGAGTGGATCTGCAAAGGGGGAAAGCGCTATGCAGCTCATGGATGCTGAATAGGGCGTTATATTGAAGGTTAAATATTGTTGTGAAGTTGAGAGAATGAGACTTTTTATTTGATTTTTAGGATTGAAAAGCCTTATCGTAACGGCTGACACTGCTGACGGCACGGAAATGATCAGCAAAAGCATTGCTGACCGCCAGGCCGTCATTCTTCAAGGAACCGTCTAAGTTGATTATGGGGGTATGATGATCAGCATAACGGCCCCTGATCTTATTAATCATGTTCCAGATCATAGCAGTAGGTGTCATGGAGGAAATTGATGAAACGTAACGGCGCCATGAATTTCGGCGAGCCTGACGAATGGTTCTTTGGCGAAGCGCACGAGCTCCGTTTCGGTCGACCTTGTTGCACAAAGTTGGGTTCTTTCGGAATCGGGCATGGGCTAACTTGTAATTTTTGAGAGCTGTCGTACACGTCGAGGTCCACCAGGGCACGGTTGAGCGGCCCGTAACAGGTCGCTTCCGTGGGATGGTCTGTGTTGCTGCATTGTAGATAGTCGATGTGAAGTATTCTATGGCCGCGTCCACTCTATTGAAGGTCCTCTAGGATGCACTTGTGAAGGACGTCTCTCGGAAACCTTTCCAATCTGCATGACCTAAGTCCCACTTAAGGGGCATAGTTGTATGAGGGCTAACTTGAAGGGCTGACAAGACAATCGGGAAGTGGTCACTTCCATGGAGATCGTCAAGAATTGACCATCGAAATTCCGTGAAGCAATCCGGGGAACAAACAGACAGGTCTCACAGCTAAAAGAGTCTGTCTGGACATGATAAGAGGTAAAATCGCCAGTATTTAAAACACAAAGAAAGTCAGATAATAAAAGAGATGCTAAAACACTGTCTTTGGCATTTCGAGTGATGTCACCGCAGTTTGGGTGACGGCGTTAAAATCTCCTAGTAATAAGAATGAAGAGGGCAACTGGTCTACAAGTTCTAAAAGGTCGGCTCTTGACAATGATAAATAAGGGGGTAGGTAAATAAAGCAAACAGTAAAAAGCTTCGTACGAAAAACCCCCACGGCAACAGCTTAGAGGGTAGTATGTAGGGGGATGGGAGCAACATGGTGGGATTAAGATACCATGATTGACACTCCCCCCTTCCCATGACAGGAGCTTCTAGCAGGAGCAATAGAGTTGAAAGTAAGAAAACCGGGTACCGGTGGAAAGGGCCGTATACCCAGTTTATTTTCCTGAAGCCAAATAACTGCGGGGTGGATAGTCGTCAAAAGAATTTTGAGTTTTTCCCACTTTAAAAGAACGCCTTAGTAATTCCATTGTAATATGGAAGATATTATGTGGGAAGATTAGATGCCACGGTGGATATCTTTTTCGCTTTTCTGGCCGATATTGTATTTGAAATTCGTCCCAAAGAGCTTGAGAGACGGAGAGCTGATTTTGAGGAGC
This sequence comes from Ceratothoa steindachneri, assembly GCA_963969495.1. Taxonomy (NCBI): domain Eukaryota; kingdom Metazoa; phylum Arthropoda; class Malacostraca; order Isopoda; family Cymothoidae; genus Ceratothoa; species Ceratothoa steindachneri. The sequence continues at coordinate 24,669,788 of OZ018333.1, forward strand.
CTGCTCTTGCAGGCGGAGAGATCATAGATGGAGCCGTAATAGGGGTTTTTCTCGGGGTTTTTGGAAAACCGACCGAGGCCCTTGATTGTAATTTGGGCTCACAACCTGGCGGAAAAGGAAGATCGAAAAGAGATTTTCGGACGGTAGATCCGAATTCATGGGTCGAGGGTATTTTCGGTGTCTGAGGAGTTGGTCTAACCGCCGCGATTGGTTATGTTGTAGTATCAACTGCTTCCATCGGATCATATGTTGAAGGGTGAGCGGAACGAACAGGTGATCTGAGCGAGGTGTTTGGAGCTGGGTGTATATCTGCCATCATTTGGATCAGGATGGGGCCTAAGTCAGGTGAAGGACGGGACGGACTTAAGGGCATTAATTGTTCAGCTGTAGAGGAGGAGTGCATTGAAGATTGCCGGGGCTTGGCCGAGTCGGCTCCAGAGGCTGCCCCGCTTATTGATGGTCGATGAGCCAGGAGAGGAATCTTTCCTCTTACCACTGGGCTTTGGGTCTCGGGGCCGTGTGGATGAACCTTCACTGGTTGATGTTTAGGATACTTTCAAACAGCCTCTGATGTCTTCAAGTGTCTCACCCTGAGCGTCTCTCCCTGCTAGAACTGCTGGAGAGAGGGGGGGGGGGGCTACAATGGTTATCTTATTGTGAGAACGATGCTTCGACTACATATTCTGAATGTTTCAGACGCTGCGAGTAGATGTAGGATGAAGTGCTTTAGGCTGGTTGGAATTCGCGCGTGATGGTCGGTTTCGTCCAGCGTCACGTAAAACGTCAGAGAAGAGCCAGCCGAGTGGTGAGGTTTGTGCCCGAGCACGCTGGCGGGCCTCTCTTATATCTAGACGTAGGGAGTCGCGCAAAGCGAGCACCTCCTTTTCATATAAAAATCTAGAGCAGAGATTTGACGCAGCACTGTGGGTACCTCCCCAGTTGGCACAGCGGGGAGTTTTAGTGCATTCGGGACCATGGTAGTCAGAGCTACAATTCTCGAAGGATCTAGTTGCCGACAAGTACGGCCAAAATGTCCAAATTGATTGTAATTGAAGCAGGGTCTCGAAAGTTTGATGTAGAGAATACCGGGACACGAAGGTACCCAGCTTTAATATACTGTGGCAGTTCTTGTCGTTCAAATGTTAAAATCAGTGTGGCGATTGGGACTCTAGTGGAGCCTAATGTTTTAGTTACCCTGTGTACCTGTGTGACACTTTAGTTACTAAGCTTACTCTAAGGGCGGGTGGGGTTTTAGTTCTTTGGTTGGTTGGAACAGACGACACCTTTGACAAAATTCAGACGCGGATGGGGCAAGACAGTTATTGGAATTTTAGCTACCGAAGATAGATTTCGCACAAGGTTTTGTTGAGAGTGTAATGACCCCTCGACTATGACATCACTACTACCTCTTGACCACATCCGGCGGGCTTCACCACAGCGGGACTCAAAAGATTCATTGATGTCAAGCACATCGACTTTTGAAAGTGGAGTGTTGGATGATAAACTCAAGGCAAGAAAACGAGGATAATCTAGATCTGGGTCTACTTCGTTGGAGTAGGGGTCCAACGAGCGAGGGAAGGCTGAAAAGGTAGCTGAGGAACGTTTGGGACGAGAATCCTTACGAGAAGGAGAGGTTTTTGGTTTATAGCTAGCCATTGCAAAAATAAAAACAGCTTCGCATTCTCCCTCAAGGCTCCCCATCATGGAGGCCTAGGAGGGCCAGTCACTAATGCAACTATACAATCAGTTACGTCCTGTATGTCCTCTTGGAGAATGGATACGGATCCACCACACCATCTTTAGAAACTTAAGAGGATTCCCGAGTTCTCCTACGCACGGGGAAAAGGGGCCAAGCATGGGTTTCTCTTTGGGCATTCGATAGACGAAGGCGGTGGAGATGCCCAGCCTCTTTCACCTTCATGAAAGAGCAGTTCGGACTCAATCCATTAAACGAGCAGAGATCGGGTATCCATATGGTCCACTAGATAGGTGAAGGAAGGGGGGAAAATAAAGGGCAGGGGATAAACTTAATAGGGGGGAAAGAAAGAGGGGTATGTTAAAAGTCTTGTTGGCAGCATCATGGGACCCCTAAGCGGCCCAGTGCTGACTTTCCTCGCGACCAGAAGGCCAGAGCCTCTCTGGGAACAACCCCTAAAGAAAAGGTCCCAGAGAGGAAGGAGGAAAACTAATAGAAACATTAAAGTCTGAAAAGCACCAAAATCACCAAGAATGGATGCCTTTGGTGTAAAACTAACAATACTCTAAAGAAACCTCCTTCCACCTAAACGAATAATTATCCTCTTCTTGAAGTGATTTTTAGGCTATTTGAAAGATAAATTTTGGGCCTCGACGAATCATCTAATAAAAGGCCATCTTTAAATGACGAGAAAAAACGAGCTCAGAGATTTAAGTAATCGCGATTAATCCCATTTCAAACTAAATTAAAATCCCCAAGAAATAATTAACTGACCAATAATCCAATTTTTATAGATTATTTTAAAAATATATTCTGATAGAAAATTGATCGTTAGATTTTAATAATGGTTTTAGAATATAGTTCCTTAGTTAAACTGCTCTTATAACACTTCTCCTCTTCCTCACATGCCTTTCCACATCTTCTGCCAAACCCTGCGTGTATGAGACTTATGTAAGTCTTACTTCTAAACATCTGTAAATTTCACGACTATTTACTATCTCCTATTTCTACAATTACTGATGAGGGCCTCGTTGAATTCCATCAAGCTCATCTTCTCTTGAATCATTATTTTAACTAAAGCGACCATTATCTATTCCTCACTCTAGATCTTGTATCAAATTGTTTGGTAGAGTTAAAGACCTCCTCTCTTTAGATATTTCACTAATACGTAAACATTTTCTCAATGAGCAACAAATCAAAAATATTTAAGAATTAAAGCATAGAATTCAATTTAACTTCCCGTATTATATGGTCAATTTCTAGGTCATCCCTCACACTAGCTTTCTATTGCCTATCTAATCTCTTCCTCTTATATTACACACAAATTTCTAGGAAATAAAACTTAATATCAGCCTTATTAGTAACACTCAATATATCTTCGTCGTGCTACAGTCTTCCATTCTTGGCTAGTCTTTTTCTCTTTGGTGAAATATTTTCTATTTTCTCCATTTTAATTTTGTCCCTTTGATTCAGAATCGATTAAAGGCAGAAATACCTGAAATTTTTCAGGAATATTTGTCAGTTATCTTTCTTCAATTGACTTTTATTTACTTCTTTTCTAAGGAAATATCGTGTCTCATTTTCTATTTCTAAACTCTATTAGAAATTCGAAATTTTTTAAAGATTTACTCATGAAATTTCATTCATGGTCTCAAAAATCAGAAAATCCTACACATTTGTTATTGTGTATGATCAAGAGGTAAATTGTTGGATAACCAAGGAAGAAATAGTTAAAAAGTATTTGTTTGTTTTGTTAGTTTGGAGTAAGAACGAATTATTGGTCAGATTTCAGTGAAAGTGGACATCGTCGATGCAGAGATCCTTTTCTCATTCAACTTTTCTTGGGGTTTGCTCAAATTAGAGGAATTAATGTGATTCAACGCTGTGCTCACCAAACTTACAATTATAGTGACCAGTCTACCTATGTTTACCACATCAATTGAGCTCTACAGCTTAACCAAGGATGATAACTGGGCAATACCGAGGATGACTAGTAGCATTTGATGTTATATTAAAGCTGAAATGGGTATAAAATACCCACGAGGGCATCCCTTCCTCAATGTTTATGTAAAGGGATTTGGAAGAAATGTAAAGGTTGTGAAGATAAAGCAAGTTAAATATGTATTACAAAGCCATGTTATTCTACAAAGGAGGATTATCCGGGGGTCATTCGGTCGGGGAGACCACGAAATTTTCTTGATCAAGCCATGTGAGTCAAATTTCATACGGGTCTGGACGGAATCTTTCCAATGTCGGCGGCCACTTAGTTACTTTTGTTAAACCTTGCAATCCCTTATGGTACATGGTAATTGAAAAAAGAACTCTATCTGATTCGAGCTTATCAGACCAGTGGCAATCTGCCCATATTGTAGTAATTCTATGTTCGGGATTAAACATATAGCTTTGCTTTCGTTGGAGTCTGGGCGTCAACGTTGTCTCATGGAAGCTCTCTTCGTCAGAGATATTGAACGCAAGAATCAATAATGACGCCCTGTGATAGTTTCTAACTAGCCGGATCTACTACCGCCTACAGCTTGCTTCACTAAATATCTAATCAAAGAAAGCGAGCTAGAAAATGGCAGGGAAAAGCCTCCATTAATTATCACCTCGAGGAATAATCCTATGAGTATCAATAAATGAATTTCCTTTTCATTCCTTATTAATCGTCTCAGGAGTTTAGAAATTAATTACTCAATTTCTACGCAACAATACTCTGGTGGACACAGCGATGACAATAAAGACACTACTGCTCCGTTGAAGGTATATGAAGCCAAGATTTCATTGTGTCGTCGTTTGGAAGATGAAATCTTTTACTTTTCTTGAAGTTCCTTGTATCATTCGGGCACCAAATTTATTTAAACATGGCTTAAACCCTCATACTTCGATCTTCTTTATTTTATTAAATCCTCTTTCGCTTCGGATAAATACATCCACAAGGTTTAATCGCTACTTTTTAACTAATAATATTTTATTGAAATTAGATGTCAAATGGAGGCTATTGTATTTGCTCTGCTTAACTTATTAATGCTGCTTGGCATTTCGTGGAAAGGAAGGTTTACTCTGCATCTATGCTATATTTTTTCCATATTTCCTTCCAATTGTTGTTGTCATTTCCAATGTTATTTTTAGAGAAGTCTTTGGGGAAATTAAGGGAAATAATAGGCCGAGAGGCCTCAAATAACGATGATTCTACGATGTCCACTAACAGTAAAACAATAAACACACGCCATAACACAGAACTCGAACCAAATTCTGAACCAATCACATCTTCAACAGGCGGAGATAAAAAAGAAACTGGTACTGCTTTCATTGTTTTCTCTAGGTCAAGTAACATTAAAATTAGTCTGTGGGAACGAGTAACTAGTATTCGATGTAAAAAAAAAAACACAATACGGAAAAACATTCAAAATTTGGGTGGAAGTTGAACATTTAAGTCCCAAATTTGGTACCACGACCTTTGGTTTCTAAGACAAAAAATACATATATGCAGCGTTCCAAAAATAAGTTGCAAACAAACACATCCACACAGAGACAAACAGACAATTCAATCTCATTTGTCTCGGTAATATTTAAAAATTAAATCCCCTGATGTCCTTTTCTAGAACACATCTAAAACTACCAGGCTTTTCTTATTTACTTCGTTGTCAAATTCAATTCTAGATTTAAAATACTCATTTTTTTTCCTCCGAAACTAAATATTTTATTAATAAAAGTTTTGCTAACCTGATAACGTTACTGTTTTCAGGAGAAAGAGGAAACTTAAATGTAGATTATGCAAATAATAAATTGAGTTTCAAGAAAATAAAAATATGAAAAGAATAACTTAGAATAATATATGTGGAAGAGTGTGAGCAATTGTAGTGCATTATTCAAACTGTATCTCTCTAACTTTCTAATATACAGGGTGTCCAAAAAGTTACTATGCACTGAAAATAAATATCCCGACAGAATAATAGTGAAAAAAAATGCAATTCTCACAATAGATCCAGTTTGGAAACCATTGAAACATCACCCTCCCCACACTTTTCATATACAGGGTGTCCGAAAAGTTTTCTAACTTGATATCTTTTATACCCATCGAGAGCTTCATCACTGATTTTGTCGAGACCAATATTTTCCAGTGTATATTAACTTATTGGACACCCTGTATAAATTACCTTACATTCCGACTAGTCTCTGTCTTAGAACTTCAAAATTTTGCTGATCCACGCTAACTCTTTTCTCCAGGTAGGTGACTTCTAGAAGCTGTCCTTGTAAAGAGATGTCCAAACGAAGTGTGTAAACTCATTTTCACGATGCTTTGGAGAGGTTGAGGCAACAACTTTAAACAATTGTGGTTTATCTGCAAACTCGGTTATATGATTAAATAATCCCTTGTCTATATTGTTCCTATAGACGAAGAAATACATAATACCAAACCGCAATACCTGGAGGGCGTTATTGGTAGGTAGTTTCCCACAAGACATTGGTTCCCTTTCTCAAAGTTTGGAGTGGTATCAACCATCCGCTATTATCGAGTAGAGTCACCACTGTCCAAGTATGAAACGACTCGCCCGGATAAATGTGGTTGCCACTGTTTTGGTTGGATGAGTTGCCTCAAATCAATTGTTAATTATTGCAATTGTTATCAAAATTCAACTTGATCCATGACGCTACAAACTGAAAATTTGCTCATTATTAGTGGTTTTGAATAGCTTAATAGATATCTGTATTACATCTTACAAACCTGTAGTTTTAATTACCATTGATGAACAACCTTTGTCGCATAAGTCTTAATGTTCTTTCACTCAGTTTATTGCTTCAAAATCTGATAAATTCGGCCAAAAGTACTGGTTAGCTGTTGACAACGAAGGCAAATATCTGGTGAGTGGCTTTCTTCATATCGGTATGGATGAGTCCCGGCCCGCAGATGAAAGTGGTTCTGATCATGCATTGATGAGACAAAAAGAAAAATATATTAATAAAAGGTAGCAACAGATTACTCTTTTAGAAGCTGTCCAAGCAACTGATGACGAAAGGAACTAGCCTATTAGGAACAATGAATAAAATAAAGAAAAAAGGAATCGCTTTACTCTACTAAAATTTAAAAGCCTGATGATATGATATTGAATGTTTATCAAGGTCAGGCTAAAAAATATCCTTCTTCATAGCACTCTCTACGCAAATGTTGTCATATATAATAATGCAAAGGAAACACCAGAAACAGTTAAATGTTATAATGAAACTAATTATGTAGTCGATATTGTAGACCCAATGGCCAGAAAGTAGACTAAGAACATGCACTCAGAGGTGGCCTGTTCATGCTTTCTAAATCACTTTTTATGTAGCTGTCATAAAAACGTGGATCATTTACAAGAAATGAACTCAGGAGAAAATTTCCAGACGAGCGTTCATTCAAAGAGTGGCAGAAGAGTTAAGCCATACATTATGCAGTCAGTGAGGCATGATAAATCTGAAACATAGGTGACATAGGCAGAACCTGACGCAGGAGAGCCAACGGAGTAGTGCCAGGTGAAGACCGTTTGTAACATAAACCGTACCGTGGGTACTTTATGCATCGCAAAAATTATGAGCACTGTGTGGAACTTTGTATAGCTACGCATTAGCGAGTACGCAAAAATTGTGAAGACGGAAGATAATATTTGCTTGTTTACTTAAATACAATTTTTTAAATAATTCTAATTAAAACAAGTCCGCCAAAATTATCAATAAATGTCATTTCTTCTTTTCTCACTTACCTTAGTACAATAAATGAGAAAATCCGGTACGTTGTCGAATGCTGAATAAAATATGCAGATAGAAGTGAAAAATAAATTTAGCTACAATATTTGATGAACTTTTAAAAAGAAAACAATGAAGGAGTCAAAATGACTCCAATCGGGCAATCGAAGGAGGTCATTAAGACCTGCAACCTAGTCTTAAATCCTTTGGGGCACTAGGAAAGGCGGAATCTAATTTTCCGATATAAGAAAGAAAAACTTGGAAGAACATTTTCATTTTCCCCTATCCAAAAAGCATATTTGAAAAGATTGACTCAATTATTGTAGCATGCACTCATTCAATTGACTCAATTTTATTAGGAAATTATACATTACTCAAATGAATTAACTTTTAAGAGTTAATTATAGTCAAATTATATGAGTCAATTATACCTCGATTTGTTTCCTATTACAAGAATTCGCTAAATTATCTCAATCGACCCAATTCTTAGAAAAATTATTGAAATTCCTTTATATAATGGACCTTGTCGTAGAATAGGCTCTCGACGATATACCATATATAACTATTCGTTGAGGGAATTATTCTAATATTTCGAGGTCGTGGTAAATTGATTACCGAGGTTAGTCCAAAAGGGGGGGTGGTGCTGGAGAGGCTTATTTATCTTCAATATGCTTAAAAAGTGGAACGGAGCACAAGGGCAAATAATATGCTTATCATTAATAAAATAGAGTTTTATTAATTAAACTATCAACAACCTCAATACATATGATTATGTTGATCTTTTGATTATAGGGGAAACTAACCTTTAATAAAAACAACCATAAAAGAGACATGGAACAATGAAATAATATAAAATTAGTACATATTGGACAAAAGAATTTATACGTAATTTAATAGGTACAAATATATACACATACGAGAAAAAAAATAGAAATTGAGCCACAAAATTCAGACATATACATTAACTAATTATATTACAGGAGAATCTAATTTAATTCGTACAAGACGGTATATACATACATGGAGATCCTAATCATACGAATTACAAACTAATCTACACTATTTGGTAACGCATTCCTAATGAGTGCGTCGGCGACCTGATTATCGGAACCTTTTATGTAATTTATCTTAAATTGGTACTCTTGCAAGAGTAGACTCCAGCGCATAATTCGGCCGTTGGAGTGTCGTACATTCCGAATATAGACCAACAGGCGGTGGTCAGTTCCTCTCTGAAATTCTTTTCCTATCAAATACATCTTAAAATTTGCAATAACCCAAATAATAGCTAGAGTTTCCTTCTTTATAGTGGCATATCTCTTTTCGCGGGGTAATAACTAGCGACTAGCATATGCCACTGGATGACTCGTTTCGTCATCCTCATATTGAAGGAGTACACCTTAAATGCCCTCGTTGCTCGCGTCAGTCTTAATCCCAAAGGATTTTTCCGGGTTGGGCAACTTCAAAATGGGGGCAGAAATGAGCTTACTCTTAAGCTAGTTAAAATAGGAAACAGCGACATCATTCCAACGTAGTCGATCGGGGGAATTCTTTTTTAAAAGGGTGCAGAGGGGCGCCGAAATTGCAGCGAAATTCGGGGAAAATCTCGCTGATAGTAAGTAGCTGATCCTAGGAATGATCTAAATTGCTTCTTAGTATTCGGAAGGTGCATGTACGCGATTGCCTTTATCTTGTCCTCGTGTGGACCTAACTGGCCTTGTCCTATTTTAAAACCCAAGTATTTTATGGTTTCTTGGACAAAATGGCATTTGCTGGGGCCAATGGTGCGGCCATTTTCGCGCAGTCGCTCGACGAGAGCTAATCGGGTGGTTAAATGATGACTTCATTCACGAGTAGCGACGTAGACGTTATCGAAGTAAAAGGAGACATTCTGAAGTCCATCTAACACCCTTCTCATGAGACGGTTATAGTTACTACAAACGGTCACGAGGCCAAAAGGAAGGCGCTTAAATTGCATTAAGCCTTTCTCAGTTGCAAAGGCGGTATATGCTTTCACATCGGGCCGGAGGGAAATTTAGTAATACGCCTTGCACAAATCAAGTTCTGAGATGAACTTGGCGTTTTCAAAAAGGTGGAGGTTTTGATCTACCAACGGGATGGGCTTGGCGTCGAACACAGTTACCGAATTTAACTTCAGAAAGTTGATGCACATCCGATCGATGAGAGCCATCAGGTTTCTTGACCATGACGATTGGGGAACAATAACTAGAGGTGAAAGGTTCTATTATATCTAAACTAATCCAATTATCGACTTCGGCGTTAAAAGCTTTGCGTAAATGAATCGACATGGGATAGGGTTTTGAACGGACAGGTTCTAAGGTTGTTAATTTAATATCATGCTCGAAACTAGTAGCGCATCCAGGCTTCTCTGAAATAACTTCGTCAAATTGACATAATAATTCTTGTAGCTGACTCTTTTGATGTGGTGTCAGCTGCGCGTCAATATCCAGGTCAGAGGGTTTAAAAGACTCGCACGGCAGGGAAGGAAGAGGGTAATCGGCATCAGGTTGGATGCACACTGTCTGTATGACTTTAAGGGACTCTGCGGGGTAATCCTCTTCAAGCGCCGATGTTTCGTCCAGTGCTATGAACGTATCTCCATGGGCGCGTCAGTGGTACTTTTTCAACAAGTTGACATGGTAGAACTTTTCGCCTGCTGAGGTACCAATGAGGTAATCTACCGGTCCTCATATCTCTCGGACCGAGTACGGACCTTTCCATTGGCTCAGTAATTTATTACTTGCTGTGGGAAGGAGCAGGAGTATTTCATTACCGGGCTTAAATTTCCGATCTTCGGACCTGACATCAAAATAGGTTTTATATTTTTCCAAATTGACATCGGCATTTTTATAGGCGATGTTTGCGCATTTCTCGAGCCTCTGGCGTAGATCCAAGACATGGGCGTAGGATGACTGGAGTTATTTTTCCAGTTGGGGCTTGATTAACAACTCCCTTAAAATGCTGAGTGGTCCGCGTACATTACGTCTATAAAAGAGCTCGAACGGGTCAAAGCCTAATGTACGGTGAGGAATTTCTCGATGGGCGAATAGGGCGACCGGGATATTTCAGTGCCATTCGCCGGGCTGCTCGGCACAAATCTTCTTAATAATGGATTTTAAATTTCCATTTAATTTTTCGCACATCCCGTTTGTCTTTGGCCGGAAAGGGGTGGTAAAAAGGGGTTTTACCATGAGCAGCTTCCCTACGTACTCCATCATCTTGGAGGTGAATTGTCGTCCTCTGTCTGGGAGTATTTCCTTGGGGACGCCTACCCTTGAAAAGATGGAAATGAAGGCCTTGGCGCAAGAAATACTATCGATTCGGCGAAGGGGGACAGCCTCGGGAAAACGGGTAGCAAAGTCAACTATGGTAAAGAATATAGCTGTGCCCTTCGCTCGAAGGGGGGTGGATAGGGCCAACCAGGTCGATGGCTACTCTGGAAAAGCGTTCAGTTATGACTGGTCCCATTTGTAAGGGAGCAGGTTTGACTCGCCCCTTAGCGGACGTCTTCTGACACACATAGCACGATCGACAATGCTTTAAGATGTCAGCTGCAGCACCCGGCCAATAAAAATATTTAAAAATACGCTGACCCGTTTTAGTATGATTAAAATGACCGGAAAAGATGCTGTCATGAGCTATTTTGAGCACTATAGGTACATGGGATCGTGGAAGGCATAAGACAGTTGTAACAGCGTTATTACTGTCCTCGGTGAATCGGTGAAGTAGACCACCTTGCTACAGGTACCTTATTACTTTGGGTCCACGGACAGTCTCCATGTCCTTGTTTTGGGCCTTATCCCATAAGCATGTTAGTGCTTCACACTCCTTTTGTGCGGACCTAAATTCTGGTTAAGGATCTCCGAGAATTCGGACGGTATCGGGGTTCTAAGAGGGACGGACTCCTGTGCTTCCTTCTTAGCTCGGCCTTGAGTAAGGGCGGCCTGGGACACAGTGGCGGAGCTTACTTGAAGGGCTCTGCCCTATAAGTACGAAACAAAATTTTATGGGTGCTGAAATGACTTCAGCCCAGCCATCATAATACTGACACTGCAGGTAACATCTAACGACAGGGAACGGTTCGCCCGCCCATGGTAGTCATGTACCAGCGCAAAATTTTCGGGGTTAGGGTCCACTGGGGGGAGGAGCTCGTCGGACATGATGAAACACGTGCACCCTGTGTCCCTAACGAGAGTAGATACACGGAAGCCGTTCACGCTGCCCTCCTCAAATTTCAAAGTTCCCGTGGAACTTTTATCAAAAATTAAATTTACCTGGTGGCCTGACGGAGGGGAAGAAGTTGCTGATTGGGTCTGCACCACCGGGGAAGCCGGGGTGGCATTAATCTGGTGAACTTGGTGGGCTGGTCCGCTTTTAAGCCTAGAATTTCTGGGGCAATTCTAGCTCATGTGGTTTTCTACACCGCAGGTTAGGCATATGATTGGTCGCCTCGGGAAGAGTGATGGAGGAGAAATTTAAACGGGAGGTTTGGTGTCCCGTTGTTGGTTTTGGTGGAAGAAGTTTTGGGGTATTACGAGGCCGGAAACTTCGTCGGCTTTCTTGGTAGGGGGATTAGTGAGAATTTTGATTCTCCTTGGGGTATAAATCATGGCTTGCCGCATAGACATCCGTTTCTTCGGTACACTCTTTAAAGGTCTGGCACCGACGATCCTTGACGAACGCGCGGATCTCCTTCGGGAGATACGCCAAAAAATGATCCCGCAACACGAAGTCTGTTAAGGACTCGTAGTTAGGATCAACCTTTGAGGATTCTAACCAGAATTTAAAATTTCTCTGAAGAATGTATCCGAATTGACGGAACGTCTGTCCGGGTTTAATACGACCTCCTCGAAATTCTTGTCGGTAGAAATCCGGAGTCATATTCTGAACAGCCAATAACTCAGCTTTAAAGGTGCTGTAGTCAATTGTACATTCAGATGGTAAAGATATGAAAATCTCGCGCAATTTACAATTTAGAAGGGGAAGTAATCTTACTACACCTTCAGCCTCGAGATCCAGGTTATTGATCTTGAGGATCTTTTCGAAGTGTGCTAAAAATGCTCCGAAATCCTCTCCATCACTGAAATTGGGGAGCTTAAGTGAAAGATTAGACGAGGCTTCTGAACTTGAACTGACTGATTGGGTTTCAGCTTCTACACGAGCAATTTCAAGCCGATAGGGAAGCTCAGCTTGTCTTTTCCGTTCCTCTCTTTCTTTTCGTTAAAATTCTCTTTCTCTTTCATCTCGTAGGATTTTTCTTTCCCTTTCTTCTCGTTGGATTTCTCCTTCTCTTTGCCTTCCTTCTCTTAACTTTTCTCTTTCTGTTCGTTGCTCCTCTTGAACGTACTCAATCAACTCTCTTCCGGAAAGTCCCAAGGATTCTCCTGGTGCTTTGAAGATTTCAAACTGAGTCATATTTGCACTTGGGTGCGCAATAGTCAACCAACTAAATTCCTTGCGATGAGAATTATGCCTTCTAGAGAATTAGCCTACCTAAATATGGGCATTGACCTATTCGTAATTGGTTTCTTGACCTAGATAACCAAGGACTAAAATAACACCCAAAAAAATACAAACAAATTATTATAACAGTTTCTTGAGCTACTCCAGCTTCTTAAGTTTCAAAAAGGGGATAGCAATCGTTAAAACAAAAGGGAACTACTATACTCTATTCTTATAACAAATAACACTATGCTTCACTCGACTGAGACCAGTGTTTGCAAAGATATAGCTTTAAACCTTACACACTTGATACCAAATTTAAATAGTATATATATATATATATATATATATATATATATATATATATATATATGTCGTAGAATAGGCTCTCGACGATATACCATATATAACTATTCGTTGAGGGAATTATTTTAATATTTCGAGTGCGTGGTAAATTGATTGACCGAGGTTAGTCCAAAAGGGAGAGGCTTATTTATCTTCAATATGCTTAAGAAGTGGAACGGAGCACAAAGGTAAATAATATGCCTATCATTAATAAAATAGAATTTTATTAATTAAACTATCAACAACACACAAAGAAAATGTATACATAAACGGAGAATGGAAAGGGTCGTAGGAATATCTGACTAATCCGAGGATTAAGATTTAGAGAGATTTAAAAGGATAAACAAATAAAAATTAAAGCTGGTGAATGGTTCGCTAAACCATTTAAAGCACATGGTAGCGTTGACAAAGGGTTAGATGATTAAAGGTAATACTCAGCTTACGTAATTACAAAGTTGTTGTGCAGAGGAATACGATGGGAAGGAATCTTCAGTCCACTGGCGATTTCCATCAGAAGGGTTCTTCAGGGGGTTGTCCTCAGCGAAGGGAAAGGACTGTCTTCGAAGAGTGAGAGCGAAATCAGGCTCGGAAGTACGAGCGATCTTTGTGACAGCAAATCGAGGATGTTCTAGATCAACAATGGAGGTTATTGTTGAAACCCATCGTTCTCTTGAAGAACGTTAAAAAGAGGGGAATTAAATTATCCTGACGTGATTTCATGGGAACGAGAACCGTTTCTTTACGAACGGGCTTGAGGAACAATGGCTGTTCTAACGTTGTTCTCTTTCTGAACAACAGGGGGGGAGGGTGAGAACCGTCTCTTGTCAAACGGGCTCAAAGAAAAATGGCTGTTTAACGTTGTTCTCTTCCTGATCAACAGGGGGGCATTGTTGACTTGGCGTCTCGAAGGCACAAACCTTGGCACTCAAGAGATATTGTCCTCTTCTGGACAATAAGGGATTTCTCGAGGTAGAGAGTTCCTATGTGCACAAGGGAGACCGGATCGGCGAAGATAATCGGGATCTGATCTGCTTCAATCGGGGAAAGCTATGTATAAGTACCCGGAGCCGTCTCCATGGCGTAGAGGATAATTGAGTGGGGGACTTCGGGGAAATGCCCCGGTTGCGCTTGGGAAAATACCTTATCTGCCCATAAGCCTAACTCAATCTGGCGAGATCAACGTATTGAGGCCAAACGGGATAATCAACCTCCTTGATTAAATATTTGCTATGGTGGGCGATAACGCTCTCTGCTTCCTCTCGCAGATGCACGTGGGTAGCATGTGTTTCTAAACATGTGATAGCGGCTGAATTTAAGCGGCCTCAGACCGTTCTATCACAGACCTAATACATACTTAGCTATTAATTAAAGACCAAATACGGGTTTATTATAATTATTGTGTGATTATATCTTTATTATTCAAACTTTTAACTACTCTTATTGATATAAGAAGGCTTTTTTTGAAAGATTGGGTGGCATTAATCCTCTTTATAACAAATTCTTAAATTATTATTTATTGAAACTGACTATATATGCGCTATTACGTCCACTTCGGAACTAAAGGAGGCAATTTTCGCTGTTCTTTCCGTGTTTTAAAGATAAAGAACGAGCGGGAAATGTTGTTTACATGAACACTAGCCTTCTATTTACCTGGCTTAGTATCTTCATTAAATAATCGTAAAGTTGTCTTAAATTAGTTAGATATTCACTAGTACATAATGAAAATTTGGTTAATATTTTCAAACCAAGAAATGAAAGTTATTTTCACGTTGATTTCATAAATACCTTCTAGTTTTTGTTTGCGGAGAGTTTACGTCATATATATCCAGCCAAAAATTCCTAATCAGGTAGAAAATGTTGAAAAGATTGTCCTGTTCCGAAGACATTGACTTCAAATTACTCCATAACCTTATACCTATGATAGACTGCACATGACGTCATGCAATGAATCTTCTGCGCTGTCTCTCGAAACATGCGAATCATTTGTCCCTAAAAGAAAAAATTATATTTAAAATAAGTTATAGAACAACGTTTGATTCTTATCATACGATTAAGATAAATTATTAAGAGTTTTTTTAATAAAGGAATGTGTGACGTGTAGTGGGATTGGAGCAAAGTTTGATGATGCACATACATTTTGACCGACCTCTGGACTGAGTAAACTGGTGGTGTATGAAAACATATAAATTACATGTCAAGGTGGTATTGGAATACTAGTTTTTCAAGTAGTTCCATGCATTATTTTAAGCTGCAAATCGATAGATTGCTTGAAAGTAAACCACCTTATGACGTGCCTTTAGAAGAGACGCGAGAACCTCCGTTTTACTCAGATAATGCGAAAATGAACACAAGAAATTGGTGCCCCAAAGAGAAACCAATCAATGGATTGATTTACCAATATCGATTGAATTCCAGATCTAATTCAACGGAATGATTTAAGTTTCCCTCTAATCACGTGTTTCCACACACCCTTATTTCACCATATTGCGAATCTGCTACAGACGAAATCATGGAAAAGTTGGCTTCAGGAAAAGCCACCTCTTGACACACAAGGTAAAAGGAAGTGGTTTTAATATCGTCGAGTATTAATGATTAAATTATGATTATCATCATCATCATGGAAATTGAGATCATAAAAGTATTAAAATATTTCTAAAACTTTCCTCTTTTGAAAGTAGTGAGAAAATTGAAGATAGTTTTTTGTTATTATTATTTACCGGGATAAATTCACACTTTAACAAAGAGGTGGAGTAGACATAGAGTTAGATATTTGGCTACATCGTTCGCGATGCAAACATATTTATCATTCAGACTTATCATTCCTTTATCAGTTCCTGGTGTGTTAAGAAATCTGCCCACAATTAGCGGCAAAGCTTCGACAGGGAATAAACTCAAGTAATCAAAGATCATCCAACACAACAAAATAGGAGCAAAAGTTATAGAGTGGTTGTTTATTTTCTTGTATCGATCGTCTTAATGACTAGATTACATTTAGTGTGCAAATTTACCCCTCTCTTTCACCACATGCTCCACCTCTATTTTCTCTTCCATGCCTAATTGGACACAGATTATTCTTTTATATTCCACTTCATGTCACTTGACTTCACGTCTTATTCGGCGTCAGTTTAACTTAAACTTTAATCCTTCTTCTTCATTAAGGTTAACTAACCTAAGCAAGTCATTTTATCACCCCGAAACCGCAACTAACTAGTGTGTCAAAAACGTCAAGTTAACGACCCACATTAATCCCACTCATAACAAAATTAACCCTCCTTCGTCTGAAATAAGGAATTTTCCACACCACATATCGCTGACCCAACCCCATATTTCTGTATCCTTCGAATACACCCGCGTTTGGATAATTCCAGCATCATCATCATACTCACCATCATTATCATCCTCATGACACTCAACATCATTATTATCCCTTCGACTCCTTCGTCCACGTGGCAAAGGTGACTCCAAGAAGCGCCTGCCCCTCTCGATCCATCGCTTGAGGATGTCACTTCATTCTGAGGAGGTCTTTCTCTTTCGACTAAATCCATCACTCACATTTATGTTCTCACCCAACCGTTTCTTTTTAGGATTCTTGCAAGGCGTTCATATCAAGGCGATCCATATCTCACTCATCGAACGATAATAAACATTCGTATTCATAGCATCATAACTCCACATAAACTCATGCTTGTCTTATCCGTCATATGCGGTTGATGTATTGGTGAACGCCATTTCATGCACGTCCTTTCTCCAGTTATACTTTGCTATAACCAAAAATCCTGCTAATTATATTCAATAAAAATGTGAGATGTAATGAAAATACTTTTCCTATAAAACAACTCTCGGCCATCATGCTAAGCAGCTACATCTTACTACACTATTGGATGTTATAACTGCGTTTTATAGCAAAGGTTTATCATACTCTCACATGCTGACAATAAATTCCCTTTGGAAGAATGCTATGGAAGTGATTTGGTGGATATTTAATGCTGTGAGAGAGAATCTTGCCTTTATCGATGCATTCTTGGAGATTAATTACTAGAAATGGTGAAAGTGGGTCGATTAATCAAATCGAACATACATAATCTATCAGAGCCTCACTGCAAGATGGTTCTTGAACGATGATTCGTGAAGAAATTGGTGAAGAGTCCGAGTAAGCAAAAGGAGAGACTACTAGGAGAGTTATGGTAGGAAAATCGAAAATAATTAGACACGATGAAATATGTAAATGAACAGAAGGTAAACAAACAGCAAGTATGTAATAGACACATATTTATAGAGACAAAGGTACAAGCATCTGCACACTTACATAAATATACAATAGACTAAAAAGGACCAATAAAATGAGACGCAATGATAAAGTGAGATAGGTAAACACTGGAATTAAGGAATCAGACGCCAAAATTTGTAAATAAATTATACTCCGTAAGTATAGCGGGGATTTGAACCTAAGATGTCAAACGTACCTCTCTTACTTCCAGTCAAAGCTATACACCATTCTGCTACCATACACATTCACCCCATAAGGAAAGGCCCAACGAGAAGTGCAGTTTAATAATTGGATTCGAAGTAAGATGAAGTGTTCGACACCCCAGGTTCAAATCATGACCATTTTCATCGAGTATAATTTTATTTCTTAAAACATTATTATGAATATTCTCCAACTACGGAAACACAGAAATATAAAAAAAAAACCAAACTGTCTTAGAAAGTTGATATATTTTGATTTTTGCCTCCATTTTGGACATTGTAAAAGGTTTTGTGGTGCTGAAAGGCGAACAACAGCTTTGGCAAAGAAGGCTTTTGGACGATTCAGTGTCTTTTCAAGAGGAAGAATGGACATGAATGATGTTGGGAGTTGTTTTGTGTATGGACAACAAAATGGCAAAGAAGAAACAAATAACAGGATTTACTTTCGTGTATGCAACCGAGAGTTGCACCGCACAATCCGAGTGAGGCCTCACAAGCGCTTTGGAAAAAGGGAAGAATAATATCTTATGATTTGAATTCAAAATGTCAGGCTATGTATCTTAGAACCCCACGGGCTTTTTTTTTTAGGACGGGGGGGAAATTAAGACCCCGAAATTCTTATTCTTTGTTTCTCAGCGGGAATACGCGACACAGTGTTAACCTTAGGGGAGGTGGGTTTCACTAGATTAAGTTCCTTTAAGTTCGACCACCTATCAAAGAATCTTCATGCCAATGACATAGTTGCGCTAGTTTTAACCATCTCTTTTTTTATAATAATCCAAGGAATACGAGGATATTTGTGATAATGATGATGGTCCAATGTTATCAAAACTAATCTAATTAAAGGGCAAATTAATTATTTCACTTAGGATTAATGATTATTATATAGAGCATCTTTGTGGCAAAAGGAATAACCCTAAAAATATTCCTTTGCATGTTGTTAAAAGCTACTAAGCGTGGATAGGGGCGTCAGATGTAAAAATCCGCGCCACCAAAAATCTTATTTCTACGAGCGCGATTCACGAGGATTAGCGTTGACGCGTGCCAACCCGATCTGATGATGATGGCACAATTCTGCTTTTTATCCGTCCAGGACCGAGCCGTAATGGCGTGCATCTACGGGGTTCGAGCCCCACTTTTCAATGCATCCCCCGTCTTAGCAACATATTTAACCTCTCTGATATTCTCGGGTCATTCCTAATAAAATAACACAAAATGGAAAATTCTCTAAAAGAAATTGTAGAGAAAGTGTTTAAGTTAGGTGAATCGAATATATGCATAATCTAGTTAGATTAAGAAGAGTTTTTTAATTGCTGAGACAGAAATTAACGCGCAACTCTCCATAACCAACATACAAATTCTGCCAGGCGTATATGAACATGTCTATTATATCGTGCCTATGAATATGTACATGTCTGAAATATAATAATACAAATTGGGATGATCCATTGTATTCACTCTTGTAAACGTATGTAATTGGACTTTATACAATGTATGGAATCGAAGAGAGATGGTAATTTGGCTCTCAATACTGCTCTACTTCACTAAACATTACTGGTAATAATAAATCTACGAATACATTTAAGGTCTTATTATTTTCAGTTACTAGATGAGGAAAGACGATTTCTACTGCATTGGCAATAGAAAATTTTACGCTCATCAACAGCCGACATAATGAAGTGAAGCATCTTATGCATTTTAAATTAAATGGGCCTCATAAAAGAGTCTTTCATGGAGTACAATCAGAGGGAGGAACGACGTCTCGATTTTCAGTTCCTTCAACGAAATCCAACGGGAGATTTCTCTAGCAATGAAGACCAAGTCGTCGCCCGAACTCAAGCCTTCGCTGAAGCAACAATGAAGAATATTGCGGACGAAGGTTTTGTTTCTACAAGTTAACTGATGGAATTTTCGGAGTTTAAGGATAGGAATTTCAAAACGAGGCAGAAGTGTGAACTGCGGTTTAAGTATGAACGAACGCATTAGTTTATATTTGACTCCTGCAGATCGTTTGTTGAAGATTCCATTAATCATCGGTCACGGTTGACCGCGTTGGAGTTCCGATGGTGGTCCTACAAACCAATATTTGCAGCAACCAATTAAGTAAATGTAGTTTGAATTTTAAATGCTGTATCTAGAGTAGAAAGGTTTACTGTAATTTTTGGCAAACGAAAGGACTTAGTGCTGTTGAGAAAGTTCCGTAGTTCAAGTGACGTAGTTGGAATTTCCTATTAGAGTTATTGGAAATTAAGTCAATGGAGAAAGAGACGTTTGACAGGTTATTGGAACAATGCCTCAAATTTATTTATTCTTCATTATAATTCCAAAATAATCTACATGTTAAGAATGAAACGATAATTGAACCCGTTTTATAAAAACACTCTCATAATTCATATCTTTATCATCGTGCCATTTTGTAATCACTTATTTAATTCTCGCAGACTTCATTTCAATGCAAGGATATTAGGCAGGGTGAGGGTGATATCAAAGCTTATATTTCATAAAAAAACAGCTGTTTCCTTTTGACCCACGCTTCTAACGCCAAGTTAATTGTTTACAGTTCCTTATTAGTAAAAGAGGAAAATACTTTGTAAAGTTCAAATTCACTGTATTTAATTGGGTGTTCCTTTCTTTGTCATGATAGGAAAATGTGAGTAACATTATCTAATATCTCATTCTTATAGATTTCCCTTATAGATTTCTTAAATATATTTAGTCATTTTTAATCTGATTTTCAATTGTTTCCTCAAACGTGATTGTTCCAATGGCTGATTAAGTCAGTCTTCAAATTACTTGTTTTGGGGACTAAGAAATTGGTAATTTAAAAACCTAATTTTTTTTTCTCACACATTTCTCCCCTCTATTAATCATAACTTAGTATACAAGAAGCCTTTTAATGCACTTTAGGTAAATTTTAGCCATATTTGTGGTTTCCCTTGTTATAATTCCTCGTTAAACTTCGGTGAAATTGAAGAAGAGAGTGAAATAAAATATGGTCTTGTATAAGCAATCGGGAAAAAATGTGGCCCCATCTTTCTTTATCTCGGTCTTTCATTCCTTTCTCTCTTACTTCCCACACAGTGCAAGATGCTAATAAAAACATAACTTAAAAACATTACCTATATAAATATTTACATAATTAAAATTAATGTAAATATGCTACCTATTGAATGGCAATATTCAGGACGAGTTCAAGGGAGAAGAAGTAGCCAAAGCTCATTTAATGAATATTTAATGTCAACTTTGAGTCGCTCGTTATCGTTCGACGCTTCGTATTAGACTTATTGGAAATTGAGTCAATAGAGAAAGAGAGGGGATTTTCTGCCTCAAATCTCGAGTTTAAACTTCGATGGTTTTTGCCTCAGAGTTTAGGTGGAGTTGAAACTCGAGGGCTTTGTCATTCTCAAGGTCACTTCAGGTTGCCAAGAAATTTTATAATTAATTTGGTCTTTAAGAGTAGATTATTTGCCAAAGCGGATAATATGCTCAAAGGTCCAAATCTACTCAGAAGACTATTTTACTAGTGGCCTACTGGTATTAACGAAGGACCATTGAAGGTCTGTTCTCTAACTGTGTAATCAAACGGGGAAGCAAAATTCCTAGAAAAATAAGAGTTTAAATGGAATACAAAAGAAGTGAAAATGAAGAATTATCCGACCAGAGAAACAATAAGTAGGAAGTGTACTTTCGTTTCAATTGGAGAAACTCCTCAGGATAGAAAATGAAATCGCCTGACGTTTCCACGTATACTTTCTCTTCCCTGCTGGCATCGCTTTAACATATAGACAAAAATAAAAGATTAAAATTTATGATCAAATAACCATTGAGGTCATCTCGGGGAGAAAGTGGTTTATAGAATCGCGTAAAGAGTAGAGTGAAGGGAGGAGAAGTGAAAATCTGTTGAAGGTTTAGAGGAAACGGAAGAATTCTTATCGATCTAAGGAAAAGGATACACCACAATTAACCTTCTCATAGGATGAAAAAAATGTGTTTCTTTGTTCTCATAGAGCATACTTTAACCTCGAAGAAAATCACTCGAGGGAAAATGAAATGAATATATTCTCCAAATAATTTTGCTTAGTATTTTAGGAAGTCAACTTGGCTATGTATTCATAGCTCAATATTTTAATGGCATTATTATATATTTTACCTTTTAATCTAACATTAGAATGTTTTAGGAGATCCACAGAAGACTGTGGTAGGTCCATCCCCTCCCATCACTGATTAAGGTTACGCATCAAAGAGGGCTTCAATGTTCGCCTGTTTCTTCTCCGAAGACAAAATGCAAGAGGTTCGGAGGCCTGACGGTGCTACAACTCAAGCCCTTTTTGAGCTATCTAAAACAGGTCATAAGAATCCTCTCTGGCTCCTAAGGAAGAAATCAACTATGCAATCTTTGGTTTTTGAAACATAAATTAACAATTTTATTACACTATGAGCTTATGAGGAAATGCGGGTGTGCCAAATAGAGTGAACGATCGGATTCCTCATACCAAATTTGCCTCTGAGGTAGTTGTGTTCCTTTTTATATGGCCATTCCAAAAGTTAAGGTAGATGGCCACATCCCAAATCTGCTACTCGAGGATCTTCCAGGAATTTACCAATTCAATACGTGTTTGAGAAATTCGAAAGAATTTGAAACTAAACGTGGCATTTTTTCCCATTTAGGGTTTCCGTTACCCGTATTCGAGGCTGAACAAACCAAACTTTAGAGAATAGTGGAAGCGATACAAAAACTCTAATGTAGCTGAGAAGGTCTTGTGTAAAGATTTCAGGACAAAAGATAGGGCAGAAAAGGGGAGAGATGATCTTCAAAAATATCCTAAATATTGGAAAGAAATTGCCAAAATTCAGAAAGAAGGTAAAGGGTTTCTCTCAACAGTGAAGTGGTATATAAATATATAGTATAGCGGAAAAGGGGTTAGACTACCACTATCAGGGTCAATGCAAGGTAGAGACTAACAGAATGACTTCATATTATGGAGAGACTGAACAGCCAGAATTATGAATCAGATATGGGTGCACAGTCAGTTACATCAACACACGTCATCATTTAAGAGCAATCAAAAGCACTGCTATCTCTTTCTGTACCTCTCTTCTGACATACAATACATCAGTTTTTCTTCCCATTTTCAGCTTAGTTAAAATTATATATTTAGTAATGTAGTAAAACTTGGTTTGGGCATTGATGCTCCAATCAATGCAGAGATAAAAGCCGGTTAGGAATCAATCCTCTATAGGCCAAAATCTTGTGACTCCCTAATTTTCGAAGCTTTTTAAGATCTTATCCCTTTTTTTTTTAGGAGCTCATCTGGCGAATGCCTATTAAAACTAAACTAGATCTAGGCTACTTTAAAATAAATTAGAGAGAAAAAAAACACCCCAAAAAGGGGGAAAGGAAGCAAGCTGGTGCGTCGGAGAAAGGGCCCCCTGGCGCAGGAGCGTGAAACCAAAGGAAAAAAAAACCCAGAAAAAACAAATGCAAAAAACAAAACAAAACAAAAAAAAACAAACCTTGTTTAAATAATAGGGAGAAGGCCGGCCTCCCCCAAGAAGTCAACAAGTCTACTAGTCAATGTGCACGAATCTGTCACAAGTACAAGGGACAGGCGGTAGCGACCCCGCCCATCCCAGGACCAGGACAGGTATCGTGCGCGAAGATCACCCAGACTGAGACATTCGACAAGAATGTGCCAAACAGTCTGGGGAACGACGCAGTCGTTGCAATAGGGCACAGGCGAGCGCTCCATCAAATAGCGATGCGTCACACGAGTGTGTCCGATTCCGAGACGACAGAAAGCAACCTGAAGCCGCCGCGGCATTGGGTGATAGGTCTATGGAAACAGTCGCGGCGCAATGGCACGCAACTTCAAGTTCCCTTCGACCCTCTCCCATCTTCTTTGCAAAGCAGTCCAAAGAGCTGCCCGTATTTCTGCTATGTAGTCGGTGTAAGGGAGAGTGAAACGCTGGTCCGGACGCAGAGTCCTCGCGGACTCTTTGGCGCCCGCATCGGCGCGCTCATTCCCCGCAATTCCTACAAGTCCAGGGACCCAGCACAAGATAATCTCGACATCTGCCCGGCTCGCCAAAACCGTGGCGTCACGGATATCAGGAACCAGGGGATGCGTAGATTCCAATGCCCCGAAAGCACTTAGGGCACTTTGTGAGTCGTTATAGATCACAATCCGGTCTCCGAACCGGGCGCGTCGCGTAATCTCCCATAACGAGTGGTGTATTGCTACCAGCTCAGCCGTGAAGACAGACGCAGCGCCTGGTAGAGCCCCGCTGACTTCAAACAGAGGGGATACGGCGTGAAAGCCAACCCCCTCTTGGGACTTGGAGCCATCCGTATACACTACACGGTTCCAGCGTGACACAATGTGTGCTCCAAAAAGGTCGAACGCAATACTCCCGGCGCAGTACAAGCTTTGGGAGCAGAGGCGTAGCAAAAAATAGCCAAATGTGGTACCCTCCAGGGTGGCGTCCTGGGCAGAACCAGGGGCGCCACGAGCCCGAGAGCTATATCTAGCTCTCAAAGGAGTTTCCTGGCCCTAAACCCAAAGGGCTTAGGGTATAACTGGCGTCTTTCGGCGGTATAGGCACCATCGAGATCAGCTGTGGATGCAGTGAGAGCTGTTGTGTACGGAGGGAACGCCGGGCTTGCGTGCACAGGCGAGTGATGAATTTCACGCGGCGCAGAGTGAGTGGCATCTCCCCAGCATCGACCAACAGGCTTTCAATGGGGAAAGTGCGGACGGCACCGGTCGCAAGACGAAGGCCGGTGTGGTGGATCGAATCCACCTTCCGCAATAAACGCTCGGCTGCGGATGCATAAAACTCGCATCCGTAGTCGAACTTCGAACGAAACAAGGATCGATAAAAAATAGGGCAGTAGCCCTATCAGCGCCCCAAGCGCTGAACGTCACGGAACAGAGAATGTCCATGGCGCGGGTACAAGAGACCCTAAGGCTGCGAATATGAGCCTCACAGGTGAGGCATTGGTCGAATATAAGACCAAGGAAACGGCGCGACTCAACCACATCCAGGTACACCCCATTAATAAAAAAATCTGGGTCGGGGTAAAGCCGTGAATGGCGGCAGAAGTGCACCATCTTAGTTTTGGCCAAAGAAAACCGAAACCTGTGCGCTTCGGCATAGCGAAAGACGTGGTTCAATGCCTTTTGGAGTCGACGCTCCAGAGTGTGCATCTGGGCCGCGCCAAAGGAGATCGAAAGGTCGTCCACGTAGAGCGTAGCGAGAACATCCTCCGGCAGCACCGAGGTGATGCCGTTGATGCTGAGGGCAAAGAGTGTGACACTGAGGACACTTCCCTGCGGGACACCCTCTGCCTGCTCATTCGGGCAGGAGAGGGCTCCCCCCAACCTTACGCAGAATCGACGATCTCGCAAAAATTTAGATATAAACATTGGGAGGCGTCCCCTTGCCCCCATCGTGTGGAGAGTCTCCATGATACCGTATCGTCATGCGGTATCATAGGCCTTCTCAAGATAGAAAAAGACCGTGGCGTAGTGCTGTCTACGAATGAAAGCCTCGCAGACGGCATTTTCCAGTCGGAGCAGAGCATCCGACGTGGAGTGGAACTTGCGGAAGCCGCCTTAGGCGGAAGACAGATGGCCTCCACTCTCCATGAAAAAGGCTAATCTAACATTTACCAATTTCTCCATCAACTTGCACACGCAAGAGGTTAGAGAGATTGGGCGGAAACCGGTCGGAGTAGAGTGATCTCTTCCTGGTTTGCTAAAGGCGAGCACAGTAGCGATTCGCCAGGAGTCTGGGAGAAGACCTTCCACCCAGATCCTGTTGAAAAAATCTAACAGAAAGGCCATGCCTCGCTCACCCAGGTGTCGAAGCATGGCGTACGGGACATCGTCCGGACCATGGGCGGTGTCCGCGCACAAAGCGAGAGCGGAACGCAATTCACTCACAGTAAACTTGTCGTTAAAGGGTTTTCCGCCTCTGGAGGTAAAGTCCAGCCGGCGGCTTTCCGCGACATTACGACGTGCATTGGATGCTGGCGGAGCAGCATTACGGCTAGAGAATGCGAAAAAAGCTGTCGCTAAGGATTTCGCCACGAACGCGGGGTCCGAGATTGCGGTCCCATTCTCATGGAGAACGGGAGGGGGGTCCTGTGAGAACTTGCCCCGAATCTTTTTGATTTGATTCCACACCTCAGCTGAAGGAGTCTTCCCGTTAAGTAAGGACACGTATGCATGCCAAGAAGAGCAGCGGGTGTGCTTCGAAATATACCGGAACCTAGCCCTAGCCCTACGAAATTCAGCGACAGTGAAATCGTTCGGGCGGCGCTTATAGCGCATGTAGGCATAACGCATGTGTTTGAGGGTTGTCTCACACTTGGCTGACCACCATGTGAGTGGTCGGCGTGCAAAACGGCCAGACGTTCTGAGAATAGTAGTCAGGCAAACGGCGATGAGGTTGCCGGAGAAGAACTCAACGGCCCCATCTCCTGACCTAAACTCCTCGACTAAGATAGAGAATTTAGTCATTTCTTAAAATGCAGGCCACCGCGCCCGCGCCAAGCACCACCGAGGTGGTCTCTCAGGCGGCAGTTGCCCTGAAAATGATATTTAAATGGTAAAGTAATAACTACCGTGGAGGTCATCGAACACCCCCCAATCAAAACCAGGCTGTGAATCCAAAGAGCACAAAGATAGGTCAAGGCAAGAAAATGAAGTGGTTTTCGAACAGTGATGCGTAAACTCATTCACGTTTAGGACACCCATCTCAAGCTCTTCGATTAGATCGGCAAGGACTTGTCCCCTGGGATTTATGGAGTAATCTCCCCAGAGAAGATGCCTGCCGTTCAGATCTCCGAGCAAGAGATAGGGCCTTGGCAACCGCGCTACGACGCGGCGGAAGTCTCCCGCGTTGAAGTCAGCTGACGGTGGAATGTACGCAGAAATGATACTATACCTTCTATCCAGGTGCAGCTGCACAGCCACTGCCTGAAAGGAGGTATCTAAAGAGAAAGGAAAAACGAAGACATCATGCCGGGTGTAAACCGCGCATCCCCTACCCCGGCCATCCCGCAGTGGTGGGGTCGCAAGACCCTTATACCCCGGGAGGGCGGGCAGGGGGTACGCGCCTAGCATGGTCTCCTGCAAAATGATAGCTAACGGGCAACGGGACGAGACGAGCCTCCGCAGCTCCTCCTAGTTGGCCCGGAGTGCCTGGCAATTCCATTGAAGGAATATGTCCTCCAGGCCTAGCTCGGAGGAGACGCGGGGGCCCTCCTCAAACTGAAGACCCTCACGGGAATGGCCGTACGCTTCCCGAAGGCAAAACCCCGGGCGCTGTTGGCCGGACAAAGAGCTGAAGGCACTGTCGCCTTTGAGGACTTATTAGGGAAGGTTAGGCTCGCCATGCGAGTCTTTTGCTCCCTCTGCCTTAAAACCTTAGGCTGGCATTGCGGCTTCGGAGGTGGGGGGAACTCTTTTCGAGAAACCACCTTTTCCGAGCCACTCGCTACACATTGGGGCGTGGGCGAAGTAGCCGAAGCTCCTTTGTTGCTGTCCTCCTTTCGGGGGACAGCGTTAGGAACCCTGGAAGATGGCCTAGCGACCATATTCAAGGGTGTTGCCTCCTGTGAGTCTAACGACTCTTTGGAGCCGCGTGGCCGTTTCGCCTTACGGGAAACGGTCACGGAGGGCGAAGAGGGGAGAGCCCTGGTTTTAGCCGGGGTTGGGTGTGAACCCTTGTTGCCGCCAGCTTTACCAGGGGTGCGCCCGGGTGGAGTATAGCCCGCAGAAGGGCTCCGAATGGGCACGGAAACAACCGTGCTCGTTGGCCTGGATGGGCCAGGAGCAGAGGGTGCCTTTCTAACTATTGAGGCATAAGACGTCCCAGGCAGAGCCGGGCGCGCCAGGACCAAGTCCTTAGCCTCGCGGAATGAGAGTTGATCCTGGGCCTGAAAGGCCAAGATTTCTTCCTCAAGGAGATATGCACCACATAGCCTTGAAGAAGCGGGGTGTGGCTTTCTGCAATTGACCCACTTGGCCACACACGATTTGGACTTATCGTGTGCGACCTTGGAGCAATTTACACAGACTTCGGGTGACCCCGACTTTGCACGTCTACATGAGCGATTCGTATGGCCGAAGCGGTGACAGTAATAGCACCGCAGCGGCAGTGGCACGAATGCCTTCACGCGGTAGCGGTACCAACCGGCACGAACCAACTCACGGAGCTTGTTACAGTCGAACGTGATGAAGAGTGTAGGGGTGGGTCTCGAGGCCCCGTCCTGTTTTCTCATCACACGTTCGACTTTGACCGCCCCATGGTCAGCCAGCTCTAGGGTGATGTTTTAAATGGAGTAGTCAACGAGTTCCCTCGCATAAACTACTCCTTTCACAAAGTTTATAGTAGAGTGCGGCGTCACACTCACCGGGGTGCCATGAAGTGTCCGAAGAGCACTTATCTTAGCCACCTCGGCGGGATTCGCCAGAAGGCTCCCGTCCGAGAAACGGGTCACCTTCGGCTCTCTACCAATTGCCCTAGCTAATCCTCTCATCTGATGGATCATGTTGCCCTTGGACAACATGGTGCCATCAGTGGAGCGAATAACGAGGAAGCGTTTGAAGCCAGCGGGCTCGAAAACGCCAGGTAACCTCTAAATCAGGGGCCGCGATGTCTTCGAGGCTCCGCCCTGTGCCTTTTTGGTCTTAATCAGGGGCTCCGCAACCGGGGGGGCAGAGGGGCCGGATGTGCCGTTTTTGGCTTGGTCCCTTGCCAGAGTGGCAGCAGACGCATCCATCTTTGCAACCCACGCGGATGGAGAAGAGCCCCGAGTCTTCTTCGTCTTTTTGGTCTTGGTCTTTTTCTTTTTTGGAGAGGAGGGCTGGGAATGAACCCGCTTCTCACCCTCGCCGGTAGAAGCCCCCAGGCCAGATGGACCAGCCTTAACCAAGTCATTCTCCGAAATGGAGAAGGTCCTTGTAGTCGTGGGGGCACCGGTCGGAGGAGATTTCTCCTCTCCTTTTACTGCTTCAGAAACCACAGCCGTTTGAGGAGGACCTTCCATAGGAGTGGATTTGGGTTGGGTGCTTATAGCTGAGCCCGGATTCCCCCCCCCCACGGAAGGCACAACCGTCTGAGGCTGGGTTTTCTCAAGGACCATGGCAATCTCAGGGGGGCCTCCAGTTGCCCCCCCCCCCAAGACTAGTACCGTCACTAGTCTTGTGTGGGGAGGCATTGGCCTTGACCCCGGCAAGGTTCAATATTCTTGCCAGCAGGTCTTTTAAGGGAAGCGACCGAAGGGGCCTGCCTTTCCTCTCCCCCCTAAGGGGTTGTGCCCTACCGAGCCGCCTAGATGTGGAGCGGCTCGCTAAGGGTTTCCTGCTGGCTTTCTTGGCAGTCCCCTTGGAAAGAACAGAGGGGACTGCCGCTGGTAAAAGGGAAGTGCCCGGAAGCACCTCCAGAGAAGGGGGTGAGGGGGAGTCCCCTTTACCCGTCGGCGTCGGAGAGGAGTAAGCCTCCTCTCCGGTTGAAGAGATATGGAGGGTCCCCTGCGCAAGCACAGGATGGGGGGGACCTCCAGTATTTCGCTGGAGCTGCCCGAGAGCGGCTCCGTCGCTGTTTCATATCAGAAACAGACCCACAAAAAGTATTAATCACTGAGTAAATATATCATTCACTTTCCCTGGAAAGCTCCCACCAGACCTCCATTAAACGAAATTATAAAAAGGTCAGCCTCGTACTCAATTCTTCAGAAGTGGCCTTCGAACAAATCATTCCACAACATAAAACTTGGTAATTTTGTATTCATGGAAAACAAGATTGGTGAGTGTGGAACAAGCTATGTTTTCAAATTCATGGGCGGTTTTTTCTAATCAAAAATCCTTTGATAACCCTAAAGCTGGTAAAATATCAAGGAACAATCAATCAAATCCTTGAAATAAAAGTTGCTTTATTTAATAAACTAAATTTTCATTTTCAAGATTCATCATATTTCACTTATACAACGGTTGGTGTAAAATGATTGTTCTTATCAACGCCGTGAATGAAATTTAAGATGTTTCGATAACGTCTTTAGGGCTAAATAATCTGTGAAATGTCTGGCCAATATAGAATAGAGCTATTTGCATTTATCCTAAGATATTCGTATTTTGCGGCGATTTTCCTGGCTCAAATGACATAAAGTTTGTAATTCTCTATCAGTCTTTCAAAAATATTTCTAAGGTCATTGTTTTATATTTTAGGAAAGGCAAAAAATGTAATACTCGTTCTATTTAACCATTAAATCTAGCTGTTCTCAATTGCTTATTTCATCTCTATTCTTCTTTTTTCTTGACATTACGTTTATTAAATTACAAAATCTCTTATTCTCCATATTTTTCACTAAAGTACTAATACTATCCCCGACCTGCCTCTTTCTCTTTTGCTTAAGGACGATGGAGTTTGAAAGATTTTATATCACCGCCATCGTTTTGCTGGTATATTGACCCCACTGTTGAAACTATGAAAAGATGTGGGTGGGAGAGATCAGGTAAAGAAGAGAAACACAATCTACTCTGATAGCCTCTGTTGTTGGGTTCGAGTTAGTTACTAAATAGTGAGATCTATCGAAAGATAGGCCAGGGAGTGACGTCACAACATTGTCCGAGGTTTGTCATTTAACATGAATGTAATTACTATTGTTAACGATCGCCTTCATGAGACAAATATGAACTCTTCTAATCTGCAATAACAGAAATATTTAACCTACCCATTTCTTCGTACGCGGTGAAAGAGGTATAATAATACCAAACTGATATCTTTACTGCCCAGTTTTAGCAGACTTTAGCTCTCTCCCAGATCGGACGAATAAAGTTCAGATATTTGTAAAAATGTAAACACCTAAAAACACCCAAAATAGATATGTAATAGACATTATTATCTTCTTAAACTTCCGAAATGAAATAGGGAATTAAAAGTATTGAGGAATCTCTCGTTCTTTGACCATAAAATCAACTGGTACAAATCTCTGCTTAATAGGGATTGATTGAATTGTGTAAGAAGGTATTTTATTTTCACTTGACGCATGTTCTTGTCTCCTCTCCATGTAAAGATGAGACACAACTAAGTCATGAGGAATATTAAGAAATTTATTATATCCATTGGGAAATTTATTAACGGAACTTCTTGAAGCAAAAGTTTTGATCGCAAGTTTTATAAGTTGCGAATTTATTAAAAATAATTTTCTAAGACACGAATTCAAGGTTCACTTAAGCCTCATCACGAGAGGGCGATTCTCATGGGTATTTTTATGTCCTTCCTCAAAGAGAATTAAAGGTATAACTAACCATTGTCTTAGGATGATGAAAAAAGGAGTAACGAGTACCTCTTGCTGGTAAAACCATTAAAGTTATTCATCTGTGTCACTATTTAGAGTTCTTTTCCTCTCGAAATTGTTAAAGTAATATTTAATTACAAATCGAGGGAAAATATTTACAACGAAAGTCATAGA
This sequence comes from Ceratothoa steindachneri, assembly GCA_963969495.1. Lineage (NCBI taxonomy): Eukaryota > Metazoa > Arthropoda > Malacostraca > Isopoda > Cymothoidae > Ceratothoa > Ceratothoa steindachneri. The sequence continues at coordinate 24,700,960 of OZ018333.1, forward strand.
TTCCGAGAGATCGTGTTTTAGGTTTCTTCGTTTGATTTCTTGCCCTTGGATTAATCTCTCATGGATGAGTTCAAACCTCTATCTTATATGAGTAATATTTTCCTTCATAAGACAAATTCATTAATATGAATTTATGATTGCATTTTATTAGGTCCTCTGGCTCGTCAATCTACACTTCATAAAATTTACAATTGTAAATTATTCAAAGTATTTTGGGTATGTTTTGTAATAATTTAAGTAGAAGAAAATATATCGTAATTTTACATTTGTAAAATTAAATCTCATTTTCACACCGGCTCGCATCAAAGCTGGCCTCCTTCCATACACACATGGTTTACGACTCCAGCTAGACATGTTAATCTGCTTTTCGTCTTACTCTTTATCAATCAACTGAATCACTTCGCCATTATACATAACATTGTCAGGGAAAGAGTCCTCATGTTATCCACTGTTTAAATGCCAAATTCATAGAGTAATGTAAAGAAGTAAATACTTGAATGAACGTAGTGGTATTACTGGTGATGAGAAGTAGATCCTTTATCATAACCTTAACCACAATCGTTCGTGGATCAGTCGAGGAAGCAGAATTTCCTAACAACTAAGAGAAGGACTTCATCCCAAAATGATCACATTGAGTGTATGGTAGGACATTAAATGAATTGTTCCTTCAGAACTATTATACCACAATCACACAATTAATGGTAATCTCCTTTCCCGTTTGAAAGCAGCTTGGGGCCAGAGGCGACCCTCCTTAGTCAAAAGAAGTGATGTCATCCTCAATCATGATAATGACCGTCCTCACACCGAACGAATACACTCGCATCTCTTGTAGGAGCAGACCTTGAAATTTTGCCTTATCTTTCATATTCTCCTTAACTTACTCCTTGTGATTATCACATGGTGGGAGGAGTATTAGATTGATATAGAGGAAAAGGTTGAAATCGAATTGGATTCATAGTTTGCATCGAAGGGGAAAGAATTTACCAAGCGTGGCTTTATTATCTTCTTTACAGACGGAGTGAAGTTCCCACAAGCAATGGAGGTTATGTTTTAGATGATTTCCATAGTCAAAAGTCTTTATTTTTAATATATAACCTAATATTAGCCATTACTTTTGTTGCGACGTCATATCTTAAATTAGGTCACACAATTATTTACAACCTTAAATTTTTAGTTTTTATGAAATATTTCTCTCTGTTGTTTAAATAGAAAACAAAGAGAAAAATCATATATTTAACATGAGAAAAACACGAGACAGATTTTCTTTGTGTATAACAACAATTGCTGAGGAACCAAATTTAGCAGGTGACTAAAGTATTTAACCAATAAATATCTCTGTTATTTAATATTTAGTCGCATAATCTTTGTTTGCAATAACAGCATATTTTGCTCCACTCTTCTACGCCAATCTATATCAAAGATGCAAGGTTGTGTTAATTTCTTTTTCGAATAGCAACATTCAGCATTTACCACAAATGCTCAATAGAAGTCTAACGATTGACTTGGCCTTGAAAGGAAGTTTACTTTTCTCATCTTAAACCATTCTTGACTTAATTTGTCCGTGTACTTAGGATCGTTGTTCTACTGAAATATCAATTGATGTCGACCGTAGATTTTTTTCACATTAAAGAGTAACTTTTCTCTAGTATCTTTCGATACGTGGCATCGTCCATTTTTCCATCACTTATGTGGAGTACTCCTCTACCAAATGGTATAAAACGGCTACAAACGATGAGATAATCACTGCCGCCTTTCTCGGTTGTGTTGCTGTGCTTAGGATCATAGGGAGGTCCTTAAACCACCCACACACAACGAGAATCATTATAGCCGAAAAGTTCCATTTTCTTCTCATCTGAATATATAACATAGTCAAAATATTCATTCCAAGATGCTCGCTTGAAAACTTCAAACATTACGTACCATGCTGTTTTTTAAAAAAGTGAGTTATGTGGAGAGTGAAAGAAGGCAGATCATTACGATGGATCCCTCGACTAATAATTCTCTTTAATCACTTTAGTCTCTGACAATTTCAGATCACTATATAGATCTTTCATATTAAGCATTAGCTTATTCTTTAGCTTTGGAATCATGTAGCGTCGAGACCGATCATTATTCTTGTGAAGGACACCGACTCTTGGAAATTTTAACGTGATTCCATCTTTATTATTAGTAATTAACTAATTTCTTTCACTTAAAAACGAGGTGCTTCGGGTTCGATAGATCAGGTTGCCCTTGAAAGATTTAGTTGTGTGATTCTATCACCATCAGAAGTTGATGCAGTATAGATAAGAGATAATCATTAAGAAGACACCATATAATTTGCTATGAGAACAGAGTGATTTCGTCGAACGAATGTATGTCGAATCAGTGATGGTAAAAGCGCAAACGATAAATGGTGGCTTTCTAGGTTTAAATAAATTGGTTTTGTCAGTAGAAGCTAAGCAATAAACGAGACAATTGAATTCGGAATCCTCCATTGTTGCGCATTATAGCTCTACAACACCTCAAACAAGTCTGATATTGCGTAGTTCTTATAAAGTTAATTGCTTATAATTGTCCTTTTACCGACGTATGTATGTATATCCCTCTTTAGTAAACTAATAAATTTCTCCCATATCTATCCCTTTAAAATTATATTAAAAAAAATATAAATTTCCGCTACAGTTGTCTTTAATTAGAGGTGAACTTCTGTTCAATTAATAAAGAAAAATTTATTTATTGATTAAAATGTGAGCTTTGGTTTCCTATATCTTCCGTGATTATTCCTGTACCATCGAGTTTTTTCACATATTGGAAAGTGTGTGGTCGTTGGAAAAACCGTCGTTGTTCATCGTTGTTTGCAGTAATAGGATAAATGATAGGGATTGTGGTCCAACAATGAAGTCATTCTTAGGAATGTATATATTTCGAGGTCACCAGAAAATAACGGATTAACCAGTAAACCATGGGTTACACAAAATTCGTATAGGGTCTCTGTCTTAATTTTCTACCAGGCTCCTTCCATTTTTGGAATTAATGTGAGCATGTTTTTCTTACCAAGATCGATTTATCTTCAAGAAGTGAGCCTTGCTTCTAATTATCGATTTAAGTCTTTGTTGAGATAAGTATTGGAAAGATGAAGGCAGTGAAATGCTTATACGTAAAACAGACCTTGACGAGAAATAACAGTTGAACTTTCAGGAAATAATGTAGTTCAATCCCTCTGATGTTGTCGGTTTGAAATATAAGGGGAATCAAGCAGGACGAACTATCCTGCTTAAAAAGCCGAGACTCGGAACTTTATCGGATGGGGTGCTAGGGTTATAAGATATACGTCGATGGGTAGGGCTTGGACCTCCGAGTGGTCGAAGGTGTGGAGCAAAAACCGCCCATCGTTTTTCTTTTCGCCCTTCCAATTCATAAGTCTAATTTCACTTAGATAAGTGTAAAAATCCGACAGAGTTTGCCTTTATTATTTTTCTTAGGAAACCAAGTTCTTCTTTTTATTATTATTATAAAAAATAGTCGTCACATCTCATCCTTCTCCTCCTCCTCCTCCTAACTAATGTTAAAATAACTTTATTTATAACCATGGATTTTTCATGGTTTTATAACCAAAAATTCAATTATCCTCACATTGGACTGATATTCGATAAGGGGGGGAAGTCTATTTTGGGCATATTTTGAGTCCCTATAAATTTGACAAAAAGAGATATCGAGGTGACAATGTGATATGTGATGAAATATGGCTCCCATATGATAAGACGAAGAGTTCTATTGAATGGTTAAACTAAATGAACAAGAAAGTCATATTAAAAACTCAGTGTTGCACCCCCAAAATTTAAGGTCACAGTTTAGTGTAATAGTTTTGTAATCATAAATAATTCGTGTTTTCACTAAATATGTGACCAATGTAGATGAGTAACTTTAGATAAACCAGATATTCTTGCGAAAGGATCACGTTTTATTGAGTAGTGACTTTTTATGTTATCTTTAAATTAGTATTCAAAAATATTTCATGTGGGAGACTCACTAAATTTCCCTCCTCCTCAAAAAGGCCTGCAATGAATTTCATTTCAGTTGAATTTTAATTTTTTCTCCATTCTTTTCTATTCCGAAGACGACCTCACCCCGAAATAGACAAAAAGGATACTCGATGAGCAAAAAAAGACGTTAACCAGATGGCAATTGAAGCTCAAATAGAACTATCTTTAACTATCGCGTAATAAATTTAAAGAAATCCACGTTTCAGTGGTATTTTTCTATCTTTCTATTTTAGAGTTTGCTTTCTCTTACTCGATTAAGCAACGCACAAACGCACCCACGCACAGAACCAACCGAAGTAGACAATTTGCAATTTTGAAGCCTGAGAACCATGAAACTCGTAGTTCTACATGTTCGACTGACGATTACATTTGAGCCATAAAAATGCATTACTTAATAAACCAAGAAATGTACAACTAGACAAAGATCCATTTCTAAGAAATGCACATGTGGAAAATGGAGGATCTAAATATGCCTAATAATTATAAGCATAATTCTAAATAAAACGAACATATAGATTTGTGGAGGCAACTTGGATTCAGAAAGAGCCATACACTACTGGCATTTGAACGATATGGTGGTAAATCGAGTCATCCAAATCGATTCATCATGAGGGATTAAGAACAAAGTTCCCGAAAATGTCAGGAATTAAATCCCCGAAAAATGCTTTAACCAAGTATATACGGGCCAAATAAATTGATATATTTGTGAAATTTGCAGTGTTATTATATTGCTGATTCTCATCATCGCCAAAATTGCAAGTAATTATTTAACTTCGTTGAAAATAAAAAGATTGATTAAGTTTTTAATGTTTCTTAAAAGATGAGTTGTTGAAGAAAGAAAGAAAAGGAGGAAAGAAGGGTGAAGTATCATTCACGCAAGGAGTGAGGGGAATCTGCAGCTTATTGATCTTGGTAAGTGAGTAAAGGAATAAAAAGCGAGAACAAGAAATGGCCCTTATGAAGCTACCTTAATATTCAGGGCAAAAATGCGGTAAATAAATATAGCGACTAATCAACAGTCACCACTACCCTTCCCATGTGTTTCCCAGCACAGCTCTCTGTCCTTCCTCACCGACGAAACTAATCAAGTCCCTTTCCAACGCAGTGGTCTACCTCACTGTACTTGCGCCACTCTCCTTAGCAAACATCCTAACTTGGATCTTCTCGCCCTTCCCGACCAACTACAACTATCGCCGCTACACTCCCACAACCGTTCCATGCACCATCATCTCCGGAAAGAATTATGCACTTGTTCACGTCCTCTGAAGTTCACTCCTAAATTTGAACCTCTTCTCCTCCGTGATGAACCCGGTCACTTTTTCTCTCTTTCCCGCATAATTAGCCAACGCTCTTTCCAAATGATCTACTGATCTACTAAGGTCGTCAGACAGACCTATGTAGCATCTCTGTTGCTATTAATGCGAAGGCGGTTGGGGTAGACTTGCCTGTCTTCATGGCTTCTAAGATCCCAGTGCCCCTAGATTCTGTAATTTGGATTATTAGAGTGTGTATCTTACTCACATTTTTAGTTCCTCTTACTTCGGCTTTTCCTTCTTTTATTTCATGGTACAGGAGATATTTTCTTAGATCTCGCCTTTAGCTCGTTTTCTCCTTTGAACAATGTACATTCTCCTTGATATTTCCTGAACTATCATTCTTTTACAGGTGTATGGTGCACTTTATCCCTATTGCACCTTTATAAAACACGATACACTATCCCCCTACTAACGAGAGTGGTCTGGGATCCCTATCCAGTTCATATTTTCATGATCTTCCTGCCATAATCACCTTATTTCTTTCTCCATGTCATCTTCTATACGAAATAGCATAAAAATCGAGCCTGAATTTAAAACTTCTTGCAGGGTGAATTAATTCGCCTTGGTCAGTAGAAGTCAGTCAGGGCTCGAAATAACTCTGGAAGTCGAATGATGAAAAGTAGAAGCGAAGCTCGTCCCACTTTCCTCCTTTCTATCACATTCTCTTGCCTCTGCTACCTCGAAGGCAAACGATATTCGGAATTTTCCTTCTCACAACTCTTCCAAATGTAGGTAATACATTTCTTGTATTGAGATAATCTATATTCTGTACTTGCAGCACCTTTCCTATCATCTTTTCTCCACCTTTTACACGATTATTTGTGTTATATAGATGACGTAGGTATCATGCGTATGCAAATTTAAGGCTTTTCTTACGTCTTTTATATCCCTGGGGGAGAATTATATGGACTGCGTTGAGTTTTCGAATGCTTTGTGAAGCACATTCTGTCGAAATAAAACGTGAAAGATGTTTTAACTTTATGGGCTATTGGCAAGAAGTGAAGTGTATAAGGATAGACGTATTTACATTGATCCCAATTTTAATTTATTTTCAGATATTTCATGGAAGGAATGGCGGAAGTGGAAGAAAGCTAAGGATTTTGTCTTCATATTTTGGGAACACAAATATATAAAGAAACTCAAAAAATCAATAGACACAATAATAGGTAAGTAATGTGTTGCGTTGAAACACCCTGACCTTGATGGCATCGCACTCGAAGTTGAAGCATCATCTTAGGCACAAACTATCAACGACTCAAGTCTGCAATCCATCTCTAGAATAAATGACATATTCTATTCACAGGAATAAGCAAATTTGGTTGCTCATTTTGGGATTAACTTCCCCGAAGTGTTCTATTTAATAGCGAGTTAGCCTTCACTACAGTTGTTGAGCTCCAGCATATCTCATTCATGTGATCACGCCTTACTCATTTTAATGAGGTCTGCTGGTGAGTAGATTCAGTAATTCAATCAATAGCCTTCGCCTCTCTAAGATGCATTCATTAGTATGCTTGCGGCAAATCTTCTTTGACTGCCTCAGGAGTCGCACATTTGAGTCTCAGAGAGATATGATGTGAACAATTCTTGTAACAATAAAATTCAAAGCGGTTTTCCGGTTGCCTTTTTAGCTGTTGTCCCTCATTCTTTTCCGGTTACTTCTCGTTTATGCAAGGATTTAGATGGCGTGTAGTTTTGGCCTAAATCTTCAATCACTTATACCTGTTCTTTTCTCTATTTTGAGATGGGGATTCTGCCTCCATGATTGGCAGGATAATGTCTGCTCTTTATACTACTCGGGCATGATACGTTCGAGAAGTTTTCATAACAACAAACTTCCTTTTCTCTTACAAGCTCTCATTAGAAACTTTTCCAGTTGTTGTTTGTCTTTGTTAGTTTTTGGTTTATTTAAAAATTACGAGAGGCGCAATTCAAACCCTAGTAATTTCAATTTAGTTTGAAATTTTCTTTTATTCGGGTCGAATCCTCACTCCGCTTTCCTACTTTGGTTAAAATTAGTTCTTCTTGTTTCTTTCTCATCATATCTTTCTTTTCTTTAAATTCCTCGATCACCTTTTGCTATACTTAATTGCTTTGTAGAAATGACATTGCTGGTTACATTGGTTCGCTTTCTCTCTCTCTTAATCCATTAAAATAACCGATAGCTACCCACGTTCAATCTCATTATGCCCGATATTATTAGAAAATATCCATGGATTATGGGCTAAATCCTTCTGCGATCATGAGATGATCTCAAGTTGCAGATAGCAGAATATAGACTAGCATTTGTCGTTAGTTAAAGAGACGCATTTTACCCATATCATAAAATCACGCTTGGACTCCTTCGCCGAATTATTCCACACTTTGTTCTAAATTACCATAAATTTGTCCGCGTCTCTAAAATCCTTTTTAAAGATAAAGTGAAGGTTGTTGCACCTGCATAATATCGACTTATTTATTTCCAGAAAACTCAATCTAATAAACTACAATCGACTGAGTAGCCGAAGGTCGTCTCCAGTTGACCTGAATCTCGGCCTCTGAAAGCATCAGATAACTTCCAATCCTGCTCTCGTATCCTGAACAGGAATAGCATTTCGAAATGACCATATGTGTGTCGCCTTATCATTGTACAGTTTATGATAGTAGTAAATACCAAAAATAATCATATAGATGATCCTTGCGATCATCATCAGAGTGTATTAAGGTAATCGTTTCTGTAAGGGAATGGTCACTTACCCCCCCCCCCCTCGACCACTCTTGGTGCAGTTCCAAGGCGGTTACCGCAAGGACATCCGCCCCAGGCATCGGCGGGTCAGTGTTTAACCACAGTGTGGCATAACTCGGTGCCATGTAAGACCCTAAAGGTCAAAAAGGTAAGATCTCCCCCAGGAGAGTGAGATCCAGTTTCACGTCGAACAAGAAATTGGAGACGGGTTTCTCCCAATCTCGATGGCTAGCGAGGAGCCGATGTTTGACTTCGTGGGAAAGACCGTTAGGAAAAAGAACTCTCCTGGGGCCGTCCTCAAGCCCTTCTCCTCCTTACCACTCCCCCAGTGGGGGTGCGAGGTATAAAAGAGGAACTCTGAGGAAAATCGCGGTAGTATACGTCAGGCCAGGTGACGAAGTCCTCGGATCCAAAACCGAGCTACCTAGACTGGATTGGTAGTATACGTCAGGCCAGGTGACGAAGTCCTCGATTAAAACCGAGCTACCTAGACTGGAGAGGTAGTATACGTCAGTCTCTAGGTGACGAAGTCCTCGGATCCAAAACCGAGCTACCGAGACTGGAGTGGTAGTTTACTTGTGTCGCCAGACCAAGAAGCACCCTGCAAGAGAGGCAGGGCTACCTACATTAAGGGGCTAAGAAAAAGCTCATCCTTGAGCTAAGTCCCTGGTTATCAAACCAAACAACAAGTGAACTTTGGTAAGTTCGACTTACTCTCGCCAGAGAGATTCCTCATATCCTGGTGCACCTTAAACACCAGGGGTATTCCTCGTCCTTGAGGAATTAAGAAGAAGAAGGAAAAGGCTCCCCCTCGAGCCCGTTTTTCGGTGGCCACACCAAACTTTAAGTAACTTATTCTCGCCAGAGAAATCCCCCTCCGTTATCCTCGCCCATGAAGAAGACCCTCCCCGAGTTCAGTCCTCGTCCATAAGGAAATAAGTAACGAAGGAGAAAAGCTCCTCCTCGAGCTCGTAACTCGGTGATCACACCGCACTCCAATTTAACTTGAATTAAGAACGAAGTTCGACTCACTCTCGCCAGAGAGACCACGACTGCCTGGGTGTTGCATAGAGCACCGTCTTGGTTCTCGTCCTTAAAGAACCCTTCCCCCCCCGGAAGAACGTGTGGACCCCCCAGCTGCTACCCTCGCCGAAACGACCGTGGAATTTCCATCATCTACAACTGGACATCCGGCACGCGTCGTGAGTCAATAACATTTCTGAGGCCTTTAAACTCCCCATGAGTCCGTAAGCCTAATTCTTATATTATTGTTTTGTCTAGAGAAAACGTGAACTTAATTTTGTGGAGAAACTAATTTAATTAATTCTTGTTTATAATAATATTTAGAGTATTGCTGTAGTTAAAGTATAAAGGTTGTGTATTCAATGGTTAAAGATAAAATACAAGTTTATTTTGTGAATTAGTGGGCGTTTCTTTTATATCCTTACGTGTTTGGTAACGGCTCTATTCTTTAAGATATTCCGATATCAAAGTATATTAGACAGCTCTTAGCACTCTTAGAGATAGAACAAAAAGGAGGGGCATTCTACGACACTAAACAAAAGAGGTGTCAGGTAAGTAGGGTTCTTATCAGAAAGAATTCTACGACAGTTTCCTACTTTACCGATGAACGAAGGCTCCGTTAAGGACAGCGGATGGAAATCTTTACACACAGGTCAATGGATTAGCTATGGGATCACCCATGGGGCCGCCCTTTGCAAATTATTATATGGGGAAACTCAAAGAGAGCTTATTAAAGAACATCGAAAATAAGCCACGCAAATACTGCTGATATGTAGACGACATCTATATCAACGTTCAAAATGAAGATCATCTAAAAACAACGTGCAGCAATTTTAGGAGAAATCCGTGCTAAAATCCACTTAGGAATTGAGCACGGACAATAAACTCCCTTCTATGGACGTTGAGTTCCAAAACATCAATGGAAGATAGATCTTAAAAGTATACGGAAAAGGGACGTACCTGGGAAGATGATTCAACACGGATGGTGAATCTCCCGAAAGATACAAAAAAGTGTAATCGGTTCATACATATGCCGAGCATACAAATGCTGCTGCACGTGGGAATTATTCTATAAAGAGATCTCCCGCATCAAACAAACACTAGTGAACAAGGGTTTCCAGAACAGCATTTTTGAACAAAAACTTCGATAATTTTTAAAAATTTAATTCAAAGTCGCAGATAAAATAAAAAGTAAACAGGAACCAAAAAATAACATCAAACTGTTCTATAGAATTCAAATTTAATGGACCTACAAAATAGATGAAAAAAACATCAAGGAGATAATTAACCCTAACATTAACGTAAACAGCAAAACGAAAAATATTCAGCTTATTATATATTATAAAACGTCAAGTGTTAACAATCTCCTGAAGAAAAATAGCATCTGACTACACTCCTCGAAACTGAAGTCTACCAACATATTTTACGAGTTTAACTGACCATATGAAGACTACAAGCTTCATAATAACTCGAAGTATGTTGGCCGTACAACCACTAACCTTTCAAGGCGTTTATGCATACACCTTTAAAACGGAGCGCCAAAAAATCATATGGAGAGCTTACATAACACCAGCCTAACAAGAGATATATTAGTTAAAAACACCACAATTCAAAGAAAAGAGTGAAATAAATCTAGGCTGAACATCTTAGAAGTCATCTTAATGAAAGAAGAAAGGTCAACCCCGAACACCTAGTTTCCCTTGAGACTACGTTCAAGGAAGGAGGAATAAATACCACCTAAAAAAACTTCATTTCATTCAGACTGCCTTTGCGGAAAAGACTTGACCTGCATTGGTAAAGGAGGAAAGCCGGATAGGAATCCTACCACACTCGTCTTCCAATTTCATTTTTTTTTTTTTTTTTTAATTAAGGGGCTATCTGGCGACTGCCGACTAAGGCATAAGTTGCCGTAAACAAACAGCCTAATTTAGGCTACTTTAAAAAATTAAACAGAAAACAATAAAAAGGAATAACAATAACAATAACAAAGCAATAACAAAACAATTACAAAAACAACAACAACAATTAAATCGCGTTAAATAAAAGGGAGAAGGCCGGCCTCCCCCAAAAAGTCAATAAGTCCACCAGTCAAAGTACACGCACTCGTCCCGAGAACAAGGGACAGGCGGTAGCGACCCCGCCCATCCCGGTACCGGGACAGGTGTCGTGCGCGAAGATCACCCAGACTGGGACATTCGACAAGAATGTGCCGAACAGTCTGGGGGACGACGCAGTCGTTGCAATAGGGCGCAGGCGAGCGCTCCATCAGATAGCGATGCGTCACACGAGTGTGTCCGATTCGGAGACGACAGAAAGCAACCTGAAGCCGCCACGGCGCAATGGCACGCAACTTTAAGTTCCCTTCGACCGTCTCCCATCTTCTTTGCCAAGCAGTCCGAAGAGCTGCCCGTATTCCTGCCATGTAGTCGGTGTGAGGAAGAGCGAAACACTGGTCCGGTCGCAGAGTCCTCGCGGACTCTTTGGCGCCCTCATCGGCGCGCTCATTCCCCGCAATTCCTACATGTCCAGGAACCCAGCAGAAGATAATCTCGACATCTGCCCGGCTCGCCAAAACCGTGGCGTCACGGATATCGCGAACCAGGGGATGCGGAGATTCCAATGCCCCGAGAGCACTCAGGGCGCTTTGTGAGTCGCTATAGATCACAATCCGGTCTCCGAACCGGGCACGTCGCGTAATCTCCCGTACCGAGTGGTGTATTGCAACCAGCTCGGCCGTGAAGACAGACGCAGCGCCTGGTAGAGCCCCGCTGACTTCAAACAGAGGGGATACGGCGTGGAAGCCGACCCCCTCTTGGGACTTGGAGCCATCCGTATACACTGGCACGGTACCAGCGTGACACGATGTGTGCTCCAAAAAGGTCGAACGCAATACTCCCGGCGCAGTACAAGCTTTGGGAGCAGAGGCGTGGCGACAAATAGCCAAATGTGGTACCCTCCAGGGTCGCGTCCTGGGCAGAACCAGGGGCGCCACCGGCCCGAGAGCTATATCTACTTCTCGAAGGAGTTTCCTGGCCCTAAACCCAAAGGGCTTAGGGTATGACTGGCGTCTCTCGGCGGCATAGGCACCATCGAGATCAGCTGCGGATGCAGTGAGAGCTGTTGGCGACTGAGGGAGGCGCCGGGCTCGCGCGTACAGGCGAGTGATGCACTGCACGCGGCGCAGAGCGAGTGGCATCTCCCCAGCATCGACCAACGGGCTCTCAATGGGGGAAGTGCGGAAGGCACCGGTCGCAAGGCGAAGGCCGGTGTGGTGGATCGAATCCACCTTCCGCAATAAACGCTCGGCTGCGGATGCATAAAACTCGCATCCGTAGTCGAGCTTCGAGCGAACAAAGGATCGATAAAAAAGTAAGGCGGTAGCCCTATCAGCGCCCCAAGCGCTGAACGTCACGGAACGGAGAATGTCCATGGCGCGGGTACAAGAGACCCTAAGGCTGCGAATATGAGCCTCCCAGGTGAGGCGTCGGTCGAATACAAGACCAAGGAAACGGTGCGACTCAACCACATCCAGGCGCACCCCATTAAGAAACAAATCTGGGTCGGGGTGAAGCCGTGGATGGCTGCAGAAATGCACCACCTTAGTCTTGGCTAAAGAAAACCGAAACCTGTGCGCTTCGGCATAGTGAGAGACGCGGTTCAATGCCTGTTGGAGTCGACGCTCCAGAGTTGGCATCTGGGCCGCGCCAAAAGAGATCGAAAGGTCGTTCACGTAGAGCGTAGCGAGAACATCTTCCGGCAGCACCGAGGTGATGCCGTTGATGCTCAGGGCAAAGAGTGTGACACTGAGGACACTTCCCTGCGGGACACCCTCTTCCTGCTCCTTTGGTCCGGAGAGGGCTCCCCCCACCCGTACGCGGAATCGACGATCTCGCAAAAATTCAGATATAAAAATTGGGAGGCGTCCCCTCGCCCCCATCGTGTGGAGAGTCTCCATGATACCGTATCGCCATGCGGTATCATAGGCCTTCTCCAGATCAAAAAACACCGTGGCGTAGTGCTGTCTACGAAGGAAAGCCTCGCAGACGGCACTTTCCAGTCGGAGCAGAGCATCCGACGTGGAGTGGAACTTACGGAAGCCGCACTGTGCAGAAGACAGATGGCCTCCGCTGTCCAGGAAATAGGCTAATCTAACATTTACCAATTTCTCCATCAACTTGCACACGCAAGAGGTTAGAGAGATTGGGCGGAAACCGGTCAGAGTAGAGTGATCTCTCTCCGGCTTGCGAAAGGCGAGCACAGTAGCGATTCGCCAGGAGTCTGGGAGAAGACCTTCCACCCAGATCCTGTTGAACAAATCTAACAGAAAGGCCATGCCTCGCTCACCCAGGTGTCGAAGCATGCCGTACGGGACATCGTCCGGACCATGGGCGGTGTCCGCGCACGAAGCGAGAGCGGAACGCAACTCACTCACAGTAAACTTGTCGTTGAAGGGTTCTTCGCCTCTGGAGGTAAAGTCCAGCCGGCGGCCTTTCGCGACATCACGACGTGCATTGAATGCTGGCGGAGCAGCATCACGGCTAGAGAATGCGGAAAAAGCGGTCGCTAAGGATTCCGCCACGGACGCGGGGTCCGAGATTGTGGTCCCATTCTCCTGGAGAACGGGAGGGGGGTCCTGCGAGAACTTGCCCCGAATCCTTTTGACTCGCTTCCACACCTCAGCTAAAGGGGTCTTCCCGTTAAGTGAAGACACGTATGCCCGCCAAGAAGAGCGGCGGGCGTGCTTCCAAATATACCGGAACCTAGCCCTAGCCCGACGAAATTCAGCGACAGTGAAATCGTTCGGGCGGCGCTTATAGCGCATGTAGGCATAACGCTTCTGTTTGAGTAACGTCTCACACTCGGCCGACCACCATGGGAGTGGTCGGCGTGCAAAACGGCCAGACGTCCTAGGAATAGTAGTCAGGCCTACGGCGATGAGGTTGCCGGAGAAGAACTCAACGGCCTCATCTACCGACCTAAACTCCTCGACTGAGATAGAGAATTCAGTCATTTCCTGAAATGCAGGCCACCGCGCCCGCACCAAGCACCACCGAGGTGGTCTCTCAGGCGGCAGTTGCCCTGAAAATGATATTTGAATGGGAAAGTGATCACTACCATGGAGGTCATCGACCACCCCCCAATCAAAATCAGGCTGTGCATCTGAAGAGCACAAAGATAGGTCAAGGCAAGAAAATGAAGCGGTTCTCGGACAGTGATGCGTAAACTCATCCACGTTTAGGACACCCATCTCAAGCTCTTCGATCAGATCGGCAAGGACTTGTCCCCTGGGATTTATGGAGTAATCTCCCCAGAGAGGATGCCTGCCGTTCAGATCTCCAAGCAAGAGATAGGGCCTCGGCAACCGTGCTACGACGCGGCGGAAGTCCCCCGCGTCGAAGTCAGCTGACGGTGGAATGTACGCAGAAATGATAGTATACCTCCTATCCAGGTGCAGCTGCACAGCCACTGCCTGAAAGGAGGTATCTAAAGAGAAAGGAAGAACGGAGACATCATGCCGGGTGTAAACCGCGCATCCCCCAGCCCGGCCATCCCGCGGTGGTGGGGTCGCAAGATCCTTATACCCCGGGAGGGCAGGCAGCGGGCACGCGCCTAGCATGGTCTCCTGCAAAAAAATAGCTAACGGGGAACGGGACGAGACGAGCCTCCGCAGCTCCTCCCAGTTGGCCCGGAGTCCACGGCAATTCCATTGAAGGAATATGCCCTCCAGGCCTAGCTCAGAGGAGACGCGGGGGCCCTCCTCGAATTGAAGACCCTCACGGGAATGGCCGTACGCTTCCCGGGGGCAGAACCCCGGGCGCTGTTGGCCGGACAAAGCGCTGTCGCCTTCGAGGACTTATTGGGGGAGGTTGGGCTCGCCATGCGAGTCTTTTCCTCCCTCCGCCTCGAAACCTTAGGCGGGCGTTGCGGCTTGGGAGGCGGGGGGCCCTCTTTTCGAGGAACCACCGTCTCCGAGCCACTCGCTCCACCTCGGGGCGTGGGCGAAGGGGCCGAAGCTCCTTTGTTGCTGTCCTCCTTTCGGGGAACAGCTTTAGGAACCCCGGAAGATGGCCTAGCAACCATCTTCAGGGGTGTTGCCTCCTGTGAGTCTAACGACTCTGTGGAGACGCGTGGCCGTTTCGCCTTACGGGAAACGGTCACGCTGGGGGAAGAGGGGGGAGCCCTGGTATTAGCCGGGGCTGGGTGTGAACCCTTTTTGCCGCCAGCTCTACCAGGGGAGCGCCCGGGTGTAGTAGAGCCCGCAGAAGGGCTCCGAATGGGCGCGGAAACAACCGTGCTCGTTGGCCTGGATGGGCCAGGAGCAGAGGGTGCTTTTCTAACTATTGAGGCATATGACGTCCCAGGCAGAGCCGGGCGCGCCAGGACCAAGTCCTTAGCCTCGCGGAATGAGAGTCGATCCTGGGCCTGAATGGCCAGGATTTCTTTCTCAAGGAGATATGCACCACATTGCTTCGAAGAAGCAGGGTGCGGCTCTCCGCAATTGACACACTTGGCCACACACGATTTGGACTTATCGTGTGCGACCTTGGAGCAATTTACACAGACTTCGGGTGACCCCGATTTTGCACGTCTACATGATCGATTCGTGTGGCCGAAGCGGTGACAGTAATAGCACCGCCGCGGCAGTGGCACGAATGCCTTCACGCGGTAGCGGTACCAACCGGCACGCACCGACTCAGGGAGCTTGTCACAGTCGAACGTGACGAAGAGTGTAGGGGTGGGTCTCGAGGCCCCTCCCTGTTTTCTCATCACACGTTCGACCTTGACCGCCCCATGGTCGGCCAGCTCTATGGTGATGTCTTCTATGGAGTAGTCAACGAGTTCCCTCGCATAAACTACTCCTTTTACAAAGTTCATGGTAGAGTGCGGCGTCACACTCACCGGGGTGCCATGAAGTGTCCGAAGAGCACTTATCTTGGCCGCCTCGGCGGGATTCGCCAGAAGGCTCCCGTCCGAGAAACGGGTTACCTTCGGCTCTCTACCAATTGCACTAGCTAATCCTCTCCTCTGATGGATCATGTTGCCCTTGGACAACATGGTGCCATCAGTGGAGCGAATAACGAGGAAGCGTTTGAAGCCAGCGGGCTCGAAAACGCCAGGTAACCTCTGAATGAGGGGCCCCGATGTCATCGAGGCTCCGCCCTGTGCACTCTTGGTCTTAGTCAGGGGCTCCGCACACGAGGGGGTAGAGGGGCCGGATGTGCCGATCTTGGCTTGGTCGCCTACCAAAGTGGCAGCAGACCCATCCGTCCCCGCAGCCCCCGCGGATGGAGAGGAGCCCCGAGTCTTTTTCGTCTTTCTTGTCTTTTTCTTCTTTTTAGGAGAGGAGGGCGGGGAATGAACCCGCTTTTCACCCCCGCCGGTAGAAGCCCCCAGGCCAGATGGACCGGCCTCAGCCAGGTCCTTCTCTGAAATGGAGAAGGTCCCGGTGGGCGCAGGGGATTCATCCGGAGGAGATCCCTCCCCTCCTTGTCCTGCCTGAGAATCCACAGCCGTTTGATGAGGACCTTGCATAAGGGCGGATTCGGGTTCGGTGCTTGGCGCCAAGCCCGGATTCCCCCCCATGGAAGGCCCTACCTTCTGAGGCTGGTTTTCCTCAAGGATCATGTCTATCACAGGAGGGGCCTCCAATTGGCCATCCCCTCCCAGGACATCGCAGGTCCCCTTGGCAGCGTCATAAGTCTTTAGTGGGGAGGCACAGGCCTTGACCCCGGCAAGGTTTAATATTTTTGCCAGCAGGTCTTTTGAGGGAAGCGACCGAAGGGGCCTGGCTTCCCTCTCCCCCCTAAGGGGGTTTGCCCTACCGAGCCGCTTTGATGTGGAGCGGCTGGCTAAGGGTGGCCTGCTGGCTTTCTTGGCAGTCCCCTTAGAAAGCATAGGAGGGACTGCCGCTGGAGATAGGGAGGTGCCCGAAAGCACCTCCAGAGAAGGGGGTGAGGGGGAGTCCCCTACACCCGTAGGCGTAGGAGAGGAGTAAGCCTCCTCTCCGGTTAAAGAGGTATGGAGGGTCCCCTGCGCAAGCACAGGGGGGGGGACCTCCATCTTTTCTGTGGAGCTGCACGAGGGCGGCTCCGTTGTTGTTATAGGGGGAATTAAGGGGAGATGTTTTTTTTTTTTCATCATTGGGCATGGTGACCCTCTTTGTTTTACGGGACGCAATCGCTCACCACCTCTTGCAGTAGCCCGCACTGCAAGAGGTGCTTACAGGCCCGGCAGAGCCAGGCGCCGCCATTTGGGACCACCCCTCCCGCCTGGTGGCCTGGCAGTCCTTCGGCATGGCGGCTCCACCTTGAACACGGCGTAAAACGGATAGATTTTGAAGACGAGAGGAAAAGGGATGTGAGGAAGGTATGGGTGGGGATGAAGCAGGTTGTTAAAAGCCAACCACCCCAGACTGGAGCTCAGGGGTTAGGGGACATTGTCCCCCCCCCCCCTCAGCCCCGATCCGGGACGATTGGCTGAGAAGAAGGTCAGCTTCTACCCTGTGAAATTAGAGGCTGACCAGAGAAAGTTGTGGGAGAGGTTGTATGAAAAGCGACGAGGTAGGATAGGAATACAGGCTATCTGAAGGAAGGAAGAGAGGCTAAGCTGGGGCCGGACGGGGCGCTGGATCCCGTCAGCACGGCGGCCAGGATGGCAAATCGCCGCGCCCCTTACGGGGTCTTCCAATTTCAACACGACGAATCGTAAATAAAGACAAGACCCGGAATTCTAGATCTACACTCGAGTCCAGCTACGATCGAGTGGGGTATCCTCACAGATCATTACCCCCGCGCGCAAGCACGTGAGCTCACGCAAGGAATCAAAGGCGTGAAACTCATCCAGAGAACTTCTTCTGGTCCCCACAATCCCTCGATCCTGCGTGAATTGTAGCTCTAACTACCATGGTCCCAAATGCACTAAAACTCCCCGCTGTGCCAACTGCGGAGGTACCCACAGTGCTGCGTCAAATCTCTGCTCTAGATTTTTATATGGAAAGGAGGTGCTCGCTTTGCGCGACTCCCTATGTCTAGATATAAGAGAGGCCCGCCAGCGTGCTTGGGCACAAACCTCACCACTCGGCTGGCTCTTCTCTGACGTTTTACGTGACGCTGGACGAAACCGACCATCACGCGCGAATTCCAACCAGCCTAAAGCACTTCATCCTACATCTACTCGCAGCGTCAAAAACATTCAGAATATGTAGTCGAAGCATCGTTCTCACACCGAGATAACCATTGTAGCCCCCCCCCCTCTCTCTCCAGCAGTTCTAGCAGGGAGAGACGCTTAGGGTGAGACACTTGAAGACATCAGAGGCTGTTTGAAAGTATCCTCAACATCAACCAGTGAAGGTTCATCCACATGGCCCCGAGACCCAAAGCCCAGTGGTAAGAGGAAAGATTCCTCTCCTGGGTCATCGACCATCAATAAGCGGGCAGCCTCTGGAGCTGACTCAGCCAAGCCCCGGCCATCTTCAATGGACTCCTCCCCTACGGCTGAACAATCTATGCCCTTAAGTCCGTCCCGTCCTTCACCTGACTTAGGCCCCATCCTGATCCAAATGATGGCAGATATACACCCAGCTCAGATCACCAGTTCGTTCCGCTCAACCTTCAACCCATGATCCGATGGAAGCAGTTGATACTACAACATAAACAATCGCGGCGGTTGGACCAACTCCTCAGACACCGAAAATACCCTCGACCCATGAATCCGGATCTACCGTCCGAAAATCTCTTTTCGATCTTCCCTTTTTCCGCCAGGTTGTGAGCCCAAATTACAATCAAGGGCCTCGGTTGGTTCTCCAAAACCCCCGAGAAAAGCCCCTATTACGGCTCCATCTATGATCTCTCCGCCTGCAAGAGCAGGCTCCTCAAAATCAGCTCTCCGTCTCTCAAGCTCTTTGGGACGAATTTCAAATACAATATCGGCCAGAAAAGCGAAAAAGATATCCACCGTGGCATCTAATCGTCCCACATAATATCTTCCATATTACAATGGAATTACTAAGGCGTTCTTTTAAAGTGGGAAAAACTCAAAATTCTTTTGACGACTATCCACCCCGCAGTTATTTGGCTTCAGGAAAATAAACTGGGTATACGGCCCTTTCCGCCGGTACCCGGTTTTCTTACTTTCAACTCTATTGCTCCTGCTAGAAGCTCCTGTCATGGGAAGGGAGGAGTGTCAATCATGGTATCTAAATCGCACCATGTTTCTCCCATCCCCCTACATACTACCCTCTAGCTGTTGCCGTGAGGGTTTATTTGTACGAAGCTTTTTAGTTTGATCTATTTACCTACCCCCTTGTTTATCATTGTCAAGAGACGACCTTTTAGAACTTATAGACCACTTGCCCTCTTCATTCTTATTACTAGGAGATTTTAACGCCCGTCACCCAAACTGGGGTGACATCACTCGAAATGCCAAAGGCAGTGTTTTAGCATCTCTTTTATTATGTGACTTTCTTTGTGTTTTAAATACTGGCGATTTTACCTCTTATCATGTCCAGACAGACTCTTTTAGCTGTGTTGACCTGTCCGTTTGTTCCCCGGATTGCATCACGGAATTTCGATGGCCAATTCTTGACGATCTCCATGGGAGTGACCCCTTCCCGATTGTCTTGTCAGCCCTTCAAGTTAGCTCTCATACAACTATGCCCCTTAAGTACTACTTAGGTCATGCAGATTGGAAAGGTTTCCGAGAGACGTCCTTCACAAGTGCATCCTTGGGGACCTTCAATAGAGTGGACGCGGCAGTAGAATACTTCACATCGACTATCTACAATGCAGCAACACAGACCATCCCACGGAAGCGACCTGTTACGGGCCGCGCAACCGTGCCCTGGTGGACCTCGACGTGTACGACAGCTCTCAAAAATTACAAGTTAGCCCAGCCCGATTCGAAAGAACCCAACTTTATGCAACAAGGTCGACCGAAACGGAGCTCGTGCGCTTCGCCAAAGAACCCTTCGTCAGGCTCGCCGATGCGATGCGTCAGACGAGTGTGTCGGGTTGGAGACGACATAAGCGACCTGCAGCCGTCGCGGCATTGGGGGATAGGTCCATGGGAACAGTCGCGGCGCAATCGCACGCAACTTTAAGTTCCCTTCGACCGTTTCCCATCTTCTTTGACAAGCAGTCCAAAGAGCGAAACGCTGGTCCGGTCACAGTTCTCGCGGACTCTTTGGCGCCCTCAGCGCGCTAATTCCCCGCAATTCCTACATGTCCAGGAACCCAGCAGAAGATAAACTCGACATCTGCCCGGCTCGCCAAAACCGTGGCGTCACGGATATCGCGAACCAGGGGATGCGGAGATTCCAATGCCCCGAGAGCACTCAGGGCGCTTTGTGAGTCACTATAGATCACAATCCCGTCTCGAACCGGGCACATCGCGTAATCTCATGTACCGTGAGGACAGACGCAGCGGCTGGTAGAGCCCCGCTGACTTCAAACAGAGGGAAAACGGCGTGGAAGCCACCCCCCTCTTGGGACTTGGAGCCATCCGTATACACTGGCACGGTACCAGCGTGACACGATGTGTGCTCCAAAAAGGTCGAACGCAATACTCCCGGCGCCGTACAAGCTTTGGGAGCAGAGACGTGGCGACAAATAGCCAAATAAGGTATCTCCAGGGTGGCGTCATGGGCAGAACCAGGGGCGCCACCGGCCCGAGAGCTATATCTACCTCTCGAAGGAGTTTCCTCGCCCTAAACCCAAAGGTCTTAGGGTATAACTGGCGTCTCTCGGTGGCATAGGCACCATCGAGATCAGCTGCGGATGCAGTGAGAGCTGTTGGTGAATAAGGGAGGCGCCGGGCTCGCGCGTACAGTCGAGTGATGCACTGCACGCGGGGCAGAGCGAGTGGCATCTCCCCAGCATCGACCAACAGGATCTCAATGGGGGAAGTGCGGAAGGCACCGGTCGCAAGGCGAAGGCCAGTGTGGTGGATCGAATCCACCTTCCGCAATAAACGCTCGGCTGCGGATGAAAAAAACTCGCATCCGTAGTCGAGCTTCGAGCGAACAAAGGATCGATAAAAAGGTAAGGCAGTGGCCCTATCAGCGCCCCAAGCGCTGAACGTCACGGAACGGAGAATGTCCATGGCGCGGGTACAAGAGACCCTAAGGCTGCAAATATGAGCCTCACAGGTGAGGCGTCGGTCGAATACAAGACCAAGGAAACGGTGCGACTCAACCACATCCAGGCGCACCCCTTTAAGAAACAAATCTGGGTCGGGGTGAAGCCGTGGATGGCGGCAGAAGTGCACCACCTTAGTCTTAGCCCAGGAAAACCAAAACCTGTGCGCTTCAACATAGCGAGAGACGCGGTTCAATGCCTGTTGGAGTCGACGCTCCAGAGTTGGCATCTCGGCCGCACCAAAAGAGATCGAAAGGTCGTCCACGTAGAGCGTAGCGAGAACATCTTCCGGCAGCTTCAGGGTGATGCCGTTGATGCTCAGGGCAAAGAGTGTGACACTGAAGACACTTCCCTGCGGGACACCCTCTTTCTGCTCCTTTGGGCCGGAAAGGGCTCCCCCCACCCGTACGCGGAATCGACGATCTCGCAAAAATTCAGATATAAACATTGGGAGGCGTCCCCTCGCCCCCATCGTGTGGAGAGTCTCCATGATACCGTATCGCCATGCGGTATCATAGGCCTTCTCCAGATCAAAAAACACCATGGCGTAGTGCTGTCTACGAAGGAAAGCCTCGCAGACGGCATTTTCCAGTCGGAGCAGAGCATCCGACGTGGAGTGGAACTTACGGAAGCCGCACTGTGCAGAAGATAGATGGCCTCCGCTGTCCAGGAAATAGGCTAATCTAACATTTACCAATTTCTCCATCAACTTCCACACGCAAGAGGTTAGAGACATTGGGCGGAAACCGGTCAGAGTAGAGTGATCTCTCCCCGGTTTGCGAAAGGCGAGCACAGTAGCGATTCGCCAGCAGTCTGGGAGAAGACCTTCCACCCAGATCCTGTTGAACAGATCTAACAGAAAGGCCATGCCTCGCTCACCCAGGTTTCGAAGCATGGCGTACGGGACATCGTCCGGACCATGGGCGGTGTCCGCGCACGAAGCGAGAGCGGAACGCAACTCACTCACAGTAAACTTGTCGTTGAAGGGTTCTCCGCCTCTGTAGGTAAAGTCCAGCCGGCGGCCTTCCGCGACATCACGACGTGCATTAAATGCTGGCGGAGCAGCATCACGGCTATAGAATGCGGAGAAAGCGGTCGCTAAGGATTCCGCCACGGACGCGGGGTCCGAGATTGCGATCCCATTCTCCTGGAGAACGGGAGGGGGGTCCTGCGAGAACTTGCCCCGAATCCTTTTGACTCGCTTCCACACCTCAGCTAAAGGGGTCTTCCCGTTAAGTGAAGACACGTATGCTCGCCAAGAAGAGCGGCGGGCGTGCTTCCAAATATACCGGAACCTAGCCCTAGCCCGACGAAATTCAGCGACAGTCAAATCGTTCGGGCGGCGCTTATAGCGCATGTAAGCATAACGCTTCTGTTTGATGGGCGTTATTATTATTTTTTTTTTTTTAAGAGCTCATCTGGCGACTGCCTACTTGGGCATTAGTCGCCGTATTAAAACTGGCCTAGTTCTAGGCTACTTTAAAATAAAATTAAAGAGAGAAAAAAAATCAACACCCCAAAAGGGGGAAAGGAAGCAAGCTGGTGCGTCGGGGAGAGGTCCCCCCGGCGCAGGAGCGTGCAACTAAAGAAAAAAACAAACAAAAAACAAATGCAAAAAAACAACAAAACAAAACAAAAAAAAACCAAACAAACCTTGCTTAAATAATAGGGAGAAGGCCGGCCTCCCCCAAGAAGTCAACAAGTCCACAAGTCAGTGTGCACGAATCTGTCCCGAGCACAAGGGACAGGCGGAAGCGACCCCGCCCATCCCGGTACTGGGACAGGTATCGTGCGCGAAGATCACCCAGACTGGGACATTCGACAAGAATGTGCCGAACAGTCTGGGGGACGACGCAGTCGTTGCAATAGGGCGCAGGCGAGCGCTCCATCAGATAGCGATGCGTCACACGAGTGTGTCCGATTCGGAGACGACAGAAAGCAACCTGAAGCCACCGCGGCATTGGGGGATAGGTCCATGGGAACAGTCGCGGCGCAATGGCACGCAACTTTAAGTTCCCTTCGACCGTCTCCCATCTTCTTTGCCAGGCAGTCCGAAGAGCTTCCCGTATTCGTGCCATGTAGTCAGTGTGAGGAAGAGCGAAACGCTGGTCCGGTCGCAGAGTCCTCGCGGACTCTTTGGCGCCCTCATTCCCCGCAATTCCTACATGTCCAGGAACCCAGCAGAAGATAATCTCGACATCTGCCCGGCTCGCCAAAACCGTGGCGTCACGGATATCGCGAACCAGGGGATGCGGAGATTACAATGCCCCGAGAGGACTCAGGGCGCTTTGTGAGTCGCTATAGATCACAATCCGGTCTCCGAACTGGGCACGTCGCGTAATCTCCCGTACCGAGTGGTGTATTGCCACCAGCTCGGCCGTGAAGACAGACGCAGCGCCTGGTAGAGCCCCGCTGACTTCAAACAGAGGGGATACGGCGTGGAAGCCGACCCCCTCTTGGGCCCTGGAGCCATCCGTATACAATGGCACGGTATCAGCGTGACACGATGTGTGCTTCAAAAAGGTCGAACGCAATACTCCCGGCGCAGTACAAGCTTTGGGAGCAGAGGCGTGGCGACAAATAGCCAAATGTGGTACCCTCCAGGGTGGCGTCCTGGGCAGAACCAGGGGCGCCACCGGCCCGAGAGCTATATCTACCTCTCGAAGGAGTTTCCTGGCCCTAAACCCAAAGGGCGTAGGGTATGACTGGCAGCTCTCATCGGCATAGGCACCATCGAGATCAGCTGCGGATGCAGTGAGAGCTGTTGGAGACTGAGGGAGGCACCGGGCTCGCGCGTACAGGCGAGTGATGCACTGCACGCGGCGCAGAGCGAGTGGCATCTCCCCAGCATCGACCAACAGGCTCTCAATGGGGGAAGTGCGGAAGGCACCGGTCGCAAGGCGAAGGCCGGTGTGGTGGATTGAATCCACCTTCCGCAATAAACGCTCGGCTGCGGATGCATAAAACTCGCATCCGTAGTCGAGCTTCGAGCGAACAAAGGATCGATAAAAAAAGTAAGGCAGTAGCCCTATCAGCGCCCCAAGCGCTGAACGTCACGGAACGGAGAATGTCCATGGCGCGGGTACAAGAGACCCTAAGGCTGCAAATATGAGCCTCCCAGGTGAGGCGTCAGTCGAATACAAGACCAAGGAAACGGTGCGACTCAACCACATCCAGGCGCACCCCATTAAGAAACAAATCTGGGTCAGGGTGAAGCCGTGGATGGCGGCAGAAGTGCACCACCTTAGTCTTGGCCAAAGAAAACCAAAACCTGTGCGCTTCGGCATAGCAAGAGACGCGGTTCAATGCCTGTTGGAGTCGACACTCCAGAGTTGGCATCTGGGCCGCGCCAAAAGAGATCGAAGGGTCGTCCACGTAGAGCATAGCGAGAACATCTTCTGGCAGAACCGAGGTGATGCCGTTGATGCTCAGGGCAAAGAGTGTGACACTGAGGACACTTCCCTGCGGGACACCCTCTTCCACCTCCTTTGGGGCAGAGAGGGCTCCCCGTACGCGGAATCGACGATCTCGCAAAAATTCAGATATAAACATTGGGAGGCGTCCCCTCGCCCCCATCGTGTGGAGAGTCTCCATGATACCGTATCGCCATGCGGTATCATAGGCCTTCTCCAGATCAAAAAACACCGTGGCGTAGTGCTGTCTACGAAGGAAAGCCTCGCAGACGGCATTTTCCAGTCGGAGCAGAGCATCCGACGTGGAGTGGAACTTACGGAAGCCGCACTGTGCGGAAGACAGATGGCCTCCGCTGTCCAGAAAAAAGGCTTATCTAACATTTACCAATTTCTCCATCAACTTGCACACGCAATAGGTTAGAGAAATTGGGTAAAAACCGGTCGGAGTAGAGTGATCTCTTTTCAGTTTGCGAAAGGCGAGCACAGTAGCGATTCGCCAGGAGTCTGGGAGAAGACCTTCCACCCAGATCCTGTTGAACAGATCTAACAGAAAGGCCATGCCTCGCTCACCCAGGTTTCGAAGCATGGCGTACGGGACATCGTCCGGACCATGGGCGGTGTCCGCGCACGAAGCGAGAGCGAAACGCAACTCACTCACAGTAAACTTGTCGTTGAAGGGTTCTCCGCCTCTGGAGGTAAAGTCCAGCCGGCGGCCTTCCGCGACATCACGACGTGCATTAAATGCTGGCGGAGCAGCATCACGGCTAGAGAATGCGGAGAAAGCGGTCGCTAAGGATTCCGCCACGGACGCGGGGTCCGAGATTGCGGTCCCATTCTCCTGGAGAACGGGAGGGGGGTCCTGCGAGAACTTGCCCCGAATCCTTTTGACTCGCTTCCACACCTCAGCTAAAGGGGTCTTTCCGTTAAGTGAAGACACGTATGCTCGCCAAGAAGAGCGGCGGGCGTGCTTCCAAATATACCGGAACCTAGCCCTAGCCCGACGAAATTCAGCGACAGTCAAATCGTTCGGGCGGCGCTTATAGCGCATGTAGGCATAACGCTTCTGTTTGAGGGCCGTCTCACACTCGGCCGACCACCATGGAAGTGGTCGGCGTGCAAAACGGCCAGACGTCCTAGGAATAGTAGTCAGGCCCACGGCGATGAGGTTGCCGAAGAAGAACTCAACGGCCTCATCTACCGACCTAAACTCCTCGACTGAGATAGAGAATTCAGTCATTTCCTAAAATGCAGGCCACCGCGCCCGCGCCAAGCACCACCGACGTGGTCTCTTAGGCGGAAGTTGCCCTGAAAATGATATTTGAATGGAAAAGTGATCACTACCATGGAGGTCATCGACCACCCCCCAATCAAAATCAGGCTGTGCATCCGAAGAGCACAAAGATAGGTCAAGGCAAGAAAATGAAGCGGTTCTCGGACAGTGATGCGTAAACTCATCCACGTTTAGGACATCCATCTCAAGCTCTTCGATTAGATCGGCAAGGACTTGTCCCCTGGGAATTATGGAGTAATCTCCCCAGAGAGGATGCCTGCAGTTCAGATCTCCAAGCAAGAGATAGGGCTTCGGCAACCATGCCACGACGCGGCGGAAGTTCCCCGCGTCGAAGTCAGCTGACGGTGCAATGTACGCAGAAATGATAGTATACCTCCTAACCAGGTGCAGCTGCACAACTACTGCCTGAAAGGAGGTATCTAAAGAGAAAGGAAGAACGGAGACATCATGCCGGGTGTAAACCGTGCATCCCCCAGGCCGGCTATCCCGCGGTGGTGGGGTCGCAAGACCCTAATACCCCGGGAGGGCGGGCAGGGGGCACGCACCTAGCATGGTCTCCTGCAAAAAGATAGCTAACGAGAAAGAGGCGAGCCTCCGCAGCTCCTCCCAGTTGGCCCGGAGTCCACGGCAATTCCATTGAAGGAATATGCCCTCCAGGCCTAGCTCGGAGGAGACGCGGGGGCCCTCCTCGAATTGAAGACCCTCACGGGAATGGCCGTACGCTTCCCGGGGGCAGAACCCCGGGCGCTGTTGGCCGGACAAAGCGCTGGAGGCGCTGTCGCCTTCGAGGACTTATTGGGGGAGGTTTGGCTCGCCATGCGAGTCTTTTCCTCCCTCCGCCTAGAAACCTTAGGCGGGCGCTGCGTCTTCGGAGGCCGGGGGGGCCTCTTTTCGAGGAACCACCGTCTCGGAGCCACTCGCTCCACCTCGGGGCGTGGGCGAAGGAGCCGAAGCTCCTTTGTTGCTGTCCTCCTTTCGGGGGACAGCTTTAGGAACCCCTGAAGATGGCCTAGCGACCATCTTCAGGGGTGTTGCCTCCTGTAAGTCTAACGACTCGGTGGAGGCGCGTGGCCGTTTCGCCTTGCGGGAAACGGTCACGCTGGGGGAAGAGGGGGAAGCCCTGGTTTTAGCCGGGGCTGGGTATGAACCCTTTTTGCCGCCAGCTTTACCAGGGGAGCGCCCGGATTGGGTAGAGCCCGCAGAAGGGCTCCGAATGGGCGCGGAAACAACCGTGCTCGTTGGCCTGGATGGGCCAGGAGCAGAGGGTGCCTTTCGAACTACTGAGGCATATGACGTCCCAGGCAGAGCTGGGCGCGCCAGGACCAAGTCCTTAGCCTCGCGGAATGAGAGTCTATCCTGAACCTGAACGGCCAGGATTTCTTTCTCCAGGAGATATGCACCATATTGCTTTGAAGAAGCAGGGTGCGGCTCTCCGCAATTGACACACTTGGCCACACACGATTTGGACTTATCGTGTGCGACCTTGGAGCAATTTACACAGATTTCGGGTGACCCCGACTTTGCACGTCTACATGAGCGATTCGTATGGCCGAAGCGGTGACAGTAATAGCACCGCCGCGGCAGTGGCACGAATGCCTTTACGCGGTAGCGGTACCAACCAGCACGCACCGACTCAGGGAGCTTGTCACAGTCGAACGTGACGAAGAGTGTAGGGGTGGGTCTCAAAGCCCCTCCCTGTTTTCTCATCACACGTTCGACCTTGACCGCCCCATGGTCGGCCAGCTCTAGGGTGATGTCCTCAATGGAGTAGTCAATGAGTTCCCTCGCATAAACTACTCCTTTCACAAAGTTCATGGTAGAGTGCGGCGTCACACTCACCGGGGTGCCATGAAGTGTCCGAAGAGCACTTATCTTGGCCGCCTCGGCGGGATTCGCCAGAAGGCTCCCGTCCGAGAAACGGGTCACCTTCGGCTCTCTACCAATTGCACTAGCTAATCCTCTCCTCTGATGGATCATGTTGCCCTTGGAAAACATGGTGCCATCAGTGGAGCGAATAACGAGGAAGCGTTTGAAGCCAGTGGGCTCGAAAACGCCAGGTAACCTCTGAATGAGGGGCCCCGATGTCATCGAGGCTCCGCCCTGTGCACTTTTGGTGTTAGTCTTGGTCAGGGGCTCTGCACACGAGGGGGTAGAGGGGCCGGATGTGCCGATCTTGGTTTGGTCGCCTACCAAAGTGGCAGCAGACCCATCCGTCCCCGCGGATGGAGAGGAGCCCCGAGTCTTTTTCGTCTTTTTCTTTTTTGGAGAGGAGGGCGGGGAATGAATTCGCTTTTCACCTCCGCCGGCAGAAGCCCCCAGGCCAGATGGACCGGCCTCAGCCAGGTCCCTCTCCGAAATGGAGAAGGTCCTGGTTGTCGTGGGGGCACCTACGGAGGATATCCCTCATCTCCTTTTACTGCCTCGGAGCCCTCAGTGATTTGAGGAGGACCTTGCATAGGGGCGGATTCGGGTTCGGTGCTTGGCGCCGAGCCCGAATTCCCCCCCATGGAAGGCCCTACCGTCTGAGGCTGGGTCTCCTCAAGGACCATGTCTATCACAGGAGGGGCCTCCAGTTGGCCATCCCCTCCCAGGACATCGCAGGTCCCCTTGGCAGTGTCGCCAGTCTTGTGTGGGGAGGCACAGGCCTTGACCCCGGCAAGGTTTAAAATTCTTGCCAGCAGGTCTTTTGAGGGAAGCGACCGAAGGGGCCTGGCTTCCCTCTCCCCCCTAAGGGGGTTTGCCCTACCGAGCCGCTTTGATGGGGAGCGGCTGGCTAAGGGCTGCCTGCTGGCTTTCTTGGCAGTCCCCTTGGAAAGAAAAGAGGGGACTGCCGCTGGGAAAAGGGAGGTGCCCGAAAGCACCTCCAGAGAAGGGGGTGAGGGGGAGTCCACTGCACCCGTAGGCGAAGGAGAGCAGTAAGCCTCCTCTCCGGTTAGAGAAAAAAGGAGGGTCCCCTGTGCAAGCACAGGGGGGGGGGACCTCCATTTTTTTGCTGGAGCTGCCCGAGGGCGGCTCCGTCGATGGAACAGGGGAAGTTGAGGGTTGGGTTTGTTTTTTTTTATCTTCATCATTGGGCATGGTGACCCTTTTTTAAACACGAGATGCAATCGCGCACACCTCTCGCAGTAGCCCGCACCGCGAGAGGTGATAACAAGCCCGGCAGAGCCAGGCGCCGCCATTTGGGACCACCCCTCCCGCCTGGTGGCCTGGCAGTCCATCGGCATGGCGGCTCCACCTTAGACACGGCGTAAAAAATATACATTGTGAAGAGGAGAGGAAAAGGGATGTGTGGAAGGTATGGGTAGGGATGAAGCAGGTTGTTAAAAACCAGCCACCCCAGACCGGAGCTCAGGGGTTAGGGAACTTTGTCCCCCACCCCCTCAGCCCCGTTGCGGGACGGTTGGCTGAAAGGAAGGTCAGCATCTACCCTGTGAAATTAGAGGCTGACCAGAGAAAGTTGTGGGAGAGGTTGTGTGAAAAGAGAGGAAACAAGTGTTTTGAAGGAAGGAAGATAGGCTAAGCTGGGGCCGGACGGGGTGCCGAGTCCCGTCAGCATGGCGGCAAAGATGGCAAATTGCCGCGCCCCTTACGGGGTGTTTGAGGGGCGTCTCACACTCAGCCGGCCACCATGGGAGTGGTCGGCGTGCAAAACGGCCAGACGTCCTAGAAATAGTAGTCAGCCCACGGCGATGAGGTTGCCGGAGAACTCAACAGCCTCCTCTACCGACCTAATTGCCTCGACTGAG
Organism: Ceratothoa steindachneri; assembly: GCA_963969495.1. Taxonomy (NCBI): domain Eukaryota; kingdom Metazoa; phylum Arthropoda; class Malacostraca; order Isopoda; family Cymothoidae; genus Ceratothoa; species Ceratothoa steindachneri. The sequence continues at coordinate 24,730,630 of OZ018333.1, forward strand.
ATAGAAAATTCAGTCATTTCCTAAAATGCAGGCCACCGCGCCCGCGCCAAGCACCACCGAGGTGGGCTCTCAGACGGCAGTTGCCCTGAAAATGATATTTAAGTGGAAAAGTCATCACTACCATGGAGCTCATCGACCACCCCCCAATCAAAATAAGGCTGTGCATCCGAGAAGCACAAAGATAGGTCAAGGCAAGAAAATGAAGCGGTTCTCGGACAGTGATGCGTAAACTCATCCAAGTTTAGGACACCCATCTCGAGCTCTTCGATTAGATCGGCAAGGACTTGTACCATGGGATTTATGGAGTAATCTCCCCAGAGAGGATGCCTGCCGTTCAGATCTCCAAGCAAGAGATAGGGCCTTGGTAACCGTGCCACGACGCGGCAGAAGTTCCCCGCGTCGAAGTCAGCTGACGTTGAATTTACGCAGAACCAGAGTATCCCTCGCATCCAGGTGCAGCTGCACAGCCACTGCCTGAAAGGAGGTATCTAAAGAGAAAGGAAGAATGGAGACATCATGCCGGGTGTAAACCGCGCATCCCCCAGGCCGGCTATCCCGCGGTGGTGGGGTCGCAAGACCCTAATACCCCGGGAGGGCGGGCAGGGGGCACGCACCTAGCATGGTCTCCTGCAAAAAGATAGCTAACGGGAAACAGGACGAGACGAGCCACCGCAGCTAGTCCTAGTTGGCCCGGAGTCAACGGAAATACCATTAAAGGAATATGCGCTCTAGGCCTAGCTCGGAGGAGACGCGGTGGCACTCCTCGAACTGAATACCCTCACGGAAATGGCCGTACGCTTCCCGGGCGCTGTTGGCCGGACAAAGCGCTGAAGGCGCTGTCGCCTTCGAGGACTTATTGGGGGAAGTTGGGCTCACCATGCGAGTCTTTTCCTCCCTCCTTCTCGAAACCTTAGGTGGGCGTTGTGGCTTCGGAGGCAGGGGGCCCTCTTTTCGAGGAACCACCGTCTCGGAGCCACTCGCTCCACCTCGGGGCGTGGGTGAAGGAGCCGAAGCTCCTTTGTTGCTGTCCTCCTTTCGGGGGACAGCTTTAGGAACCCCTGAAGATGGCTTAGCGACCATCTTCAGGGGTGTTGCCTCCTGTGAGTCTAACGACTCGGTGGAGGCGCGTGGCCGTTTTGCCTTACGGGAAACGGTCACGCTGGGGGGAGAGGAGAGAGCCCTGGTTTTAGCCGAAGCTGGGTATGAACCCTTTTTGCCGCCAGCTTTACCAGGGGAGCACCCGAGTTATGTAGAGCCCGCAGAAGTGCTCCGAATGGGCACGGAAAAAACCGTGCTTGTTGGTCTGGATGGGCCAGGAGCAGAGGGTGCTTTTCTAACTATTGAGGCATATGACGTTCCAGGCAGAGCCGGGCGCGCCAGGAACAAGTCCTTAGCCTCGCGAAATGAGAGTCGATCCTGGGCCTAAACGGCCAGGATTTCTTTCTCAAGGAGATATGCACCACATTGCTTCAAAGAAGCACGGTGCGGCTCTCCGCAATTAACACACTTAGCCACACACGATTTGGACTTATCGTGTTCGACCTTAGAGCACTTTACACAGACTTCCGGTGACCCTGACTTTGCACGTCGAAATGAGCGATTCGTATGGCCGAAGCGGTGCCAGTAATAGCACCGCCGAAGCAGTGGCACGAATGCCTTCCCAGGTAGCGGTACCAACCGGCACGCACCGACTCAGGGAGCTTGTCACAGTCGAACGTGACGAAGAGTGTAGGGGTGGGTCTCGAGGCCCCTCCCTGTTTTCTCATCACACGTTCGACCTTGACCGCCCCATAAACGGCCAGCTCTAGGGTGATGTCCTCAATGGAGTAGTCAAGGAGTTCCCTCGCATAAACAACTCCTTTCACAAAGTTCATGGTAGAGTGCGGCGTCAAACTCGCCGGGGTGCCATCAAGTGTCCGAAGAGCACTTATGATGGCCGCCTCGGCGACATTCGCCAGAAGGCTCCCGTTCGAGAAACGAGTTACCTTTGGCTCTCTACCAATTGCACTAGCTAATCCTCTCCTCTGATGGATCATGTTGCCCTTGGACAACATGATGCCATCAGTGGAGCGAATACCGAGGAAGAGTTTGAAGCCAGCGGGCTCGAAAATGCCAGGTAACCTCTGAATGAGGGGCCCCGATGTCATCCAGGTTCCGTCTTGTGCATTTTTAGGCTTGGTCATGGGCTCCGCAACCAGGGGGGCAGAGGGGCCGGATGTGCCGATCTTGGCTTGGTCGCTTGCCATAGTGGCAGCAGACCTATCCGTCCCCGCAGCGTCCGCGGATGGAGAGTAGCCCAGAGTCTTCTTCGTCTTTTTGGTCTTGGTCTTTTTTGGACGAGGGCGGGGAATGAACCCGCTTCTTACCCCTGCCGGTAAAAGCCCCCAGGCCAGATGGACCAGCCTCAGCCAGGTCCTTCTCCAAAATGGAGAAGGTCCTGGTGGTCGCAGGGGCACCGGTCAGAGGAGATCCCTCCCCTCCTTGTACTGCCTGAGGATCCCCAGCCGTTTGAGGAGGACCTTGCATAGGGGCGGATTCGTTGCTTGGCGCCGAGCCCGGATTCCTCTCCATGGAAGGCTCTACCGTCTGAGGCTGGTTTTCCTCAAGGACCATGTCTATCACAGGAGGGGCCTCCAGTTGGCCATTCCTTCCCAGGACATCGCAGGTCTCCTTGGCAGCGTCATAAGTCTTTAGTGGGGAGGCACAGGCCTTGACCCCGGCAAGGTTTAATATTCTTGCCAGCAGGTCTTTTAAGGCAAGCGACCGAAGGGGCCTGGCTTCCCTCACCCCCCTAGGGGGGTTTGCCCTACCGAGCCGCTTGCACGAGGGGCGGTCGGCAATGGGCTGCCTGCTGGCTTTCTTGGCAGTCCCCTTAGAAAGCAAAGGAGGGACTGCCGCTGGAGATAGGGAGGTGCCCGAAAGCACCTCCAGAGAGGGGGGTGAGGGGGAGTCCCCTACACCCGTAGGCGTAGGAGAGGAGTAAGCCTCCTCCTCCGGTTAAAGAAGTATAGGTGTGCCCCTGCGCAAGAACAAGGGGCAGGACCTAAATTTTCTCGGTGGAGCTGCCCGAGGGCGGCTCCGTTGATGTTTTTGGGGAAGTTGGTTTTTTTTTTTATTTTCATCATTGGGCATGGTGACCCTATTTGTGCTACGGGACGCAATAGCTCATCACTTCTTGCAGTTGCGCGCACTTCAAGAGGTGCTTACAGGTCTGGCAGAGCCAGGCGCCGCCATTTGGGACCACCCCTCCCGCCTGGTAGCCTGGCAGTCCATCGAAATGGCGGCTCCACCTTAAACACGTGGTAAAAATGGATAGAATGTTAAGAGGAGAGGAAAAGGGATGTGAGTAAGGTATGGGTGGGGATGAAGCAGGTTGTTAAGAAACCCCAATCCCGAACCGGAGTCAGGGGTTAGGCAACATCGTTTTCTCCCCACCCAGCCCCGATCCCAGACGGTTGGCTTGAGAAGAAGGTCAGCATCTACCCTGTGAAATTAAAGGCTGACCAGAGAAAGTTGTGGGAATTTGTTGTGTGAAAACAGAGGAAACAAGTGTTTCAAAGTGGTCTCCTCCACTTTTTATAGACGATTTGTCTAGTTTCATCCTAGCTGCCATATAGAATCCACCTGGATTGGTCAGCAACCCACTGGTTCCTTACCTTAAACCTCTATTAGTTTTTGCATCACTGATAACAATGCTATTTCTCATTAGATCTCAGCTCTGTTTGATCTGACCCTTCAATTTTATATTCAATAACTAATTTCTAAGTATATTTTTAAAGTGACATTTTAATTTGTGACTTTAGGCAAATATTTGTCAGTTAAATAATCATTCAAGAAAACCAACCCTAATTAATCAGCAGTAGTGGAAGAAACTCCCTATCTGCTACTACTAGTAGCATGAAACCACATAGCTTCCGCATAGCGTTGAATGACCAAAGCGAATATAAGCCTTAATTCATCGGACAACAGCGCGTATTGATGTATTTAGTATAAGAATATTTAAAGTTCTATCAAAAACTTTCCAAGAGTTCAGGAAAAATAAATGATTATCGAATGCTTTGGAATTTTTAAAAGAAAAATAATAACAAATCGTGAAGTCCATTAAATATACTAAAATTAAGGCATGGCTGTTTTTCTTGTAATTTTGAAACAAAGAGAATAACAAAAAATTGAGGTTTAAAAGTAATAAATATGATTAAAAAATCTTTTGGAATTTAAAACAAAAATTTCAAATTATCAAGTTCGGAAAAAATGAGAAAATATATTAAAATTAAAGCATAGCTGTTTTTCTGCGGGTTTTTAGTTTATTCATAGGTTTTCTTGAAGTTCTTTCTTAAATAGATTTTCCATTTAAATATTTTGCAAGATCCCTTTAATTATAATTTAAATTCCCTTTGTGATACTTGCGTTTTTCTAATTTTTAAATATAAAGAAATTTTGTAAATTAAAACTCATTATGTGATGTTCTGGTGATTTTTTTTTTATAAAAAGACTCTAAAAGAGAGTTTGACAAAGATTTGCATAAATTGTTAAAATTAATGGGAGTTTTTAAAAATTTAAACCAAAGGAAACTATTGAATCGTGTCCCTTACTATTTGGAAAAATAAGTTTATATTTATTTTTTTAATAAATTAAAACTTAGCAAATTATTTTTGGCCAAGTTTTGATCAACATTTAAATGGTCAAAAAAATTCTTCTATAAAAATTACACGGAAACGGTTTGGCTTTTGCAAACGATTTGACCTGGAGTTCATCAATAACAGAAAAAAGTCAATACAAAATAAAAGCAAAAGATTCTGCCATCCACTAGAGGAGTGTTGTATATTTTCTAAAAAAAAAAAGAAATTGAATGAAATGAAAAAACAAAAACCATCTAAGAATATAAATGACAATGTAGTAGAACAAAATTAATTCAATAACAATACATCTTTAACAAATGAAATCGCGATTTTAAAGCCTAAAATTAAAAAAAAACTATAAGGTTAATGAATTTGAAGAAAATGAAGTAAAATATTACAATTACTTGTATTGAAAAAAAGGTGACTAAAACAGATGAAAATATACCAAATAAATTGTTAATGAACTTGTAGAGAATAAAACCAAAATGATTTTGGATTATATAGACCAAGATAAAGGTTAGACGCACAAATAATATTGGAAACTCTTTTATCGAAGGAAGGTTGTAATATAATGAAAAACGTAGCGATTAAACAAAAGCAAGAAAAAAAGAAATTAATAGCTCAAAAACTTTTTCAAAAGAAAGAAAAAATTTAGATGAGAGAGGTAAACTTGAAAAAATGAATAAGAAAATGAGAAAGATTAGAAAAAAATAAATCCTTAAGCCTAAGACAATAAAAAGATTTTCTTGCCTTTAGGCTTTCAGGGTAATGTAATTTGATTATGATTTTATTTAAAAATGTCTAATATATAAAAGAAGTTTGATTAGACCTCTTTTAACACAACTTACTAGTTGCACTCACCAGTATAATAGTGCAAATTACTCTCATGAAACAGACCCTGAATTTTATTTCAAGTAGACCAGGTAGTCGCAAAAGAGTATCAGTGATGTAAATCGTAAGATCGGATCCTGAAGTTCGTTAACGGAACATCCATCGTAAGGATTTTTTCTTCCTTGAGGAGTGAAACAAGTCATTCCCTTTGTTGTTTTGTGATCGATGGCGAAACAAGTGAGTAAACTCAGTTCGAGTCCTGAGTACTCCTTGATAAAGTTCCTGCGGTGGGTCCTAAGCTTCACGTAGACAATGAACACCTGGAATATCAGAAACGTTAACGAGGTTTCTCTGATGGTTTAAGGAAAGGAATCTCAGGGGGAATTGAGCACCGAACGCATGAAAAAACGAAACGTGGGCTAAAAGATAAATTAAAAGTTATTTTGTTCTGACGGTTACTTTCTACATATTTTCACGTCACCTAACCTTTCTACTTTCTTTTCACTAATGTTTGCTACGTCTTTGCTTTGTTTTCTTTGATATATTAAAAAACCTCTTCTGAATAGACTGAATTAACAAACTTTTAAAATTCTATCTAAAAATTGCGCATTTTTTAGTTAAATTCTGCTTGTATAAACTTTTTCTTTCATTCTTTATAGCCCATCACTTTCAAAGGGTTCAGAAAGAAGTACTCCATTAGATTACAATCTGACGAATGGGGTTGGCGTCATTTTTACCATTGAAAACTGTTTTTTTTTACTTAATTTTTCCTAACTATTATCCCTTTGATGTTACAGCGTCTTTCCACATAAGAACGCACAGGAGAAGGGAGAGGTTTGGGAAATGTACCCATAAAAAGGTTGAATGTTTGTAGTATGTGTAAATATAACCCCGTTCCACACACAATTTAATAATACACCTTCCATATAAGGTTTAGTGCTATCTCTATTCTTATAAGCCCATCATATTCTTCGAAGTGGCAGTTCTTGCAGGAGGATTTGGATTTGATCGGACAGAAACTTGATCTAGAGAAGAGCGGAGCGTCGGGCGGACAGTCAGAAGATGGTTTTATATTAAAATCAGGAGAAGATGAGGATTTATCAAAATGATCGATAGTGAAGGCGATAATAATGATGATTTTGTCTAGGATGCTGCGAATGGTGCTATAGATGTTTTGAATTACTATTAACATTGCCCAATATATGAAGAGCTTCAAATGATTCATGGAAAAGGCGAATTAACAGAAAACCGAGCCTCAAATTTTAGTTTTCGTCGAGAGAACTCCAAGTGAAAAGAACTGCCAATTCGAAGAATACTGTAAGATGCGCTTATAAGAATATAGATAGCACCAAACGCCATATGGAAGGTGTCTTATTATATTGTGGAACGGGGTTATGTTTACACATACTACAAACATTTAACATTTTTATTCAGAATTTCTTTTCGTGTTTAATGAAACTGCAAATTTCGCCGGATAAGGCGAATGGCGTTTAGGATAAATTTGCCTAACAAGAAAGAAGCGAGTTAGCCAGAATTTGAGTGCGCAAACAAGGTGTAGATTCTACAAAAGAGGCAATAAGACACGAAATTCATTTAAGGGAAGAAAGAGAATGGGAAACATTCTGAGTGTTTTTCTAGGACATCGATAATATAACTTTATTATAAATCTGACACACTTTCCTGAATTCTAGCTTGGCCTTTATTGCGTCAGGAAGCGTGATTTGCAGTAACCACAAAAAATATAAACATTAGGTCTTCAAAATACAAAGACGACACCCTTAATCGATAGGTTTCCAGCGAGAAAATGGACATGGAGACGAGTAACCATAACTTACCTGAGAAATTTGTAGATTATTTGCTTAAAATCTTTGGAAAATGGCTTCTTTCTTTGCAATTCTATGATGCCTCAATTCTTGCCGCGTCTTGAAGTGTCAACAAAATTGAATAGGGAATTCGAAGGGAAATTTCTGTTGGTTTGCCAGAAAATTTTCACGTTCAGAAATATTATGACTTCCCGTATTTCATCCAAAATATTCATTTAAAATTATTGCGAATTGTGATCATCAAGATGCAATCAACGTACTCATATTTCCAAGATTTAAGGTTGATTAAAAAAACAAAAACTAGCTCCTCTAATTTCTAGTTAAAGTCATATTTATTATGAGCTAAGATAATTTGATTTAAAGTGAAAAGATACTACTGCTAAATAGTTGAGTCTGCCAAATACCTGCCGTTCCGAGTGAGGTGAATGATAGATGTGTGAGGAATCGTCACCAGGTTAAATTCTTGAAAGTGAAGGGCTTCTGGGAGGGACTTTATTGCATTCAACCTTGAACAGTAATTGCCTGGAAGCGAAAGTATGCGTGCGATATTGCCTATGTGTTTTGTAGGAATAAGTTCCGAGTTTTTGCCTTAGTCGAAGACAATATTATTGCCTTAAAGGAAGGCTCGATTGGGAATGTTGCACTAAGTTAATAATTACCCTTTGTAGAAAGAAGGTCTTATGGGATACGTAGTTGTCCTTAATGTGTCCATCTACTTGTGTGGGTGACGGCCCCTCTCCTTAGTAAACGTGCTTAGAACGTGCTTGAATCGTAAAAAATTTGCGTTCCTTTAATATCCTGAGTGTCTATGGATGGAGGATCGAGCAACAATTCTCCATTTTATTTTTATATATTGTATTAAATTAAATTATATGGCCCGCCAAATCACCATTTTGATGAAGTTGTCTTAAAGAAATTGGTCTTGATGCTTTAAATTAGGCCTAATATCGGAGATTAATGAAATCAGTTGTTTTATTTAAAGTAAGACTCCCTTTAAGTCTTAGAAAGAGTAGTTTTATTAATGTCTAAAATAATCTATATTTGATTCAAACTTAATTCCGTAATCCGGAATCTCTTCCTTTCGACCAGAAGTGATGGCCTTCAAATCTCAGATCTTCCAATGCCCTCTGATTAATAGGCGAAGTCCATAAGAGAATTATTTGAGTAAAGAGATTATTTTGGAAAAAAAATAAAGTTTTAAAAATGGTTATTAAAGGAGATGGTTGATAATAACGGATTGGTTCTTATATTTCCTTTGAAGCAACTTTTAGGCTAAGGATCACATGGGAAGTGCTCTTTTAATTCAAATTGAGCTAGTCACACTAATTAAATTTGTTCTACAGATGAATAACGAGGTTAATTTTCACCATTGATTTAGAAAATTGATTATTAAGATTTGGAAGATAGGGTTTGCCAAGGGAAATGAGACATATCTAGGCGCTTTAACGAGGAAAGGTTGGTTTATTTGCATATTGCTTTGTGTTATAACGATGGAATCAATGGGAATTTGAATTGATCTACACAGCTTCCAAGAGAAAAACATATATATGGAAGTAACTATATACTTTAAATAATGCGCATTAATATATTTGAAAAAAAGCGATGACAACTAAGGCGCGCAACTCTTGTTGACGGCCCCAAAATATGTTACAAATCGTAATTACCTTGATTTTTTTTTTCTAAATTCATTTTGTTGCAACGATGTTCTCTTAAAAAAAATTTCCACGCCCCGACATGGCGATACTCGGCTGTCGATCGACTTTGAGGAAGCAAAATTTTCCATAACTTAGAAAATACAAATTTGGGATTCACTAAAAACAATCTGAGTGATAACGGAACATGGATTTTAAGTAACGAGTGTCATTTGTTTTGAGTTCTTAGTAATCTTCTGTTTAGAAAATATCTGCTTTGGATACCTTCCCACCCTGAATAAAGTAGCGCCACAACGCATTGGTCCACCAAATAATAAAAGGTGCAACTAAGAAGTTGGTCTTTATACCAACCTTGAATGCACCAAGAGAGGGGAAGTGGGGGGAATTTCAGGGCAGATAGGTCATTCCGCCTTCTCGGACTATAAATTTAGACAGCTCGATTACCGATTCAGGACAGCGCAGAGGTTTACGGGTAACAATCATTAGGGCTCGTATACACACCGTAGGTGGCTAGGAGAGAGAACGAGAAAAACAATTAGGATTTAGTTTTTGCATTTAAGTTGTATCGTCTAAGATTCTTTTCTCTAGCTCCCATCAGGCCGACTGTCTACAACCTAAATGTAAGAAGGACAACCTCACGTTAAGATCAGTATCATTTACCCACAAACACCTCTCATATTTACATTAATCACTCAGCCATGAAAACATTCCCCGAGTGACCGTGAGAATTTCATTTAACTCGTGTCAAAACCATACATCGCCAGATGGCAATGAAAGACGACGACTAAAAGGTAATGGAATAACTTTGATCTGTAGTTTAGTGAGAATGAAATATATACAAGTATACCTAGGTATACTTTGTGGGCAAGTTCATTTTAAATTGAAATTAAAAAGGAGAAATAGACAAAACCATTTGAAGAAGGTACTCCTTATCTTACTGGTTTGAGAATAAGACCTTGATCCCTGGCTCTTTTAAAATAATTCACAATACACGATAGATATGTACTCATTTTTTATTGTTTTTTATGCCTTGGAAAATTACTTCAATATCGAGTGTCTTGATTTTAAACGGATATGTATTTTTCCACGCCGCAATTTTCGTCAATGTTTCCTTTTAAAGAAGTTTCTTCAGAGTGTATACAATAATGTAAGTCCAAATGATTACAGAAATAGTATAAAATCTAATTTTGGTAAACCGCTTTTACTGGCGTTATTCCTTCCATATATCATTTGCAAATGAAGGGAAATATGCATCGACTAGAATACGTTCCTATATTCTCCTATTCGTTCACAGAAACTATATCTTAAAAAGGTAAAAGCATCTTTCCCTTTTAATTGCGACAAAATAACATTTAAAAGCGATAAGAGACCAGAATCAATGAATAAAATACCCCGAAACAAAGAAAAATGGAGAAATCAGCAAACTTTACGTAAGATAGAAAACTCGCCCCAAAATATGAGAAAGCATCATCGATGTAACGAACTCAGAATCATCAAGGAACATAAATAAATAATAGGGCGAGAGGCAGTAGAGTGATGCTGGGATAAAGAAAATTACACAAAATAAGCAGAATTGTGTGTCGGCAAGGCAAACCTAACTGTATTTTGGATGCGAGGCAGAAAAATAGCGTGTTAGTGGGAGATGGAATGGGAATCTAATGTGTGCGATTAAAGTGGACGCTTATTCGCCATCCACTTTAGCCCCATGTGGTGTACTGGGCCGGGTGCGCTCCCTGCCGTTTCGTTTTTTCCTGTATTCGGTGTCCGTGATTGTATGAAAGCAGTCGGTGGTCAATTTTACCATATTTCGTGAGAGAGCCTCCTCAACTTGCCGTTCCGGAATCTCATCAGAGCATTCCCACTTGTATCTTCTGGTCCTAAGACCCTCAGATACTTCGTGGGAATCGATTTCGGTTGGGAAGGGCGCCGATTCAGGGGCATATAGTTTGGGTTTGAAACCTCTCGCATGATATTTCAGTTGGGTATCTCTGCCTTGAGATGAGGAGGTTGACCTGGGACCACGTGTCTTTAAAATTTTTCTTGACCTCCGAGACCTGGTCTCTTTTGGTCGCACTGCTTCCTTGTTCGGTGACTTGGTGTGAGTTTTGGGTGTATTTGTGTCAATTTTTTGAGGGGTAAGCTGCGCTATTTTTTCTGTTTGGAAAGTATGCTTATTTTTGCTTAGGCATGGGTCGCGTGTGGTGGCTGTGTTTTGGGGGCTGGGTACCTTTTGGCACGGTTCTAGGCACTGAGGGGCTACGCTTATACGCATAACCTCTTCTGGCGAAGGGTTGTCGGGGAACCACATCTCCTGCAAGCCGTTCTTTACGAGCATACGGTTGACCTCGGTTGCGTGCGAATGTTCCATTTTTTTTTTTTTTGGATTAAAGGGCTATCTGGCGACTGCCGACTTAGGCATAAGTTGCCGTAAACAAACAGCCTAGTTCTAGGCTACTTCAAAATAAATCAACAGGAAACAACAATAAAAAGAAATAACAATAACAAAGCAATAACAAAAACGATAACAAAAACAACAACAACAATAAAACCGGGTTAAATGAAAGGGAGAAGGCCGGCCTCCCCCAAAAAGGCAATAAGTCCACCAGTCATGGTGCACGCACTCGTCCCGAGTACAAGGGACAGGCGGTAGCGACCCCGCCCATCCCGGTACCGAGACAGGTATCTGGCGCAAAGATCACCCAGACTGGGACATTCGACAAGAATATGCCGAACAGTCTGGGGGACGACGCAGTCGTTGCAATAGGGCGCATGCGAGCGCTCCATCAAGTAGCGATGCGTCACACGAGTGTGTCCGATTTGAAGACGACAGAAAGCAACCTGAAGCCGCCGCGGCATTGGGGGATAGATCCATGGGAACAGTCGCGGCGCAATGGCACGCAACTTTAAGTTCCCTTCGACCGTCTCCCATCTTCTTTGCCAAGCAGTCCGAAGAGCTGCCCGTATTCCTGCCATGTAGTCGGTGTGAGGAAGAGCGAAACGCTGGTCCGGGCGCAGAGTCCTCGCGGAATCTTTGGCGCCCTCATTCCCCGCAATTCCTACATGTCCAGGAACCCAGCAGAAGATAATCTCGACATCTGCCCGGCTCGCCAAAACCGTGGCGTCACGGATATCGCGAACCAGGGGATGCGGAGATTCCAATGCCCCGAGAGCACTCAGGGCGCTTTGTGAGTCGCTATAGATCACAATCCGGTCTCCGAACCGGGCACGTCGCGTAATCTCCAGTACCGAGTGGTGTATTGCCACCAGCTCGGCCGTGAAGACAGACGCAGCGCCTGGTAGAGCCCCGCTGACTTCAAACAGAGAGGATACGGCGTTGAAGCCGACCCCCTCTTGGGACTTGGAGCCATCCGTATACACTGGCACGGTTCCTGTGTGACACGATGTGTGCTCCAAAAAGGTCGAACGCAATACTCCCCGCGCAGTACAAGCTTTGGGAGCAGAGGCGTGGCGACAAATAGCCAAATGTGGTACCCTCCAGGGTGGCGTCCTGGGCAAAACCAGGGGCGCCACCGGCCCGAGAGCGATATCGACCTCTCGAAGGAGTTTCCTGGCCCTAAACCCAAAAGGCTTAGGGTATGACTGGCGTCTCTCGACGGCATAGGCACCATCGAGATCAGCTGCGGATGCAGTGAGAGCTGTTGGCGACTGAGGAAGGCGCCGGGCTCGCGCGTACAGTCGAGTGATACACTGCACGCGGCGCAGAGCGAGTGGCATCTCCCCAGCATCGACCAACAGGCTCTCAATGGGGGAAGTGCGGAAGGCACCGGTCGCAAGGCGAAGGCCGGTGTGGTGGATCGAATCCACCTTCCGCAATAAACGCTCGGAGGCGGATGCATAAAACTAGCATCCGTAGTCGAGCTTCGAACGAACAAAGGATCGATAAAAAAGTAAGGCAGTAGCCCTATCAGCGCCCCAAGCGCTGAACGTCACGGAACGGAGAATGTCCATGGCGCGGGTACAAGAGACCCTAAGGCTGCGAATATAAGCCTCCCAGGTGAGGCGTCGGTCGAATACAAGACCAAGGAAACGGTGCGACTCAACCACATCCAGGCGCACCCCATTAAGAAACAAATCTGGGTCGGGGTGAAGCCGTGGATGGCGGCGGAAGTGCACCACCTTAGTCTTGGCCAAAGAAAACTGAAACCTGTGCGCTTCGGCATAGCGAGAGACGCGGTTCAATGCCTGTTGGAGTCGACGCTCCAGAGTTGGCATCTGGGCCGCGCCAAAAGAGATCGAAAGGTCGTCCACGTAGAGCGTAAGGAGAACATCTTCCGGCAGCACCGAGGTGATGCCGTTGATGCTCAGGGCAAAGAGTGTGACAGTGAGGACACTTCCCTGCGGGACACCCTCTTCCTGCTCCTTTGGGACGGAGAGGGCTCCCCCCACCCGTACGCGGAATCGACGATCTCGCAAAAATTCAGATATAAAAATTGGGAGGCGTCCCCTCGCCCCCATCGTGTGGAGAGTCTCCATGATACCGTATCGCCATGCGGTATCATAGGGCTTCTCCAGATCGAAAAACACCGAGTCGTAGTGCTGTCTACGAAGGAAAGCCTCGCAGACGGCATTTTCCAGTCGAAGCAGAGCATCCGACGTGGAGTGGAACTTGCGGAAGCCGCACTGTGCAGAAGACAGATGGCCTCCGCTGTCCAGGAAAAAGGCTAATCTAACATTTACCAATTTCTCCATCAACTTGCACACGCAAGAGGTTAGAGAGATTGGGCGGAAACCGGTCGGAGTAGAGTGATCTCTTCCTGGTTTGCTAAAGGCGAGCACAGTAGCGATTCGCCAGGAGTCTGGGAGAAGACCTTCCACCCAGATCCTGTTGAACAGATCTAACAGAAAGGCCATGCCTCGCTCACCTAGATGTCGAAGCATGGCGTACGGGACATCGTCCGGACCGTGGGCGGTGTCCGCGCACGAAGCGAGAGCGGAACGCAACTCTCTTACAGTAAACTTGTCGTTGAAGGGTTCTCCGCCACTGGAGGTAAAGTCCAGCCGTCGGCCTTTCGCGACATCACGACGTGCATTGAATGCTGGCGGAGCAGCATCACGGCTAGAGAATGCAGAAAAAGCGGTCGCGAAGGATTCCGCCACGGACGCGGGGTCCGAGATTGTTGTCCCATTCTCCTGGAGAACGGGAGGGGGGTCCTGCGAGAACTTGCCCCGAATCCTTTTGACTCGCTTCCACACCTCAGCTAAAGGGGTCTTCCCGTTAAGTGAAGACACGTATGCCCGCCAAGAAGAGCGGCGGGCGTGCTTCGAAATATACCGGAACCTAGCCCTAGCCCGACGAAATTCAGCGACAGTGAAATCGTTCGGGCGGCGCTTATAGCGCATGTAGGCATAACGCTTCTGTTTGAGGGCCGTCTCACACTCGGCCGACCACCATAAGAGTGGTCAGCGTGCAAAACGGCCACACGTCCTAGGAATAGTAGTCAGGCCCACGGCGATGATGGTGCCGGAGAAGAACTCAACGGCCTCATCTACCGACCTAAACTCCTCGACTGAGATAGAGAATTCAGTCATTTCCTGAAATGTAGGCCACCGCGCCCGCGCAAATTACCACAGAGGTGGTCTCTCAGGCGGCAGTTGCCCTGAAAATGATATTTGAATGGGAAAGTGATCACTACCATGGAGGTCATCGACCACCCCCCAATCAAAATCAGGCTGTGCATCCGAAGAGCACAAAGATAGGTCAAGGCAAGAAAATGAAGCGTTTCTCGGACAGTGATGCGTAAACTCATCCACGTTTAGGACAGCCATCTCAAGCTCTTAGATCAGATCGGCAAGGACTTGTCCCCTGCGTTTTATGGAGTAATCTTCTCAGAGAGGATGCCTGCCGTTCAGATTTCCAAGCAAGAGATAGGGCCTCGTCAACCGTGCCACGACGCGGCGAAAGTCCCCCGCGTCGAAGTCAGCTGACGGTGGAATGTATGCAGAAATGATAGTATACCTCCTATCCAGGTGCAGCTGCAAAGCCACTGCCTGAAAGGAGGTATCTAAAGAGAAAGGAAGAACGGAGACATCATGCCGGTTGTAAACCGCGCATCCCCCAGCTCGGCCATTCCGCGGTGGTGGGGTCGCAAGACACTTGTACCCCGGGAGGGCGGGCAGGGGGCACGCGCCTAGCATGGTCTCCTGCAAAAAAATAGCTAACGGGGAGCGGGACGAGCCTCCGCAGCTCCTCCCAGTTGGCCCGGAGTCCACGGCAATTCCATTGAAGGAATATGCCCTCCAGGCCTAACTCGGAGACGACGCGGGGGCCCTCCTCGAACTGAAGACCCTCACGGGAATGGCCGTACGCTTCCCGGGGGCAGAACCCCGGGCGCTGTTGGCCGGACAAAGCGCTGGAGGCGCTTCGCCTTCGAGGACTTATTGGGGGAGGTTGGGCTCGCCATGCGAGTCTTTTCCTCCCTCCGCCTCGAAACCTTAGGCGGGCGCTGCGGCTTCGGAGGCGGGGGGCCCTCTTTTCGAGGAACCACCGTCTCCGAGCCACTCGCTCCACCTCGGGGCGTGGGCAAAGGAGCCGAAGCTCCTTTGTTGCTGTCCTCCTTTCGGGGGACAGCTTTAGGAACCCCCGAAGATGGCCTAGCGACCATCTTCAGGGGTGTTGCCTCCTGTGAGTCTAACGACTCGGTGGAGGCGCGTGGCCGTTTCGCCTTGCGGGAAACGGTCACGCTGGGGGAAGAAGGGGGAGCATTGGTTTTAGCCGGGGCTGGGTATGAACCCTTTTTGCCGCCAGCTTTACCAGGGGAGCGCCCGGGTTGAGTAGAGCCCGCAGAAGGGCTGCGAATGGGCGCGGAAACAACCGTGCTCGTTGGCCTGGATGGGCCAGGAGCAGAGGGTGCCTTTCTATCTACTGAGGCATATGACGTCCCAGGCAGAGCTGGGCGCGCCAGGACCAAGTCCTTAGCCTCGCGGAATGAGAGTCTATCCTGGGCCTGAACGGCCAGGATTTCTTTCTCCAGGAGATATGCACCACATTGCTTCGAAGAAGCAGGGTGCGGCTCTCCACAATTGACACACTTGGCCACACACGATTTGGACTTATAGTGTGCGACCTTGGAGCAATTTACACATACTTCGGGTGACCCCGACTTTGCACGTCTACATGAGCGATTCGTATGGCCGAAGCGGTGACAGTAATAGCACCGCCGCGGCAGTGGCACGAATGCCTTCACGCGGCAGCGGTACCAACCGGCACGCACCGACTCAGGGAGCTTGTCACAGTCGAACGTGACGAAGAGTGTAGGGGTGGGTCTCGAGGCCCCTCCCTGTTTTCTCATCACACGTTCGACTTTGACCACATCATGGTCGGCCAGCTCTAGGGTGATGTCCTCAATGGAGTAGTCAACGAGTTCCCTCGCTTAAACTACTCCTTTTACAAAGTTCATGGTAGAGTGCGGCGTCACACTCACCGGGGTGCCATGAAGTGTCCGAAGAGCACTTATCTTGGCCGCCTCGGCGGGATTCGCCGCATTCGCCAGAAGGCTGCCGTCCCAGAAACGGGTCACCTTCGGCTCTCTACCAATTGCACTAGCTAATCCTCTCCTCTGATGGATCATGTTGCCCTTGGACAACATGGTGCCATCAGTGAAGCGAATAACGAGGAAGCGTTTGAAGCCAGCGGGCTCGAAAACGCCAGTTAACCTCTGAATGAGGGGCCCCGATGTCATCGAGGCTCTGCCCTGTGCACTCTTGGTCTTAGTCAGGGGCTCCGCACACGGGGGGGTAGAAGGGCTGGATGTACCGATCTTGGCTTGGTCGCCTACCAAAGTGGCAGCAGACCTATCCGTCCCCGCAGCCCCCGCGGATGTAGAGGAGCCCCGAGTCTTCTTTGTCTTTCTAGTCTTTTTCTTTTTTGGAGAGGAGGGCGGGGAATGAACCCGCTTCTCACCTTCGCCGGCAGAAGCCCCAATGCCAGATGGGCCGGCCTCAGCCAAGTCCCTCTCCGAAATGGAGAAGTTCCTGGTAGTCGTGGGGACACCTGTCGGAGGAGATCCCTCCCCTCCTTGTATTGCCTTGCAGCGCTCAGCCGTTTGAGGGGGACCTTGCATGGGGGCGGACTCGGGTTCGGTGCTTGGCGCCGAGCCCGGATTTCCCCCCATGGAAGGCCCTACCGTCTGAGGCTGGGTCTCCTCAAGGACCATGTCTATCACAGGAGGGGCCTCCAGTTGGCCATCCCCTCCCAGGACATCGCAGGTCCCCTTGGCAGCGTCAAGAGTCATTTGTGGGGAGGCACAAGCCTTAACCCCGTCAAGGTGTAATATCCTTGCCAGCAGGTCTTTTGAGGGAAGCGACCGAAGGGGCCTAGCTTCCCTCTCCCCCCTAAGGGGGTTTGCCCTACCGAGCCGCTTACAAGAGGGGCGGTCGGCAATGGGCTGCCTGCTGGCTTTCTTGGCAGTCCCCTTAGAAAGAAAAGGAGGGACTGCCGCTGGAAATAGTGAGGTGCCCGAAAGCACCTTCAGAGAAGGGAGTGAGGGGAAGTCCCCTACACCCGTAGGCGTAGGAGGAGTAAGCCTCCTCTCCGGTTGAAGGAGTATGGAGGGTCCCCTGCGCAAGCACAAGGGGGGGGACCTCCATTTTTTTGGTGGAGCTGCCCGAGGGCGGCTCCGTTGTTCTTGGGGAAGTTGGGGGTTGGGTTTTTTTTTATACTCATCATTGGGCATGGTGACCCTCTTATTTACACGGGACGCAACAGCTCACCACCTCTCACAGTTGCCCGCACTGCAAGAGGTGCTTGCAGGCCCGGCAGAGACAGGCGCCGCCATTTGGGACCACCCCTCCCGCCTGGTGGCCTGGCAGTCCATCGGCATGGCGGCTCCACCTTAGACACAGGGTAAAAATGATAGATTTTGAAGACGAGAGGAAAAAGGGATGTGAGGAAGGTATGGGTGGGGATGAAGCAGGTAGTTAAAAACCAGCCACCCTAGACCGGAGCTCAGGGGTTAGGGAACATTGTCCCCCACCCTCTCAGCCCCGATGCGGGACGGTTGGCTGAAAGGAAGGTCAGTATCTACCCTGTGAAATTAGAGGCTGACCAGAGAAAGTTGTGGGAGAGGTTGTGTGAAAAGAGAGGAAATAAGTGTTTTGAAGGAAGGAAGAGAGGCTAAGCTGGGGCCGGACGGGGTGCTGAGTCCCGTCAGCACGGCGGCCAGGATGGCAAATCGCCGCGCCCCTTACGGGGTGCGAATGTTCCAGAGCGAGTTATGTTAGCTATGTGTACATAGTAAATGCAGCACATAATTTTTGTGGAGTGCTCGTTTTCGATGTGGAGATATGTTTTCTGGTTGTTCGTTTCGGCAATGGCGGCTTTGAAAACTTTTGCGTAGGTCAAATTTACCTTCTTTTCTTCCGGCGTGCGTCGTAGCTGGGTTTGTTTCTGGATTTCAGTTTTTCTGATCGGGCATGCCATGGACATAGTCCGGTGGGGGCCTTCACGGTTCAAACACTTTGAAGAGGTACTCTTGCAGTCGCGCCAAAAATGGTTGCGACCTGCAAAAATAGAGCAAAGAGTCAGTTCTTTATTTTCAGGGCAGCTTGAAGTGGTATGTTTGCCGTGCTTGTAGCACCGAAAGCCCATTTGCAAGTCGACAAACTCTTCCCTTTCAATCAGCTCTGGGCAGACTCACACTAAATAAAAGTAAACCGAGATCCTTAGCCTTTTGTGCCATCGCCGTATCCTCGAACACAACCTTGAATACGTGCGTGTATGTTTTAAATTTCATTACCTCTGCAACTTTCGCCCAAGGGTGGTTCCTTTCAAGTTTGTCTTTTATGTCGTCTGCCGAGTGGCTCCCGACCCAAGAGTCGAGGCGCCTGCAGACAACACTACGGTGAGTTTTTATTTGTGGGGGGGTGTGGGATTTCAAGTTTATGGTCTTCAGGCATTCAACTGCCTTGCTTGAGGTTAAGGCTTCACAGTCAGCCTCCCTTACACAAATGGCAAAGTAACCATTTTGGATGTCGATAATTCGTACCAGTGCAATTTTTATGTTTCCGTAAATCTGATCAGGTTTCGGGCATTCGGGAGAGGACCCGAAGCGTAATTCAAAGGGTTTCTTTAATTTTTCACACATCCCAACGCTCACTGGATGGTTACAAAACATGGAAAACAGAGAAACCCTTGTGTAGAAAAGGTGGTGAGAGAGAGGAGATCAGAGGGTCAATGTCAGGTACAAAGAAAATTAACACTTTACCTCCAAAAAAATTCCACGTAGGACTGAAGATTCGTCCCGTACCGTCTTCAACGAAGAAGGCCAGTGTTCCACTTACGAACGAACGATCGAGCTATTATCAACAAGACGAGTCACTCTGTTCACTTTCTCGCTAAAAATTCACTTTTGTAAAATTTCGAAAAAATGCTGTCAAAAGGGGGAGGCAGACCTGCTAAGGCAACCAGAGCAGTCAAAAAATTCCTCTGCCATGATTGTGAAATATTTTTACGCTTACCGATAGAGAAAATACGTTTGAAGGGTTAAAGTTTTCCTGCGCCATGATTGGCCAATCTTTTACGCTTATCGATAGAGAGAAAATGAATATATACTGTACCATACTGAGTAGATTAGCTGAGGACTGCGCTTCGCTTCAAGAGCTTTCAATACTCGTCTGAAGAGAGTAAAAGTCCTGCTTCATTCTTTCGTCTGCATTTCCGCGAGAAATAGTAGGTGAAGAAATTTTACGCGCTTCTCAAGACCGCTGACGACCAACGTCCCTGGCCCCTTGAAGAAGCAGCGGAGGCGCGCGCGCGCGCGTGTCTACCGGGGAAGCCCCCACCGAACCCCACCTTCGGACCTGCGCTTTGTTCCTCCCTAAGACCAGCAGCACATCTCGCGTCCTGATAACTTCTCTGCCACTTAAGACCTGTAGAGACCACCGGTACCTGACGTGTCCGAACCCCGGAAGGAAGCCCTACAGGGGGCGCGAAGAAGGGGGCCCCATTAGGGGGCGGAGTGGTCAGTACCGGCAGGTGGGTCCTCCTAGACAATTTATTATAGGTAGGGCAGAGAAGGTGGTCCGAGCTTATAATAGGGACACATCTAGTAGGAGCCTGGTTGACCCCAGGTGAAGACTCCCCCTAGCGGGCCGTCATGGACGACCCCAGGGGACAAAGAAGAATCCCCCTCTGGGTTAAAGAGAGATGCCCGAAGCCTACGAGGGAAGCGGTATTCTCAACCATCTTTAGCTCGATCGGGGTTGCACTATGCCGTCTGGTCGACCAGACTTACGGCTACTTGGCAATCTGCGACACGGATCTAGACGTAGATAAACTCCTCAGTGAAGATGCCCGAGCGAAACTCGACGGACTTGGTTTGGCCCCGAAAATCCCCCCCCACGTCTCTGCTCAGAGATCCATAATCTGCCGACGCCTAGACCCATGGGTTGGCTCCCATACCATCGAGGAGATAAGAAACGAGATCGAGGCTGGTCAAACTTGGGCGAAAGTCGAAGAGGTTTATAAATTCAAGAACCGTGAAGGGGGTGACTATTCCCATCTATTTAAAGCCACCTTTCAAACCTCTGAGATGGCCGCTAAAGCTGCTGAATCCGGTCTTGTATTATTTTACACCAAGATTTCCCCATCATGTATAGAGAGAGAAACATTCGTATCGGTCCAGGTGTGTTTCTCCTGCTATGCCCTGGAGCAGCATGCCACCAAAGACTGCACCTTCCGAGGGAAGGTTTGTAGCGAATGTGCCGGAGACGGGCACACCTGGCGTGAGTGCACCAGCGGGTCTACCAAAAAGTGCCTTAATTGCAGCGGCCCACACCGTACCCTCTCAATGTCGTGCCCAATGAAGAAGACATTGGTCACAGACAAGAAGAAGAACATGCAGGAGGAAAAACACCGCAGGGCAACGACCTCCTACGCACAAGCAGCCCACACTCAGGAAAAAGAAAAAACCCTCTTACAATTAGACCCTTCTATGAACTTAGACCTAGTGATGTGCGTCATACACGCTCATTTCGTTAATATTGCTCAGCCGGGAAGTTACACTACTGAGTTGAATCGTATGCTAACTCAGAACGGGATGAAACCAATGTGGTTTCCGGACAATCCCCCCTCAACCGAGTTATACCAGACTCAGACGGGAATTAGACCTACCGCTGAGGCAAGGAGACGCTCTAAATCCCGAGATCCCAGACTTAATAAGCCCACTACGTCGGACTCCCCTACGATTATGGAAACCGAACAACCTTCTCAAGAGAACGCTGATACCCAGAGGACGACTCAAAGGAATAGGAGCCCCAAGAAAACCAAGCAGACCTCCCTAGTTTACAAGTCGACTGACATCAACCTACGTGTTTATGCATCCCCATCTGCCCCCCTCCCAAGAACGGCTAAGGTCAAGGACATTGTTGACGGAATGATCAAAGGAAAATTTAAATGGGACTACGACTTCGATATTAGCGAAGAAGAAATGATTTCGGCTCTCAGACAAGGCAGAATTGAGATATGTGGCGAGTCATGTCTCAATCTTTCCCATGACCAATTTAAAAAAAAAAGAGATCTGCTAGAGTGAGGTCGCCCGCACAGGCGGAGCCAGCGAAAGTGTCTAACCTTCACGGGGAATAATATGGAAAGTACGATCAGATACATTAACAAACTTAAGATCTTCTCCCTTAATGTTAATGGCTGGATGGGTAAGAAATACGTCTATTGCAATATAATCCGTGAGGTAGACCCTGACATCGTCCTTATCTCTGACCCCGTCTTAACCCAGAAACAGACCCAATCAAATTGTACAACTATACCACCATCACGGCTAATCACTCTAATGAGAGATACGATGGCGTCGCCCTTGCAGTTCGTAAGGGCATCAAGTTTAAAGAAATTAGTAATCTAGAAGAGTCGTATCTAGCAGTTAAAATTTGCACACTTGTCGATGATTTGATTGTTGCTGTTGGGTACCAGCCACCAAGGAGATCGTACTTGCCCATTCCCAATTTCCTCCGCCTCTTCATAAGAAATAGCTCCGTAATTCTAATCGGTGACCTAAACGCTCGCTGCAGGGACGCAGGTTACACCACCGGCTTCAATGGGGCAGGCAACTCCTTGAGACTATTAATAGAACGCGGCGTGGTTAACAGAGCGGGTCCAGACTTCGCCACCTACTTGACGAGGAGGTCGTCAACTACTCCCGACATAGTGCTGACGAACGACGGATTCGCGCTAAACCATTTTACCGTCCCTGGCCCTTATTCTCCCTCTGACCACCTCAGTATGATCACCACCATCTCGATCTCGCCTATCCAGGTCAAGATCCCCTCCCGTAGATGTCTACCCAAAGCTGACTGGCTCGGGTACAAAAGAGTCCTCCAAGACTTTCGCATAGAACACCTGGACGGGTCTACCCTCGAGGACTTAGATCAACACCTCGAGGACCTCACCACCAAGATCACGGAAGCTGATAGAATAGCTATCCCGAGGGTCGAGTATAAAACTCTCCCTGCTCCACGTTGGAATCTCCAGATTACAGCAAGGAAGGACCGACTGGAGGAACTTATTGCGGAGATTAATGAAAGTGGTAACACGGCGGCGCGATACCGTGAATTTCGGGATCTGCGCATGGAAATTAGACATTTCATCCGTGAAGAGTCCAAGACAATCTGGGATGGTATGATCGACAAGATGGACCTGGAAACCAACCCCAGAAAATTTTGGTCAGAAATTAAGAGACTGAGTGGCACTCAGCAGACCAAATCCAATATAACCATCGCAGCTGAGGGGAGAACCATCACCGAGGACCGAGCTATTGAATCCCTCTTCAGAGAACACTGGAAGAGGAAGTTCAATATAACCGAGGAGGAGAATGAAGACTTCGATGAGGAGTACAAGGAAGAAATTCTGACAAACCTGGAAGAGCGAGGGCCATCTACAACGCCGTACCACTTCGTCGATCACACCCGACGAGCGGAAAACGAGGGTGAGCCGTTCTCCCACGAGGAGTTCGAGTCGGCCCTAAAAAGTTTCAAGCAGAGGGCCCCTGGCATATCTGGCATTACTAAGGCGCATTTGGTGAATGCCCCTCCCAACATCAACGAAGCCCTGCTCAGTCTCTTCAATGCCTGTCTGAACGTTGGCTACTTTCCGGATTCATTAAAGAGAGCCAGGATGGTCTTTATCTTGAAACCGGGGAAGCCAAAGAAAGAAGTTAAGAGTTACAGACCCATCTCCCTTCTAGAGTTCATCGGGAAATTATTGGAGAAGCTTATCAACAACAGACTGATGAACCTTCTAGAGATTGAGGGCGCTTACAATAGCCAACAACATGGCTTCCGTAGTCACCTCGGTACGGAGACTGCCCTCGCTCTCATGACTGAGTACATCGCTAACGCGAAGGCCCAAAATAAGAGGGTGGACGTCGTGCTCAGAGACGTGGCCTCCGCATTTGACAAGGTTTGGGTGCCTGGGCTAAAGTTCAAACTGTGTAACCTCGAGATGGAGTCAAATTTCACCAGGATCCTCTGTGATTACTTAGAGGACAGAGAGGCATCCATAAAAATTAATAACTACGAGGGACAACCTTTTTCGTTAAACACAGGAGTGCCTCAAGGGGGGTGCCTGAGCCCGACGCTCTATACCATCTATACGAGCGACCTCCCTCTTCCTACTCAGGATTATGCCATGTATGTACAATTAGCCGATGATATTACACAAATAATCACAAGCGATTATCAGGCCCCTATAGACGTCGCGAACAGGTCGGCTGGGGAAATCAGTAACCTCAACCTCTACGAAAAGAGGAACAAAATTCGTACTAACATGGACAAATTTAACATCCTCCCGATCGGACGTGTCACTACGGCCGACATCATAGCTGATGGTGAATACTATCCCTACACGCGAGAGGCCCGTGTTCTGGGGCTACAGATAACCTCTAATGGGTACAATAATCACATCAAGAAGAAAGTCTCACAAGCCAAGGCCAGACTTGGCCAACTCTACAGATTCAGGAGACTCTCCTTCCGCAATAAGAGAAAGCTATATTTGGCCTTGGTAAGACCGATCTTACTGTACCCAGCCATTCCCTTGCACTTAGCGAGTAAGACGCAAATTCGTTCGGCACAGTCGGTGCAAAATCAAGCACTGAGGTTCATTCTTGATTTCACCCTCCTAGACATGGTCCCTTCGACAAGGCTGCACCAACTAGCAGATATCGACCCCCTGAACGTGACATTGCACAGAAGAGCTACGAAGATATGGAGGAACATGCACACCTATCTACCAGCAAGAGTCATGCATGACGTAATTATTCCCGAAGATGACTACCCGGAAAGACGCTTCAAAGCAGGATTCGCCAGCAGCCAACAGCGGTTGCGCGAAAACCTGGTGCCAATTTATAAGTAACTATTTCTCACCGGAAAGACAATTAAAGTAATCTACCTAATGATTGGACGATTAGACGAAAATTAAAAAGATAAAAAGATCCGTAGTGGACAAAAAAAAAAAAAAAAAGATCCGTAGTGGACAAATTGTCAATAAGGAACAAGAACTCTCAGTTGAGGACAATCTGCGCAGAATAAATTAAGCTATCGAAGAGTAACGAAAGCTCTCGCCACAAGAAACGCAAGAGTACGAAAACAAAGGCTCGAATGCTTGAAAAAACTACTAATGAAGCATCGTACAGGCACATGGAAAGCCATAGCCAGACGTACTGGCACATCATTCTTCTACTAAAATACCACTTTTTCTATCTTTACCTCTCTTACTATCACACCCCATTTTCTATCTTTTAAGATCCTTGAATCCTTGATTAGCTGAGGACTGCGCTTCGCTTCAAGAGCTTTCAATACTCGTCTGAAGAGAGTAAAAGTCCTGCTTCATTCTTTCGTCTGCATTTCCGCG
This sequence comes from Ceratothoa steindachneri, assembly GCA_963969495.1. Taxonomy (NCBI): domain Eukaryota; kingdom Metazoa; phylum Arthropoda; class Malacostraca; order Isopoda; family Cymothoidae; genus Ceratothoa; species Ceratothoa steindachneri. The sequence continues at coordinate 24,755,429 of OZ018333.1, forward strand.
AGAAATATTAGGTGAAGAAACTTTACGCGCTTCTCAAGACCGCTGACGACCAACGTCCCTGGCCCCTTGAAGAAGCAGCGGAGGCGCGCGCGCGCGCGCGCGTGTCTACCGGGGAAGCCCCCACCGAACCCCACCTTCGGACCTGCGCTTTGTTCCTCCCTAAGACCAGCAGCACATCTCGCGTCCTGATAACTTCTCTGCCACTTAAGACCTGTAGAGACCACCGGTACCTGACGTGTCCGAACCCCGGAAGGAAGCCCTACAGGGGGCGCGAAGAAGGGGGCCCCATTAGGGGGCGGAGTGGTCAGTACCGGCAGGTGGGTCCTCCTAGACAATTTATTATAGGTAGGGCAGAGAAGGTGGTCCGAGCTTATAATAGGGACACATCTAGTAGGAGCCTGGTTGACCCCAGGTGAAGACCCCCTAGCGGGCCGTCATGGACGACCCCAGGGGACAAAGAAGAATCCCCCTCTGGGTAAAAGAGAGATGCCCGAAGCCTACGAGGGAAGCGGTATTCTCAACCATCTTTAGCTCGATCGGGGTTGCACTATGCCGTCTGGTCGACCAGACTTACGGCTACTTGGCAATCTGCGACACGGATCTAGACGTAGATAAACTCCTCAGTGAAGATGCCCGAGCGAAACTCGACGGACTTGGTTTGGCCCCGAAAATCCCCCCCCACGTCTCTGCTCAGAGATCCATAATCTGCCGACGCCTAGACCCATGGGTTGGCTCCCATACCATCGAGGAGATAAGAAACGAGATCGAGGCTGGTCAAACTTGGGCGAAAGTCGAAGAGGTTTATAAATTCAAGAACCGTGAAGGGGGTGACTATTCCCATCTATTTAAAGCCACCTTTCAAACCTCTGAGATGGCCGCTAAAGCTGCTGAATCCGGTCTTGTATTATTTTACACCAAGATTTCCCCATCATGTATAGATAGAGAAACATTCGTATCGGTCCAGGTGTGTTTCTCCTGCTATGCCCTGGAGCAGCATGCCACCAAAGACTGCACCTTCCGAGGGAAGGTTTGTAGCGAATGTGCCGGAGACGGGCACACCTGGCGTGAGTGCACCAACGGGTCTACCAAAAAGTGCCTTAATTGCAGCGGCCCACACCGTACCCTCTCAATGTCGTGCCCAATGAAGAAGACGTTGGTCACCGACAAGAAGAAGAACATGCAGGAGGAAAAACACCGCAGGGCAACGACCTCCTACGCACAGGCAGCCCAGACTCAGGGAAAAGAAAAAAACCTCTTACAATTGGACCCTTCTATGAACTTAGACCTAGTGATGTGCGTCATACACGCTCATTTCGTTAATATTGCTCAGCCGGGAAGTTACACTACTGAGTTGAATCGTATGCTAACTCAGAACGGGATGAAACCAATGTGGTTTCCGGACAATCCCCCCTCAACCGAGTTATACCAGACTCAGACGGGAATTAGACCTACCGCTGAGGCAAGGAGACGCTCTAAATTTCGAGATCCCAGACTTAATAAGCCCACTACGTCGGACTCCCCTACGATTATGGAAACCGAACAACCTTCTCAAGAGAACCTTGATACCCAGAGGACGACTCAAAGAAATAGGAGCCCCAAGAAGACCAAGCAGACCTTCCTAGTTTACAAGTCGACTGATATCAACCTACGTGTTTATGCATCCCCATCTGCCCCCCTCCCAAGAACGGCAAAGGTCAAGGACATTGTTGATGGGATGATCAAAGGCAAATTTAAATGGGACTACGACTTCGATATTAGCGAAGAAGAAATGATTTCGGCTCTCAGACAAGGCAGAATTGAGATATGTGGCGAGTCATGTCTCAATCTTTCCCATGACCAATTTAAAAAAAAGAGATCTGCTAGAGTGAGGTCGCCCGCACAGGCGGAGCCAGCGAAAGTGTCTAACCTTCACGGGGAATAATATGGAAAGTACGACCAGATATAACAACAAGCTTAAGATCTTCTCCCTTAATGTTAATGGCTGGATGGGTAAAAAATACGTCTACTGCAATATAATCCGTGAGGTAGACCCTGACATCGTCCTTATCTCTGAACACGGACTTAACCCAGAAACAGACCCAATCAAATTATACAACTATACCACCATCACGGCTAATCAATCTAATGAGAGATACGATGGCGTCGCCCTTGCAGTTCGTAAGGGCATCAAATTTAAAGAAATTAGCAATCTAGAAGAGTCGTATCTAGCAGTTAAAATTTGCACACTTGTCGATGATTTGATTGTTGCAGTGGGGTACCAGCCACCAAGGAGATCGTACTTGCCCATTCCCAATTTCCTCCGCCTCTTCAGAAGAAACAGCTCCGTAATTCTCATCGGTGACCTAAACGCTCGCTGCAGGGACGCAGGTTACACCACGGGCTTCAATGGGGCGGGCAACTCTTTGAGACTACTAATAGAACGCGGCGTGGTTAACAGAGCGGGTCCAGACTTCGCTACGTACTTGACGAGGAGGTCGTCAACTACTCCCGACATAGTGCTGACGAACGACGGATTCGCGCTGAACCATTTTACCGTCCCTGGCCCTTATTCTCCCTTTGACCACCTCAGTATGATCACCACCATCTCGATCTCGCCTATCCAGGTCAAGATCCCCTCCCGTAGATGTCTGCCCAAAGCTGACTGGCTCGGGTACAAAAGAGTCCTCCAGGACTTTCGCATAGAACACCTGAACGGGTCTACCCTCGAGGACTTAGATCGACACCTCGAGGACCTCACCACCAAGATTACGGAAGCTGATAGAATAGCTATCCCGAGGGTCGAGTATAAAACTCTCCCTGCTCCACGATGGAATCCGCAGATTACATCAAGGAAGGAATGACTGGAGGAACTTATTGCGGAGATTAATGAAAGTGGTAACACGGCGGCGCGATACCGTGAATTTCGGGATCTGCGCATGGAAATTAGACATTTCATCCGTGAAGAGTCCAAGACAATCTGGGATGGCATGATCGACAAGATGGACCTAGAAACCAACCCCAGAAGATTTTGGTCAGAGATTAAGAGACTGAGTGGCACTCAGCAGACCAAATCCAATATAACCATCACAGCTGAGGGGAGAACCATCACCGAGGACCGAGCTATTGAATCCCTCTTCAGAGAACACTGGAAGAGGAAGTTCGATATAACCGAGGAGGAGAATGAAGATTTTGATGAGGAGTACGAGGAAGAAATTCTGACAAACCTGGAAGAGCGTGGACCATCTACAACGCCGTACCACTTCGTCGATCACACCCGACGAGCGGAAAACGAGGGTGAGCCGTTCTCCCACGAGGAGTTCGAGTCGGCCCTAAAAAATTTCAAGCAGAGGGCCCCTGGCATATCTGGCATTACTAAGGCGCATTTGGTGAATGCCCCTCCCAACATCAACAAAGCCTTGCTCAGTCTCTTCAATGTCTGTCTGAACGTTGGCTACTTTCCGGATTCATTAAAAAGAGCCAGAATGGTCTTTATCTTGAAACCGGGGAAGCCAAAGAAAGAAGTTAAGAGTTACAGACCCATCTCCCTTCTAGAGTTCATCGGGAAACTACTGGAGAAGCTTATCAACAACAGACTGAGGAACCTTCTAGAGATTGAGGGCGCTTACAATAGGCAACAACATGGCTTCCGTAGTCACCTCGGTACGGAGACTGCCCTCGCTCTCATGATTGAGTACATTGCGAACGCGAAGGCCCAAAACAGGAGGGTGGACGTCGTGCTCAGAGACGTTGCCTCCGCATTTGACAAGGTTTGGGTGCCTGGGCTAAAGTTCAAACTATGTAACCTCGAGATGGAGTCAAATTTCACCAGGATCCTCTGTGATTACTTAGAGGACAGAGAGGCATCCATAAAAATTAATAACTACGAGGGACAACCCTTTTCGTTAAACACAGGAGTGCCTGAGCCCGACGCTCTATACCATCTATACGAGCGACCTTCCTCTACCTACTCAGGATTATGCCGTGTATGTACAATTAGCCAATGATATTACACAAATAATCACAAGCGATTATCAGGCCCCTATAGACGTCGCAAACAGGTCGGCCGGGGAGATCAGTAACCTCATCCTCTACGAAAAGAGGAACAAAATTCGTACTAATATGGACAAATTTAACATCCTCCCGATCGGACGTGTCACTACGGCCGACATCATAGCTGATGGTGAATACTATCCCTACACGCGAGAGGCCCGTGTTCTGGGGCTACAGATAACCTCTAATGGGTACAATAATCACATCAAGGAGAAAGTCTCACAAGCCAAGGCCAGACTTGGCCAACTCTACAGATTCAGGAGACTCTCCTTCCACAATAAGAGAAAGCTATATTTGGCCTTGGTAAGACCGATCTTACTGTGCCCAGCCATTCCCTTGCACTTAGCGAGTAAGACGCAAATTCGTTCGGCACAGTCGGTGCAAAATCGGGCACTGAGGTTCATTCTTGATTTCACCCTGCTAGACATGGTCCCTTCGACAAGGCTGCACGAACTAGCAGATATCGACCCCCTGAACGTGACATTGCACAGAAGAGCTACGAAGATATGGAGGAACATGCACACCTATCTACCAGCAAGAGTCATGCATGACGTAATTATTCCCGAAGATGACTACCCGGAAAGACGCTTCAAAGCAGGATTCGCCAGCAGCCAACAGCGGTTGCGCGAAAACCTGGTGCCAATATATAAGTAACTATTTCTCACCGGATAGACAATTAAAGTAATCTCCCTAATGATTGGACGTTAGACGAAAATTAAAAAGATAAAAAGATCCGTAGTGGAAAAAAAAAAAAAGATCCGTAGTGGACAAATTGTCAATAAGGAACAAGAACTCTCAGTTGAGGACAATCTACGCAGAATAAATAAAGCTATCGAAGAGTAACGAAAGCTCTCGCCACAAGAAACGCAAGAGTACGAAAACAAAGGCTCGAATGCTTGAAAAACAACCATTGAAGCATCGTACAGGCACATGGAAAGCCATAGCCAGACGTACTGGCACAACATTCTTCTACTAAAATACCACTTTTTCTATCTTTACCTCTCTTACTATCACACCCCATTTTCTATCTTTTAAGATCCTTGAATCCTTGATTTTTTTTTTTTTTTTTTTTTTTTTTTTTTTTTTTTTTTTTATAGAGCCCATCTGGCAACTACCCACTTGGGCATAAGTCGCCGAAAAACACGACAGCCTAGAATTAGGCTACTTTAAAGTTAAAATATGAAAACTTAACAATCAATATAAATTTGAAAAACTTAACAATCGAAGCAATTTCCGGCAGCGGGGGGAGGTCCCCCTCACCCCGGTGCAGGAGAGTGCAATCTAAAACAAAACAATAACAAAAAAAGGAACCTTAAATAAAGGGGAGAAGGCCGGCCTCCCCCAAAAAGTCAATAAGTCCACCAGTCATGGTGCACGCACTCGTCCCGAGTACAAGGGACAGGCGGTAGCGACCCCGCCCATCCCGGTACCGAGACAGGTATCGTGCGCGAAGATCACCCAGACTGGGACATTCGACAAGAATATGCCGAACAGTCTGGGGGACGACGCAGTCGTTGCAATAGGGCACATGCGAGCGCTCCACCAAGTAACGATGCGTCACACGAGTGTGTCCGATTCGAAGACGACAGAAAGCAACCTGAAGCCGCCGCGGCATTGGGGGATAGGTCCATGGGAACAGTCGCGGCGCAATGGCACGCAACTTTAAGTTCCCCTCGACCGTCTCCCATCTTCTTTGCCAAGCAGTCCGAAGAGCTGCCCGTATTCCTGCCATGTAGTCGGTGTGAGGAAGAGCGAAACGCTGGTCCGGTCGCAGAATCCTCGCGGACTCTTTGGCGCCCTCATCGGCGCGCTCATTCCCCGCAATTCCTACATGTCCAGGAACCCAGCAGAAGATAATCTCGACATCTGCCCGGCTCGCCAAAACCGTGGCGTCACGGATTTCGCTTTGTGAGTCGCTATAAATCACAATCCGGTCTCCGAACCGGGCACGTCGCGTAATCTCCCGTACCGAGTGGTGTATTGCCACCAGCTCGGCCGTGAAGACAGACGCAGCGCCTGGTAGAGCCCCGCTGACTTCAAACAGAGGGGATACGGCGTGGAAGCCGACCCCCTCTTGGGACTTGGAGCCATCCGTATACACTGGCACGGTACCAGCGTGACACGATGTGTGCTCCAAAAAGATCGAACGCAATACTCCCGGCGCAGTACAAGCTTTGGGAGCAGAGGCGTGGCGACAAATAGCCAAATGTGGTACCCTCCAGGGTGGCGTCCTGGGCAGAACCAGGGGCGCCACCGGCCCGAGAGCTATATCTACCTCTCGAAGGAGTTTCCTGGCCCTAAACCCAAAGGGCTTAGGGTATGACTGGCGTCTCTCGGCGGCATAGGCACCATCGAGATCAGCTGCGGATGCAGTGAGAGCTGTTGGCGACTGGGGGAGGCGCCGGGCTCGCGCGTACAGGCGAATGATGCACTGCACGCGGCGCAGAGCGAGTGGCATCTCCCCAGCATCGACCAACAGGCTCTCAATGGGGGAAGTGCGGAAGGCACCGGTCGCAAGGCGAAGGCCGGTGTGGTGGATCGAATCCACCTTCCGCAATAAACGCTCGGCTGCGGATGCATAAAACTCGCATCCGTAGTCGAGCTTCGAGCGAACAAAGGATCGATAAAAAAGTAAGGCGGTAGCCCTATCAGCGCCCCAAGCGCTGAACGTCACGGAACGGAGAATGTCCATGGCGCGGGTACAAGAGACCCTAAGGCTGCGAATGTGAGCCTCCCAGGTGAGGCGTCGGTCGAATACAAGACCAAGGAAACGGTGCGACTCAACCACATCCAGGCGCACCCCATTAAAAAACAAATCTGGGTCGGGGTGAAGCCGTGGATGGCGGCAGAAGTGCACCACCTTAGTCTTGGCCAAAGAAAACCGAAACCTGTGCGCTTCGGCATAGCGAGAGACGCGGTTCAATGCCTGTTGGAGTCGGCGCTCCAGAGTTGGCATCTGGGCCGCGCAAAAAGAGATCGAAAGGTCGTCCACGTAGAGCGTAGCGAGAACATCTTCCGGCAGCACCGAGGTGATGCCGTTGATGCTCAGGGCAAAGAGTGTGACACTGAGGACACTTCCCTGCGGGACACCCTCTTCCTGCTCCTTTGGGCCGGAGAGGGCTCCCCCCACCCGTACGCGGAATCGACGATCTCGCAAAAATTCAGATATAAACATTGGGAGGCGTCCCCTCGCCCCCATCGTGTGGAGAGTCTCCATGATACCGTATCGCCATGCGGTATCATAGGCTTTCTCCAGATCAAAAAACACCGTGGCGTAGTGCTGTCTACGAAGGAAAGCCTCGCAGACGGCATTTTCCAGTCGGAGCAGAGCATCCGACGTGGAGTGGAACTTACGGAAGCCGCACTGTGCAGAAGACAGATGGCCTCCGCTGTCCAGGAAATAGGCTAATCTAACATTTACCAATTTCTCCATCAACTTGCACACGCAAGAGGTTAGAGAGATTGGGCGGAAACCGGTCGGAGTAGAGTGATCTCTCCCCGGCTTGCGAAAGGCGAGCACAGTAGCGATTCGCCAGGAGTCTGGGAGGAGACCTTCCACCCAGATCCTGTTGAACAAATCTAATAGAAAGGCCATGCCTCGCTCACCCAGGTGTCGAAGCATGGCGTACGGGACATCGTCCGGACCATGGGCGGTGTCCGCGCACGAAGCGAGAGCGGAACGCAACTCACTCACAGTAAACTTGTCGTTGAAGGGTTCTCCGCCTCTGGAGGTAAAGTCCAGCCGGCGGCCTTCCGCGACATCACGACGTGCATTGAATGCTGGCGGAGCAGCATCACGGCTAGAGAATGCGGAAAAAGCGGTCGCTAAGGATTCCGCCACGGACGCGGGGTCCGAGATTGCGGTCCCATTCTCCTGGAGAACGGGAGGGGGGTCCTGCGAGAACTTGCCCCGAATCCTTTTGACTCGCTTCCACACCTCAGCTAAAGGGGTCTTCCCGTTAAGTGAAGACACGTATGCCCGCCAAGAAGAGCGGCGGGCGTGCTTCCAAATATACCGGAATCTAGCCCTAGCCCGACGAAATTCAGCGACGGTGAAATCGTTCGGGCGGCGCTTATAGCGCATGTAGGCATAACGCTTCTGTTTGAGGGCCGTCTCACACTCGGCCGACCACCATGGGAGTGGTCGGCGTGCAAAACGGCCAGACGTCCTAGGAATAGTAGTCAGGCCCACGGCGATGAGGTTGCCGGAGAAGAACTCTACGGCCTCATCTACCGACCTAAACTCCTTGACTGAGATAGAGAATTCAGTCATTTCCTGAAATGCAGGCCACCGCGCCCGCGCCAAGCACCACCGAGGTGGTCTCTCAGGCGGCAGTTGCCCTGAAAATGATATTTGAATGGGAAAGTGATCACTACCATGGAGGTCATCGACCACCCCCCAATCAAAATCAGGCTGTGCATCCGAAGAGCACAAAGATAGGTCAAGGCAAGAAAATGAAGCGGTTCTCGGACAGTGATGCGTAAACTCATCCACGTTTAGGACACCCATCTCAAGCTCTTCGATCAGATCGGCAAGGACTTGTCCCCTGGGATTTATGGTGTAATCTCCCCAGAGAGGATGCCTGCCGTTCAGATCTCCAAGCAAGAGATAGGGCCTCGGCAACCGTGCCACGACGCGGCGAAAGTCCCCCGCGTCGAAGTCAGCTGACGGTGGAATGTACGCAGAAATGATAGTATACCTCCTATCCAGGTGCAGCTGCACAGCCACTGCCTGAAAGGAGGTATCTAAAGAGAAAGGAAGAACGGAGACATCATGCCGGGTGTAAACCGCGCATCCCCCAGCCCGGCCGTCCCGCGGTGGTTGGGTCGCAAGACCCTTATACCCCGGGAGGGCAGGCAGGGGGCACGCGCCTAGCATGGTCTCCTGCAAAAAAATAGCTAACGGGGAACGGGATGAGGCGAGCCTCCGCAGCTCCTCCCAGTTGGCCCGGAGTCCACGGCAATTCCATTGAAGGAATATGCCCTCCAGGCCTAGCTCGGAGGAGACGCGGGGGCCCTCCTCGAATTGAAGACCCTCACGGGAATGGCCGTACGCTTCCCGGGGGCAGAACCCCGGGCGCTGTTGGCCGGACAAAGCGCTGAAGGCGCTGTCGCCTTCGAGGACTTATTGGGGGAGGTTGGGCTCGCCATGCGAGTCTTTTCCTCCCTCCGCCTCGAAACTTTAGGCGGGCGTTGCGGCTTCGGAGGCGGGGGGCCCTCTTTTCGAGGAACCACCGTCTCCGAGCCACTCGCTCCACCTCGGGGCGTGGGCAAAGGGGCCGAAGCTCCTTTGTTGCTGTCCTCCTTTCGGGGAACAGCTTTAGGAACCCCGGAAGATGGCCTAGCGACCATCTTCAGGGGTGTTGCCTCCTGTGAGTCTAACGACTCGGTGGAGGCGCGTGGCCGTTTCGCTTTACGCGAAACGGTCACGCTGGGGGAAGAGGGGGGAGCCCTGGTTTTAGCCGGGGCAGGGTATGAACCCTTTTTGCCGCCAGCTTTACCAGGGGAGCGCCCAGGTTGGGTAGAGCCCACAGAAGGGCTCCGAATGGGCGCGGAAACAACCGTGCTCGTTGGCCTGGATGGGCCAGGAGCAGAGGGTGCCTTTCTAACTATTGAGGCATATGACGTCCCAGGCAGAGCCGGGCGCGCCAGGACCAAGTCCTTTGCCTCGCGGAATGAGAGTCGATCCTGGGCCTGAACGGCCAGGATTTCTTTCTCAAGGAGATATGCACCACATTGCTTCGAAGAAGCAGGGTGCGGCTCTCCGCAATTGACACACTTGGCCACACACGATTTGGACTTATCGTGTGCGACCTTGGAGCAATTTACACAGACTTCGGGTGACCCCGATTTTGCACGTCTACATGATCGATTCGTATGGCCGAAGCGGTGGCAGTAATAGCACCGCCGCGGCAGTGGCACGAATGCCTTCACGCGGTAGCGGTACCAACCGGCACGCACCGACTCAGGGAGCTTGTCACAGTCGAACGTGACGAAGAGTGTAGGGGTGGGTCTCGAGGCCCCTCCCTGTTTTCTCATCACACGTTCGACCTTGACCGCCCCATGGTCGGCCAGCTCTAGGGTGATGTCCTCAATGGAGTAGTCAACGAGTTCCCTCGCATAAACTACTCCTTTCACAAAGTTCATGGTAGAGTGCGGCGTCACACTCACCGGGGTGCCATGAAGTGTCCGAAGAGCACTTATCTTGGCCGCCTCGGCGGGATTCGCCAGAAGGCTCCCGTCCGAGAAACGGGTTACCTTCGGCTCTCTACCAATTGCACTAGCTAATCCTCTCCTCTGATGGATCATGTTGCCCTTGGACAACATGGTGCCATCAGTGGAGCGAATAACGAGGAAGCGTTTGAAGCCAGCGGGCTCGAAAACGCCAGGTAACCTCTGAATCAGGGGCCCCGATGTCATCGAGGCTCCGCCCTGTGCATTCTTGGTCTTAGTCGTAGTCATGGGCTCCGCACACGAGGGGGTAGAGAGGCCGGATGTGCCGATCTTGGCTTGGTCGCCTACCAAAGTGGCAGCAGACCCATCCGTCCCCGCAGCCCCCGCGGATGGAGAGGAGCCCCGAGTCTTCTTCGTCTTTTGAGTCTTTTTAGTCTTTTTCTTTTTAGGAGAGGAGGGCGGGGAATGAACCCGCTGTTCACCTCCGCCGGCAGAAGTCCCCAGGCCAGATGGACCAGCCTCAGCCAGGTCCCTCTCCGAAATGGAGAAGGTCCTGGTTGTCGTAGGGGCACCTGTCGGAGGAGATCCCTACCCTCCTTCTACTGCCTCGGAGCCCTCAGCCATTTGAGGAGGACCTTGCATAGGGGCGGATTCGGGTTCGGTGCTTGGCGCCGAGCCCGAATTCCCCCCCATGGAAGGCCCTACCGTCTGGGGCTGGGTCTCCTCAAGGACCATGTCTATCACAGGAGGGGCCTCCAGTTGGCCATCCCCTCCCAGGACATCGCAAGTCCCCTTGGCAGTATTGTCACTAGTCAGGTGGTGTGGGGAGGCACAGGCCTTGACCCCAGCAAGGTTCAAAATTCTTGCCAGCAGGTCTTTTGAGGGAAGCGACCGAAGGGGCCTGGCTTCCCTCTCCCCCCTAAGGGGGTTTGCCCTACCGAGCCGCTTGCACGAGGGGCGGTCGGCAATGGGCTGCCTGCTGGCTTTCTTGGCAGTCCCCTTAGAAAGCAAAGGAGGGACTGCCGCTGGAGATAGGGAGGTGCCCGAAAGCACCTCCAGAGAAGGGGGTGAGGGGGAGTCCCCTACACCCGTAGGCGTAGGAGAGGAGTAAGCCTCCTCTCCGGTTAAAGAATTATAGAGGGTCCCTTGCGCAAGCACAAGGGGGGGGACCTCCATTTTCTCGGTGGAGCTGCCCGAGGGCGGCTCCGTAGATGTTTTTGGGGAAGTTGGGGGTTGGGGTTTTTGTTTTTTTTCATACATGGGCATGGTGACCCTCTTTTGATTACGGGACGCAATAGCTCATCACCTTTCGCAGTTGCCCGCACTGCGAGAGGTGCTTACAAGCCCGGCAGAGCCAGGCGCCGCCATTCGGGACCACCCCTCCCGCCTGGTGGCCTGGCAGTCCTTCGGCATGGCGGCTCCACCTTGGACACGGCGTAAAAAATATAGGTTGTGAAGAGGAGAGGAAAAGGGATGTGAGGAAGATGTGGGTGGGGATGAAGCAGGTTGTTAAAAAAACCCCATCCCGAACCGGAGCTGAGGGGTTAGGGAACAATGTCCCCTCCCCCCCTCAGCCCCGATCCGGGGTGGTTGGCTTGAGAAGAAGGTCAGCATTCTACCCTGTGAAATTAGAGGCTGACCAGAGAAAGTTGTGGGAGAGGTTGTATGAAAAGCGACGAGGTAGGGGAGAAATCGGGCTATCTGAAGGAAGGAAGAGAGGCTAAGCTGGGGCCGGACGGAGCGCTGGATCCCGTCAGCACGGCGGCCAGGATGGCAAATCGCCGCGCCCCTTACGGGGGGAACCTTATCTAAACCGGGAGGCTAACTCGGTGCAGGCCGAAGCTTAGCCCGGGACGGGTTAGATCCCGTGAGAGCGGCGAACACAAGTTGGTGAAGCAAAAACTGCTAGGGCTAGGGTTAGGTAGGTAGGTAGGGAATACCGACTCGTTAAAGAAGGAAGAATTCAAGAAGAATAGAAGTGGAAGAACGAAATGGCCCACCGAGCGCGAAGCGCATAAGGCAGAGAGAAGAGGAAGCAGGGAGGAAAGGAGACAAAATAATGGCCCACGGAAGAAAATTCCAAATAATATGTCACAATTTAGCAGGTTGGAACGAGAAAAGATTCTCTCTGAGCAATACATACCTTAAAGATGATCCAGACATAATATTGCTTAATGAAATAAATATCGACCCGGCGAGAAGCAAAATAAACATCTTTAACTACACCATAATTAGCAAGACCACTAACGTTATTTACTACGACGGCGTCGCTATGGCGATCCGCAACGACATAGTCTACAAGAAGCTGAAAGATCTGGACGAATCGTATCTGGCAATAAGTATAAAAACGGCGACAGGCAACCTTATAGTAGCGACAGGCTACCAACCCCCAAGGAGAGATTTCTTACCCATGCACAACTTCACCGAAATATTTAGCCACAGAGAACAAACGGTATTCATGGGCGATTTGAATGCCAGGAGCAGAGCCTCAGGCTACACGAGTCACCACAATAGGACCGGGAAAAACCTAGACCAGCTACTGGAAAGAGGAATAGTAGAGCGCCTGGGACCCGAATTTCCAACATTTTGGGGCCAGAACACCGCTACAAAGCCGGATATAGTCTTGGCCACCCCGAATCTCCAGTTTAATTATATCATCGAGAGAGGTCATCCTTTAACCAGCGACCATGAGATGGTGGTCATGACTTTGTCCGTGGATCCCATCCAAGTAAAGTGCCCGCCGAGAAAGTCGTATAGAAAAGCCGATTGGACCAAATACAAAAAAGAGCTCGCTAACCACGAACAAAGAGACCTGACCGAGGCCACACTGGAGGAAATAGACGAAGAGATCGACGACATCATGGAGGCGCTTGTCAGTGCTGAGAAGAAGTAAGTTCCCACAACAGAATACAGAACTTTGCCGCATCCAATAAGAACAGCCCATATAGTAGATCTCGAGAACGAATATTTAAATACGAGGAACTCGGTCGAGCAAAACGGCCTACAAAGAGGCGACGCGCAAAGCTGAGACGAATAAAGGACGAGTTGCTAAACGAAATCAGAGTAGAGAGGAGCAGAAGATAGGACCTTTTTGTGGAAGCAATGGACGAGGAATTGAACCCTACCAAGATCTGGGAAAAAATAAACGTAGCCAGAGGAAAACGCAAGCAGAGACCAAAAACCAAACTCCAGAATGAGGATGGAGGGGAAAAGGAACCCAAAGAAGTAGAAGAGGCATTCCGGGAACATTGGAGGAGAATATTTGACATCTCCCCTAATGAGAACGAAGACTTTGACGGCGACGACGAAGCAAAAGTGGTGGAGGAGCTGGAGCTAAACCGCCTAGAATTAGTACCAAACGTAGCTACTTCACCAATGCCATTGGTGGAGCAAGGAATAGAACCAATAACGCTACAAGAAATCCAGAGGACGCTCAAAAACACCAAGCAGAAGGCGCCTGGGGCATCAGGCATAACTGGAGAAAATCTGATACGCGCACCAGTCAGCTTTTTGTCGCGGATAGCGGCTGTGTTCAACGCCTCCCTAAGCGCAGGATACTTTCCGGACGCGCTAAAGAAGGGAAAAATTATTTTTTTGCCAAAACCAGGCAAGCCACCAGACAACCCCGGGAATCTCAGGCTAATAACGCTCCTCGAAACAGTGGCAAAACTAATGGAGAGGGCGATTAACGACAGGCTCGCCAAACACTTGGAAGAGAGGGCGATGATCCCAAACCACCGACGGATAGCGGAAAAATTTCTCTTGCTTAAGAAGAAAAGTTCAGCATTCCACACCTTCAACATTGGATACGATTTTGATCGTTTTTTGCTCTGCAAAATCAAGATTGAAGACTCCGAAGAACCAGAAGAGACTACAACTGTCAGACGGGACAATTACTTGACACAAACAGAAGGACGAACTCTCTCTTTCCTATCCACCCTCTTTAGGGCGAGTCGGATAGGGAAGCTCTTAAGTCTCCTTAGATACCTTCTTGCGCATGAGCCATATCTGAACCGGGCGGCTAACTCGGTGCAGGCCGAAGCTTAGCCCGGGACGGGTTAGAACCCGTGTGAGCGGCGGACGCAAGTTGGTGGAGCAAACACTGATAGGGCTAGGGCTAGGGCTAGGTAGGTAGGTAGGGCTTACCGACTCGCTAGCTGAATAAGCCGGTAATATAAACGGATACAGCAGCAGATTTATCTACCTATTCTTCCTTTCTTTTTTTTCCCCTTAGCCAATGGAAAAAGAGAAGAAACTAGAGAATTAGAAGGACTCAACTAAACGGGTCCCTTTGCGCGTCTTGAAGGGCGCGCAAAAACCTGATCGTACCAGCGTCTTCAGGATAATTTATGGAGAACTCGGCGTGGTATTAGTGAGATTGCTAGATTACTCCAACTCATACGTAGCGATCTGCCAGAATGAGAGAGATGTCGATAAGGTCCTCTCAGAAAAGGCATGCGAGGAATTCCTCTGACTCGGACTGGAAGCGAAAGTACTACCCCATAATAGAGGCCCAGAAGTCGGTTTACTGCCGTCAGATCGACCCCTGGATTGGGGAACATAACTCTGAAGAAATCAAGGATGAAATTGAGCGAGCTCAGCAATGGGCAAAAGTCAAGCAGGTTATTAAGTTTACTAACCAGGCGACCGGCACGGAGTATACTCATGTGTTCAAGGTTATTTTCAGAGAGACCGGCATGGCTGCTAAGGTGAGAGAAACAGGTATCCTCGCGTATAACCTGAAAATTACACCCGAGCAAATCAAAACCGACGAGTTTATCAGTGTTCTAACCTGTTTCAACTGCTATGCGTTAGAGAAACATAGCACGAGGGACTGCCCAGTCAAGGACATTAGGTGGTGCTCTGAATGTAGCGGAAAAGACCACACGTGGCGCGAATGCAGGACTCAACAAAAGAAATGCCTGAACTGCGACGGGAGCCACCGCACCCTAGCAATGGCATGTCCACAAAAAAGAAACCTGATAGAAAACAAAAGAGAAAAGAATAGGGCGGAAGAAGATAAGCAAAATCTCACATTCGCCAAGGTAGCAAAAGCTACGGCAGAACAGCTCCAACCAGTAAAGAATGTGATAGAGATAAAGCAGGGCGAGTCATTGAATATTCTTGCGTGCATTCTCCATGCACACGTATTGAACGTGGCAAAGCCAGGCCCGTATTCAAAGGAACTAAACACAATGCTGAAGAACAACGGTTTGGAAGAGATGTGGTTTCCGGACAACCCACCATCGGCTGACATACTCAGTATTCAGTATAAACCCACGAAGACAACCCAGGCCCAAACGCAGCAAAGTGTCACTGACAAAGAAAAGCCCAAGGAAGCGAACAGAGCGGCGAACAGGGATCCAAGAATAAAGAGAAATACACAAAAAGAACAGGAGATCAAAATGGAAGTGGAGGCAGTCTCAGACAAACAAATTAGCAAGGAGAAAAGAGAATCGAGCCAGTCCTGCGAAAGAGCAAGCCAAGCCCCCCCCCCCCCAACGCCTGCAAGAGAAGAAGAAGAGGAGCAGAGTAGTTCAGCCTGAAAATTTACGCCTCCGAGGAAAGACCATTCCCTGAAGACAATGAAGAGCTGGCACAAGGTATTAAGAAGGGAACCTATAAATACGAGTATGAAGGCCCATACTCGGAACGCGAAGTGTATGCCATGTTAACAACAGGAAAATTAGAAATCCCCCAAGAAATGCGCAGTACACTAAAGAAAGAAGAATTTAAGAAGAAGAGATGCGGGAGAGCAAAATCGCCCATCGAACGCGAGGCACATAAGGCAGAACGAAGAGGAAACAGGGAGGAAAGAAAGCACAAATAATGGCCAACGGACGTAAATTTAAAATAATTTGTCACAACGTAGCAGGTTGGACCGAAAAAAGGTTCTCTCTAAGCAACACATATATGAAGGAAGACCCAGAGATAATTTTACTTAACGAGATTAATATCGACCCAACGAGGTGTAAAATAAATATCTTCAATTACACTATAATAAGTAAGACAACGAACGACATCAACTTCGACGGCGTTGCTATTGCAATCCGCAACGACGTAGAATACAAGAAGTTGAGGGATTTTTTTTTTTTTTTTTTTTTTTTATAGAGCCCATCTGGCAACTACCCACTTGGGCATAAGTCGCCGAAAAACACGACAGCCTAGAATTAGGCAACTTTAAAGTTAAAATATGAAAACTTAACAATCAATATAAATTTGAAAAACTTAACAATCGAAGCAATCTCCGGCAGCGGGGGGAGGTCCCCCTCACCCCGGTGCAGGAGAGTGCAATCTAAAACAAAACAATAACAAAAAAAGGAACCTTAAATAAAGGGGAGAAGGCCGGCCTCCCCCAAAAAGTCAATAAGTCCACCAGTCATGGTGCACGCACTCGTCCCGAGTACAAGGGACAGGCGGTAGCGACCCCGCCCATCCCGGTACCGAGACAGGTATCGTGCGCGAAGATCACCCAGACTGGGACATTCGACAAGAATATGCCGAACAGTCTGGGGGACGACGCAGTCGTTGCAATAGGGCACATGCGAGCGCTCCACCAAGTAACGATGCGTCACACGAGTGTGTCCGATTCGAAGACGACAGAAAGCAACCTGAAGCCGCCGCGGCATTGGGGGATAGGTCCATGGGAACAGTCGCGGCGCAATGGCACGCAACTTTAAGTTCCCCTCGACCGTCTCCCATCTTCTTTGCCAAGCAGTCCGAAGAGCTGCCCGTATTCCTGCCATGTAGTCGGTGTGAGGAAGAGCGAAACGCTAGTCCGGTCGCAGAGTCCTCGCGGACTCTTTGGCGCCCTCATCGGCGCGCTCATTCCCCGCAATTCCTACATGTCCAGGAACCCAGCAGAAGATAATCTCGACATCTGCCCGGCTCGCCAAAACCGTGGCGTCACGGATTTCGCGAACCAGGGGATGCGGAGATTCCAATGCCCCGAGAGCACTCAGGGCGCTTTGTGAGTCGCTATAAATCACAATCCGGTCTCCGAACCGGGCACGTCGCGTAATCTCCCGTACCGAGTGGTGTATTGCCACCAGCTCGGCCGTGAAGACAGACGCAGCGCCTGGTAGAGCCCCGCTGACTTCAAACAGAGGGGATACGGCGTGGAAGCCGACCCCCTCTTGGGACTTGGAGCCATCCGTATACACTGGCACGGTACCAGCGTGACACGATGTGTGCTCCAAAAAGATCGAACGCAATACTCCCGGCGCAGTACAAGCTTTGGGAGCAGAGGCGTGGCGACAAATAGCCAAATGTGGTACCCTCCAGGGTGGCGTCCTGGGCAGAACCAGGGGCGCCACCGGCCCGAGAGCTATATCTACCTCTCGAAGGAGTTTCCTGGCCCTAAACCCAAAGGGCTTAGGGTATGACTGGCGTCTCTCGGCGGCATAGGCACCATCGAGATCAGCTGCGGATGCAGTGAGAGCTGTTGGCGACTGGGGGAGGCGCCGGGCTCGCGCGTACAGGCGAATGATGCACTGCACGCGGCGCAGAGCGAGTGGCATCTCCCCAGCATCGACCAACAGGCTCTCAATGGGGGAAGTGCGGAAGGCACCGGTCGCAAGGCGAAGGCCGGTGTGGTGGATCGAATCCACCTTCCGCAATAAACGCTCGGCTGCGGATGCATAAAACTCGCATCCGTAGTCGAGCTTCGAGCGAACAAAGGATCGATAAAAAAGTAAGGCGGTAGCCCTATCAGCGCCCCAAGCGCTGAACGTCACGGAACGGAGAATGTCCATGGCGCGGGTACAAGAGACCCTAAGGCTGCGAATGTGAGCCTCCCAGGTGAGGCGTCGGTCGAATACAAGACCAAGGAAACGGTGCGACTCAACCACATCCAGGCGCACCCCATTAAGAAACAAATCTGGGTCGGGGTGAAGCCGTGGATGGCGGCAGAAGTGCACCACCTTAGTCTTGGCCAAAGAAAACCGAAACCTGTGCGCTTCGGCATAGCGAGAGACGCGGTTCAATGCCTGTTGGAGTCGGCGCTCCAGAGTTGGCATCTGGGCCGCGCCAAAAGAGATCGAAAGGTCGTCCACGTAGAGCGTAGCGAGAACATCTTCCGGCAGCACCGAGGTGATGCCGTTGATGCTCAGGGCAAAGAGTGTGACACTGAGGACACTTCCCTGCGGGACACCCTCTTCCTGCTCCTTTGGGCCGGAGAGGGCTCCCCCCACCCGTACGCGGAATCGACGATCTCGCAAAAATTCAGATATAAACATTGGGAGGCGTCCCCTCGCCCCCATCGTGTGGAGAGTCTCCATGATACCGTATCGCCATGCGGTATCATAGGCTTTCTCCAGATCAAAAAACACCGTGGCGTAGTGCTGTCTACGAAGGAAAGCCTCGCAGACGGCATTTTCCAGTCGGAGCAGAGCATCCGACGTGGAGTGGAACTTACGGAAGCCGCACTGTGCAGAAGACAGATGGCCTCCGCTGTCCAGGAAATAGGCTAATCTAACATTTACCAATTTCTCCATCAACTTGCACACGCAAGAGGTTAGAGAGATTGGGCGGAAACCGGTCGGAGTAGAGTGATCTCTCCCCGGCTTGCGAAAGGCGAGCACAGTAGCGATTCGCCAGGAGTCTGGGAGGAGACCTTCCACCCAGATCCTGTTGAACAAATCTAATAGAAAGGCCATGCCTCGCTCACCCAGGTGTCGAAGCATGGCGTACGGGACATCGTCCGGACCATGGGCGGTGTCCGCGCACGAAGCGAGAGCGGAACGCAACTCACTCACAGTAAACTTGTCGTTGAAGGGTTCTCCGCCTCTGGAGGTAAAGTCCAGCCGGCGGCCTTCCGCGACATCACGACGTGCATTGAATGCTGGCGGAGCAGCATCACGGCTAGAGAATGCGGAAAAAGCGGTCGCTAAGGATTCCGCCACGGACGCGGGGTCCGAGATTGCGGTCCCATTCTCCTGGAGAACGGGAGGGGGGTCCTGCGAGAACTTGCCCCGAATCCTTTTGACTCGCTTCCACACCTCAGCTAAAGGGGTCTTCCCGTTAAGTGAAGACACGTATGCCCGCCAAGAAGAGCGGCGGGCGTGCTTCGAAATATACCGGAACCTAGCCCTAGCCCGACGAAATTCAGCGACGGTGAAATCGTTCGGGCGGCGCTTATAGCGCATGTAGGCATAACGCTTCTGTTTGAGGGCCGTCTCACACTCGGCCGACCACCATGGGAGTGGTCGGCGTGCAAAACGGCCAGACGTCCTAGGAATAGTAGTCAGGCCCACGGCGATGAGGTTGCCGGAGAAGAACTCGACGGCCTCATCTACCGACCTAAACTCCTTGACTGAGATAGAGAATTCAGTCATTTCCTGAAATGCAGGCCACCGCGCCCGCGCCAAGCACCACCGAGGTGGTCTCTCAGGCGGCAGTTGCCCTGAAAATGATATTTGAATGGGAAAGTGATCACTACCATGGAGGTCATCGACCACCCCCCAATCAAAATCAGGCTGTGCATCCGAAGAGCACAAAGATAGGTCAAGGCAAGAAAATGAAGCGGTTCTCGGACAGTGATGCGTAAACTCATCCACGTTTAGGACACCCATCTCAAGCTCTTCGATCAGATCGGCAAGGACTTGTCCCCTGGGATTTATGGTGTAATCTCCCCAGAGAGGATGCCTGCCGTTCAAATCTCCAAGCAAGAGATAGGGCCTCGGCAACCGTGCCACGACGCGGCGAAAGTCCCCCGCGTCGAAGTCAGCTGACGGTGGAATGTACGCAGAAATGATAGTATACCTCCTATCCAGGTGCAGCTGCACAGCCACTGCCTGAAAGGAGGTATCTAAAGAGAAAGGAAGAACGGAGACATCATGCCGGGTGTAAACCGCGCATCCCCCAGCCCGGCCGTCCCGCGGTGGTTGGGTCGCAAGACCCTTATACCCCGGGAGGGCAGGCAGGGGGCACGCGCCTAGCATGGTCTCCTGCAAAAAAATAGCTAACGGGGAACGGGATGAGGCGAGCCTCCGCAGCTCCTCCCAGTTGGCCCGGAGTCCACGGCAATTCCATTGAAGGAATATGCCCTCCAGGCCTAGCTCGGAGGAGACGCGGGGGCCCTCCTCGAATTGAAGACCCTCACGGGAATGGCCGTACGCTTCCCGGGGGCAGAACCCCGGGCGCTGTTGGCCGGACAAAGCGCTGAAGGCGCTGTCGCCTTCGAGGACTTATTGGGGGAGGTTGGGCTCGCCATGCGAGTCTTTTCCTCCCTCCGCCTCGAAACTTTAAGCGGGCGTTGCGGCTTCGGAGGCGGGGGGCCCTCTTTTCGAGGAACCACCGTCTCCGAGCCACTCGCTCCACCTCGGGGCGTGGGCAAAGGGGCCGAAGCTCCTTTGTTGCTGTCCTCCTTTCGGGGAACAGCTTTAGGAACCCCGGAAGATGGCCTAGCGACCATCTTCAGGGGTGTTGCCTCCTGTGAGTCTAACGACTCGGTGGAGGCGCGTGGCCGTTTCGCTTTACGCGAAACGGTCACGCTGGGGGAAGAGGGGGGAGCCCTGGTTTTAGCCGGGGCAGGGTATGAACCCTTTTTGCCGCCAGCTTTACCAGGGGAGCGCCCAGGTTGGGTAGAGCCCACAGAAGGGCTCCGAATGGGCGCGGAAACAACCGTGCTCGTTGGCCTGGATGGGCCAGGAGCAGAGGGTGCCTTTCTAACTATTGAGGCATATGACGTCCCAGGCAGAGCCGGGCGCGCCAGGACCAAGTCCTTTGCCTCGCGGAATGAGAGTCGATCCTGGGCCTGAACGGCCAGGATTTCTTTCTCAAGGAGATATGCACCACATTGCTTCGAAGAAGCAGGGTGCGGCTCTCCGCAATTGACACACTTGGCCACACACGATTTGGACTTATCGTGTGCGACCTTGGAGCAATTTACACAGACTTCGGGTGACCCCGACTTTGCACGTCTACATGATCGATTCGTATGGCCGAAGCGGTGGCAGTAATAGCACCGCCGCGGCAGTGGCACGAATGCCTTCACGCGGTAGCGGTACCAACCGGCACGCACCGACTCAGGGAGCTTGTCACAGTCGAACGTGACGAAGAGTGTAGGGGTGGGTCTCGAGGCCCCTCCCTGTTTTCTCATCACACGTTCGACCTTGACCGCCCCATGGTCGGCCAGCTCTAGGGTGATGTCCTCAATGGAGTAGTCAACGAGTTCCCTCGCATAAACTACTCCTTTCACAAAGTTCATGGTAGAGTGCGGCGTCACACTCACCGGGGTGCCATGAAGTGTCCGAAGAGCACTTATCTTGGCCGCCTCGGCGGGATTCGCCGCATTCGCCAGAAGGCTCCCGTCCGAGAAACGGGTTACCTTCGGCTCTCTACCAATTGCACTAGCTAATCCTCTCCTCTGATGGATCATGTTGCCCTTGGACAACATGGTGCCATCAGTGGAGCGAATAACGAGGAAGCGTTTGAAGCCAGCGGGCTCGAAAACGCCAGGTAACCTCTGAATCAGGGGCCCCGATATCATCGAGGCTCCGCCCTGTGCATTCTTGGTCTTAGTCGTAGTCATGGGCTCCGCACACGAGGGGGTAGAGGGGCCGGATGTGCCGATCTTGGCTTGGTCGCCTACCAAAGTGGCAGCAGACCCATCCGTCCCCGCAGCCCCCGCGGATGGAGAGGAGCCCCGAGTCTTCTTCGTCTTTTGAGTCTTTTTCTTTTTAGGAGAGGAGGGCGGGGAATGAACCCGCTTTTCACCTCCGCCGGCAGAAGTCCCCAGGCCAGATGGACCAGCCTCAGCCAGGTCCCTCTCCGAAATGGAGAAGGTCCTGGTTGTCGTAGGGGCACCTGTCGGAGGAGATCCCTACCCTCCTTCTACTGCCTCGGAGCCCTCAGCCATTTGAGGAGGACCTTGCATAGGGGCGGATTCGGGTTCGGTGCTTGGCGCCGAGCCCGAATTCCCCCCCATGGAAGGCCCTACCGTCTGGGGCTGGGTCTCCTCAAGGACCATGTCTATCACAGGAGGGGCCTCCAGTTGGCCATCCCCTCCCAGGACATCGCAGGTCCCCTTGGCAGTATTGTCACTAGTCAGGTGGTGTGGGGAGGCACAGGCCTTGACCCCAGCAAGGTTCAAAATTCTTGCCAGCAGGTCTTTTGAGGGAAGCGACCGAAGGGGCCTGGCTTCCCTCTCCCCCCTAAGGGGGTTTGCCCTACCGAGCCGCTTGCACGAGGGGCGGTCGGCAATGGGCTGCCTGCTGGCTTTCTTGGCAGTCCCCTTAGAAAGCAAAGGAGGGACTGCCGCTGGAGATAGGGAGGTGCCCGAAAGCACCTCCAGAGAAGGGGGTGAGGGGGAGTCCCCTACACCCGTAGGCGTAGGAGAGGAGTAAGCCTCCTCTCCGGTTAAAGAATTATGGAGGGTCCCTTGCGCAAGCACAAGGGGGGGGACCTCCATTTTCTCGGTGGAGCTGCCCGAGGGCGGCTCCGTAGATGTTTTTGGGGAAGTTGGGGGTTGGGGTTTTTGTTTTTTTTCATACATGGGCATGGTGACCCTCTTTTGATTACGGGACGCAATAGCTCATCACCTCTCGCAGTTGCCCGCACTGCGAGAGGTGCTTACAAGCCCGGCAGAGCCAGGCGCCGCCATTCGGGACCACCCCTCCCGCCTGGTGGCCTGGCAGTCCTTCGGCATGGCGGCTCCACCTTGGACACGGCGTAAAAAATATAGGTTGTGAAGAGGAGAGGAAAAGGGATGTGAGGAAGATGTGGGTGGGGATGAAGCAGGTTGTTAAAAAAACCCCATCCCGAACCGGAGCTGAGGGGTTAGGGAACAATGTCCCCTCCCCCCCTCAGCCCCGATCCGGGGTGGTTGGCTTGAGAAGGTCAGCATTCTACCCTGTGAAATTAGAGGCTGACCAGAGAAAAGTGTGGGAGAGGTTGTATGAAAAGCGACGAGGTAGGGGAGAAATCGGGCTATCTGAAGGAAGGAAGAGAGGCTAAGCTGGGGCCGGACGGAGCGCTGGATCCCGTCAGCACGGCGCCCAGGATGGCAAATCGCCGCGCCCCTTACGGGGCAATAGACGAGGAGTTAAAGCCCACCAAGATCTGGGAAAAAATAAATATAGCCAGAGGCAAGCGTAAACAAAGACCCAAATTAAAACTCCAGGATGAGGACGGAGGAGAAAAAGAACCCCATGAAGTAGAGGAGGCATTCCGGGAACACTGGAGGAAGATTTTTGACATCTCACCAAACGAAAATGAGGACTTTGACGGAGACCACGAAGAGAGAGTAGTGGAAGATCTGGAGCGTAACCGCCTGGAAATAGTGCCAAATATAGCTGCTTCACCGACGATACTGGAGGAGCAAGATGTAGAACCAATTACACTACAAGAGCTCCAAAAGACTATAAAGAACTCTAAGCAGAAGGCGCCTGGGGCATCGGGCATTACCAGGGAAACCCTGATACGTGCACTGATCAGCTTTGTGAAGCGGATAGCCGCTGCATTCAACGCCTCCCTAAGCGCGGGTTATTTTCCGGACGCGCTAAAAAAGGGGAAGATCATCTTTCTGCCTAAACCCGGCAAACCACCAGACAGCCCCGGGAATTTCCGGCCGATAACACTCCTCGAGACATTGGCAAAGCTGTTGGAGAGATCAATAAACGACAGGCTCGTTAGGCACCTGGACGAGAGAGAGCTGATCCCGAACCATCAACACGGGTTCAGGGAAAACAGGAGTACTGAGACTGCCCTAGCCATTCTGGTGGAATCCCTGGCGAAAGCCAAGCACGAGAAGTATTACACCGACATAGTGCTCAGGGACGTCCAGAAAGCGTTCGACAAGGTATGGAGAGCTGGTCTGAAATTTAAAATTAAACGACTAGAACTACCCTCCACCCTAACAAAATGCCTCTGCGACTACATCACCGACAGAACGGCATTCATCTCAGTGGCAGGCTGCGAGGGCCCGGAATTCGAGGTGCCACAAGGGGTCCCCCAAGGGGGCTGTAAAAGTCCAACTCTATACAGTGTATATACCATGGACCTTCCAAGGCCAGTTCATGAGACAACGACCTACCTTCAATTTGCAGACGATATTACGATAATATCGAACAGCACCTAAAGGCACCCCCCAACTATGGCAAGAATAACGGCAGCGGAAATTGCCAACATCAACGAGTTCGAACGTAAGTGGAAAATAAGAACGAACCCGGGAAAATTCTCCATCATCCCGGTGGGGAGACGTTTGACCTCGAGGGTAGAAATCAACGAGAAAAGGTATCAGTACGTAAATGAGGGAACAGTGCTCGGACTGAAAATTACCCGAAGTGGTTATTGCAAGCACTTAGCAAACTGAATAAATCAGGCCAAAATGCAGGTAGCCAAGTTATTTCAATTAAGGAACCTAAACAGCAAAAACCTTAAGAAGATTTATAACGCCATCTGTAAAGCGACCCTATTGTACCCTGCTATACCGCTGAACCGCCTCTCAAGAACGAGCGCAATCAAATTACAACAAGTGCAGAACTCAGCGGTATACATCATAACAAAAACAAGGAGACGAGAACTTAGAAGACTAAGAGACCTCCACAACGAGATCGAGCTTCCAAGCACAAATGTGTCTCTACACAGAAGAGCGGTAAAGGTGTGGGGCAAGCTGAACCTTATGATGTCAGACGAAGAAAAGAGAGCAGTTCAAATTCCACAAGAGTACAGATTGACAAACCGTGGCAATTTCAGGAGCGGTAGGCCAGACTCGAGGGAGGAACCGCCCCCAAGATTTACTGCAAGGTAAGGATGCGGAACCACAGGAAAAAGAACACCAAGAGTAAAATCCGCACGAAGATAAGAAACAAGAGACGTAGAACAGAGAAGAAAAACAGAGGCGCGAGAGCCCAAAACACTCAACCGAAAGATAAAGTAAAATAATAAGGATCAAGAACCAAAGAGATCGCTGGTCACCCAGCAACTTACCCTAACTCTTACTCATTCCTCTTCACCACTATATCCTAACTACCCTATCCACTACACTCCGACTATCCACTTTACTTTTCTCCCTTTTTCAAGACGTAAGACGTAAAAAAATCCCAAACCACCAACACGGGTTCAGAAAAAATAGAAACATCGAGACTGCCCTAGCCATTCTGGTGGAAGAACTTGCGAAGGCAAAGTACGAGCAAAATTACACTAACATCGTGCTCAGAGACGTCCAAAAGGCGTTCGATAAGGTATGGAGAGCTGGTCTGAAGTTCAAAATCAAAGAACTAGAGCTACCCTCCGCCCTAACAAAATACCTTTGTGACTACCGTCACCGATAGGACGGCGTTCATCTCAGTAGCTTGCTGCGAGGGCCCGGAATTTGAAGTGCTACAAGGTGTCCCCCAAGGGGGCTGTATAAGCCCGACTCTCTATAGTCTATATACTATAGCCTGCCAAGGCCAGTCCACGAGACGACGACCTTTTTACAATTCGCCTACAATATAACGATAATAACAAACAGCACTTACAGGCACCCCCCAACCATGGCCAGAATAACAGCTGCGGAAATTGCCAACATTAACGAATTCGAGCGCAAGTGGAAGATCAGAACAAACCCGGGAAAATTCTCTATCATCCCTGTAAGGAGACGCTTGACCTCGAGGGTAGAGATAGATGAAAAAAGGTACCAAACGTGAATGGAGGAACGGTGCTCGGGCTGAAAATCACCCGTAGTGGCTACTGCAAACATATTGCGAACAGGATAAATCAGGCAAAAGTGCAGGTAGCAAAGCTATTCCAACTAAGAAATCTAAACAGTAAAAACCTAAAGAAGATATACAACGCCATCTGCAAAGCGACACTACTGTACCCTGCTATACCACTGAACCGCCTCTCAAAATCGAGTGCAGTCAAGTTACAACAGGTGCAGAACTCAGCGGTAGTATACATTACAAAAACGAGAAGACGCGAACTCAGAAAATTAAGAGACCTTTACGATGAAATTGAGCTGCCATGTACAAATGTGTCCCTACACAGAAGAGCAGTGAAGGTGTGGGACAAGCTAAATCATATAATGTCCGAAGATGAGAAAAGAGCGATTGAAATTCCACAAGAACACAGTGAATAACCGAGGCAATTTCAGAAGCGGTAGACCCAACTCGAGGGAGGAACCGCCCCTAAGGTACACTGCGAGGTAAGGTTGCAGAACCACGAAAAAATATCACCAAAGCAAATCCGCACGAAAAAATGAAACGGAAAATGAAGAACAGTGAAAAACAACAGAGGCGCGAGAGCCCCAAAAATCAACTGAAGAATAAGGGGAAAAAATAGGGATTAAGAATCAAAGAGATGGCTGGTCACCCAGCAACTAACTAACTTTTACTTATTCCTCTTCACCACTATATCCTAACTACCCTATCCACTATACTTCGACTATTCACTTTAAAATTTTCTATCTTTTTCAAGACGTAAGACGTAAGATTAGCTGAGACTGCGCTTCACTCTGAATAGAGTTTCTCCAGCCGCATTTGAAGACTTTACAAGTCCTTTTTGCAAAAGCTTCGGCTTCAAGATTTGCGAAGGTGAAATTTGTCCTTACGCGTGAAGACCGCTGATTTACCGCTACTCGTTTGTGGTGTCGCGGGCGTAAACGCGCACCCGCGCGCGAACGGGCGCGCATGCAACAGCAACCGTTGGACGCCGACGAATCCCGTTTTGGATTTTCTTACATTAAACAGCAGCACACCTCGTTCCTCATAACTTGTTTGCTGGTTGAGGCCTGTAGAGACCACCGGTTTCTGTCGTGTCCGAAACCCGAGAGGAAGCCCTACAGGGGGCGGAGTGGACAGGACCGGCAGGTGGGCCATGCTAGACATTTTAGCATAGGGAGGGGGCAGACAAGGTGGAACGAGTCTAAGTTAGGCAAACACCCTCAATAGACTGGTAGGTCGTTGGAGAAGACACCCCCTCAGCGGGCCGTCATGGACGACCCCAAGGGAGAGAAAAGAATTCCGCTCTGGGATTGTCTTCCAGACAATCTTCTCGGACATCAAAGTTGCACTGTGCAGACTCGTCGACAAGTCGTATGGCTACATGGCCATATGCGACAGCAATCTTGATGTTGACAAGTTGCTGAGCGTGGACTTCCGGACGAAACTGCAGAGCATCGGCCTGTCACCCAAGGTTCCGCTCCATGTATCGGCACAGAGGTCGATCATCTGTCGCCGCCTCGACCCCTGGGTCGGGACACACAGCGGAGAGGAGATCAAGAATGAGATCGAGGATAAACAATCATGGGCCAAGGTCGACGAGATTTATAAATTCAGGAACCGCGAAGGTGGGGAGTACTCCCACCTGTTCAAGGTAACATTTCAAACAACAGAGATGGCTGCCAAAGCTTCAGAAGCGGGGCTGATTTTGTTCTGTACCAAGATTGCGACGTCATGCATAAAAAGAGAAACCTTTGTCTCTGTTCAGGTTTGCTTCTCCTGCTACACTCTCGAACAGCATACGACAAAGGAGTGTACGTTTCAGGCAAAGTGTGCTCTGAGTGCGCCGGAGCTAGACACACCTAGAAAGAATGCACTAACGGGTGAACGAAGAAATGCCTTAACTGCGCAGGCCCCCACCGAACATTGTCCATGTTGTGCCTCATGAAAAAAATCGCTGGTCGCCGACAAGAAAAAAAACTTGCAAGACGAAAAGGCCCGTAAGGCAAGCACCTCATACGCCCAGGCAGCACAGAACCAGGACAAAGGCAAAACCCTGCTACAGTTAGATCCGTCCATGAATCTTGATTTGGTAATGTGCGTGATTCACGCACATTTCGTTAACATCGCAAAACCTGGAAGCTATGCAACGGAGCTGAATAAGATGCTGACGCAAAATGGGATAAAACCTATGTGGTTCCCCGATAATCCCAAGTCGAACGAGATCTACTAAACACAAACGGGTAGCAAGCCCAGTACCGCCTCTAGAACCCGCTCGAAGTCTAGGAATCCTCGTCTGACCAGATGGGCTAAGAATACGACAACCGAGGAGATGGTGACCGACCAGACGCCCCAAAGGGAGCAATACCTCGTACCAAGCCTACCAGAGATGACAGGACCACACCACCTTCGAAAAAAAACCACGGACGTCAATATGAAAATTTATGCCTCACCTTCGTCACCGCTCCCAAGGTCGGCTAAGGGTAAGGATATTGTGGAGGGCGTATTAAGAGTCAAATTCAAGTACGAGTACGACAGCGAAGAAACAGAGGAAGAATTGCTATCGGCCCTCAAAGCAGGTAGCATCGTAGTTTGTCCAGAATCGTGTAACAACCTGTCTCACGATCAATAAGAAAAAAAAGATCAGGAAGGGTGAGATCATCAGCTCGCGCAGATCAGGCAAAGGTACAGAACGTCCAATCTGAGTAACATGGTTCATAACATCAAGTTTATAAATAGAATCAAAATCTTCTCGCTGAATGTCAATGGATGGGAAACCAAAAAATTCGCATACATCATACGCAAAGTGGACCCTGACATTGTACTTATCTCGGAACATGGCATCAGTTCGGACGCGAGTCCCCTAAAAATATACAACTACGATGTTATAACAGCTAATCACTCTAACACAAGATTCGATGGCGTCGCAGTAGCAATTCGCTACGGCATCAAATTCAGAGAAATAACAGATTTGGAAGAGTCGTATCTGGCCATCAAGATCAAGACGACCTTCGACGACCTTATCATCGAGGTGTGCTATCAACCCCCAAGACGCCTGTACCTCCCCATCTTCATCAGGCTCTTCAGAAGAAACGCCTGGACCATCTTGATCGGCGATCTCAATACCAGGTGCAGAGAGGCTGGCTACACCACTGGTTTCAATGGATCGGGAACTACTCCAAGCATGCTTATCGACCGAGACCTGGTGCGTAGAGTCGGTCCGGACTTTCCGACGTACTTGAGGAGATCCTCGACGACCCCTGATATCGTCCTTGTGAATTCCAACTTTGTGCTGAACCAGTTGACAGTTCATGGCCCATACACCCCATCGGACCATATAAGCATGGTCACTACTGTCTACGTCCCCTATTCAGGTGGAGATTCCATCTCGGAGATGCATGCCTAAAGCAAACTGGGAGGAGTACAAAGGACTTCTTCTACAGGACTACCAATTGGACCAACTGGACGGGTCGTCACTGGAAGATCTTAATAGTCACCTAGACGAAATCATGCCGAGGCTGGTGGAGGCGGACAGAATAACCATCCCCAGAGTCAAGTAAAGGACTCTCTCAGCGCCACGCTAGGACGAAAGGATAGTGGAAAGAAAGGACAGGCTGGACGAGCTGGTTGGCGGAGTCGGATTGGATTTATGGCAGACCGCTACCGGGAGCTCCGGAACCTCCGTCTGGAGTTGAAATTGCTCATAGCGGAACAATCGAGAACAATCTGGGACGGGTTGATAGATCAGATAGATGAGGAAGGATATGTCAGGAGATTTTGGAGTCAACTTAGGAAACTGAGCGGCACTCTCCCCGCCAGAACTAACATTAATATCAGAGTCGACAGGGATAAAATCTCGGATGACCAGGAGATCGAGCGTCACTTCAGAAACCATTAGCAAAACACGTTCACGATCAGAGATGAAGAAAACTTGAACTTCAATCTGGAATACGAGGAATAGATCTTGGCAGACCTGAAGGCTCGTTGGCCGGTTTCGACTCCCTTCGGTTTCGTCGATACCACCAGACAAACGGAGGAAGAGGGTAGACCATTTACCCAAGACGAATTTGAGGCTGATCTCAGGAGCTTCAAACAAAAGACCCCGGGCATTTCTGGCATCACCAAGGCTCACCTGACTAATGCTCCCATGAACATCAGAATGGCGGTTCTGAACCTATTTAACGATTGTCTTAACGCTGGTTACTTCCCCGATTGACTCGAAAGGGCCAGGATAATTTTTCTTTTGAAGCCGGGAAAGCCCAAAGGAGAAGAAAAAGAGCTACAGGCCCATATCACTCCTGGAGTTCTCTGGAGAGCTCCTTGAAAATTTAATAAACCACAGGCTGAGAGACTTCCTAGAAGATAACGGAGGATACAATGAAAAACAGCATGGATTCCTGAGGCACCTGGGAACCGAAATGGCCATAGCCCTGCTGACGGAGAACATCGCCGTCGCTAAGGCGTTTTTTTTAAGGGGCTATCTGGCGACTCGTCGCTAAGGCTGATAACAGGAGGGTTGATTTGGTACTCAGGGATGTATCATCTGCCTTTGATAAAGTATGGATCCCCGGACTTAAGAAGAAGCTCTATGACCTGAACATGGACACCAATATTACCAGACTTCTTTGCGACTACCTTGAGGACCGCGAGGCAACCATTAAAGTCAACAGCATTGAAGGTCATACATTCCCTATGTAAACCGGGGTGCCTCAAGGAGGTTGTCTGAGTCCGACCCTGTACACAGTCTACACCAGCGATCTTCCCCAACCTACCCAAGATTACGCGAAGTATATTTAACTAGCCGACGATACATCGCAATTAATCACCAGCGATTACCTCAACCCCATCGACATTGCAAACAGGACGGCGGGGGAAATAGACCACCTTAATGCCTATGAAGCCCAGAATAAAATACGTACCAATGTGGAGAATTTAAGGTTCTTCCCATAGGACGCAGAAAGAAGGCAGAGATCTTAGTGTGGGACGAGTTTTACCTGTATTCACGCGAAGCTCGTGTTCTCGGGTTAATTGTGACGTCATCGGGATACGGTGCACACGTCAACTCGAAAGTCGCACAGGCCAACCTTCGTTTGATGTAAACAAAGATTGATAAAGGAGACCGGGCAGCACACCTTCACTCTACGACATCAAGTTTAAACTATCAATAAATGTAGATAAAACCAAATATATTCTTTTCTCTTACAAAAAATCTATTGAATTGCCCCATATTAAAATGGGCGACGAAATAATTTATGAAACTACTCATATCAAATTGCTAGGCATCTTTATTGACAAAAATCTGAGTTTTAAACAACATATTACGCATATCTCAACAAAACTATCAAAATCGATTGGAATATTATATAAATTAAATAAGTTTCTTCCTAAATCTATTCTCCACTCTTTATATATGACAATGGTGCAACCTTACTTGACATATGGCATAGAGAGTTGGTATGGAAAATATCAAAATTATCTCAATAAGTTAGTCATATTACAGAAAAAAGCAATTCGAGCCATCCATCAACCTGACTACAATGAGCACACTAATCGTTATTTTAAGGAATCCAGAATTCTAAAATTAAATGATCTGTTTTTCAAACATCCTTATTCCTTTACAAAACAATAAAGTGTTCCTATAATAGCTATATATTTAATATGTTACAAACAGCTGATAATACCCATAATCACCAAACCCGCAATAGAACAAAATTTATTTCACCCTTGTATTCAAAATCAAAACCTCAATGTAGCTTTCTGTACAGATCTATCAAAATATGGAATGGCATGGACGACAATATCAAATCCCAAACCAATTTAGCTCAATTCAAAAAAGCTCTTAAAAACAATATAATTTCGGCTTACTAAATTTCTATTCAGCTTTTGTTATTGTGTATTTATTTGTTACCGTAAACTGTTATACTGTGTACTACTACTTTGATTTATACATTATAAATATGTTATTATTTATATAAGACTGTTGACTATGTTAACTACAGATCTCTTGAAAGAATCGCTGGAAATAAAAGTTTTTTAATTTATCTCTAAATTTAAATTATATAATTATTCGTTATTTGCAATCATTACAATGGTTAGGTTCTCAAATGAATATTAAGTTGTTTATATTTGTATAAACATGAAGGTATTTTTAGTCTTAACTTTCTGCCTTAAAAGTCACTGACTTATTTTGGGCCCATAATTAATCCTGTATGTATAAGTACTTATAGTAACTTGGCATTAAGATTTAAAATGTAATATGTTTTTACTGTACATTGGATTAATATAGAATAAATAAATAAATAAATAAATAAATAAAATAGGAGGAAATTATACCTGGCCCTGGTGAGACCAATCTTGCTGTATCCCGCCATCCCGTTTCACCTGGAGTGTGATACCCAATTAAGGAAAATGCAAGCGATACAAAATCAGGCACTCCGGTTCATCCTTGCTGTGTACAAAATGGACTTCATACCTTCGACCAGACTCGACGCCTTCGCAGAGGTAGAACCCCTAAATATGATCCTTCACAATTGGGCAAAATCAATTTGGACGAAAATCGACGAGTGGTCGAATGTAGTAGTACGACAACCAGATTTTGAAAACCGATTACGACTCTACAAACGTGGATTTAAGAGCAGCCGCCTGCGTACGCAGGAGGATGTTTTACCTTTATTCAGATAAAGATTTACCGGAAAAAACAAAAAATAGCAGTTAGGACAATGGGAACCACTGTTCACATGTTTTATATATAAAAAAGTAACAAAAAAAGATCCGTAGTGGACATACAACCAATGTAAAGTAACATGAATTTAACAAATTATAAATGAGATCGATATATAAGATCAGATGTGCAAAAAAAAGGACAAACAACCCAAATTAAGAACCGTTAAATCAACAAAGTATAAATGTAGTCAATATAAAATATCCGAAGTGCACAAAGTAAAATAGGAAACGATCTAACATGTGCAGATAATTAGTTACGAGTAAACTCTAAACCACAAGCTCCAAGCCGTACGTTTACAAAGACTTGAACGCTTTATTATTCTCCTGAGAAATGCTTACGAACAAAGAAGACGTTGAGAAGACAATGCCAGGTAAGCTGGCACACATTCTACTGTTACACCTTTTCTCTCTATAAACTCTCCTACTATCTTTTATTATCAAAAATCAAATTATAGACTGCGCTTCGCTTCAAGAGCTTTTCAACACTCATCTGAAGAGTATTAAGTCCTACTTGATTTATCATCTATATTTCTACGCGAGATAGTAGGTGAAGAATCTTACGCGCTTTTCAAGACCACTAACGTCCCTTGCCCATTGAAGAAGTCGCAGGCACGCGCGTGTGTGTGTGTGTGTGTGTGTGTGTGTGTGTGTGTGTGTGTGTGTGTGTGTGTGTGTGTGTGTGTGTGTGTGTGTGTGTGTGTTAACGGGAAAAGCCCCCCACCGAACCCCATTTTCGGACCAGCGTTTTGTTCCTCCCTTAAGACCAGCAGCACATCTCGCATCCTTATAACTTCTCTGCCACTTAAGACCTGTAGAGACCACCGTATCTGACGTGTCCGAACTCCGGAGCGCGAAGAAGGGGGCCCCATTAGGGGGAGGAGTGGTCAGTACCGGCAGGTGGGTCTTGTTAGACAAATTATTATAGGTAGGGCAGAGAAGGTGGTCCGAGCTCTATAATAGGGACACAACTTAATAAGAGCCTTGCTGACCCTTAGCGGGCCGTCATGGACGAACCCAGGGAACAGAAGAATCTCCCTCTGGGTTAAAGAGAGTTGCCCAAAACCTACGAGGGAAACGGTGTTCTCGACCATATTCAGCTCGATCGAGGTTGCACTAATGCCGTTTGGTGGATCAAACTTACGGCTACCTAGCAATCTGCGATTCAGATTTCGACGTTGACAAACTTCTCAGTGTCGATGCACGAGCGAAAATAGACAAACTCAATGTGACCCCGAAGATCCTCCCCCCACGTCTCTGCTCAGAGATGCGTTATCTGTCGCCGCCTAGACCCATGGGTTGGCTCCCATACCATCGAGGAGATTAAAAATGAAATTGCGACAAGACAAACTTGGGCGAAAGTAGAAGAGGTGTATAAGTTTAAAAATCCGTGAAGGGGATGGCTATTCCCATCTGTTTAAAGCCACCTTCCAAACCTCTGAGATAGCCGTTAAGGCAGCTGAAGCTGGTCTCGTCTTGTTCTATACAAAGATTTCTGCGTCATGTATCGAGAGAGAAACCTTTGTATTGGTTCAAGTGTGCTTCTCCTGCTATGCCCTGGAGCAGCACGCCACTAAAGACTGTACCTTTCGTGGAAAGGTTTGCAGCGAATGCGCCGGAGATGGCCACACCTGGCGGAGGGTTCGAGCCGGACTATCAAAAAATGCCTAAACTGCAGCGGCCCACACCGTACCCTGTCGATGCCGTGTCCTTTGAAGGAGACATTAGTCACCGATAAAAAGAAGAATATACAAGAGGAAAAGCACCGCAAGGCAACGAATCCCTACACACAGGCAG
Organism: Ceratothoa steindachneri; assembly: GCA_963969495.1. Lineage (NCBI taxonomy): Eukaryota > Metazoa > Arthropoda > Malacostraca > Isopoda > Cymothoidae > Ceratothoa > Ceratothoa steindachneri. Next base: position 24,789,793 of record OZ018333.1, read on the forward strand.
CCCAGAGCCAGAAGGAGAAGACTCCTACAATTAGATCCCTCGATAAATTTCGACCTTGTGATGTGTGTCATGCACGCTCACTTTGTGAACATCGCACAACCGGGAAGTTATGCCACATAATTGAACCGCATGTTAACACAGAATGGGATGAAACCGATGTGGTTTCCGGACAATCCCCCCTCAACCGAGCTATACAAGACCCAAACAGGAATTAGGCCTACAGCTGAAGCAAGAAGACGTTCGAAATCTTTGGATCCGAGACTTAACAAGCCCAGTACATCAGACACCCATACAATAATGGAAACAGACCAACCTACTCGAGAGGATGCTGATTCCCAGAGGACGACCCAGAGAATTAGGAGCCCCTCTCCCGAGATCGGCGAAGATCAAAGACATCGTTGATGGGATGATCAAGGGCAAGTACAAATGGGACTATGATTTTGATATCAGCGAGGAAGAGATGAATTCGGCACTCAGGCAAGGCAGAATCAAGATCTGTGGCGAATCATGTCTCAACCTTTCCCATGATCAATTCAGAAGGAGAGATCTGCTAGAGTTAGGTCGCCAGCACAGGCGGAGCCAGCTAAAGTGTCAAATATTCACTGGGAGTAATATGGACAATACGACTGAATACATCAACAAGCTAAAGATCTTTTCTCTTAATGTTAATGGCTGGATGGGAAAAAAAATTCGTCTACAACAATATAATCCGTGAGGTAGACCCGGATATCGTCTTTATTTCCGAACACGGACTTAACCCAGAAACCGATCCTATTAAACTGTATAACTATACCACCATACCGCGGCTAGTCACTAACAAGAGATATGAGGGCGTCGCCCCTGCAGTTTGAAAGGGCATAAAATTTAAAGAGATAAGCGACCTAGAAGAATCATATCTAGCGGTAAAAATTAGTACGCTTGTCGACGATTTAGTTATTGCAGTGGGGTACCAGCCACCAGAGATCGTATTTGCCCATACCCAATTTCCTCCGGCTCTTTAGAAAAAACTGCTCTGTGATTCTCATCGGTGACCTAAATGCTCGCTGCAGGGACACTGGCTACACCACGGCATTCATTGGGGCAGGTAACTAACTCCCTGAGGCTTCTTATAGAACGCGGCGTGGTAAACAGAGCAGGTCCAGATTTCGCTACGTACTTAACGAGGAAATCCTCAACTACCCCCGACATCGTACTAACGAATGACGGATTCGCACTGAACCAAAATACCGTCCCTGGCCCTTATTCTCCGTCTGACCATCTTTGCATGATCACTACAATCTCGATCTCACCTATCCAGGTCAAAGTCCCCTCCCGTAGATGCTTGCCCAAGGCTGACTGGCTCGAGTATAAGAGTGTCCTCCAAGGTTTTCGGATAGAACCCTTGGACGGGTCTACCCTCGAAGACTTAGATCTGCACTTCGAGGACCTCACCACCAAGATCAAGGAAGCAGATAGAGTAGCTATCCAGAGGGTTGAATATGACTCTTCCTGCTCCACGATGGAATGAGGAGATTACATCAAGGAAAGACCGACTGGAGGAGCTTATTGCAGAAATAAATGAGAATGGGAACACGGCGGTACGATACCGTGAACTTAGGAACCTGCGCATGGAAATCAAATATTTCATCAGCGAGGAGTCTAAGGCAATCTGGGATGGCATGATTGATAAGATGAACATCGAAACCGACCCCAGGAAATTTGGCCTCAGATTAAAAGATTAGTGGCACGCAGCAAAGTAAGTGTAGAATTCCACTTCAGAGAGCACAAGAAGAGAAAGTTCGACATAACGGAGGAAGAAAATGACGATTTTGACTGGGAATACGAGGAAAGAGTCTTGTCAAACCTGGAGGAGCGAGGACCATCCATAACGCCATACCACTTCGTCGATCACACCCGACGAGCAGAGGCCGAAGGAGAACCGTTCATCCATGAAGAATTCGAGACAGCTTTAAAGAACTTTAAACAGAGGGCCCCTGGTGTATCAATGCCTGTTTAAACTTTGGCTACTTCCCAGATCTACTCAAAAGGGCCAGAATGAACTTCATCTTGAAACCAGGGAAGCCCAAAAAGGAAGTCAAAAGTAACAGGCCCATCTCCCTTTTAGAATTCATTGGAAAACTTTGAGAAACTTCTTAACGACAGAGTGAGGAATCTTCTAGAAACAAGGGATGGTTACAACAGACAGCATCATGGATTCCGTAGTCACCTCGGTACGGAAACTGCCTTTGCTCCTATGACAGAGTACATTGCAAATGCAAAAGCCGAAAATAGGACGTCGTACTCAGGGACGTGGCCTCTGCATTTGACAAGTTCTGGGTACCTGGATTGAAGCTCAAGTTATGTAACCTTGAGATGGAAACAATATCACCAGGATCCTTTGTGATTACTTGGAGGATAGAAAGGCAACCATAAAAATCAATGATTACGAAGGACAACCCTTTTCGTTGAACGCAGGAGTTCCTCCCTTTTCCTACTCAAGGTTACGATATATATGTTCAGCTAGCCGACGACATTACTCAAATTATAACGAGCGATTACCAAGCTCCTATAAATGTCGCAAATAAGACAGCCGGGGAAATCAACAATGTCAACCTCTACGAAATAAGGAATAAAATTCGCACAAATATGGATAAATTTAAAATTCTCCCCATCGGACGTGCCAAAAAGGCCGACATTATAGCAAATGGGGAACACTATCCATATACACGAGAAGCCCGTGTTCTGGGATTGCAGATTACGTCAAATGGCTATAACATTCATATTAAGGAGAAGGTCTCGCAAGCCAAGATCAGACTTAGACAACTTTACAGGTTCACGAGACTCTCCCTTTCCGGAATAAGAAGAAGTTGTATTTGGCCTTAGTTCGGCCAATCTTGCTATACCCTGCCGTTCCATTACATTTGGCAAGCAAGACAAATTCGCACGGCACAAGCAGTGCAAAATCAATATCTACGCTTCATCCTCGATCTCAGTTTACTAGACATGGTCCTATCGATTAGAGTACATGAACTTGCAGAAATCGACCCCCTGAATGTGAAGTTACACATAAGAGTGACAAGAATATGGAAGAGCATGCATAGCTACTTACCCGAAATTGTCATGCAAGATATAGAAATTCCCGAAAATGACGACCCGAATAGACATTACCGACAAGGATTCGCCAGCAGCCAAAAGCGGTTGCAAGAATACCTGGAACCGATCTACAGATAACTATTCCTCTATCTTTTACATCTTTTACCTCTCTTACTATCACACCCTTTTTCTATCTTTTATGATACTGAATCCCGTCAAAATTATAAGGAGACCTGCAGTAGAGTTCAGACGAAACGGACCCCTTCTCAAACTCTCAGAAGAAGCTTATCACCGGCAAAGGTGGGAAAGAAAAGAAAGCTACACCAAAAACGTGAACTTGCCGCACTTTTTCCCCACGGGGACTCCAGAAAACGAAGATAATTTACGGAGCCACAAATAGCCGACCTATGTCCGGCTAATCTCACCCAGGGCTCCCTAATCGGGGCAAGGGAGCGGAAATGAACTGAACTGCCATTCATCTAGTCTCACTCCGACTATGTCGGTCTACTTTGATAGACATAATTGGAGACGTAAAAGAAAGAAGGTTTGAAGATTAGCCCACTGTGGAACTCTACTGAAGAGACCACCCGGTTATGAGGCGATGCTGAAAGTTTGGGTCAAGAGTTCGCTCTAATCTCTAAGGGTAGTTTCCGGCCAAGACGAGGCAGCACCCCAGGGCGGTGGTAGTTGACTATCACCACCCATCATTAAGTCCGCCACTTTTCACCCATCTGAGGGGCCTTCCCGAGTTCGCCCACCCCATCCGGCAGTTCATGTTCATGGAAACTTGCTTGCAACGAGGAGGAATCGGCACTTAAAAACCCTTCCAAAAAGAGGAATCACACCCTACAGCAAGGGAAATACAGCGACAAACAACCAGAACCCACTTGAAGGAAACGGCAACCCAACCGCAATGGACGATCGAGAAGAAGCGAAGAGGGTTCCCCTTCGCATCCTCCCCGGCCGGGAGAAACCTTCCCGAGAACAGACGCTGAAATGCATATATCTTGATATAGGAGTAGTCCTCCTACGGCTTAAAGACCAATACAATGGCTACGTGATGCTATGCGACACGGAGAAAGACCTCCATCACCTTTTGAGCGAGGGAGCGGCCAGGAAACTCTGAAAAATAGGACTAGCCCCCCCGGACCCCACCTGACGTCTAAATAAAGGTCAGTAATATGTCGGCGTCTTGACCCATGGGTAGGCAATCATACAGCCCAAGAGATAAAAGAAGATTATTATTTTTTTTTTTTTTAAGAGCTCATCTGGCGACTGCCTACTTGGGCATTAGTCGCCGTATTAAAACTGGCCTAGTTCTAGGCTACTTTAAAATAAAATTAAAGAGAAAAAAAAAAAACCCAAAAGGGGGAAAGGAAGCAAGCTGGTGCGTCGGGGAGAGGTCCCCCCGGCGCAGGAGCGTGCAACTAAAGGAAAAAAACAAACAAAAAACAAAACAAAAAAAACAAATGCAATAAAACAACAAAACAAAACAAAAAACAAACAAACCTTGCTTAAATAATAGGGAGAAGGCCGGCCTCCCCCAAGAAGTCAACAAGTCCACAAGTCAATGTGCACGAATCTGTCCCGAGCACAAGGGACAGGCGGTAGCGACCCCGCCCATTCCGGTACTGGGACAGGTATCGTGCGCGAAGATCACCCAGACTGGGACATTCGACAAGAATGTGCCGAACAGTCTGGGGGACGACGCAGTCGTTGCAATAGGGCGCAGGCGAGCGCTCCATCAGAGAGCGATGCGTCACACGAGTGTGTCCGATTCGGAGACGACAGAAAGCAACCTGAAGCCGCCGCGGCATTGGGGGATAGGTCCATGGGAACAGTCGCGGCGCAATGGCACGCAACTTTAAGTTCCCTTCGATCGTCTCCCATCTTCTTTGCCAAGCAGTCCGAAGAGCTGCCCGTATTCCTGCTATGTAGTCGGTTTGAGGAAGAGCGAAACGCTGGTCCGGTCGCAGAGTCCTCGCGGACTCTTTGGCGCCCTCATCGGCGCGCTCATTCCCCGCAATTCCTACATGTCCAGGAACCCAGCAGAAGATAATCTCGACATCTACCCGGCTCGCCAAAACCGTGGCGTCACGGATATCGCGAACCAGGGGATGCGGAGATTCCAATGCCCCGAGAGCACTCAGGGCGCTTTGTGAGTCGCTATAGATCACAATCCGGTCTCCGAACCGGGCACGTCGCGTAATCTCCCGTACCGAGTGGTGTATTGCCACCAGCTCGGCCGTGAAGACAGACGCAGCGCCTGGTAGAGCCCCGCTGACTTCAAACAGAGGGGATACGGCGTGGAAGCCGACCCCCTCTTGGGACTTGGAGCCATCCGTATACACTGGCACGGTTCCAGCGTGACACGATGTGTGCTCCAAAAAGGTCGAACGCAATACTCCCGGCGCAGTACAAGCTTTGGGAGCAGAGGCGTGGCGACAAATAGCCAAATGTGGTACCCTCCAGGGTGGCGTCCTGGGCAGAACCAGGGGCGCCACCGGCCCGAGAGCTATATCTACCTCTCGAAGGAGTTTCCTGGCCCTAAACCCAAAGGGCTTAGGGTATGACTGGCGTCTCTCGGCGGCATAGGCACCATCGAGATCAGCTGCGGATGCAGTGAGAGCTGTTGGCGACTGAGGGAGGCACCGAGCTCGCGCGTACAGGCGAGTGATGCACTGCACGCGGCGCAGAGCGAGTGGCATCTCCCCAGCATCGACCAACAGGCTCTCAATGGGGGAAGTGCGGAAGGCACCGGTCGCAAGGCGAAGGCCGGTGTGGTGGATCGAATCCACCTTCCGCAATAAACGCTCGGCTGCGGATGCATAAAACTCGCATCCGTAGTCGAGCTTCGAGCGAACAAAGGATCGATAAAAAAGTAAGGCGGTAGCCCTATCAGCGCCCCAAGCGCTGAACGTCACGGAACGGAGAATGTCCATTGCGCGGGTACAAGAGCTTCTAAGGCTGCGAATATGAGCCTCCCAGGTGAGGCGTCGGTCGAATACAAGACCAAGGAAAGGGTGCGACTCAACCACATCCAGGCGCACCCCATTAAGAAACAAATCTGGGTCGGGGTGAAGGCGTGGATGGCGGCAGAAGTGCACCACCTTAGTCTTGGGCAAAGAAAACCGAAACCTGTGCGCTTCGGCATAGCGAGAGACGTGGTTCAATGCCTGTTGGAGTCGACGCTCCAGAGTTGGCATCTGGGCCGCGCCAAAAGAGATCGAAAGGTCATCCACGTAGAGCGTAGCGAGAACATCTTCTGGCAGCACCGAGGTGATGCCGTTGATGCTCAGGGCAAAGAGTGTGACACTGAGGACACTTCCCTCCGGGACACCCTCTTCCTGCTCCTTTGGGGCAGAGAGGGCTCCCCCCACCCGTACGCGGAATCGACGATCTCGCAAAAATTCAGATATAAAAATTGGGAGGCGTCCCCTCGCCCCCATCGTGTGGAGAGTCTCCATGATACCGTATCGCCATGCGGTATCATAGGCCTTCTCCAGATCAAAAAACACCGTGGCGTAGTGCTGTCTACGAAGGAAAGCCTCGCAGACGGCATTTTCCAGTCGGAGCAGAGCATCCGACGTGGAGTAAAACTTACGGAAGTCGCACTGTGCAGAAGACAGATGGCCTCCGCTGTCCAGGAAATAGGCTAATCTAACATTTACCAATTTCTCCATCAACTTGCACACGCAAGAGGTTAAAGAGATTGGGCGGAAACCGGTCGGAGTAGAGTGATCTCTCCCCGGCTTGCGAAAGGCGAGCGCAGTAGCGATTCGCCAGGAGTCTGGGAGAAGACCTTCCACCCAGATCCTGTTGAACAGATCTAACAGAAAGGCCATGCCTCGCTCACCCATGTGTCGAAGCATGGCGTACGGGACATCGTCCGGACCATAAGCGGTGTCCGCGCACGAAGCGAGAGTGGAACGCAACTCGCTCACAGTAAACTTGTCGTTGAAGGGTTCTCCGCCTCTGGAGGTAAAGTCCAGCCAGTGGCCTTCCACGACATCACGACGTGGATTAAATGCTGGCGGAGCAGCATCACAGCTAGAGAATGCGAAGAAAGCGGTCGCTAAGGATTATGCCACGGACGCGGGGTCCGAGATTGCGGTCCCATTCTCCTGGAGAACGGGAGGGGGGTCCTGCGAGAACTTGCCCCGAATCCTTTTGACTCGCTTCCACACCTCAGCTAAAGGGGTCTTCCCGTTAAGTGAATACACGTATGCCCCCCAAGAAGAGCGGCGAGCGTGCTTCGAAATATACCGGAACCTAGCCCTAGCCCGACGAAATTCAGCGACAGTGAAATCGTTCGGGCAGCGCTTATAGCGCATGTAGGCATAACGCTTCTGTTTGAGGGCCGTCTCACACTCGGGCGACCACCATGGGAGTGGTCGGCGTGCAAAACAGCCAGACGTCCTAGGAATAGTAGTCAGGCCCACGGCGATGAGGTTGCCGGAGAAGAACTCAACGGCCTTATCTACCGACCTAAACTCCTCAACTGAGATAGAGAATTCAGTCATTTCCTGAAATGCAGGCCACCGCGCCCGCGCCAAGCACCACCGAGGTGGTCTCTCAGGAGGCAGTTGCCCTGAAAATGATATTTGAATGGGGAAGTGATCACTACCATGGAGGTCATCGACCACCCCCCAATCAAAATCAGGCTGTGCATCCGAAGAGCACAAAGATAGGTCAAGGCAAGAAAATGAAGCGGTTCTCGGACAGTGATGCGTAAACTCATCCACGTTTAGGACGCCCATCTCAAGCTCTTCGATCAGATCGGCAAGGACTTGTCCCCTGGGATTTATAGAGTAATCTCCCCAGAGAGGATGCCTGCCGTTCAGATCTCCAAGCAAGAGATAGGGCCTCGGCAACCGTGCCACGACGCGGTGGAAGTCCCCCACGTCGAAGTCAGCTGACGGTGGAATGTACGCAGAAATGATAGTAAACCTCCTATCCAGGTGCATCTGCACAGCCACTGCCTGAAAGGAGGTATCTAAAGAGAAAGGAAGAACGGAGACATCATGCCGGGTGTAAACCGCGCATCCCCCAGCCCGGCCATCCCGCGGTGGTGGGGTCGCAATACCCTTATACCCCGGAAGGGCGGACAGGGGGCACGCGCCTAGCATGGTCTCCTGCAAAAAAATAGCTAACGGGGAACGGGACGAGACGATCCTCCGCAGCTCCTCCCAGTTGGCCCGGAGTCCACGGCAATTCCATTGAAGGAATATGCCCTCCAGGCCTAGCTCGGAGGAGACGCGGGGGCCCTCCTCGAATTGAAGACCCTCACGGGAATGGCCGTACGCTTCCCGGGGGCAGAACCCCGGGCGCTGTTGGCCGGACAAAGCGCTGAAGGCGCTGTCGCCTTCGAGGACTTATTGGTTGAGGTTGGGCTCGCCATGCGAGTCTTTTCCTCCCTCCGCCTCGAAACCTTAGGCTGGCGTTGCGGCTTGGGAGGCGGGGGGCCCTCTTTTCGAGGAACCACCGTCTCCGAGCCACTCGCTCCACCTCGGGGCGTGGGCGAAGGGGCCGAAGCTCCTTTGTTGCTGTCCTCCTTTCGGGGAACAGCTTTAGGAACCCCGGAAGATGGCCTAGCGACCATCTTCAGGGGTGTTGCCTCCTGTGAGTCTAACGACTCGGTGGAGGCGCGTGGTAGTTTCGCTTTACGGGAAATGGTCACGCTGGGGGAAGAGGGGGGAGCCCTGGTTTTAGCCGGGGCAGGGTATGAACCCTTTTTGCCGCCAGCTTTACCAGGGGAGCGCCCAGGTTGGGTAGAGCCCGCAGAAGGGCTCCGAATGGGCGCGGAAACAACCGTGCTCGTTGGCCTGGATGGGCCAGGAGCAGAGGGTGCCTTTCTAACTATTGATGCATATGACGTCCCAGGCAGAGCCGGGCGCGCCAGGACCAAGTCCTTTGCCTCGCGGAATGAGAGTCGATCCTGGGCCTGAACGGCCAGGATTTCTTTCTCAAGGAGATATGCAACACATTGCTTCGAAGAGGCAGGGTGCGGCTCTCCGCAATTGACACACTTGGCCACACACGATTTGGACTTATCGTGTGCGACCTTGGAGCAATTTACACATACTTCGGGTGACCCCGACTTTGCACGTCTACATGAGCGATTCGTATGGCCGAAGCGGTGACAGTAATAGCACCACCGCGGCAGTGGCACGAATGCCTTCACGCGGTAACGGTACCAACCGGCACGCACCGACTCAGGGAGCTTGTCACAGTCGAACGTGACGAAGAGTGTAGGGGTGGGTCTCGAGGCCCCTCCCTGTTTTCTCATCACACGTTCGACCTTGACCGCCCCATGGTCGGCCAGCTCTAGGGTGATGTCCTCAATGGAGTAGTCAACGAGTTCCCTCGCATAAACTACTCCTTTCACAAAGTTCATGGTAGAGTGCGGCGTCACACTCACCGGGGTGCCATGAAGTGTCCGAAGAGCACTTATCTTTGCCGCCTCGGCGGGATTCGCCGCATTCGCCAGAAGGCTCCCGTCCGAGAAACGGGTTACCTTCGGCTCTCTACCAATTGCACTAGCTAATCCTCTCCTCTGATGGATCATGTTGCCCTTGGACAACATGGTGCCCAGTGCATTCTTGGTGTTAGTCTTAGTCAGGGGCTCCGCACACGAGGGGGTAAAGGGGACGGATGTGCCGATCTTGGCTTGGTCGCCTACCAAAGTGGCAGCAGACCCATCCGTCCCCGCAGCCCCCGCGGATGGAGAGGAGCCCCGAGTCTTCTTCGTCTTTTTAGTCTTTTTCTTTTTTAGGGAGGAGGGCAGGGAATGAACCCGCTTCTTACCTCCGCCGGCAGAAGCCCCCAGGCCAGATGGACCGGCCTCAGCCAGGTACTTCCCGGAAATGGAGAAGGTCCTGGTAGTCGTAGGGGCACCTGTCGGAGAAGATCCCTCCCCTCCTTGTACTGCCTCGGAGCCCTCAGCCGTTTAAGGAGGACCCTGCATAGGGGCGGATTCGGGTTCGGTGCTTGCCGCCTAGCCCGAATTCCGCCCCATGGAAGGCCCTACCGTCTGAGGCTGGCTCTCCTCAAGGACCATGTCTATCACAGGAGGGGCCTCCAGTTGGCCATCCCCTCCCAGGACATCGCAGGTCCCCTTGGCAGTGTCGCCAGTCTTGTGTGGGGAGGCACAGGCCTTGACCCCGGCAAGGTTTAAAATTCTTGCCAGCAGGTCTTTTGAGGGAAGCGACCGAAGGGGCCTGGCTTCCCTCTCCCCCCTAAGGGGGTTTGCCCTACCAAGCCGCTTCGATGGGGAGCGGCTGGCTAAGGGCTGCCTGCTGGCTTTCTTGGCAGTCCCCTTGGAAAGAAAAGAGGGGACTGCCGCTGGGAAAAGGGAGGTGCCCGAAAGCACCTCCAGAGAAGGGGGTGAGGGGGAGTCGCCTGCACCCGTAGGCGAAGGAGAGGAGTAAGCCTTCTCTCCGGTTAGAGAAATATGGAGGGTCCCCTGTGCAAGCAGAGGGAAGGGGGACCTCCATTTTTTTTGTTGGAGCTGCCCGAGGGCGGCTCCGTCGATGTTTCAGGGGAAGTTGGGGGTTGAGTTTTTTTTATCATCATTGGGCATCGTAACCCTCTTTTGTACACGGGATGCAATCGCGCACACCTCTCGCAGTAGCCCGCACTGCGAGAGGTGCTTACAAGCCCGGCAGAGCCAGGCGCCGCCATTTGGGACCACCCCTCCCACCTGGTTGCCTGGCAGTCCATCGGCATGGCGGCTCCACCTTAGACACGGCGTAAAATATATAGATTGTGAAGAGGAGAGGAAAAGGGATGTGAGGAAGGTATGGGTGGGGATGAAGCAGGTTGTTAAAAACCAGCCACCCCAGACCGGAGCTCAGGGGTTAGGGAACATTGTCCCCCACCCCCTCAGCCCCGATGCGGGACGGTTGGCTGAAAGGAAGGTCAGCATCTACCCTGTGAAATTAGAGGCTGACCAGAGAAAGTTGTGGGAGAGGTTGTGTGAAAAGAGAGGAAACAAGTGTTTTGAAGGAAGGAAGAGAGGCTAAGCTGGGGCCGGACGGAGTGCTGAGTCCCGTCAGCACGGCGGCCAGGATGGCAAATCGCCGCGCCCCTTACGGGGAGGACAGTCAGAATAAGGCATATAGGCGTGGAACTGAAAAACATTATAATAGAAAAACAAAGAATAATCTGGAATGACATCATTGGGAGGCTGGACAGGGAGAGGAATCCTGTAAAGTTTTGGAACAACTTTCGAAGAATTAGGGAATTGCCTCCCAGACCCAGAACCCAAATCAAAGATGGAGACGATATCCTAGAGGACCCAGAGTCCCTCGAAAGAAAATTTAAAGCACGATTGCAAGAGATTTTCGCTATATCACCTGAGGAGAACGACGACTTCGACCAGGACTTTGAAGACCAATTGCTTAACGACTTCGGCACAGTGATACATAGAACCCGCCCGTATCCGCAAGTATCTCGGGAAAGAGTAATGGTTGACCACGGATGCCCAATAACTGTGGAAGAGACCTTGAACACTATAAGGTCCTTCAAGCAGAGGGCTCCAGGCTGGTCTGGGATTACGAAGAACAACCTCGTAAACGCCCCAAGGCAAATTATTCAGGGCTTGGCGAACACAATGAACGCTGCCCTGAATACAGGCTACTTTCCTGACGGATACCCGATGGCCAAAATCATATTTATTCCGAAGGGAAACAAGCCCCTGGACCAGGTGGCAAACTATCGCCCGATCTCTTTTCTTGAGATACAGGGAAAAATCTTCGAAAAGATTTTAGCAAACAGGCTACAAGCTCAACTGAGCGAGTTACGAGCACATAACCCCCAACAGAATGGGTTCCGCAAAAGAAAGGGCACAGACACCGCCCTGGAGCTCCTAACTGAAAAAGTAGCATACTCCCAAGCGAACAGGTTCTATGTAGGCATTATGTTGAGGGACGTGCAAAAAGCCTTTGATAAAGTCTCACTGTAAGGACTTCAATACAAGATCCTGAACCTCTAGCTAGACAGAGGCCCCAAATTCGAATTAAAAGCGGGCGTTCCTCAGGGAAGCACCCTGAGTCCTGTGCTTTACTTTGTCTTCACAATCGACCTCCCAACTCCGGTGCACAGGGACACGATGTATGTGCAATTCGCAGATGGCGTCACTCAAATTGTTCCATGCCCGGAGAGAAAAGCGAGGGCGTATGCGGCTCGCACAATAGCGGAAATCAACAACATCAGCCAATACGAGACGATGGAAAATCAGGACCAAGATGGACAAATTGAAAATCGTCCCGTTGAGCCGCGAGTTGACATGCCCCATCATCATAGATGGGAGGAGATACGGCTACACCGCCGAAGATACCGTCCTGAGCCTTAAAATCACCGACCATGGATACTCGAGACACCACACGGAGAGGCGGAACCAGGCAAGGATAGAAATCTCCAAGCTTTACAGGTTTAGAGATCTTTGCTCGGCAAACATTAGGAAAATATATCTGATGCATGTCTGGGCTAAGCTGATCTACCACGCAGTGGTCTCCCAAGCGGCAAATAAAACCTATGAAAAGGCTCCAAAGTGTCCAGAACACTGCCTCTCTGCTAATCAATAAAGTAAGAAGACGATCATCTTAGGCAAAGTGATTTGCACAGGAGGAAACATTTGGAGACCATCAATGTCGTCACCCAGAAACTGGGTAAAAAGATCTCGTTCACTCTAACGAATGGCGTCATTCCAGAGCTACAGGGAACAGGCCGCGGGCTTAATATACTTGCAAGGCTACGGGCAAAAGTCTCACGCCGAAATCGATCACCGAGCACAAAACTATGTACAAGAAATTATCACACCACTATGCACCACAAATTCCCAAACTACTTCCAGTTTTTTGAAAAATTCATTTATGATTTACAACCTCTTCCTATACTTGGGAACTTTCAACATCTCAAATCATCTTTTTGCCTACTTACAAATGAATTTTACATAAGTGAAAAATCTTCGATTTAGTTCCCTTTTCATACAAAAGAATGATTTCCAGCTTCTTCGTGACCTCGGAAACAATCCTGATATTTTTGTCACCCGGCCTGATAAATATAAAGGTGTTGTGATTCTTAACAAATTTGATTACATTAACAAAATAAATAACATCCTCTCAGATTCATCTAAATTTAAACTTCTTAACAAAGATCCCTCGAAACTTTCCTAAATTATGGATGATAAAGTTAATCGTTTGCTCTCTAAACTTAAATCTCTTAATATCATTGATGAAGGAACTTATAAACAACTTTCCTCCTCTGGCTCCAATCCCGGACTTATGTGTGCATTCCCAAAATCCACAAGCCTAATGTTCCCCTCCGCCCCATACTAGCGGCATACCCAATGGCAACCTACAAGTTGGCTAAATATCTTGTACCTCTATTTAACCCTTTTACCATTAATCAATACAAAGTTAACAATAGTTAATCTGTGTCTGAAGAATTCAGGAACTTGAAACTTCCTGGTCCTCACTTTATGTGTAGCTTTGATGTCGTCTCCCTTTTTACAAATATCTCCGTAAATGAAACTATAGACCTAATCATCCAAAAGGCCTTTCCAGAACCGGATTCGACCTTTCATAAATTCACACCGTCGCTTTTACGGTCTCTTCTTGAACTAACCATTAGAGACAACTATTTTCTGTTTAAAAACCAACTCCATCTATCAACAAGTTGATGGTGTTGGAATGGGTTTCCCCATGGGTCCTCTTCTTGCTGACATTTTTATGTCCAACTTTGAGGAAGTTGCTTTGCGAGAATGCCCTCCTGATTTGAAACTGATATTTTACCGTCATTTTGTTGACGACACGGTTCTAATATTTAAAACAGAACAACAATCTTTCATTCTTAGATTATTTGAATCATACCCATTCCAATATAAAATTCACGATTGATAAAGAAAAAGATGGAAAATTACCATTTTTGGATATTCTCATATCACGCTCCTCGCCCAACTTCACCACTTCCGTCTATCGTAAATCCTCCTTTTCTGGTCTCCGCATGAACTTACAGTTTTTGTGATATTGCATATAAGATCAGCAACATCAAAACCCTCCTTCACCGTTGCTTTCAGCTTTCATCTGATTATTTTCTTGGAGTTCAGAATTCAGTTTTCTTATGGGTTATTTTCAAAGGAATGGTTTCCAGCCCTCACTTGTACAAAAAAGTATCCGTCAATTTTTTTATAAAATATACCATCCACCACAACCAATTTCCTCTGTCCCCAAGGATATCCGCTATTGTCTTCTCCCTGATATCGGCCCACTCAACCTACCCTTACGCAGAAAACTTAATAAGCTTTAGAAAAGATTTTATACACATACCAACTTCAAAGTAGTTTTCCTTAACAACTTTAATATTGGACAATTTTTCAGAACTAAAGACAGACTCAGACCTGAAATGAGCTCTTCAGTTGTATATAAATTCATTTGCCCCAGGTGCCACCAGGGAATCTACATTGGCAGCACTGTTCGCTCACTTGGGGCTAGGGTCTGTTCTCATCTTGGTATTAGCTCTCGCACTGGCTCCACCTTGACCAATAAAGAAACTTCTCCCATTCGAGATCATTCACTTAAATGTAGGACAGAAATTTCCGACAAAAACTTTCAAATTATAGGAAATACAAAGGACTCGCTTCCCTCCGCATTCTCAAATCATGATTTATAAAACAACTAAATCCCCGTTTAAATTCTGATTCAACTGCTTTTCCCCTTCTCATTTCATAAATCACTCAAAATTGTTCACAACCTACCAATCTTTAATCAGTTCCTTCTATAATCTTTCGTCAGTCTCTCCGCTTTTGCCGTCCACTAAAGGTGACTAATATTTTTGTGTACCAAACAATTGCCCCAATTAGTATTTTATATTTATCCATATTTAAAGCATCTATAGTTAGTGTCAACAGTTTTCAAATGATTTGTCACATTTTCAATTAATTAAATAATTTAGTACTATTTCTGTTCCATTAAGTGACCAATAATTGCATCAACTAGTGTTATATTTATCCATATTTGAAGTACCCATAATTGATCCATATCTAAAGGTTCAATAGTTTTTAAAGGATTTGTCAAAATTTCAATTAACTGAATAATTTATTTCTAATCCTCGTGTGCATTATAGTTTTCGTAATTTTAAACTTTTTCTAAATCTATTTTATAGAGCAGAAGATAGGTAAGGTAGCCGAAACGTTGTATTTAATTACGAGCCCACGGTTTTCAGACTTCCCAAATGGAGCACTCGTACAGCAGGTCAGCGTCAAACTAGCAGGAGATAAAGCAAGGGTCCTCGCCGTACGGACTCGAACGGTTCTTTCCTTCTTGATTCTGATTCTGATTCAATTAAAGTGGGTGTATGTAAGGAAGGACGATGGGGTGTGTGGATAGATAGAGAAAATAGACAAGTGGAGAAAAGAGAAAGAAGTGTAGTAGTGTGCAAAGAGATGCCTAGAGTCTGGTGATCAGACCTATCACTTTTGTTATTTTATTGGTTGTGTGTATTCTTTGTCGTTACTGTAGATTTGTAATAATTATAAATAATTATTATTTATGGCGTTCAAGCCATTTGTCTTAATAATTTTTAGTTTATTTGGTGTACGTTATGCATTGCTTATTTTGTATGTGTTTTTTAATACGTTTAAGTCCGTGCTTAATCTATTGGTATTTTTTGTGTGCGTGTTTTTAAGTGTTCTTGTTTCTTCTAGTTGGTGATTTTTTGTCGAAATCGGGGTTTTTTTCGTAGTCTTGGTTTAAAGGCGTCTTCATCGGTAGGTTGTTGTCGTAGTTTGAGTTTCTTGTCTTGTTCGGTTTGTTTCTTTTCTTTACAGGTTTTACATCACATTATGAATAGAACGGCACTTCGTCTCCGCCAGCCACTCGGTTGGCGGAGCTGGGAAATCTGGGGCGACAGTCAGATCTTCTGTTCTGGTTAATCATCTGGGTGATTTCATCACTCAGTTCCCGATTAACCAGATCCTGCATTTTCCGGGTCCGTTCTTCTATGACTTTGTTAATGTGAATTATCCCCGCCTCTGTGCAGATCTTCTTGCCTGCGTGTACCCGTGATTAGGTACATGCATTTATTTTGCACTACTTGAAGTGGCCTCTTTTGTGTTTTTGAGACACATGAGAGGGTGGAGGCGGGGTAAAGCAACGTAGATCTTACAAGGGCATTGTAGATCTTCTTCTTGTTGCTTTCACTTAGATTTCTGAAGCTGTATAGAGTTCTGACAGCGGACGAGGCTCGAGAAATTCTTTCTTCGACGTGCTTGTTGTACCCGGTAGGTGATTTTCATACCGAGTACATTGCATTCGTTGGTGTAGGGGTATTGCGTATCCCCCACACGCACGTCTGCCCTTAAGGTGCGTCCGATGGGGACCATCTTGAATTTCTCTTGGCTTGTTCTTATCTTCCACTGAGCAGCGCAGTAGTTATTGAGATTCGCGATTTCCACGGTGTCATGCGAGCTTGCCACGGCGCATTCCTCCATGGAGATACGATTATCTGGCTGAAATCATCGGCGTACTGAATATTGAGGAAAGAGGGGTACACAGGGGATGAGACATCCACGGTGTATATCGAGTAAAGGGTGGGGGACAGACACCCCCCCTGCGAGAGGCCCGCAGAGAACGGAAACTTTGGTCCGTCCGTGCACCCTAGACTGACATACGCCGCTCTCTCCACTACAGTCACAGAGAGTTCTTTCTAAGTTTTCACTTAGACCCAGACGTAAGATCTTATACTGCGTGCCCCGCTACCACACATTATCAAACGCCTTTGATACATCCCGACAAACGATATCCACATAACCCCTGTCCCGTTTGGCCCCCGTAAGGGGCGCGGCGATTTGCCATCCTGGCTGCCGTGCTGACGGGATCCAGCGCTCCGTCCGGCCCCAGCTTAGACTCTCTTCCTTCCTTCAGATAGCCCGATTTCTTCCCTACCTCGTCGCTTTTCATACAACCTCTCCCACAACTTTCTCAGGTTAGCCTCTAATTTCACAGGGTAGATGCTGACCTTCTTCTCAAGCCAACCACCCCGGATCGGGGCTGGGGGGAGAGGGGACATTGTTTCCTAACCCATGAGCTCCGGTTCGGGATGGGTTTTTTTTAACAACCTGCTTCATCCCCACCCATACCTTCCTCACATCCCCTTTCCTCTCCTCTTCACATTCTATCAATTTTACGCCGTATCCAAGGTGGAGCCGCCATGCCGATGGACTGCCAGGCCACCAGGTGGGAGGGGTGGTCCCGAATGTCGGCGCCTGGATCTGCCGGGCTTGTAAGCACCTCTCGCAGTGCGGGCAACTGCGAGAGGTGATGAGCTATTGCGTCCCTATTAAAAAGAGTGTCACCATGCCCATGTATGACAAAAAAACCAAAAAAAAACAACCACCAACTTCCCCAAGAAAATCAACGGAGCCGCCCTCGGGCAGCTCCACCCAGAAAATGGAGGTCCCCCCCCTTGTGCTTGCGCAGGGGACCCTCCATAATTCTTTAACTGGAGAGAAGGTTTACTCCTCTCCTACGCCTACGGGTGTAGGGGACTTCCCCTCAACCCCTTTTCTGGAGGTGCTTTCGGGCACCTCCCTATCTCCAGCGGCAGTCCCTCCTTTGCTTTCTAAGGGGACTGCCAAGAAAGCCAGCAGGCAGCCCATTGCCGACCGCCCCTCGTGCAAGCGGCTCGGTAGGGCAAACCCCCTTAGGGGGAAAGGGAAGCCAGGCCCCTTCGGTCGCTTCCCTCAAAAGACCTGCTGGCAAGAATTTTAAACCTTGCTGGGTTCAAGGCCTGTGCCTCCCCACACAAGACTAGTGACACTGCCAAAGGGGACCTGCGATGTCCTGAGAGGGGATGGCCAACTGGAGGCCCCTCCTGTGATAGACATGGTTCTTGAGGAGACCCAGCCTCAGACGTTAGGGCCTTCCATGGGGGGGGGGGGAATTAGGGCTCGGCGGCAAGCACCGAACCAAAATCCGCCCCTATGCAGGGTCCTACTCAAACGGCTGAGGGCTCCGAGGCAGTACAAGGAGGGGAGGGATCTTCTCCGACAGGTGCCCCTACGACTACCAGGACCTTCTCCATTTCGAAGAGAGACCTGGCTAAGGCCGGTCCATCTGGCCTGGGGGCTTCTGCCGGCGGAGGTGAGAAGCGGGTTTATTCCCCGCCCTCCTCTCCAAAAAAGAAAAAGACTAAAAAGACGAAGACGACTCGGGGCTCCTCTCCATCCGCGGGGGCTGCGGGGACGGATGGGTCTGCTGCCACTTTGGTAGGCGACCAAGCCAAGATTGGCACATTCGGCCCCTCTACCCCGACGTGTGCGGAGCCCCTGACTAAGACTAACAACAAGAATGCACAGGGCGGAGCCTCGATGACATCGGGGCCCCTGATTCAGAGGTTACCTGGCGTTTTCGAGCCCGCTGGCTTCAAACGCTTCCTCGTTATTCGCTCCACTGATGGCACCATGTTGTCCAAGGGCAACATGATCCATCAGAGGAGAGGATTAGCTAGTGCAATTGGTAGAGAGCCGAAGGTAACCCGTTTCTCGGACGGGAGCCTTCTGGCGAATGCAGGGAATCCCGCCGAGGCGGCCAAGATAAGTGCTCTTCGGACACTTCATGGCACCCCGGTGAGTGTGACGCCGCACTCTACCATGAACTTTGTGAAAGGAGTAGTTTATGCGAGGAAACTCGTTGACTACTCCATTGGGGACATCACCCTAGAGCTGGCCGACCATGGGGCGGTCAAGGTCGAACGTGTGATGAGAAAACAGGGAGGGGCCTCGAGACCCACCCCTACACTCTTCATCACGTTCGACTGTGACAAGCTCCCTGAGTCGGTGCGTGCCGGTTGGTACCGCTACCGCGTGAAGGCATTCGTGCCACTGCCGCGGCGGTGCTATTACTGTCACCGCTTCGGCCATACGAATCGCTAATGTAGACGTGCAAAATCGGGGTCACCCGAAGTCTGTGTAAATTGCTCCAAGGTCGCACACGATAAGTCCAAATCGTGTGTGGCCAAGTGTGTCAATTGCGGAGAGCCACACCCTGCTTCTTCGAAGCAATGTGGTGAAAACTCCTGGAGAAAGAAATCCTGGCCGTTCAGGCCCAGGATCGACTCTCATTCCGCGAGGCTAAGGACTTGGTCCTGGCGCGCCCAGGCTTTGCCTGGGACGTCATATGCCTCAATAGTTAGAAAAGCACCCTCTGCTCCTGGCCCATCCAGGCCAACGAGCACGGTTGTTTCCGCGCCCATTCGGAGCCTTTCTGCGGGCTCTACTACACCCGGGCGCTCCCCTGTTAAAGCTGGCGGCAAAACGGGTTCACACCCAGCCCCGGCTAAAACCAGGGCTCCCCCCTCTTCGCCCAGCGTGACCGTTTCCCGTAAGACGAAACGGCCTCGCGCCTCCACAGAGTCGTTAGACTCACAGGAGGCAACACCCCTGAAGATGGTCGCTAGGCCATCTTCCGGGGTTCCTAAAGCTGTCCCCCGAAAGGAGGACAGCAACAAAGGAGCTTCAGCTCCTTCGCCCACGCCCCGAGGTGGAGCGAGTGGCTCGGAGACGGTGGTTCCTCGAAAAGAGGGCCCCCCGCCTCCCAAGCCGCAACACCCGGCTAAGGTTTCGAGGCGGAGGGAGGAAAAGACTCGCATCGCGAGCCCAACCTCCCCCAATAAGTCCTCGAAGGCGACAGCGCTTTGTCCGGCCAACAGCGCCTGGGGTTCTGCCCCCGGAAAGCGTACGGCCATTCCCGTGAGGGTCTTCCATTCGAGGAGGGCCCCCGCGTCTCCTCCGAGCTAGACCTGGAGGGCATATTCCTTCAATGGAATTGCCGTTAACTCTGGGCCAACTGGGAGGAGCTGCGGAGGCTCGTCTCGTCCCGTTCCCCGTTAGCTATTTTTTTGCAGGAGACCATGCTAGGCGCGTGCCCGCTGCCTGCCCTCCCGGGGTATAAGGATCTTGCGACCCCACCACCGCGGGATGGCCGGGCTGGGGGAATGCGCGGTTTACACCCGGCATGATGTCTCCGTTCTTCCTTTCTCTTTAGATACCTCCTTTCAGGCAGTGGCTGTGCAGCTGCACCGGGATAGGAGTTATACTATAATTTCTGCGTACATTCCACCGTCAGCTGACCTCGACGCGGGGGACTTCCGCTGCGTCGTGGAACGGTTGCCAAGGCCCTATCTCTTGCTTGGAGCTCTGAAGGGCAGGCATCCTCTAGGGAGATTACTCCATAAATACCAAGGGACAAGTCCTTGCCGATCTGATCGAAGATCTTGAGATGGGTGTCCTAAACGTGGATGAGTTAACGCATCACTGCCCGAGAACCGCTTCATTGCCTCGACCTATCTTTGTGCTCTTCGGATGCACAGCCTGATTTTGATTTGGGGGGTGGTCGATGACCTCCATGGTATTGATCACTTTCCCATTCAAATATCATTTTCAGGGCAACTGCCGCCTGAGAGACCCCCTTCGGTGGTGTTTGGCGCGGGCGCGGTGGCCTGCATTTCAGGAAATGACTGAATTCTCTATCTCAGTTGAGGAGTTTAGGTCGGTAGATGAGGCCGTTGAGTTCTTCTCCGGCAAACTCATCGCCGTGGGCCTGACTACTATTCCTAGGACGTCTGGCCGTCTTGCACGCCGACCACTCCCATGGTGGTCGGCCGAGTGTGAGACGGCTCTCAAACAAAAGCATTATGCCTACATGCGCTATAAGCGCCCTCGAACGATTTGACTGTCGCTGAATTTCGTTGGGCTAGGGCTAGGTTCCGGTATATTTGGAAGCACGCCCGCCGCTCTTCTTGGCGGGCATACGTGTCTTCACTTAACGGGAAGACCCCTTTAGCTGAGGTGTGGAAGCGAGTCAAAAGGATTCGGGGCAAGTTCTCGCAGGACCCCCCTCCCGTTCTCCAGGAGAATGGGACCGCAATCTCGGACCCCGCGTCCGTGGCGGAATCCTTAGCGACCGCTTTTTCTGCATTCTCTAGCCGTGATGCTGCTCCGCCAGCATTCAATGCACGTCGTGATGTCGCGGAAGGCCACCGGCTGGACTTTACCTCCAGAGGCGGAGAACCCTTCAACGACAAGTTTACTGTGAATGAGTTGCGTTCCGCTCTCGCTTCGTGCGCGGACACCGCTTATGGTCCGGACGATGTCCTGTACGCCATGCTTCGACACCTAGGTGAGCGAGGGATGGCCTTTGTTAGATTTGTTCAACAGGATCTGGGTGGAAGGTCTTCTCCCAGACTCCTGGCGAATCGCTACTGTGCTCGCCTTTCGAAGGCTGGGAAGAGATCACTCTACTCCGACCGGTTTCCGCCCATTCTCTCTAACCTCTTGCGTGTGCAAATTGATGGAGAAATTGGTAAATGTTAGATAAGCCTATTTCCTGGAGAGCGGAGGCCATCTGTTTTCTGCACAGTGCGGCTTCCGCAAGTTCCACTCCACGTCGGATGCTCTGCTCCGACTGGAAAATGCCGTCTGCGAGGCTTTCCTTCGTAGACTGCACTACGCCACGGTGTTTTTTGATCTGGAGAAGGCCTATGATACCGCATGGCGATACGGTATCATGGAGACTCTCCACACGATGGGGGCGAGGGGCCGCCTACCAATGTTTATATCTGAATTTTTGCGAGATCGTCGATTCCGCGTACGGGTGGGGGGAGCCCTCTCCGGCCCAAAGGAGCAGGAAGAGGGTGTCCTACAGGGAAGTGTCCTCAGTGTCACACTCTTTGCCCTGAGCATCAACGGCATCACCTCGGTGCTGCCGGAAGATGTTCTCGCTACGCTCTACGTGGACGACCGTTCGATCTCTTTTGGCGCGGCCCAGATGCCAACTCTGGAGCGTCGACTCCAACAGGCCTTGAACCGCGTCTCTCGCTATGCCGAAGCGCACAGGTTTCGGTTTTCTTTGGCCAAGACTAAGGTGGTGCACTTCTCCTGCCCTCCACGGCTTCACCCCGACCCAGATTTGTTTCTTAATGGGGTGCGCCTGGATGTGGTTGAGTCGCACCGTTTCCTTGGTCTTGTATTCGACCGACGCCTCACCTGGGAGGCTCATATTCGCAGCCTTAGGGTCTCTTGTACCCGCGCAATGGACATTCTCTGTTCCATGACGTTCAGCGCTTGGGGCGCTGATAGGGCTACAGCCTTACCTTTTATCGATCCTTTGTTCCCTCGATGCGAGTTTTATGCATCCGCAGCAGAGCGTTTATTGCGGAAGGTGGATTCGATCCACCACACCGGCCTTCGCCTTGCGACCGGTGCCTTCCGCACTTCCCCCATTGAGAGCCTATTGGTCGATGCTGGAGAGATGCCACTCGCTCTGCGCCGCGTGCAGTGCATCACTCGCCTGTACGCGCGAGCCCGGCGCCTTCCTCAGTCGCCAACAGCTCTCACTGCATCCGCAGCTGATCTCGATGGTGCCTATGCCGCCGAGAGACGCCAGTCATACCCTAAGCCCTTTGGGTTTAGGGCCAGGAAACTCCTTCGAGAGGTAGATATAGCTCTCGGGCCGGTGGCGCCCCTGGTTCTGCCCAGGACGCCACCCTGGAGAGTACCACATTTGGCTATTTGTCGCCACGCCTCTGCTCGCAAAGCTTGTACTGCGCCGGGAGTATTGCGTTCGACCTTTTTAGAGCACACATCGTGTCACGCTTGTACCGTGCCAGTGTATACGGATGGCTGCAAGTCCCAGGAGGGGGTCGGCTTCCACGCCGTATCACCTCTGTTTAAAGTCAGCGGGGCTCTACCAGGCACTGCGTCTGTCTTCACGGCCGAGCTTGTGGCAATACACCACTCGGTACGGGAGATTACGCGACGTGCCCGGTTCGGAGACCGGATTGTGATCTATAGCGACTCACAAAGCGCCCTGAGTGCTCTCGAGGCATTGGAATCTCCGCATCCCCTGGTTTGCGAAATCCGTGACGCCACGGTTTTGGCGAGCCGGGCAGATATCTAGATTATCTTCTGCTGGGTTCCTGGACATGTAGGAATTGCGGGGAATGAGCGCGCCGATGAGGGCGCCAAAGAGTCCGCGAGGACTCTGCGACCGGACCAGCGTTTCGCTCTTCCTCACACTGACTACATGGCAGGAATACGGGCAGCTCTTTGGAGTGCTTGGCAAAGAAGATGGGAGACGGTCGAAGGGAACTTAAAGTTGCGTGCCATTGCGCCGCGACTGTTCCCATGGACCTATCCCCCAATGCCGCGGCGGCTTCAGGTTGCTTTCTGTCGTCTCCGAATCGGCCACACTCGTGTGACGCATCGCTATTTGATGGAGCGCTCGCCTGCGCCCTATTACAACGACTACGTCGTCCCCCAGACTGTTCGGCACATTCTTGTCGAATGTCCCAGTCTGGGTGATCTTCGCGCACGACACCTGTCCCGGTACCGGGATGGGCGGGGTCGCTACCGCCTGTCCCTTGTACTCGGGACGAGTGCGTGTACTTTGACTGGTGGACTTATTGACTTTTTGGGGGAGGCCGGCCTTCTCCCTTTCATTTAACCCGGTTTAATTGTTGTTGTTTTTGTTATTGCTTAGTTATTGTTATTTCTTTTTATTGTTTCCTGTTCAATTTTTTAAAGTAGCCTAGAATTAGGCTGTTTGTTTAAGGCAACTTATGCCTTAGTCGGCAGTCGCCAGATAGCCCCTTAAGTAAAAAAAAAAAATGTCCCGTTTGCTTGGGAAAGCTTTTCCGTTATGACATTGATTGCCATTTCCGTACTTCGCTTCTTTCTAAACCCGAATCGACATGGGTTGTAGAGGGAGTTTTCTTCCAGGTGAGACACTAGTCTCCCGTTGAGGATCTTCTTAAAGTTTCCCGCCAAATTCCAGGAGTGAAATTGGGCGGTAACTCTCTCTCAACGTTGGGTCCTTTCTGTGCTTGGGCAAGAAGATCATCTTTGCCGTCTTGTAAGCATCTGGAAAGTACCCTAATTCAGACATGCGTTAAAAATACGTCTCATTCTTTCGATGATGTTGGCTGGTGCCTTTTCGAAGTTTACCTTCGTAAGCCCCGATTGGCCTGGGGCTTTTTGTCGGAATGAGCGGAGTGCGCCAAGGATCTCTTCTTCGGTTATCTCGGCGTCTCCGTCACGCAGTCTATCCACCTGGTGATGAGGATGCGTTCGGTGTATTTCCGTGTTAAGCTCGTCTACGATGTTTTCATCTTCCGATATGCTGAAGATTTTTTTCCAATAACGCCGGAGTATTACTTCGATGTTTCTCTCTTCTGTTTCAATGGATCCATCTTCTTTTTGGATTTCCATTTTCTTCATTTTTCCAGATGATCCTCTGAGACTTTTGACTTTCTTCCAAAAGTCCTTGGGAGATGCATCTTGATCGAGGCTCTCGATCGCATCGTCCCATTGTCTCTGTTGTTGTTTGAGGATCAGCTGGTTGAGCTCTTCCTTGATCTCTCTACTTCGCTGTAGCGAGTCAACTGATGCATTTCTGATGTTTAACTCCTACATTGACTCAATTTTCTGTAGAGTTCTTTCATGTACCCAGTCCACCTGTATGAGGAGATGGTTTTATACTGGGTTTTGGGGATGCAAGCCTTATCTGCATTCATAAGATGTTCGTCGAGTTCATCGTCTATCTCCTCGAGAATTGCCTCGTCCAGATCTGGTGGGCGATAGGCCTCGAGGAGACCCGCGTACCGTGCCCAGTTTGCTCTCCTGTAGTCTTTTCTGACTGGAGCTGGGACTTGTATAGAGTTCCTGTCGATGGTGAGTAGGATCCCTATATGATAACTGCATGGTAACTGGACTGGTTCCATGTAGTAATTGAACGGCAGCTGACGATTAGCCAGACAAATGTCTGGTTTTGTGGCACTTCTTCCTCGAGTATAGGTTGGGAAGTCCGGGCCTATTCTATGGACCATATTTCGGTCCATCATAGTGTCCAGGCACTTTCCATTTCCATTGAAGGTCCTGTACCAAGACTCCCGACATCTGGCATTAAGGTCCCCTAATAATATGGTGGGAGTCCTTCTGCCAAATAGGCCAGAGAGAGAATGGATTGGTAAATATTCTCTTCTCGGCGGCTGGTACCCGGTGGCGATGACCAGCTTTCCTATATCGAGTTCGACCTCTATTGCAAGATAGGATTCTTCCAAGTTTCTTATTGGTTTATACTTGATCTCTCTTTTGATGGCGATGGCGGTACCGTCGTACGGCTCTTGAGAGTAATTCGTGATTAACACGTCATAGTTCCAGATCTTCATTTCGGAGCTACAAGTGTCAATCCCATGCTCAGAAATCAAGATGACATCTGCATCAATCTCCCTGAACAAATTTCCGTAAAGAGTTCTTTTCGCTGTCCAGCCGTTGGTGTTAATTTCCATGATTCGTAGTGAGTTCCGTTCTATTGTGAGATGTATTACCTGTGTTTCTTCTTCGTCTTCTTACTTTTCTTGGCCTGTGGGGCGGGTCTGGAGTGCCCAGGCTTTTCTTTTTTCAGGGGAGGACTAAGAGTCTTTGACCGACTCTTCGTCGCTCTAGTGCGAGTGCATGGGCCCTCGTCACTATCCGAAGATGTGGATTCTTGTTCCTCATTGTCATTGTTCTCATCCTCTTCTTCGGATTCTTCCGATGTGGGAGATTCAATGACCTCTTTCAGTCCAGTGTCTTTTTCGTCGTTGCTACTATTTCTGATCACGCTGTCCTTGAATACCCTGGAGCATTCTGGGTCATCAGGCACGTTTCAAGTTTCGTAAAAGATGGGAAATAGGTGTGAGATAGTAAGAGAGTAAAGTTAGAAAAAGTGGTTTTTTAGTAAGAGAGTTGGTGTGCCAGTACGTCTGGCAATGGCTTCATTACTGCTTCTTTGTTTTAACAATCTTCGTTTGTATTGCGTGGGAGCATTCAAGCCTTTGTATTCTTGAGTTCGTCCGTTGTGACAGCAGAGATCACTTGTTTGCTAACGCTATGCATGAACTGCCTGTATGTTCGGTGTCCAGTTTTTTTTTTTTTTTTTTTTTTTTTTTTTATATTAACGTACATGGTCACATGTACTCAGTTCGTAGTTGAGCGTTCTGTTGGGGTTTTGAAATTTTTCCGGGTGTATCTTATCTGTAGAGTGGGACAGCGTCCTCCTGCGTACGCAGTTGGCTGCTGCCGAAGTCGCGTCGATAGTGACCGTGTCGGTTTCCGAAGTCGGGGAGTCTTAACTTTTGAAGAATATCTTCAGGCATGTAGGCGTTGATTTTGGACCATACATCCTTTGCTCTCTTATGCAGGGTCATGTTAAGGGGTTCGATCCCAGCAAGGTCATGCAGAACTCTCGAGGGTACGAAGTCCAATAAACTGAAGTCCAATATGTATCTCAGTGCCCTATTCTGCACTGCTTGGGCCTTCCTAAGTTGAGTTTTGCTGGCTAGGTGCATGGGAATGACGGGGTACAAGAGAACTGGCCTCACCAGGCTCATGAACAGCTTCCTCTTGTTCTTGAAGGAGAGCCTGCGAAACCGATAGAGGCACTGTAGACTCCTTTTAGCCTGGGACACCTTTTTCTCCATATGTCTGCTATACCCATTGGCCGTAACCTCGAGCCCAAGGGCCCGAGCCTCACGTGCGTATGGGTAAAACTCGTCCCTGACCAATACGTCCGCTGTCCTTCTACGTCCAATGGGGAGGACCTTGAACTTCTCGGCGTTTGTGCGAATTTTGGCCCTGCACTCGTAGGCGTTGAGGTTCTGGATCTCGCCTGCCGTTCTATTCGCTATGTCCGCTGGGTTCCGATAGTCGCTGGTTATTATCTGTGTTATATCATCCGCCAGCTGGACAAACAGGGCGTAGTCTTGAGTGGGTGCGGGGAGATCACTCGTGTACAACGTGTACAGAGTCGGGCTCAGGCACCCACCTTGAGGGACCCCGGTGTACATGGAGAAAGGCTGCCCTTCGTAATCATTTATACTAATGACAGCCTCTCGGTCCTCAAGGTAGTCGCACAGGAGCCTCGTGATGTTCGCCTCCATGCCTAGGCCACTGATTTTCTTCTTGAGGCCAGGTATCCACACTTTATTAAACGCCGACGATACGTCACGAAGCACCACATCGACGTTCTTGTCCTCTGATTTCGCTATAGCGATATACTCGGTCATCACGGCAAGTGCCGTTTCCGTTCCGAGCTTTTTGCGGAAGCCGTGCTGCTGCATGTTATAGAGTCTTTCCGCATCCAAGTACCCCATCAGCCGGTCATTAATCAATTTCTCAAACAGCTTGCCGATGAATTCAAGCAGGGATATCGGCCTGTAGCTCTTAATTTCCTCTTTAGGCTTGCCAGGTTTCGGAAGGAAAATCATCCTGGCCCTCTTAAGCGAGTCAGGGAAGTACCCAGCGTTTAGGCATGCGTTAAAGAGGTTTAGGATCGAGATGTTGAAGTCCGGGGGCGCATTCATGAGATGGGCCTTAGTAATGCCAGAGATCCCTGGAGCCTTTTGTTTGAAGCTTTTTAGTGCTGCCTCGTACTCCTCAGCGGTAAAGGGACGGCCTTCTTCCGTCGCCCGACGAGTGACGTCCACATAGTGGTAGGGTGTCAGGGCCGGTCCGCGTTCCTCCAAGTATCCAATGACCTCTTCTTCGTATTCCATGTCAAAGTCTTCGTTCTCCTCCTCCGTGATGTTGAACTCTCTCTTCCAATGTTCTCTAAAGTGGCGCTCGATGGTCTGGTCATCAGTGACCCGCACACCGTCGAATTTGATGGTAATCCTCGACTTGGTGGGCAGAGTGCCACTTAGCCTCCTGAGCTGGGTCCAAAATTTCTTGGGGTCACTTTCGGCATCCATGCCATCAATCATGTCGTCCCAGAGAGCCCTGGATTTTTCGCTGATTAGGTGTTTAAGTTCAAGGCGAATATCCCGGAACTCCCTATGACGAATGGCCGAGTTGCCATACACCCGGATCTCCTCGACTAGCTCCCTCAGCCTATCTTTTCGCCGGATGATATTCGCATCCCAACGTGGCGCTGGGAGGGTTCTAAACTCGACCCTTGGGATAGCTACTCTGTCCGCCTCAGTTAACTTCTCCATGACGGTTTCCAAGCGTCTGTCGAGATCTTCGAGCGTAGGCTCGTCGAAGCGTTCCTCCTGGTGTTCGCACAGGACTCGCCTGTACTCCTCCCAGTTCGCCTTGGGTATGCTCCTGTGAGATGGGACACTGATTTGAATGGGGGACGTTGAGATCGTGGTGACCATACTGATATGGTCTGATGGAGTATACGGACCCGGGACTGTCGCATGGTTCAAGATGAAGTTGGCATTGGTTAGGATGATGTCAGGCGTCGTGGAGGACCTCCTGGTCAGGTACGTAGGGAAATCCGGGCCGACTCTTTGCACTACGTCCCGTTCCAAAAGGAGGCTCAGGGAGGCTCCTGATCCATTAAATGCCGAGGTATAACCGGCCTCTCTACATCTGGCATTGAGGTCGCCGATCAGGATGGCGGAGTGGTTCCTTCTAAATAAACGTAGGAAGTTGGGGATGGGGAGGTACGATCGTCTTGGGGGTTGATATCCCACCGCTATGATGAGGTCATCAATCGTCGTGCTGATCTTTACCGCAAGATACGATTCCTCCAGGTCGGTGACCTCTTTGTATTTGATGCCCTTGCGCACAGCCAATGCAACACCATCGAACCTTCCGTTGGTGTGACTGGTGGTGATGGTATTGTAATTGTGGATTCTGACGGGGTTGGAGTTTCCGTCGAGGCCGTGCTCCGAGATCAGGACAATATCTGGGTCTACCTCTCTGATGATGTTGTTGTATATAAACCTTTTACCTTCCCATCCGTTTACATTGAGTGAGAAGATCTTGAGTTTGCTCACTATCCGCACGTTATAATTCATCCTTAGTTTTCTTGGAGGTTCTGTATTTTGGCCGGCTCTCCTCTTGCGGGTGATCTTACTCTACCAGATCTCTTCTTCTTAAATTGCTCTTGCGAGAGATTGAAGCAGGATTCGGGACTTAGCTCGATGCTTCCATCTCTTAGTGCTGAGAGTAGGTCATCCTCATCAGAGTCGCAGTCGTAGTCCCACTTATACTTGCCTCTGACCACCCCCTCAACTATCTCCTTCACTTTCGTCAAACGCGGAAGTGGAGCCGATGGTGAGGCATAAATCTTCAGGTTGAAGTCGGTGGTCTTGGGTTTGGAAGTAGACTGCGCGCTCTCCTTAGCGTTCTTGTTTTGCTGGCTTTTGTTCTTGGTCGGGGTCTCTCTCTGGGTTCGTTGGTCGACCTCCATCCTTCCGGAGGACACGGAGGCATCTCGTTTGTTAAGTCGGGGGTCTCTTGATGCAGATCTGTTTCTCGGCGTCGTAATGGTTTTGCTCCCTGTTTGGGTCTGGTATAGCTCGCTTGATGGGGGGTTGTCGGGAAACCACATGGGTTTCATCCCGTTTTGGGTGAGCATCTTATTCAGCTCGGTGGCGTAGCTACCGGGCTTAGCAATATTCACGAAGTGAGCGTGAACAACACACATCACCAAATCCAGGTTCATCGACGGGTCAAGCTGGAGTACCGTCTTGTCTTTCTCCTGGCTCTTGGCCGCCTGTGCATAGCTGGTGTTTGCTTTGCGGGTTTTCTCCTCTTGCATGCTCTTCTTTTTGTCCATCACCAGGCTCTTCTTCATGGGGCAGGACATCGAGAGGGTGCGGTGGGGGCCGTGACAATTGAGGCACTTTTTGTCATTTCCATTCGGGCACTCCTTCCATGTGTGGTCAGAACCGGCGCACTCCGAGCACACCTTTCCCTGGAACTTACAGTCCTTTGTCGCATGCTTCTCCAAGGCGTAGCACGAAAAACAGACCTGCACGGAGACGAAAGTCTCCCGCTCTATGCATGAAGCAGAGACCTTAGTGCAGAACATTATCAAGCCTGCTTCGTCTGCCTTGGAAGCCATCTCGGATGTTTGGAAGGTGGCCTTGAATAGGTGTGTGTATTCACCTCCGTCTCGGTTCTTAAATTTGTACACCTCGTCCAATTTCGCCCAGCTCTGCTTCGCCTCAATCTCCGTCATTATCTCTTCGGCTGTATGCGCACCAACCCAGGGGTCCAGGCGACGGCAGATGATCGACCTGCGGGCAGACACATGGGGTGGGACTTTGGGGGCAAGTCTGATCTCGTCGAGTTTGGCGCAGGATTCGACGCTGAGGAGCTTATCAACGTCCTGGGGGCCGTCGCAGATAGCCATATATCCGTATGACTGATCCACTAACCGGCAGAGTGCAACTCCGATGGAAGCAAAGATGGTCTCGAAGACCGTCTCCCTCGCCGGTTTTGGACATCGCTCCTTTACCCAGAGCGGGATTCTATACTCACCCCTGGGGTCGTCCATGACGGCCCTCAAGGGGAGTTTCTTCTTGGGAAGTCTTCCAAGTCCGATGAAGTGTACCTATTACCGACTTCCCGTTCCACCTCTTTCTGCCCTACCTACTCTAAATTGTCTATAAGGGCCCACCTGCCGGTCCTGTCCACTCCGCCCCCAAATGGGGCCCCCTTCTTCGCGCCCCCTGTAGGGCTTCCTTCCAGGGTTCGGACACGACAGAAACCGGTGGTCTCTACAGGCCTCGACTGGCAGAAGAGTTATCAGGAACGGGGTGTGCTGCTGATATAACTTTAAGACGCAAAAATCGGCGATTTCCAGTAAATTCTTCGTATAATTCCTCCTCCTCGCGCGCGCGCGTGTACGCCCGCGTTGCCACAGGAGGGTGGCAAATGGTCAGCGGTCTTGAAGCGTACCGGTGCAGAGAGTCTTTTCACCTACTTCCAACTACGAAGCTGAGCGGCGAAAAAAGTGTAGGACTTTCGAAAATTCTTGAAGAGCGTTGAAGTGTCTCTGCCAAGACTGAGCAGTCTCATCAGGCACGATGACGGATGGCAGGTTATTAGCCTTTAATAATGCGTTTAAAACCCGGTTGTAGCATCCAGGTCTTACCGCATTTGCCACGTTTGCCTGTGTTATGCAGATTAAAATCTTAGCACTTAGGTCATTTGTGAAGACCATCGGTGAGGGAGTTGCCATTGCTGAGGCCATCCCTTCACTTCTTTTCACAGTGCTTGCATACGTATTGGTTTTCTTTTTCTTTTCTTCTTCCATTTTTTTAATGATCTCCTTTCTCTTCTGGCAGTTAAGGGCCATCGTTCGATGGGGTCCCTTACAGTTCATGCACTTTTTGATAGTGCTATTGCAGGCGTCATATCGATGACCCTGTGTGGCGCATTAGCTGCACCAAACTGTTCCTTTTGGAGGGCAATTGACGGTTGTGTGGTTTTCTAACGCATAGCAGACGAAGCACATCTGGATGCTATGGTATTTTTCGTGTTCAATGTTGGTTCCTGGGATCCTCATGTTGAAAATGAGGAGTCCCTCCGTTGCCGCCTTGTGGGCCATTTCGGTGGTCTAGAAGGTCACCTTGAAGACGTGGATGTGATCACGGAATTTGATCACTTCCCTTATCTTCGCCCATGTGTGGTTCTTCTCGATTTCCTGTTTCAGATCTGCGGGGGAGTTCTCACCCACCCAACTCTCCACCTTTCGGCAGATGACGCTACTATTTGCGGAGATCGCTGGTGGGGTTTTAGCTTCCAGGTTCATTTCCTTGAGAACCTCGGCCCCTTCGTCAGATAGGAGCCGGTCGATGTCTTTGGTCTCACCGCATATAGCGATGAAACCATTTGGAATGTCGAATAACTTGATTACTGCAATCCTTAAATTTGCAAATAAGGATTTGCACACGGTTTTCTTCTCGGGCGTCTTCTTTACGCTTATGGTCCGTAGGGGGACCCTCTTAGGGAGGGCCTCCATCGTCGTGGGCGTCTTTCTTCTTTCTTGCGTTCTTTTCTTACTCTTTAAAAAACGTGTAATTATTTTTGTTATGTGTTAAAAAAGTGATGTCAGAAGTGACAAAGGAGGTAGAGTCAAGGGTTGTGCTTGAATGCGGTATGAGAAGAGCGCTCCCGTCCAATTTCCTGTTGTTTCCCCGCTCGGATGGTGCCGGGATGATGGGTGATGATGGATGGGGGATGGTTCTCGAGTAGGGACCTCAGAGGGGTTGAGCTTGGTGGACTTAATGCATAGCGGCCGAATCAACGACCGCTAAGTTTGTGCCACCCCCTCACGGGTACGTACGCCAAAACTGCATCCAACTACATAGAGACGGGAGTATTTCCCTCTATGATTCTGGCCGGGTCCCCCATCCCTCCCGGGGCTCGCAGTTTTGCCCCAGATTCGAGAGAATTTCTGACTTGTGCTTCTGCTGTGGGATAGGCCTCAAACCAGTTTCCACGCAAGCCCTTAATTATGTCAGTCCAAGCGGCCGACATAGTTAAGACGAAATTAATGAAGGGCAGTCATCCGAGCAGGTTCTCACGCAGGGCGGTGGACGGGAGCAATGAGGTTTTTAGGCCATCATCTTACTTCATCACTCGCAGCGAAAAGATTGTAAGAAAATCTTTGCAGATCAACTGGAATCCTAATGACTCCCAGGACAGTCGCGTCCTTAGGTGGCGAGGCTCAAAAGTCTTTCTTTCTTAGCACGCGTGAAATAACAACGCTCTTCAGGAAGTAGTAAGGCAATGCTACTCAGTCGGATATTCGCCCAGCTTTCCTTCTCGAGAGAAGGAAGCGTCCTTTTATACGGGTGCTGTGACGTAATAGCCTCAAGCGCGCACCACTTTTCTGGAATAATTATAGAGCGCGCGACTGGGGCGTCGATCAACGGGCAGGGCTAGAGACGCGAAAATAACTTGAAAATGGGCGCCAAACTTTGTCGCGTTTACACTAACCCTAACTTCCTAAACCTACCCATATACAAAAAAAAGCGAACCACCCTCCGTATTATTATTAATATATTAAAATCACCTTTAACTCACTGACAACGTTCGTAAACATATCCCCGTAAATAGAACCACCTTCTTTCTTCGTTGTCGCTATCATGAATAAAGTTAAATAACCTTTAACTAACCCAACATAAACATATCCCTAAAAAAACAGAACCCCCTCGTTCTTGATCGCTATAATTACTAAGAAACGAACATGACCTTTAACTAACCGAAACTTCCTAAACCAATCCCATCAAGAGGAGAACCACCCTCGTTATTATGATTATTAACCAACTGAAATGACCTTTAGCTAACCCAAGCTAACAAATATTTCATATCAAAAAGAAACGTCCTCGTTATTATTAATAAATTAAATAGCGTGTAAATAACCCAACCCAACCTAATATATATACATACACCCAAACTAACAAAATTATATATATATATATATATATATATATATATATATATATATATATACACATACTAAAACGACCTTTAACTAACCCACCCTAACAAACATTTCTCATTAATAAACTGAAATTACCTTTAATTAACTCACAACCTTTCTAAAGAGAACCAACCTCGTTATTGGTCGCTATTATTATTAATAAACTAAAATGACCTTTAACTAACCGATAACCTTCTTAAATATACGCCCATAAAGAGAAGCACCCTGGTTATTTGTCTATATTTTACCGAAACTTTTCGCAAGACAATATCTTCGCAGAAACTCGTAAGAACGAAAATGAGGAAGGAGTGTCCAGGGACATCGTTGCTGCCGTCTTCCCTGAGGCATCGGCTCAGAATGAACCTCAGCCGAAAGAGCCGACATCGCATCCAAAAGGAGGTACAGCTACACTCCCTACACATACCGTTAAACGTTGCCTAGCGGTCATGTAGGAATTATTACTTAACCTTTAAGGCAATTCGATTTCGCAGGTGGCGCCCAAGGACGACAAGCACTCGCGCTCGTAGGAAGAGAGTCAACTAACCTAACTCTCGACCTTGAATTGCCGCGGTCGCCTCAACGAGCAACGCAGAATAAACCACCGTTAACCGAAGACGAGGCTTTGGATTTTCTTTGATTCGCCATTTAGAACATCTCCGACGATAAGAGGAGAGTCAACACACAGCACGGGTCTGGCAGAGCTAGGTGCCGCCATTTTAGGCCACCACTCCCGCCTGGTGACCTGGCAGCCCTTCGGCATGGCGGCTCCATCTTAGGTAAGGCGTAAAAAGATAGAGGGAAGTGAGAAGGAAAGGGGATCTGAGGAAGGTATGGGTGAGGATGAAGCAGTTTGTTAAAAACTCACCATCCCCAAAAGGAAGTTCAGGGGTTAGGAAAGATTGTCCCCTCCCCCCTCAGCGCCGATCCGGGATAGTTGGCTGAAAAGAAGGTCGGCATCTACCCTGTAAAATTAGAGGCTGACCAGAGAAAGTTGTGGGAGAGGTTGTAGGGGAAGTAAAGGAAGTAGATGAAGTAGGTGAAAAACGGGGGCTAAATGAAGGAAGGAGAAGCTCTTTCCTCTCCTTCCTTCAGTCAGCTCCAGTTTGGTCTCTAGGCCAAACTGGGGCCAGAGGGGGCGCATAGTTCAGTAAGTACGGGGGCAAATCGCCGTGTTCCTTACGGGGCTTTTAGACTAGTTAAAATTTCCCTTATCCCTAAATTCTCGGAATCTCCCTCCTCTACCCCCCTAGATGGAGGCACACTGGAGGTATCTTCCCCTAATCTCCTCTTAAAGGTTTGGAACTGAATCATAATATTGAAATTATAATCCAATTAGGATGAAATTTCGTGTCAAAACCCTCTTGATTAAGTGAGGACCAATCAAGATTTTGTAGACAATTAATTTGGTCATAAGTTCCTACTTGTTCTAAAAAGGAACAAATTAGTTTATTTTGAGTCTCGAATATGTCTCCGGTTATTACTGCTTCAATAATTGTGAAAGACCAAACTAAACTTCTAACTGCATCCGGTGATTCTGCAGCCATTAGGTCTTCCCTGATTGAATCGAGAATCATGAAACAAAGTATTTAAATCTACAAAAAAATCCTTAAATGACAAAATTAAAATAGAGTTAAATACACAAGCTTAAAAGGAGTAAACACATGCAAGTGGACTAGAATGCCAAATAGACCTAAATAGTCATAAATTGGTCTCAACAGACTTCAAAAGAATATCAGACTATCAATAGACTATCAATAGACAACAGACCATAACATATGGCAAACCGTGAAGATCGGCGGCGCGAACGATGGCACGCAAAATATTTCGTCCCTGTTCCAATGTTTCACCTTTTTAGAGTACATTCAAGGGGACTGCTCCGGGGGGTTTATCACTGCGAATGCCCCCCCTCCCTACGATCATCCTGAATTTCAATATGCATGCGCGGGTGAACGAAACATACACGCAAAAAAGATACACTTTTTTGGCGCGCCGCCGATCTCCATGTTCACCAACAATTGTTAATAGGCCACAGTAGACCACCTGTTCAAATAAACAATAACAATTGAAATCTAATATATTTAAATCTTCGAAATTAGAAATTGATATAAAGGCAAATTTGAATTATGATTAATAATTAAAGAGACCAGAGACTGATAATCGGTCTTATTAAGGCGACTAGTAGCAGATAAGAGTAACAAGGATGATCAATAATCCCCATGTGACTAGACTCGAAAGAATCAACTTGAAACGCCTTAAAATCAACTTAACTTACCGTAATTGAATTAGCCTATTTGACGGATGGACGACAAATGAGACGTGATCTTACAGTAAATAGACTACAGAATAGACCAAATTGATTAGAGGTCTTAACTAGATCATAGCTAGACCAATAGGCTAGAACATTGACCCAGTCTTATTTATAATGACATTACTTTTACGTTTAATACAAGTACACTTACACAACAAAAAAAACTAAATTTGACAGTATGAAAAAACATTTAAAATCTTAAATTGAACGAAAAATTCAATTCACAAACTTTTAGAATGCAAATGGGTAAATATCTAGATTAGCGACTCGGCCTAAAAGTGTGGGGGGTTTTTTGGTAAATATTTTCGTTCACTCGTGTCGGAATATTCATGCGCAAAGTAGTTCCTTTAAAAATCTAGCCAATTAGATTTAAAAGTATAAAAAAGGTAATAAAATAGTAAAGTGGGGATAAATATATTGACAAATAAAAATGACTCCAAATGAGGATAATAAAAAGATTAAGTGAAAAACAAAATAAATATTCAAACGAGTCATTTCTTACGTCAGACCCCACCCCCAACCCCTATTATAATTTGCAAAACGATTAAAGGCGCTGACATGATGTAGTTAAATCATTCACCTCTGTAAACGTCATAACATTATTCTAGAAACAATTAGGATTATATACTGGGGATTGTGCTCCCCAGACCCCCCCCCTTAATTTAATGAAACTCAGGATCATCGTAGTGTGGACCCCATTGTGTTTACCCCCATACGAGCCGTCCCCTTAAATGTACTCCAAAAACTTGAAACATTTTGGAACACGAACGAAATAGTACGTCCCATCGTTCGAGTCTCCAATCTACATATTTACCGTCCAATGGATAACAGCCGGTTGATCGGTTCTTCAAATGTCACTCGAACCTAAAAGCATAGCCTAATAGGCTAATGCACCATGCACCGACCACGCTGTCCAAAGTAGCTGATCGAAACGAAGAGATATTTCAATTTGCTTCGTTGAAATATTAATAGGCCTAATGATAGTATATCCTAACTTAGTTCTTATCATCATAACAGATCTTTAAATAGATGAAACAAATGAAATAACTGAACAAGACTATTAAAAAGAGATAAGTAACAGCTTCTCAAATGCCCTTGATCCTAGTTACAAATTAAAGACGCAAATTTCTTCTCAAGTTATTAGATTTTTACTAATTCGCCCCCTTTATTTACAGGGCAAAGGTTGACGGGCAATAAATATCCATAATTAAACGATAAATGAAATTAACACTAATAAATGAAGGATAGAATTTGAACGAAGAACAAATGCATTTAAAAAAATATTCTCATCATACAGAAAACAATTATAATTTTAAACCGATCTCAGTAATTAAATAAATAATGACCAATAATAAAATATCACTCGTACTTACGAACTTAATGGCACAGAAGGTAAATAATTCTTATAATACCAAAGATTTTAAATGTGAAATATTTGAAAAGACGGGCTAAGTCTAAAGTAAATTAGACGAGGCTGATGTATCTAAGCAGAAACTACGACAGTTTGATGTTATTGGAAGGACAATTTGAATGCAAGTGACTCGCGTTTGAGTGACTCGCTCGCATGCAAGCTCAACGTGGGATTTTTCCCGCCATGAAGGCATTTCAAATGATGTTTTCCACTGAATGAATGGGAATGAAAATGTACTGATACATAGGAGTTTTCTAACAAGAGATTGGTAGAAATTAGCTTACAAATCGATTGGTAGATGAATGGAATCAACTCAGTAGTCATGTGATAGAAGATTCCTTCTTCCTTGGAGAGTTAGTTTTAAGAATAGAGCTTGGAAAGATTTATGAATGAGGGTGCTAGGGGCTGCATCGCATAGGCTATTGATTATCATTTTTTATCCTTTCTTAAGTTCTGCCTGAGTATCCTGTCTTCATTTAGGAATAGAAAGCTCTAACGAAAGTTTCCCCTCAGATTTACTCATACTCGTTGAAGATATAGGTACACACATGAGACGTACGTAGTTCAACGTGGACTCTAATTGGGGGGCGTAAGCTATGGAGGGCTATTAGGCTCTCCTGAAATACGCCACATTCCACAATAATGGCAGCTCTCCCTGCCGTTACCTATCACGAATCCAAATAAGCGCCATTCCACAAGGGCGATCAGAAGGGTCTGTTTGTTTACATTACCGCACACGAAGGCGTGCCTTAAATCCAACAGGGCCAGCAATAGGTGTTGTGCATGGTTGTATGACTGAAAGAGACAGAGTAAGGAGTGGTAGATGGAGGGCTAAAGGAGAGAGGGGTTACCTTTAGGGACTTCGCAGATACCTTTTTGAGTTCCTTTAATAGTAATAGTCGGTAAATAGATAACGTAAATTATATTTGCTTGTTTTCAAAACATAGAGTTTATAGCAGACTATTTGCTACAGCGTGTGAATCAAGAGGTTTAATGGATTAAGGTAAGGAACTAGTGGGTTGCTGCCCAATCCAAGTGGATTCTCTATGGCAGCTAGGATAAAACGAGGCGAATTATCTATAAAAGGTGGCGGAAACCACTTTGTGATAAAATTTTTAAAAGGAAGGGTTAAAATATTCCTCTGCCAATATGAATCGAAGGCGGGTGTGTTGAGAGATAGTTAAAAGGGTCGGGAAACAGGACAACCGGAGCATGGCAAAATGTGTGCAATCCAATAAAATGTGGGCAACCGAATGGTCCCCACCGCAAAAACGACAGCAATGGCTGATATGAACATCACTCGAAACAAGATAGCCGTGAGTAAGTCTCGTGTGGCCAAGGCGAACTCGGCAAAGGGCCACCTCCAACGACCGCATTCTATGACGACTCGAGGGCCAAGAGCGAATAGAATTTTTAATTTTGTAGAGTTTGGATGATGAACAGTCATTCCATTCATCCTGCTACAGTTAAAAAATATATTTTCTTATTGGAGGAAAGTAGTCCCTAAAAGGCAGATCCGTATTCTCAGCAAACATGGAGTGTGCTGAGCGGGCCAGCCGATCAGCGATCTCGTTTCCCAGGACCCCCACATGCCCAGGGAACCAGCAAAAAATAATTCTATATCGGGACGCATTTTGGATCAGCCAGTTGCAAATTTCTGTGACCAGGGGATGGGACGCATTAAAAGATCTAATTGACTGTAAGACACTC
Source organism: Ceratothoa steindachneri (assembly GCA_963969495.1). Taxonomy (NCBI): domain Eukaryota; kingdom Metazoa; phylum Arthropoda; class Malacostraca; order Isopoda; family Cymothoidae; genus Ceratothoa; species Ceratothoa steindachneri. The sequence continues at coordinate 24,828,563 of OZ018333.1, forward strand.
CTTGAGTCGGAAAAAATAACAAAATCACTAAAAGGTAAAATTTAGATGAGTCTAAAGGTTAAAAGGATTGCTGAAAGTTCAGCGGTAAAAATGGATGCTGCTGGTGGCAAAGATAGAGTTAGGAATTCTCCTCCTGGGTAGATGGCTGCGGCGCCCACGCCACCGTCCGACTTAGAGCCATCCACTTAAAATGGGCAGCATTGTTTGTGTGAGGTCGAATGCTCCAAGAACAAGCTCTTAATGATGCGAGGGTCCATATAAGACTTCTCCAGGCTCCAAATGGTGGTACATACTGTAGGAAGAGGAGCACGCCAACTAGGGGTCAGTAAGGATGGAAGGGTAAGGACCCTTGGAGTACCCATAGAGAGATGATCTCCTATGCGAAAGTTCAAGGGGCGGGGTTAAGATGACAACTTATCATATGCCGCCATTGATTCGGCAGCATACAGGCATCTGTAGACCTATGATACAGGCGCTTGCTGTATTCGGCAGAGGTATCGCATGCAGATTTGAAGTCTATGGTAGGGCAGTAAAGGCTGTTGACAGGAGAAGTAAGGAAGGCTCCACTGGAGGTTTTGAATGGGGTTCAGCATTTGCAAGGGCTGAAGGGGAAGCCGATGAGTAAATTTGACAGCCATATTCCAATTTGGATTGGACGAGGGCTATGTATAATGTCCACAAGGATTGTCGGTCGCTGCCCCAAGAAGTGTGCGAGAGGACTTTCAAAATATCTAGAGCCCACAGACAGTCCGTTTGAAGTCAGCGTAGGTGTGGTAAACAGAATAACTTTGGATCAAGAGTTACTCCAAGGAACCGAAATTCGGAGACAAACTCTACCTTCGCCTTGTAGAGAGATAGATGGCGGAACAAGAACCCCTCTGCCTCGGTGGAAATACATTGCTTTCGTTTTGCTCATGGAAAAGCGGAATCCGTTAAGTTGTGCTCTTATAGAGACAGCATCGACCTCCAGTTGTCGCCGACGCGCTACTGATGGAAGGCGAGGTGATAAACAGTATAGTGCTAAATCATCAAACAACAGAGGTGCCGATACATCCTCTGGGAGAGACTAAATAATATCATTGATGGCAATTATAAAACATAAAACACTTAAAACACTGCCCTGAGGAACTCCCTTCTCTTGAGGTTCCGGGTCAGAGTATGCGTCTCCAACACGTACCTTGAAGGATCGAGATGCTAAAAAACTTTGAATAAGTGACGGTAAAAGGCCTCAAATCCACAAGGCGTATAGCTGCTTCAAGATGCTGTATCTCTATGTTGTATTGTATGCTTTCTCAATATCGAAAAATATGGCCAGGACTAGGTGCTTTAATGAGAAAGCTTTCCGGACGATCCCTGAAAACGTACTAGTATGTCAAGGGTACTATGACCTTTGCGGAAGCCACATTGAAAAGGAGAGAGAAGGTGATTGGTTTTTAGGAACCAGTTTAGGTGTTCCAATATCATTTTTCCAGCAACTTACTTAAACAGATGGTGAGAGCTATAGGGCGGTAGTGATCTGCGTCCAACCCGTCCCTGCCCGATTTGACAAAGGGAAAGATGATCCTAATGCGCCATGATGACGGGTAAAAACCCTTCACCCATATAAGGTTGTACAAATCAAATAAGAAGAGAGGAGAGTGTGGATGTAGGTGCCAAATCATATCGAAATGGATCTCATCAAGGCCAGGGGAATTAGATCTGCAGCTCATGGATACCCAATAGAGCGTTATATGGAAGGTTAGATTTTCTTGTTTAGTTGAGAGAATGGGATTCTTCCTTTGATTTGTAGGATTTAAAACCTTATCGTAATGGCTGACACTGCTGACGACGCGGAAATGGTCAGCAAAAGCATTGCTGACCGCCAGGCTATCATTCTTCATGGAACCGTGTAAGTTGAGTGTGGGGGTATGAGGATCAGCATAACAGCCCCTGATCTTATGAATCCTCTTCAAGTTCCTTAGCGGTAGCTGGTATAGAGGAAATTGATGATGCGAAAAGGCGCCATGAATTTCTGCTAGCCTGACGAAGGATTAATTGGCGAAGTGCACGAGCTCGGTTTCGGTTGACCTTTTTGCACAAAGTTGGGTTCTTTTGGAATTAGGGCATGGGTTAACTTGTATCTTTTGATAGGTGTTGCACACGCCGACGTTAACCAGGAGACGGTTGATCGACACGTGGCGGGTCGCCTCCGTTGGATGGTCTGTGTTGCTGCATTTTGGATAGTCGATGTAAAGTATTCTACTGCCGCGTCCACTCCATTGAAGTTCCCCAAGTATGCATTTGTGATGAACACCTCTTGGAAACCTTCCCAATCTGCATGACCTAAGTTCCACTTATGGGGCCGACAAGACAATAGGGAAGTCGTCACTCCCATGGAGATGGTCAAGAATTGACCATCGAAATTCCGTAAAGCAATCAGGGGAACAAACAGACAGGTCAACACAGCTAAAAGAGTCCGTCTGGACATGATAAGAGGTAAAATCGCCAGTGTTTAAACACAAAGAAAGTCAGATATTAAAAGAGACTCTAAAACACTACCTTTGTTGGCATTTCGAACGATATCATCCCAGTATGGGTGACGGGCGTTAGAATCTCCTAGTAATAAGATGGGGAGGGCAATTGGTCTATATGTTCTAAAACGTCGGGTCTTGACAATGATAAACAAAGGGGTAGGCAAATAGAGGAAACGGTAAAAAGCTTAGTAAGAAAAACTCACACCAACAGCTTGGAGAGTAGCATGTAAGGGGATAGGAGATACATGGTGGGATGAAGATACCATGATTGACATTGCCCTCCCCCCATGAGAGGAGCTTCAAGCAGGAGAAATAGATTTGAAAGTGATAAGACGGGTACCGGCGGAAAGGGCCGTATACTCAGTTTATTCTCCTCAAGACAAATAACAGCGGGGTGGAGAGTCGTAAAAAGAATTTTGAGTTCTTCCCACTTTGGAAGAACGCCTTGACAATTCCATTGTAAAATTGAAGATATTATGTGAAACGGTTAGATACCAGTGTGGATATCTTTTTCTATTTTGTGGCCGATATTGTATTTGAGGTTCGTCCCAAAGAGTTTGGGAGACGGAGAGGAGATTTTGAGGAGCTTGCTTTGCCGGGGAAGAGATCATAGAGGGAGCAGTAACTGAGGCTTTTTTCGAGGGTTTTGGAGAACCGACCGAGGCTCTTGATTGCAATTCAAGTTCACAACCTTGCGGAAAAGGAAGATCGAGAAGGGATTTTCGGTCGGTAGATCCGGATTCGTGGGTCGAAGGTATTTTTGGTGTCTGTGGAGTTGGTCCAACCGCTGTGTTTGGTGATGTTGGGGTATCAACTGCTTCCATCGGGTCATGGGTAGAAGGGTGAGTGGAACGGACAGGAGATCTGAGCCAGGTGTGTGGAGCTAGGTGTATATCTGCCATCGTTTAGATCAGGATGGGGCCTAAGTTTTGTGACGTCTGGGACGGACTTAAGGGCATAGAATGTTCAGCCATAGGGGAAGAAAGAGTCTACTGAAGATTCTCGGGGTTTGGCCTAGTCAGCTATAGAGGCTGCCGGCTTATTGGTGGTCGATGACCCAGGTGAGGAATCCTTTCTCTTACCACTGTGCTGTGGGTCTCGGGGCCGGGTGTATGAACCTTCACTGGTCGATGTTGAGGATTCTTTCAGATAGCGTCTGATGTTTTTAAGTGTCTCACCCTGAGTGTCTCTCCCAGCTAGAGCTGCTGGAGAAAGGGGGGTTACATTGGTAATCTCGGTGTGAGAGCGATGCTTAGACTGCATATCCTGATTTTTACCGACGCTGCAAGTAGGTGTAAAATGAAGTGCTTCAGGCTGGTTGGAACTCGAGCGTGATAGTCAGTTTCGTCCAGCGTCACGTAAAACGTCAGGGGAGAGACGGTACTGTGGTGAGGTTTGTGCTCGAACACGCTGGTGGGCCTATCTTATATTGAGACGTAAAGAGTTGCGCAAAGTGAGCACCTCCTTTTCATATAAAAATATAGAGCAGAGTTTTGACGCAGCAGTTTGGGTACCTCCGCAGTTAACACAGCGAGGTGTTTTGGTGCATTCGGGGCCATGCTAGTCAAAGCTAGACTTAACGCAGGAGCGGTGGCGCAAGCCGGTACGGCCAACATATCCAAATTGATTGCAATTGAAGCAGCGTCTGGGTAGTTCGATGTAGGGACTTGCCATGAAAGGATGGTACCCAGCTTTAATATACCGTGGCAGTTATTGTCGTTCGAATGTTAAAATCAGTGTGGCGGTTGGGATTCTAGGGGAGCCTAATGTTTTAGTCACCCTGTATACGTATGTGACACGTTGGGTCCTAAGCTTAGTCTGAAGGTGGGTGAGGTCGTAGTTCCTTAGTTCGTTTGAACGGACGACACCTTTGACAAAATTCAGACTCGAATGGGGCGGGACAGCTACTGGAATTTCAGCTATCGAAGATAGATTTCGCACAAGGTTGTGTTGAAAGGGAATGATACCTCGTCTACGACATCACCACTATCTCTTGCCCACATCCGGCGGTGTTCACCACAGCATGACTCAAAATATTCTTTGGCGTCACACACATCGAATCTTGCAAGTGGTATGTCGGTTGATGAACTCATGACAAGAAAGCTGGGATAATCTAAATCTGGGTCTATTTCCTTGGAATAGTGGTCCAACGATTGAGGGAAGGCTGAAAGAGGAGCTAAGGAACGTTTGGCACGAGAACCCTTACAAAGGGGAGGTTTTTTGGTCTATGGCTAGCGATTGCAAAAAGAAAAAAAAATTCGCATTCTCCCTCGCGACTCCCCATCATGGAGTCCTACAAGGGCCCGGCACTACTGCAACTCTACAATCAGTTACGTTCGGTAAGTCGTCTTGGAGAATGGATACGGATCCATCACACCATCTTTAGAAACCTAAGAGGGTGCCCGAGTTCTCCTAAACATGGAGAAAAGGGGCCAACGATGGGTTTCTCCTTGGGCATTCGGTAGACGAAGGCGGTGGAGATGCCCAGCCTCTTCCACCTTCATGAAAGAACAATTCTGAATCAATCCATAAGACGACCAGAGGTCGGGTATCTATAAGGGCCACTAGATAGGTGAAGGAAGAGGGGGAAATAAAGGACAGTGGAAACACGTAATAGGGGAGGAAAGAAAGAGGGGCATGTTAAAAGTCTTGTTGGAAGCACCATGGGCCCCTTAAGGGGCCCAGGGCTGACCTCCCTCACCAAGAGAAGGCCTAGCCTCTCTGGGAACAATCCCTGTAGAAAAGATCCCAGAGAGGGAGGGGGTGAACCAAGAGGGCGTAGATAATTTGAGGAGCTCAATCTTTTGGGTACAGTTTATAGCTGGATGGGGAGAGGGAGAGTGCTTGACTGTAAAATTCTGGTTGGTCAATTAAATAAAGAGTCAGCAAAAGCGTAAGTTTGACAGATATTTGATAATAATCAAAATTCGCTTGCGTTATTTGCGCTGTTGCGTATCGTGAGAGGTGCAAACCTGTGGTTGGTCCTTCCCTTCCCATACGATATACTACAACTCATATGAGATGGTGGGCCACTTTTTTCTCCCACCAATCCCCCATTTCCACTCAAAAGTTAAAATGAGAGCCACTGCTTGCGATTGTAGGAGGAAGGACAAACTATGCCTCTCTCCCCTCGCCTGAAGCAGGCAACCGTATCGTGATAAAGCGAAAAATCAAACCATTGACTGGAGTTGAGCTTCTTTGACGCCCACTATTAAAGTCTTAGGCTGGAGCTCATTATTGTTCCTTTGCTTTAAATTGATTAAGTCTGAAAATCTTCTTTAGATGCCGATTTCACCAGTTGGCAAATTTCAGGTCAATTTCGCTAAGGCCTTAGTCGGGGTGGACTAGAGGGGGAGTGGGGGTCTTAACCACGGGGTACGTGCCACAGAGAGGGAAATTTAGTTTGTGAATGGGGTGTGGGGATAAGAGACTCGGCATTGGGGGACTCAAACTGTTCCACTATTTATCTTTCTACAAACTACAGGTTTACAGATTGTGTACAATATAATATACAGCGAACTCTAGTGAAGGTCATAGATTATATTGAATTTTAATATTTTACTTTTGATTTCGAAAACGTTCCCTCCTGGCCCCAATGTCTTAAGGGGTATATGGAGCTATATACATATCTTCCACACGCGATCACTTCGTCCATCTTCACAAAAGTCGTGCGAGCAATACCCTCGTTGGTTTTAACTATAAATTTTTGAAAAAGCAACAACAACACACATGGGGTGTGCTTAGTCACCGGATGGAGTCGATTGTGGTTCCAAATCACGGCAGTTGCCATAGGTATCAGGTACCCATCCGTGGTTCGGCAGTAAAAGAAGAGCCATAGTTCGCCTCGTTCACGCTGCATCGGGAGATGGGGGGGGGGAGCCTCCTCCTCCACGCCAAGCAAGTGGATGTATCCGATAGACCAATCTTACAATTCTGGCCTTGTAAGGAAGCCGGGTGGATTTAATCCACCTTTGGAGGCACTCGCTTAGTATGGAGGGTAGCGACTCCATTAATCCCATAGGCGATTTAAGCTGATACTTGTATGGGTCAATGGAATCGATGTCCCCATATGATTAATGAAACTGATGATCTGTTCCACACAAGTCCCTCATCAGCTCTTAATCAACGATAAGAGCCTTTGAATCCCTGGTTAAGGACAACAGCGGAATTTAATGAATAAAAGTGACTGAATTTGCGATGAATGAGGCCTGCAAAGAGTCAGAAAGGAGTCTCTTTTGTTTGGGAGCATAATACACAAAAACAAAAGAATTAAGCGAGGAATTGATGAAATTAGGGAAGGAGAGAAAAGGTAAGTAGGTAATATAGACCCAACTTGAGTCTTGTTTTCGAGCGAGGTGCAGAAAGGATTAAGAAAGGTGCAGCGGTCTGTAATGCCCTGAAAGCATCACCTGTTAACCTTCACAACTTAACAACGGATAGATCTACCCATGGAAGCTCCTTAAGATATCTAGATAAGACTGGAGCGACCTGGGAAAGGTGTCCAGGAGGACGTAAGTTTTTAAGAAACCGATTTTTTATTTTGGTTTCCAGTCCTGGTTTTGGTTTGGTCACATTCCTTGCAGTGCTCCAATGCAATAATTTGGGGAATTTATCTAAGGTCTCGAAGTATCTGGGCCTCACTGATGAAGAAAGGCCGCGCCTCTCACAGTTCCTCCGTGAGTTTAAGTTTTCGTGTTATCGAACCTGAGAGAGTTCGTACCTCTCAATCCCGTTCGTACTTTTGTTTAAAAATTACCGCGTTTATGAAAGAGTACTTGATTCCTCCTAATACTTTTTTAATATTTTTATATTTTCTTTAATTTCTCCTTCCACATTTTCAGCATTTTAGCAACCTCAGAATAATATTTGCTTCCACATTGAGTTGCAGCGCCTCGGAATAATGTTCTTAAAGTGCCAGGTTGATCGTCTTTAAAATAAATAGGCATAAATAATACACGACTGGTGATGTTTTAGAATTGCTCGGATATAACATAGAAATGAAGTAGTAGACTATCATTGTATACCGTTTTATAGTATTTGAATTTAATGTGCCTTCATGGGTAAAATAAGTCTATGGTACTTTTCATGGGTTATTGATGTTCTCGAACTGAAATGTGTTGTAGGAATGGGATTTACAGTTTGTGGCTGAGTGTGGGCTGGTTTGAAGGGAGAAATACCTAATGATTGGAAATTAGAGAATGGATGGCCAAATTTTGATCAGGGAGGTAAAGAGGACCAGAATAAGTTAAGACCAGTGAGCTTAACTTCTATACTTAGTAGAATTCTTGAGAAGATAATTAAGAAGGGAATTTCCGACCAGATAGAGAGTGGTAGGTTAATAAATGGGTTTAGATGAGGTAGATCGTGTTTAACAAATTTACTTGATTTTATGGGTTATGTAACTAAATAATTATATAAGGCAGAGGATGTTGATGTAATTTAATTAGATTTCAGCAAAGCCTTTGATAAGGTTCCACATATGAGATTAGTTCACAAATTAAAAATGCATGGGATAAGTTGGAAAGTTGTGATTGTCTAGCTGAGTGGCTGAAAGACGGAAAACAGAGAGTGGTATTTAATGAGGTAATATATTTCAGAGATACTTTCTAGGCCCTTTATTATTTATAGTTTGTATAAATGATCTTGGGGAGGCTGTAAATAGCAAAGCTTTAATTTTTGCTGGTAACACTAAATTGACAGCTGATGTCAAAGAAGTTGACGGTAGTTTTAAAGTGCTGAGAAACTTAAATAATATATTAACTTGGGCTCAGAAATGTGAGATGACTTTTAACCTTATAATTTGTAAGGAATAATAGGGAATTTACCTATGAACTGGATGGGCATTGGCTGATATCACTTCAGGATGAGAAGGACCTATCGTGCTTTTGAACCTTTGCATCGAGGCTAAAGATAGAGCAAATAGGGTGCTATAATATATTAAGAAGAATGTTATCTACAGGAGTAAAGATGTTATCCTTAACCTCTACAACCCGTAAGTAGGCCACATTTTCAGTACTGTATATAAGCATGTTCATCAGATTAATGGCATGATATCAACCTCGGTACAAAGGAGGGCAACAAAAATAATACCTTCACTGAAGCATCCTGAATATGGTGATAGACTGAGCGGAGATATGATTGAGCTTGGTAAAATCTGTTCTGGGAAGGATACTTTGTATTTTAGGAAGGTATTTGCGTTGAAAGATAGACCAGAGCTACCCTTTCACCAGCGATCTACCAACCACACTAACTCTATTTTTTATGCTATTTTTAGCAAAGCTTTTGCTGGAAATAGCCTTTCACCAGGGAACAAATTTTTCAAACTCGAACTAAACTCTTTCTTTTCTACCTTTTCAAAGTTTTCTCCACTATACTCTCTCTCACTATTTGTTCTAATACTCTATTCATATTTCTACCTTTAATAGATCCAATGGATTGGAAGGTAGTAATAAGACTTGGGGTCACCAATTGAAACTTAAAAAACACAAGTGCAGTTTGGATGTTAGAAAATATATTTTCACCAAAAGATTACTGAAATTGTTTGCCATCTGAGACAGAAGATGTTCCTAACTTGAAAGTTTTCAAAGCGAGATTGGATGATTATATGGTGAGGGAGCGTTATTTTTGTAGGGCGGGGGGAGTATTCTGGACTCATCTCTGTGGATGCAGTTTTTTTATTATAGTATTTGTGGGTGATTTGATTTTGACAAGATTTGATTGTGATGCTTTATGTTTTTCGCCCTTTCCTTTAAATGGTTGGAATTGTCTATTATAGATGGATGATCTGACAATCCTATGGATGCATTTTGTGGGTGGGGTTTCACGGATGCAGATGAGCTTTGAGAGGCCCTTGTGGCTTTTGTCATTCGTGAAGTTAGGTTATGTTTTGAGATGTTTGGTGGATGGCTTATGGTAGTCCCTGGTTGCTTTCTGCCACTCGGAATTTAGGTTTGATTTAGTTTGTGATTTCGCGGTTTGTATCCTTTCTATGACATGGTCTCCAGAAGCGGTTGATATTTGTCCCTGACCCTTTTATTCATTTCCTTTAATATATTTTTGCTGATGACCAAAGATACCTATGGCATTACAGGAGGGTGTTTGTGTTAATCTACTAGACACTTTACTCAGCCTACAACACCCTTCAATAACCTACATCATAAGACCCTCCGTAAGGCGACGTGATTTGGAGCATTTAAAAAACATGCCGTGGAGGACATCTAATTAGTTTCTTTATACTTCTATCTTCACCACACTATTTAAACTTCTCTCCGTAATCAAGCTAATTCAACATCCTCCGTCCAAAAAGTTATAGTAATTGAAGATCATATATTAGTTTAAACAGAATACCTAGGTGAACCACCCTGGGGACTTTCTCGACCACCCAAAACAAATCACAGAAACATCCAAAGGATTTAGGCAATCATAAAACCCAAACATGAAATCTGCATACAAAATGTATCATCAATTCATTATAGAACAGAGACTCTCAATACACAACAAAGTAGACCAAATGTTGGTCGTCAAACAACACCCAAACCATCATTAGACAGGTATAAACTGGACCGACACTCACCAACGGTGCCTCTGTTAACACCATCAACTGAAGATCCCGGTGAGAAGCCAACTGGTTCCTCAAAGCGCATGTTGATAGTCACAATAATTCTCCATCTACATAATTCTCTCTAACTTTGCCTCGAAAATATATAAATTAAGACCTTATGATCACCTTCGGTAATTCATACCATAAATATTTCATTGAAACAATGTTTATCTCTCCTTCTCCGACATAAGTTTCTTATAGTTTGGGAGTGACAAACGAATCCGAGCTACTCCATGAGCGGTAATCCCCATTTCTCCAAACTAATTATTGGTGTGGTTGAATCTATGCCATGCTGAATTATCCTCCTGAAATATAACTATTTCTTGGTGCAATTTATGGATAGATGCGTTTAAAACTTACAAGGTGGTGTTAAAAAATATAGAGTTGATTCTTCCCTCGCATAAAAAAAACTTCTCCCCTGGCCCTGATGAAGACATGGAGCACCATGACAAAATAACACCACATCCACGATTCGCATTCGTTACCGCACAAGCATTTCTTTATCCATGCTTCAGATTTGTTAACGCACATCCAATTCTTCATCTTACAAAGGTGGTTGCAGAAGTGCAGAAAATCTGCAAATTTGTTACAAAAATATTTTTAAATAAATTTCTTTCAAGATATTAAAGGAAATTACATTAATTACAACAATATAATAGTCTTTTTTACATACTTAATAATTACTTTCATCTGACCAGATAACTTTAGACCATTGCTCATGTGTTCAATTTTTACTGTTGGCCTAAGATATCCATGACTTCAATCTTTGCATCCTTTTAGCGGTTGATCATCAAGTCCCTCTTCTCTACGTATTGTAAGACATTTTCTGACACTTCTCTACAAATATCTGGGACTCTTGATATCGCTTTAGAGTGGTTGGGGCACCAGATCTTGAATAGTTTTATTCAGCAATTTCTCCTTGAGAAAATGTTTGGCTATGGAGAAGATGAATTTGTGCTCTCTGTGCCTTTAGTAAGTACTTATTTCGAAGGATATTGAATACCCCTTAGTTATGAATTTAAGCTGAAATATAAGAAATATTGATTAAATTCTGGTTTTAATAAACATAGCATTTTATTAATTACACAACATTTATTGTAATACAAAGTAATTCAAACCTTAATAGATTATTAAAACATTAAAATATACATTATCTTACTTATTTATGGATAATATACTAAATTCTAAAATGCATGCTTAAATATATAATTCTGTGATAGTTGCTTTATGTACCCTTGGCCAGGAATATATATATAGATGTAGGGTCTTGAATGTGTTGACCTAGCTGACTTTTGAGCGGCTCTGGTGCTATTTTTAGTCTTTAGAATTATCTTGTTATTTCAAGTTCCCGCCTACAACATCATTTAGACAGAAGCGGTTCTATTTCCGCTGTTCTTTTTAGGAACTCGTTCGATAACAGCCGTTTTTATTTTTTCCCCCAGCAACTTGTTTCCTCTTGCCTCAACCAAGCATACCCAGGGGCGAATCTCCACAGCCAGAAACATCCCCTCGCATCCTTTTGAAACCTTGGAAAAGGATGTGCCCGAAGACAGGACTCGAGATTTCCCAGCCTTGCTCAAGGAATTAAGAGACTGGCATCCGGCCCATGGTAAGCCTCATGGGGAAAATTGTGTGAACCTCATGTTAATTAACCCTGTCCCTCTTCTCCAATTCTAAGAAGGGAAAACAAAGTAGTTAGAATTACATTTAGTCGCACTGGTGGGGCTAACTAAGTCTTTAGAATGACAATTTGGTTAATGATAACTAGTGAAAAGGATGTAATTAATAACCTTACGTAATGATTCTTTTAACCGGACAAATCTGATGAAATGCATTTACGTTGACCTCAGTTATCAATAATGTCACAAAACGTGCGATTAATATAATATTTCGGGTAAATCTCTTCGGTAGATAATTGTTAATTGAAGTGGTGAAACGTAAGGAATGGATGACCATAGAGAGTTTCCTTTGTTACATGTTCTCATTAAATTTTAACGAACTAGATTATGGCAGATAAAATAACAGCCCTTTGTAATGAACTAATATTTCAATCACATTGGCAGTTCAAAACATATGATCACTAATTAATGAACAAAGGTAATTGTGAATTATTAATCAGTGACTAAAAACCCAACAGCCTATAATAACATGTAGAGAGGAAAACAATGATTGAATTAATTTCTCGTATTTTTAGATTAAAAGCCTTTGGGTTCGATCTACAGGAAGATATAAGGAACTAAACCAACATTAATAATTTTATAATCATCATAAAATCCACATATACACATTTTTAATAAATAATTATGAATGATATTCGTTAATTTTATCTCGATTTAGAGATGCAAATCACAGCATGTTATTACTCATTTACATATTTGTAAATCATTCGTTTGGCCCCACTTTGCTGACACTAGACAGAGCTCAATACATATTCACAACCTACCCGTCTCACTTGCACAACTGGGGCAAAATTTGCTGGAATTCCCTGAGAACCACGTCCAGGTAGTAGAGGTCATTGAGGGTCCTGTCAGAGGGCCTGGACACTAATCCAGGTGTATGTTGATTGGTGGCACCTAATTCCCTTCAACTCAGAGGAGGGGGCCTCGAGGGTGCATCTACAGGTACTGGGAACAAATTATTTCACATATTAAACATTGATCAACTCGAGTTTGTACTCTTTCCTGGTTGTTCTGCTGTTAACAATTGCAGGAGTTTATTTATCAAAATTAATAGGTCTTTGGTAGCTAATAATTTTTTTTTAAAAGTCTCTTGGAAAATTAAGGTTTTTTAACTCTTTGTAGTGTCCCTCTTAAAAATAGGCTCACCCTTTGCCCATTTTGGAAGCATTGTTTATTTTGCCTCCGCAGGAAAGCGCGCGAGTGTTTGCAGCAATATATGCTCACATCCACTGCTTGAATGGCATCACTTAGCATCACATTGGAAGCTTCAATGCCACCCATGAGCACTTCCAACACGCCACACGAAGCATCTCTAGCATACCTAGACCCCTCTGTCGCGCCACTGGAGTGTTCTCCAGCGTAATACGCATCATTCACGTTACGGGATACTTACTTGAACAAACCCATGATGTCACTCGAGGCTTCTTTAGCTTCGCTCAACATTTCTATGACGCCACAAAAACCTTTCACAGCATCACTGAACACGTCTGTCATTGAGAGAACCTTCTATAAACGCTTCTATAATGTCACGAGAAGCTTGTCTAACAGCGTCGAGCACTTCGAGACTATGGCAAACTCGTCCGCCTACAGCAATCGCATCTTGGGCAGCAACCGAGTCAACTCAAGGACTATTGAATACTTCTTCGATGTCACAAGAATCTTCAGAGCTGCGATACATAGAATCGGATATTATTAACAAGATGGATCAAGTGGTGTGTCCATTTTGTATGAGTCATGGGCGACGAAGAGATGTTTATCATCCTTTGAAAGTTTGGCTGCTATTTTTGCTCGCTTCGAGTCTAAAATTATCTGTTCTTAAATACCGATTATTACTAAACTTAATAATTATAGGAGGCATATTTTTTTTCATTCATTAAAGATAGGGAAAATTAGGAAGGTCTTATTTTTAACTTAGAGCCCTAACTAGGCTCAAACGTATGGCATTCGGAATAAGGTGTCTCATGTTTTTATTTCAGGATGCCGAAAGAAAAGTGTTATGTCCTGCCCTGAAAAACTACCAGTATCATATTTGTGGTTCTACTGGTGAGAGTGCCCACACACAAAAGTTTTGGCCATTTAATCCAAGGACAAAAGGTGACCCTATCAAAGCTGGTATACCTCCAGGTCCGTTTTCAGTCCTATTCGTTGTATAATATTTCCGGCGATGAATAAATTATCATTGAACAGTTTTGCATATTTTATGTTGCCATATTTTCACTCTTTTTTACTAATTATATCTATAATGCAAATTGTGGGTTGTGGGGTATATTTATATTACTATAAATATTAATTTAATGTGGAAGTTATAAAAAATTAAATATAATTTGTTATTCTCATTTTAATTGCGAAAATACGGTGCAAATAGCGCTGTGTGGCGGAAAAGAAGAAGAGAGAGAGAGACCTTGGGGACATTGCCATGTGCAGCCATATCAAATAGACAACAATGCTTGTAGGGGGTCATCAAAAACCGGGGACCTTTGCCCATAACTAGATGCAATTGTTTCGGGCGTGTGAAGGAAGGGTGAGCAGAGGTATGATAATGGGACAAGCACAGACCGGGCACTACTTTCTCCTTACGGTGGGAGTGAAAGAAGAAGAAGTGGTAAAGATGGGTAAGAAAGATTCCTTTATAGAGCGTAGGAGCTTGTTAAAAAGCAACAGAATATCGGCAAAGTGAGGTGGACGGGGAGCGCTGAGCGTGAAAGTTCACTTTCTATGATGTTTACTGCATAAATAGTAGGCACTCCATGGGGGCATGCACCCAGCAAAAGATGCTTTTCCTATCGATATCACACCACATGATGCGAGAGGTTGACGAATCCACGGTATATAAATACTGGGGAATTTCAAGGAAATCACCAGGGGGATCCGTGTACGGGAGATACCAGTAGTCCTCCGTGAAGGCGACAGTCATAAAATCGGTGGAAGTAAAGAAACGCTTCTGCGGAGAGGTATCCACGTGCGCCCGAAGGCAGAGATAACGTTCCACGCGAGCAGCAAAATGACTCTAAGCCAAACCAAGGTTTAGATTGGTTCATGGCTGCATGAGATGGAGAGGAATATTATCATCATCACTCTGAATTGAGAGGAGGGTTTTTTTTAAAGGGGTGAAGTTAATATAAGCGAAAACAAGTGGAAAGTAATTACCTCGAGTATTGTAAATAGAATACTCGGATGTGCAAGCAATTCTACCAGATGATGTTTGTCCACCACCCAACCCCGATCCAGTTTGGGGGGTTGGGGCTAGGCCTTGTTGCACCAACAATAGAGCTCACCCTCAGAAATGAAGCATAGGCACCTTACTAATTGCCTGGTCGGTGTTCGGATGATTGCCTGGTGACGGTGATGAAGAATGACGCAGGGGGATTTGTGATAGAATTGCTACAATCCCTTCGAGGCTGCCTACTCGACGGCAGATGCGATGCAAATCTTTGACCTGGCGTCCGACCATGAGGAGTGATCTATTGCAGTAGTAGACCATCTGTAGACTATCTGCATAGAGAGCGTTATGGAAACGGATGAAAGGTCCTCTCCCATCGAAAAAATGGCCAGGGGCCAAGAAATCGAACGGAAACTGGAAAGAGCCATCCCCTAGTAATTAGAGAAAGGATTGAGGACAACACCCTTGAGGATCAAGAGTTGGTACACGAGAAACTGAAGTGTGACCCAAAGATCTCACCTAATTTTCAATACGCTTACCTTTTTAATTCAATATATACTTATATTCACTGCCTGGCCAAATAAAGGTCGTTCAGTGTAACAATTATATAATAAGCTATTGGACCTCCTCTAGATAGAATTACAGCCCTCATCCTATCTGGCATTGATTTTCCAATGTTTGAATCTACTATAGCTTTAAATTCGTAGACCCAAATCCTTCAATGGTGATGGAAGATGCGATGAGGCACGCAGGTCCCATTCAAGCTCATCCCATAAATTATCTATGGGATTTAAATCTGGTGAGTGTAGAGGCCACTCAATAAGCCAAAATGATCCCTAATGCTGGGGGACCCAATCTTTAAAGATGTTAGCCTGATGGATTAGCGCGTATCGTCCTAAAACATTTCATCGCCATAATGAAAAAAAGTCCATTGTGGGGGAACTTGATCGTCCAGGATCTGGAAATAGTCGCCGGTCTTCATTTTGTTGCTGCAGAGAGTTGCAGATCCATGTCATGCCCAGGAAAAACAGTCCGAGACCTTAACACTTCCTCCAGACTCCTGCACAGACGCGGAGATGCATGATGGTGCCAATGCTTCACGAGGTTCTCGTCATACTCTATTGCGCGCATCACTCTGAAAGAGGGTAAACCTTGATTCATCGCACCACATGATACGTTGCCTATCCTCTACACTCCAGTATTTATGTTCTTTCGAGAACACAAGCCTTTTTTGGGATCTGATGCAGTCACAAATGGCTTCCTTATTCAGATCCAGCTGCGTATATGCATTTTATTTCAGTTCACAACGCATAGTTCTCGTTGAAATCGTTTTAGGACCTTCATAGAACACGTTGGTTATCTGCTGCGTCGAGCAACGACGATTTTTCGTGACCAAACGCCTTAAGGAGCGCCTGTCTCGCTCGTCAAGAATTTGATGCCTACCACATTTGCTACGAGATGAACCGGCTTTGCAATCTTGTTTCCAGGGCGAAATTGTTCTCTGTATAGTCATCATGCCAATAGATGTGGCTGTAGAGATATCACGTGTTGATATGCCACATTAAAGTAAGGCCACTCGGCATCATTTATAATATGGTGTAATGTGTCTCTCTTTCTTGCCTTTAAAAAAACTCTGGTTTCTTATCTCATATGCTCAAGCGCGTCCAATTCTTATTATTCTTGTAGTATATGTATTTATAGTCAGCTACACCAGGTTTCTGCATCTTTCTTTCTGTCTTCAAATTTTATTTGAAAGATAGAAAATAAAAATGGCATAGCCCTGTTATGGTTGTATAACACCCGCAGATCCTGTAGTTGCTTTCTTTGTATGTGACTTGGACAGTGAGCCTTTAAATTGTGAGCGGGTAAGAGGATGTGGTATAAAAATTCCTTGGAAGTTCCTAGAATAGGGAGATACTAGGTTTGATGGGGTAACGCTTTGGGCGAAATATAGTTACTGTGCCTGGTAGCTTAGCGGTAAAGCATCTGACCGGCAATCAGCAGACCCGGATTCGAGTCCCGGCCAGGAATTCAAAACTTTTTTTTCCCTGGCGTTATTTCTGTTTTCTCGGTAAAGGATCACCTTCACTGTGCTGCCCTCTGCTCCCTTTGATTCTGGATTCTTCTAATGTCCCTCTCTCTTGCCTTTAAAAAAACTCTGGTTTCTTGTCTCATTTGCGTCCAATTCTTATTCCTCTTGTAATATATATATATATATATATATATATATATATATATATATATATATATATATATATATATATATATATATATATATATATGTGGAGAGAGAGAGTGAAAGAATTTTTTCTTCAGAAAAATGTATATTGTGATTAAATTATCAAATTTATTCACGACTTTCTCACCAGGGACAAAAATATCTCTGGATGTTCAAGAAAATAAAATTTAGTCTTTTTTAAGATGGATTAGCAACGACATTTCTGCAGAGCTCCGGTGACAGGCAAAACGGTTTGGATGTTCAAAGTTCCCTGACACTGAGAAATGCTTCTCTCTCCTTCTCAAACCTATAGTAAATATATGGAAGAAGAGGATGTCTCACTTCACTAAAATCTCATATTCAGCCTCGCCACATTTTCACTTTTGCTGTGAAATCTTCTTAGGTAATGCATAAAAAGACTAGTTTCTTTTACCTTGGGAAGTAGGTGTCACTGGTAGGATACCCGGACTTTCGTGACATAGGTGGTTTATTAACAATAGTTTCATCAGAGAAGGTAGTTTGCGGGCGGCTAGGGAATAGACAGGAGTGACATGCTGAAGTGCATTCAGTGTTTTATATAAAACCAAAAAGGTCATAACTTACTCACCAATCCAATGTTTTCTATAAAAGTGGGAAGAGGAGGATTATTATCGACTTAAGATGCGGTTTACAATCTTCAACAAATCTAGTCACCTTTCCCAACGACACCACTTTTCCCTAATTAATTCCCGAGGTTTGTTATTTGATTGTTAATGGACAGTAGACCGAAGTATTCGCCTTCGATTAGCAAAAGTTGCACTTCGAGATAAGGGAGGCCACTCTGCGGGATAAAGGGCCGTCATCGAGTGGCGTCGTCAAGGGAATTTGCCGGTTGCGTCTAAGGATTTCGAACATTCGTTAGACGGGGAATAGAGATTTGAAGTTTCAACATTAGGAGTTTCTTCTTGGAAATTTGAAATGGTTGTGGTAACAGTTTGAAAGTAAAGGAGGTCCTCTTAAAAGAAACTTGTTTAACATGTAATTTAACAAACTTCAATAGTTGAAGATAACGTGTAGAATCCAAAGAAGTAATTTCCCGAAAAGACCCGTTTTTAGTCGCGTGTGAGTCTAGTCGCGAGCGACTCTACATCTCACTATGTTGGCCGGTCGGTCCTTGTTTTGCTTTTTTTTATGCTAGGCTATTATTGGCTAGACTATGCCATGCTAATCTATGCTGATATAATTTAGGATATACAATGATATGCTATATATCATAGAGTATGTATGTTAGGCTAGAAAATACTAAGCTATACTTGACTATGGTATAATAGGTTAGTATAGGCCAGGTGTGGCCAAGCTCTTTTCACAATGGGCCAGACAACTGAGAGAATGACGAGCGTGGGCTGCATAACTATTTTGTTCAATACAATATAGTGAATACACAAAAAATAAAGACAACAAACATATTTATTTACCACTACACAAATACACAAAAAATAAAGACAACCAACATAGTTATTGACCACAAAGTTCTCAAAGAAGCCGTCGTTATCAATAAGAGTATCATCACAGCCATTGCGCACATATCCGACTCTCACAAACTAAGCAGCAAAAAAGGTTACTCGGATTTGTGAAACTGGCGTTTAGCTTTTGAGATTTCATCAATATTTGCTTTGTAATTGTCTCATCCAATGAAGAGAATTGCTTTCAAATGTTCATCTGTGACCAGGGGGCCTGATGAACTGACCTAGCGAACCGGATCTGGCCCAGGGGCCGTAGTTTCGAGACCCATGGCATAGGCTTACTTGTTTAGAATAGTTAATCCTAGGCTAAGCTATTCTGGGATAGACAGGGCTATCCTATGCTAGATTAGGCTAAAGTATAATAGGCTAGGGATGGCTATGCTAGGTTATTCTAAGTAATAATGGTTAGGCTACAATAGGCTAGCTAACCAAGGCTATAATAGTCTAAGCTATACAAGGTTATTCTACTCTAGGGTATGGAATGCTACACTAGTCTAGGATATACTAAGCTAGGTTATAATATGTTACGCTTGGCTATATTATGTTATGTATGGATATGCTAGGATAGCTATACCAAGTTAGCTAAGCATGCTAGGCTAAGCGAGGCTATCGTATGCAAGGATATATTGGTTAAGCTATAGTAGCCTATTCTAGCTTAGCTATACTAGGTTAGGCTACTCTAGGCGACACTAGCATAGGCTCTTGCCTGCAATGCTAAGCCATACCTGGTTAGGCTAGGCTAGAATAAGCTAAGCTACACTAGGAAAGGCTATACTAGCTTAGACTAAGCTAGGCAAAACTATAATATGTTAGGTTTGATTAAGGTCTACAAAGCTAGGCCAAGCTATAATAGGATACGATAGGCTAAGATAGGATAAATAGAGTATCTATACTATGCTACGTTATACTTTGCATGCTAGATTATACTAAACTACGCTAGTTTATGCTGCCACACATAGGCTAATATATTTTAGGCTAGGTTATCCTATGTTTGGAGAGGTTTGATTATACTAGGCTATAACAGGATAGGTTATGCTATGCTATGCTATGCTTGGCTATGATATGATATGCTATACTAGGGAGTTTAGACTATACTAGGCTATTTTCTATTATGCTATTCGAGCCTATCCTCTACTATGCTATGCTAAAGTATGTGCCTATACTATGCTATTTTAGGCTAGGCTAGACTATGCTATGTTATACTATGCTATACTGTGCTATATTATGCAATGCTTTGCTACGCTATACTCAGATATGCAATAATATTCTATAAAGTGAGGACACGCGACCTTTTGGTCAGCAGACCTTGTTTCTGAACGACCACATTTTTCTGATAGTAAAATTCCCCACCTTTTTCCCTCTAGTTAAAAGGTAACTTTATTAAGAAAATGGGTATTTAAAGTAAACCACAATAATTAAAAAAATAAACGTAATGCAAGATTTTCACGAAAAATACCCACCTTGTTGCAACGACCACAATTCTCTGATGGTGAAAAACTTCTTTTTTTACCTTCTGACTTTGAAATGAAAGAGGAAGAAAGCAGAAACGAGCTTCAAGGTGACCGCCCGCGGGCAAGCGTAAAAAAAGGAACCGACGAGTAAATCACCGGAGACAAATACACCAAAATCAATCCGAGGTTAACGTTTTCCGTATGTGTTAGTATCTACCTCCCCCGATGTAGTTATATAGTTACAGGGAGCCAGCAAGGAGTACTTAGTCCACTCAAAGACCAGTCCCATTCTATACTAATATGCTATTAGTCCTCCTTTGGACATTTTCGCCACGATGCTCACTCACGCGATATTCAATCCACATCTGTGTCTCGTATTTAAACAATATCATTTTTCGTAAAATAACCGTCAATTTTATTTTTAAAACTATTCATCAATTTATCGATGAATTTAAAGTGATTTTTTTTTAGCTATGTTCGTTTGAAACCTCCGTTCTTTCATTTTAAAACAGTTGTTACGTGTAATAAATACCATGGTCGAACTTAAAATAAAAATCATAATTTACAGTTTCAAATTTATTTAAAATTCGAAATACTTCGATAAGCTCACCTCGCAATCGCCTGGTTTCGAGATTCGGTACCTTTAGTAAATTTAATCTTTCGATATACGACTAATTCTAATCGAGGGAATTAGTTTAGAAAGGTCATATGTATGTGTATATGTTTCTGTGTGTGTGACTGTGAGGGATGGGGCGGGAACATTTTGATATCAAACCAATCAGGGAAGGAGGGAGGGAGACCAGGTCCATTAGAAAAGGTCAAGGGCTTATATGCTCATGTATGTGTGTACGTGTTTGTGTGTATGTATGAGTGTGTGTATAGACTAGGGATCCTACCTTCAATACTACTATTCACGTGGCGTTAAATCAAAAAGTTGCAATGATTGACTTAAACGAAAGTGATTTTTGCATTCAGCACATCAAAATTGTCCTAAATCAGCTAAAAAGAATATATGGCAACAAGCCATACTTCGTATTCTTTCTTACAGAATAAACTTGGTTCCAAAGGCACTCCTTCGGCGTGTGGTCTACGGCCGGTTTGCTATTCTAAACCGCTTTTTTTAATCCCCTTTATAGACTCTTTATTTTAACACCCTGAACACCTTTTTCGACATAGATAACCTGAAACATTTTTTTAAAGTTATTTCACCTTTAATTATACCGGGTGTCCCAGAAAAAAGTTAACCGTACTTTGAATTAGTATAACTCAAGAACTATTGGAGATTTTGGTGTCCTGCCAAAAGTGTTTTATTTATCAACTATTTATCTGTCGATCTTGGAAATATAATTAAATTCCCTTTTATGATATTGATACACTAATGGGTTTAGTGGAGGCTATCAAAAATATGTTTGCGCAAGGAAGTAAAATAATTAAGCGAAGCCTAGGAAGGCTAGGCTACCGTGCACTTTCAAGAGAAGCATAGGCAGCCTAAGTAGGCTAGGTCACTGTGCGATTCTTCAAGCAAAGCCTAGGCCATTTTACAGTGGTTTTTCAGCCACGCTGTGGTATGGTCTCGTCATTATTGCTTACTAAGCAAATCAAAGCGTTTCTGTGTAAAAGTTTACTTCGATAGAACCTTTTTAATCATGCAGTTAACAAAAGATCAACGCATATTTGTAGTCACAAACTTTATTAAGACTGGCAGTATTAAACAAGTACAAGATTCATTTGAACAACGTTTTCCAGGTAGGCTCCCACCAAGTAAGCCCACAATTTGCAAAAATGTTCGTAAATACCAACATGAAGGAACATGCTTAAATCTAAATAAAGGTCGTTCGGGTGGTATGAGAAACATACGAACAACAGAAAATATCGAAAATGTTCTGATGACACTTATTCAAAATCCACATGTATCAGTCAGAAAGAATGGGTTACAATTGTCAAAGTCCTCAATTAACCACTTATTAAATATAACTTAAAATGGCATCTCTATAAGATGCATGCAAGACACCAGCTTCTTGAAACTGATTTTCCTCGTCGTAGACAATTTGTCGAATGGCTTCTCCATAAGCCTGCTCGTTTCTTGGAAAATATTGTAATTGGTGACAAGGCAGCCTTTTTCATGAATGGATAGGTAAATAGCCATAACATTCGGCAATATGCGCCGCTGCCCCCCCTCCCTAGCATTCAACTTTGACACACGTATTTGTCAGCATCAAGTGTCTCTGTGGATCGGAATATGCGGGAATGGCTATCTTGTCGGCCCATTGTTTTACGAGAATGACTTGAATGGTGCTGTCTACCTGAGCATGATCAACGAAAGGAGCTTCCTGGAACTCCGCCAGATTTACGGCGCACCAGCTCATAGACAGCTTGCTGTACGAACAAAACTAAGAGAGACGTTTAACAACCACATTGTCGCGCTAAATCATGCAATTGAATAGCCCCCGAGATCTCCTGACTTAACACCGTGCGATTATTTCTTATGTGGATATCTAAAGAATAAAGTGTATGCTTCTTCACCACAAAGCATCAACCAGTTAAGAGATAAAACACACGTGAAGTTAATAGACTTAAGGAAAATCACAAGTTAATCAAAAAAGTTGTTCAATCAATGCGATTAAAGGCGCAACTGTGCTTGGAAAGAAATGAGGACATGTGGAAGGAAATGATGCATAGAAAATTATAAAATGAATTTGTATTACCCATATAAAGAGGTGTTTTTGTAAAAAATGAATTTAAATATATTTGTTGATTTTAAACTTCGAAGTTTCATTATTTTACTTCCTTGCGCAAACATAATTTTGATAGCCTCCACTAAACCCATTAGTGTATCAACATCATAAAAGGGAATTTAATGAAATTTCCAAAATCGACAGGTAAATAGTTTATAAATTTGCTTTGTTTTACAGAACTCAAAAAACTCCCATAAGTTGTTAGTTATACTAATTCAAAGTACGGTTAACTTTTTTCTGGGAAACCTTGTATTGTCGTTATCCCTTGAAGATTTATACAAAGTTGAGAATTTTCCAAACACCTTTTTCAACAAAGAGACCCTAAAACCTTTTTAAGTTATTTAATTTTTTGTTATCTTCTTATTTTTGATCCCATACTTTCTCCACTCGCACACATCCCTTAAAGATATATAGGTATAGTTTGTTTTTCAAAACACCCCTTTCAACACCTTTAATAATCGTTTTTAACATCTTCTTTTTTTTTTATAATATAGAATTTTTTTTAACACCCTGAAACCTATTTTTTAACTTACTTCCCTTTATAAAAATTATTGTTGTCCACCCCATAGTTTAAAGGTCGCTCCGTTCGCACATAGTCTACGTTTGAACTTTTCAGTTTTTTAAGATTTTTTTCTTTATATTCTATATTATCATTAACATTATCATTTGTTATATTTTCATATGTTCCACGGTTTCCTCATTAGATAAAATAGTATTTGTTTTTAATTCATTTTCCTCAATTTCATCAATATTATAGTTCTTTGGTAATTTCAACACCTTCAGTTAACTTGTTAAAATAATATTCTCATTTAATTGTTTTTCATTGTTATTTATATTCGTATTTGTAGTTGGTTTTCCAAAACACCCTTTTCAACACCCTTTGTTAACCTTTTTAACTATTTCAATCCTATGATTTTTTAAAACATATGAGGTTATTTGTCCACTAAGCAAAAAAAATATTTATTAATTTTCAAAAAATCCCTATTTTAAATTATAGAGTTAAGGATAAATTTCGTGTTTGTCAGTGACTTATCAATTGAATGGGAGAGGTTGAGAAGGTCAGAATGCGAAAGAAACGTGCGTCTCCTTGTAAGTTCCGACCTCCGACCCAGAAAACAGTGCATAAGTACTAGGAATAGAGATAATAGTGTATTAGGGTTTATTGAGAGGAGCGTAAGAAATAGGAGTGCTTATGTCATTCTCAAACTATACCTGGCATTAGTTAGTCCTTATCTTGGCTATGCGGTGGAATATGGGTCACTAAAACCATGTTGTTACCCAAAACAAAACGACCTACAATAAAACACTTAGACCAATAGCTCTGACAAATGTGGGATATAAACTATCCACGAGTCTAATAAAAAATAGGATAGTGCCACATTTTGAAATAAACGGTGAATTAAATGAACAGCAAGCAGGATTTACCAAAGGACGCAGGCTGGAAGACAACATATTTGTATTAAACTACTGCATGAAAGAAGTAAAAAGGAGAAGCTTGTGTTAACAGCTATTGATTTGAGCAAAGCTTTTGACTCTATTGATAGAGCTACTTTAATACAAACATTAAAAGATTATAAATATGACAGCAACCTAATTACAACTATTGCAAAAGTACATAGTAGTAACATCAAAAATCTGTATATGAATTTCTGTATGAAATTATAGTTAGCAGTGGTATAAGACAAGGGTGTACTCGTTGCCCAAAGTTATTTGTGGTGGTGGTAAACCAAATTATAAAATAAATATGTGAAACAGGAATTGGTTTGAAGAATGAAATACTGTATTTGCCGGAATTTTCTTTGCTGATGATGGATTGCTCTTGACCAATTTTATAAAAGCCATGGAGCAGCTGTTGGATGTACTCGAGGATTTAGCTGGAAAATGTGGTCTTTAAATAAGCCAAGATAAAAGTAAATGGATGATCTTTAATGAAAATAACAAACCTAAAATTATAAAAAAACATAAAGGTAGTACAAAGGATAAGATATTGTAGGAAAATGGCTACTATGGTTGATGGCAGGATCAGAAGGTGGAATAGCAAAGAAATAAAGGAATTACAAAAGATTGAAGATTCAGTTTGGAGAAAGATTTTAGGTGCTCGCGGATATGCTCCGAATGTTCCACTCAGAGGGGAGGTTGGGTCCTCATCAGTAGAAGCAAGAGAGACGAGACAAAAAATTAGTTATGGATGGTATAAAAAGAACAAAGGGAATGATTTATTGCAGCAAGATCGGTTTAAGGAATGTAGATTAACTGGAACATATAAGCAAGGAAGAAATTAAAAAGATAATTTATAATTATGACGAAGCAAGCTGGAGGAAGGAATTGGAAGAGAGAACAACAATTACACTACATAAACAATACAAGTCGACCATTCAGAGCTAGAACAAATCCACTTCAACTAAACTGGAGAAAAAGATTTACAGATCGGGAAGTAAATTGTAATACGAGTGATGCAGGACTGGAAAAAGTCTGGTACATTTTAGGATGAAATGTGACCTTGGTAGATATAAGAAGAATATTTGGAGTGGAAGGGAAGAAAATAAGTTAAATATTGCTGTTTTACGGGGGAGAAGAAAGACAAAATGAATGTATGGAATGCATTTATTGTCTATGAATGAAAGGAAAAGAATTATAGAAGAAAATCGTTGGGAAATACAGGAAGAGGATTGAAAAATTTAAGAAATACGGATAGTCCGGTGCTGATACACAAGCTATCCCGGACGCCATTATATGATCTGTTCTGATTATAAGATGGATATTGGTTTGCTTGTATCTTTGCAAAGAAGAAGGACTAAAATGGATGATGGGTTGAGTACCTGACCTTGTGGTGAATGCCTTAAGAGACTAGATCTTTATACTTTAGAAAGTTGAAGAGTTCGAGGGGGACATGATTAAAGTCATCAAGTGAGAAGGCCTATAAAAGGGCAGAGAGAAGCGTGGTTCTTATTCTTTGTGAACAGATAGGACAGGTAGCAATGGGTTTAGAGAGGAACAAGTTTAGGTTTAGGAATGAAACTGGTAGAAATTGGTTTCCAAATCGAATGGCAGATAAATGGAATAAACTCAGTAGTCATGCGATAGAAGATTCCTTCATCCTTGAAGAGTTTTAAGAATAGCTCGGATAGATATATAAATGAGGGTGCTAGGTGAGATTGAAGCGAGGAACAGTTGCTGCATCGTATAGGCTATTGATTAGCATTTTTTATCCTTTCTTAAGTTCTGCCTGAGTATCCTGTCTCCAGTTAGTTCAAATCACCATTGACAGTTTCCCATCAGATTGACTCCTACTCATTGAAGATAGAGGTACACACATGAGTCGTAGTGATTTCAAAGTGGACTCTAGTGGGCAGCCTAAGACCAGCAGGGTCATACAGCCCTCCTGAATTTGCCACATTCCACAATAAGGGCAGCTCTCCTTGCTGTTACCTAATACGAATCCAAATAAACGCCATTACACAAGGGCGATTACAGGAGTCTGTTTGCTTACATTACCGCAGACGAAGGCGTGCCTCAAAACCAAGAGAGCCAGCAATAGCTGATATGCAGGGTTGTCTGGCTGAAAGAGACGGAAAGTTGCTCGATGGAGGGTGAAAGGAGACATGGGTTACCATTAGAGTCTTATTAGTTACCCTCTTGAGCTCCTTTTAAAATAATATTAATTAAAGAAATATCGTTCATTATATTTGCTTGTTTTGAAACAGAGTTTATCGCCGGCAATTCTGCTTCTACGTGTGAATCAAGTGGGCGTATAAAAGTTGAGGGGCACAATCCCCCGGGTGCAGTTTATAGATGGATGGGGGAGGGAAAGTCTGCTTGACGGTAAAGTTTTGTTATCAGGTGAATGAAGAGTGAGCAAACGCTTGATTTTGAAAGATATTTGATAAAAATTAAAATTTGTTGCGTTATTTGGAATACCCAATTTGCATATTTGTTGTGGGTGCAATTGTAGGAGGAAGGACAAACTCGGCGTCTCTCCTCTCGCTTAAAGCAGGCAACTGTTTCGTGATTAGGAGAAAAATTAAACCATTGAGTTGATTTTTGCCTCATTGACGCCCACTATTAAAGTCTTAGGCTGGAGCTCATTATTGTCCCTTGCTTTAAATTGATTAAGTCTGAAAATCTTCCTTCGATGCCAAACTCACCAGTTGGCAAATTTCAGGTCAATTAACCTAAAGCCTTAGTCGGGGCGGGATAGATTATATTAAAGATTAATATTTCACTTCTTATCGATAAATATTTCACATTTATATTTTTTATTATTTTTTGGAAATGACGAGGAATGGTAATATGATAAAGTGATATAAAAAACAAGGTTGAATATCACGATCCTTTGGGCTTTGAAGATAATAAAGGATTTTTAAAAAGGTTTAGTATTTCTCTGATTACTTAAAAATTCCAGACGACCAGGAATGACCTTCAATACTAGAAAGCATTTGGATACCAGATACCTCGGTCTATGTCAGACAATGCTCCATCTCGACAAGCTAAACAAGTGGATCCAGAATCCCCCTCTGGGTATTGATCCACCACTCCACAGGAGTTCATTAAAAGGTGTCAATAACTTGTGTAGAATCTTGTAACCAAACAAACATCGGAGATTATTTAACCTCCACCAAACCTTTTCGGCGTTCTCAAATTTAATTCCCAATCATTAACTATTTTGAACCTTTTTAAACTGTCCACCCTTTCTTTTCTATTACTGCCCAAGGGAGGAAGCGGGAGGGGGTAGCATTGAAACCCTTTTAGAGCTGATATCCGGAGAGGGACCTGTGCATTTTCAGCCCCCACGCTCGCAGATGCGTTCCCTCCTGACCCCAGTGCTGGTAGGGGTATCTGGAGTTATATACATATCTTCCAAACGCCTTCACTTCATCTATCTTCACGAAAATCGTGCGGGAAATGCCCTCGTTGGTTTTCGCTTTAAATTTTGAAAACAACAACAACACACATGGGGTGTGGTTAGTCGCCGGATGGAGTCTGATTGGGGTTGCAGTTCAGGGCAGTTGCCATAGGTACCAGGTACCCGTGCGTGGTTCGGCGATAAAAGAATAGCCATGGTTCGCCTCCTTTACGCTAAAGCGTGAAGTGGGGGGGGGGGGGCTAGGCCTGGAAAACCCTCCGCTTCCACCGCAAGCAGGTGGCTGTATCCAATAGACCAATCTAACACCTCTGGTCGTTAAGGGACGCCGGGTCGATTTCACCCACCTTTGGAGGCACTTCGTATGGAGATATATAATCTGAGAGAGTAAAGTCCTTATGTACTCATACCAAATTAAATCTCTTGATTGCAGATTTTTCTTGCTATTTAATGTGATTTTATTTATTGATTCACGTCTTTTACTTTAGGTAATTTATAACTTCATTTTTTATTTACTATCCTAAAGTAGTGAACCCTCTTGCTTTCCTTAGGGGCAGGGAAATATAGGGAGAGAGTGCGAGTCCCTTAATCCCATAGGCTGTTTAAACTGATACTTGTATGGGTCAATGGAATCGATGTCCCCATATGATTAACGGAACTAATGATCCGCCCCACATAAGTCCCTCATCAGCTCTTAATCAACGATATGGGGCTCTGAATCCCTGGTCAAGGACAACAGCGGAATTTAATGAATAAAAGAGACTAAATTTGCGATGAATGGGGCCTGCAAAGAGTCAGAAAGGAGTCTCTTTTATTAGGGGGCATAATACTAAAAAGAAAACGAATAAAGCGAATACTTGATGAAATTAGGGAAGGAGAAAAAAGGTAAGTAAGTAATATAGCCACAACTTGAGGTTTGTTGTCAAGCGTGGGGCAGAAAGGATTGAGAAAGGTGCAGCGGTCTGTAATGCCCTGAAAGGATGACCGCTAAAATCTCCCACCTTAGATCTACCCTTAGAAGCGCCTTAAGATATCTTGTTAAGACTAGAGCGGCCTTGATAAAGTGCCCAGGAGGAGTTCAGTATTTAAGAAACCGATCTTTTCTTTTGGTCTTCACTCTTTGTTTGAGTTTGGTCAAGTTCTTTCTAGTGCTCCGACCCTAAAAATTTGAAAATGTCTCTAAGGTCTCGAAGTGTCTGGGCTCCCACTGATGAAGAAAAGCCGCGCTTCTCAAAGTTCCTCCGTAAGTTTAAGTTTTCGTGTTTTCGAACCTGACATAGTTCCTAGATCCCAATCCCGAATTGTACTTTTGTTATCAGGTTTAAAATTTACCGCGTTTATGAAAGAGTACTTGATATGTCCTAATACTTTTTAAGTATTTTTAGATTTCGTTTAACTGCCCCTTATTTACCTAAAGGTCAAAAGGGGAAAGCACATTTCTGGCATAATACCAACCTCAGAGAGAGTGAAATGAGACCAAACAAAATTTCCCCTTCCGTGAGTCCTCTAGATGAAATAGATGGGGCTGAGGCCACTGAACTTATTTTCTTTAGAAAGACCATTGACAGGGAGTGGTATTGATAAATTCGAAATTGCGAACTTTTTGATTCATCAGAGAGAAACAAGAGGGTTCTCATATTTTGAAAATTAAAAGAATTTTAGGTTCGATCTGCATCAATATTTCCTTCTACATTGAGTTGCAGCGTCTCGGAATAATGTTCTTAGAGGGTTATAGTGCCAGTTTGATCGTCTTTAATATCCATAAACACTACATTACTAGTGATGTTTAATAATTGTTTGGATATAACATAGAAAGCATTAGTAGACTATCATCTTATGCTGTTTTATAGCAGTTAAACTTGATGTGCCTTCATGGGTAAAAGGACTATATGGTACTTCCCATGGGTTATTGATGTTCTCAAACTGAAACTTTGTTGTATGAATGGGATTTACAGTTTATAGCCGGCTGAGTGTGGTCTGGTTTGAAGCGAGAAATACCTAGAGATTGGAAATTTGAGAATGTAGTGCCAATGTTGAAGCATGGAAGTAAAGAGGAGGCAAATAACTTGAGACCAGTAAGCTTAGCTTGTATACTTCGTAAATTTATTGAGAAGATAAGTAAGAAGGGAGTTTCTGCACATCCAGAGAGTGGTATGATAATAATGGGTTTAGATGAGTTAGATCGTGTTTAAAAAATTTACCTGACTTTATGGATTATGTAACTAAACATTTATATATGGGAGAGAATGTTTATGTAATTTACTTAGATTTTAGCAAAGCCTATGATAAGGTTCCATATATGAGATTAGTTCACAATTTAAAAATGCATGGAATATGTAGGAATGTTTTGATTGTCTAGCTGAATGGATGAAAGACAGAAAACAGAGGGTGGTATTGACTGGAGTGAGGTCACCGTGGATGTGCGTTATCAGAGGCGTATCTCAGAGATATTTTCTATGCCCTTTATTATTCATAGTTGATATAAATGATCTTGGAAATGCTGTAAATAGCCGAGTGTCAATTTTTGCTGATGACACTAAATTGGCAGCTGTAGTCAAAGAAGTTGAGGGTAGCTCTAAATTGCAGAGTGACCGAAATATTTGTTTATCTTGGAGCTATGAATTGGCTCTTTTAACCTGAAAAAATTCAGTGATAATAAAGAACTTAACTATGAAATGGATCGGTATTTGCTGATTTCTGTTTTCCAAGAAGTGGATTCAGTCAAATAATAGAGCAAATAGGGTGCTAGAATACATTAACAGGAATGTTAGCTAAGGAGTAAAGAGTTTATCCTTAAACTCTACAACTAGTCTGTCAGCCTACCTTTTGAGTACTGTATATAAGCATAATCATCAAATTATAGGCCTCATATTAACCTACTACAAATGATGGAAACAAAAATAATACCTTCCCTTAAGCACCTTGAATATGATGATCGACTGAACAAAGTTATAATAAGCTTTTGAAGATCTGTTCTGGAAAGGATAATTTGTATAAGTTATTTAAGTTTAAAGATAGGCCAGAGCTACCCTTTCACCAGGGATCTACTATCCACGCTAACTCTATTCTTTATGCTATTTTTATCATAACTTTTGCTGGAGATACTCTTTCACCCGGCAACAAATGTTTCAAGCTCGAACCCTACTTTTTTCTACCTTTTAAAAGTTTTCACCACTATACCCTCTCTTAATATTCGTTCTACTACTCTAGCAAAATTTCTGCCTTTAATATGTCTAATGTCAAATGAGTAAAACAAGGTAGTAATAGGACTAGGGTTCTCCACTTGGAAAGTAATAAAGACAAAGGTGCAGGTTGTATGTTAGAAAATATTTTTTCACCACTGGAGTGGTAGACTACTGGAATAGTTCTACACCCGAGAAAGTAGAAAGTCCAAACTTGAATGTTTGTAAACGCAGATTGGATGATTATTAGTCAGGGAGGGTAATTATTGGGGGAGGGGTATTCTGGACTAGTTTCTGCTGGATGTAGTTTTTTTATTTTTGTATATTTTGAGTGATTGGATTTTGACGAGCCTTGGTGGAGATGCTTTGTTTTTGACGCTATATTTTGGAAGGTTTGAATTGTCTATTGTAGATGTATGATCTGACAATTGTAGGGATGCATTTTGTAAGTGAGGTTTCCCGGACGTGGATGAGCCCTTGTGGCCTTTGTCATTCGGGAAATTATGTTATATTATGAGATGTTTGGTGGTGATCTATGGTAGTCCTTGTTGCTCTCTGCCATTCAAAATTTGTGTTTGATTCAATTTTTGCTTTTGCTAGTCAGTATCCCTTCTACAACATGGTCTTCTGCGGCCGTTCATATTTGTCCCCGAAACTTATATTCATTTCCTATAATATATTTTTGCTGATGACCAAAGATTCCCATTGCATTAACAAAAGAGGTTGTTTTTGTCAATCAACTAGACACTTTACTTCGCCTACAAAATCTTTCAATAAACAACCTCAAAATACCCTCCCTAAGGTGATGTGAGTTGAAGAACCATGAGGTAGATGATATCTAAAGGATTGAGTGCCACTTCAACCCCACTGCTTTGACATCTTTTTACTTCTATGTAGATAATTTGAACATCATACCCCAAGGTTAATATAATCCCTTGGTGAACAACCCAGCGAGACATTATCGACCACCCAATCCAAACCACAAAAACATCCAAAGGTTTCAGGCAATCATAAAGCCAAAATATGAACAATCCATTTCTTTGTATGCATTGATCATATTTTGGCTTTATGATTGCCTGAATCATTTTGGGTTGTTCACTTTGGGATTATATTAACCCTCGGGTATGATGTTCAATCTGAAAATTTGTACAAAAAAGATTTTTTAATTAAATTTTCCAAGATATTATATGGAATTACATTAATTATATTGATGGTATTTTTTACATACTTGATAATTACTTTCATCTGACCAGATAAAGTTAGTCCATTGCTCATGTGTTCAATTTTTTCTGTTGGCCTAAGATATCCATGACTTCTTTCTTTGCATCCTTTTAGCTCTTCATCTTCGGGTCCCTTTTTAACTGTTCTGGGTACTATTGTTGAACTTGAAACTTCCTTAAATTCCCCAGTAATTTCTAAAGAGGTTTTTCTGTGAATTGATAGATAAGCTTGAATGAGAGATTTCTTCTCTTTGAGGAATTGACCATTCTCTCCAATTGGGCCGAGAAATGGCAAATGAAGTTTAACATAGACAAATGTAGTGTACTTAGTATAGGTAGAAATAATCCATTGAATAGTTATAAATTAAATGGCAGAATTTTAGGGAGGACTGATTGTGAGAGAGACTTGGGTATTTTGGTAAGTTCAGACCTTCGTCCTAGAAAGCAATGTCTAAATGCTAAGAATAAAGCTAATAGGATATTGGGATTCATTAGGAGGAGTGTAAGCAATAAGAGTGCTGAAGTCATTCTAAAACTGTATCTGGCGCTAGTTAGGCCTCATCTAGACTATGCAGTACAATTTTGGTCACCATATTATAGGAAGGATATTGATTTGCTTGAGTCTGTGCAGAGAAGGATGACAAAGATGATTGGTGGGCTAAGGAACTTACCTTATGGTGAAAGGCTCAGAAAACTAAATCTACATACATTGGAAAGGAGAAGAGTCAGAGGGGAATTGATTGAAGTCTTCAAATGGGTAAAAGGATATAATAAAGGGGATCTGGGTAAGGTTCTTATACTTAGTGAACATGACAGGACACGTAGCAATGGGTTTAAGCTTGATAAGTATATGTTTAGGAAGGAGATTGGGAGGAATTGGTTTACAAATCGTGTGGTAGATGAATGGAATAGGCTCACTAGGCATGTGATAGAAGCCTCCTCTCTGGGTAGTTTTAAGAATAGATTAGATAAATATATGGATGAAGCTGCTAGATGGGACTGACTTTTTTTTATGTACATATGTATATATTTTTCTGAGGAGTGGGAAGATTATATTTTGCGGTTGCATGAATGGACATAATCCTCTGGATGCATTTTATGTATATTGTAGATTAGATCTGACGTTCTCCTGTTAAGGGTGACAATGTTGATGACTTTTCTCTGGTAAGAAATCTTTTGTATGTTGAATGGAACAGGAGCTGCCAAGTGTAGGCCATGAATGGTCTTTTGCAGTCTCCTTCTTTTCTTATGTTCTTATGTAAGACTTTTCTTTCACTCGCTTCTTTGGTACAAATATTCGGGTCTCTTGATATCGTTTTATAGTGGTATGTTGATCATACCTTGAATATTTTCATTTGGTAGAAATTAGTAATTGTGAAAAATTGGCTATGGATAAGATGAATTTGTGCTCTCTGTGCCTTTTGTAAGTACTTATTTAGAACGATATTGAATATAAATAAGTTAGTGCTGCTTTGTGTACCTGCATCATCATTTAGACTGACGCGATTCTCTTTCAGCTGTTCTCTTTTAGAGACTCGTTCGATAACGCCTGTTTCTATTTTTTCCTCCAGCAACTTGTTTCATCTTGCCTCAATTGAGAATACCCGGGGGCGAATCTCCACGGTCAGAAACATTCCCCTCTCATCCCTTTGAATCCTTGGATCAGAATATACCCAAAGACCGGACTCAAGATTTCCCAGCCTTGCTCAAGGAATTAAGAGACTGGCATCCGGCCCATGGTAATCCTCATGGGGAAAATTGTCTGAGACTCATGTTAATTAAGGGTGTTTCTCCTCTAATTCTTTGAACGGAAACAAAGTAGTTAGAATTACATTTAGTCGCACTGGGGCACCTAACTAAGTCTTTAGAATGACACATGGTTAAGGATAACTAGTGGAAAGGATGCAATTAATAACCTTACGTAATGATTCTTTAAACCTTACAAATCTGATAAAATGCATTTACGTTGACCGCAGTTATCAAGAATGTCACAAAACGTGCGATTAATATAATATTTCTTGTAAATCTCTTCGCTAGATAATTATTAATTGAAGTGGCGAAACGTAAGGAATGGATGACCATCGAGGAAGTTTCCTTTGTTACATGTTCTCATTAAATATTAACGACCTAGATTATGGTAGAAAAAATGAAAGCTCTTTGTAATGAACTAATATTTCAATGACATTGGCAGTTCAAAACATATCATCACAAATTAATGAACAAAGGTAATTGTGAATTATTAATAAGTAACTAAAAACGCAACAGTCTATTTATTATAACGTGTAGAGAGCAAAACAATGCTCGAATTAATTTCTTGTAATTTTAGATTAAAAGCCTTTGGTTTCGATCTACAGGAAGATATAAGGAACTAAACATACATTGATAATTTTAAAATCATCATAAAATCCACATACAATTTTTTTAGAAATATTATGATTGATATTCATAATAACTCTTTCGTATTACCTATATTTCTGGCTCCCGTTTTTGGGACAGGTGCAGTAATTGGCTACCCATTATTATTATTATTATTCCAGAATTGGAGAGCGCCCCTAGTAAAAGAGTAATAGGCCCCATCCAGCGTCCCGCTCGTTCGGTGCTTAGAGAAAATCTGATTGAGTGAGTTGTTTTTATTTTGTTTCCTAATTAAGAAGAAAGTAAAGAATATAGGTAGAATCCAACGGAGAATCGTTGAACAGAACGAAAAATGGAAAATCTAATGAATAGAAAGAAGGGAAAGATCGAAAGATCGAGGCTATTTTGTCGTCTTTATATTTAAGCACTCGTCGGTATCTCTCGGGCATCATATCGAGTCATTCCGCCCGCCCCACTACAAACACCACATCTGCCACACACACAGTAGACATTACTACGCTGACAGTAGACACAGTTGAACACATATTCACAACATACCTGACGCTTGCCCAACTGGCGAAAAATTTGCTGGAACTCCTTGAGAACCCCATCCAGTTAGTGGAGGCCCTGGACACTAATCCAGGTGTATTTTGTTTGGTGGCGCCTTATACCCTTCACCTCAGGGAAGGGGGCCTTACGAGTGCTTCTACAGCTACTGTGAACAAATTCTTTCAAATATTAAACATTCATCAACTCGAGTTTGCACTCTTTCCTGGTAATTCCTCTCTTAAGCATTGCAGCAATTTATTTGATTGAAATTAATAGGTCTTTTTAAGCTAAAAAAACCTCTTTTAATGTGTGTTTGTGCAAAAAGAAGAATTTAAACTCTTTTTTGTTTCCATGCTAAAAATAGGCTCACCGAGTACCCATTTTTGTAGCATTATTTATTTACCTCCGCAGGAAAGCGCACGAGTGTTTGCAAGAATATATTTGGAGGAAATATATGCTCACATCTACTCCTTCAATGGCCTCACTCGGAGATACTAGCAAATTTGAACCTTCAACGCCGCCCATGAGCACTTTTAGTCTATGGGAAACTGGTCTGCCATCACCAAGCGCATCTTGGACAGCAAAGGAGGCTTCTCCGGGACTGTTGAATATTTCTTCAATGTCTGAGGATTCTTCAAAGTTGCCAGAAGTAGAATCGGATCTTATTAATAAGATGGATCCAGTGGTGTGTCCATTTTGTGTTAGTCATGGGCGTCGAAGAGATGTTTATCATCATTTGAAGGTTTGGATCCTGTTTTTTTTATCTCTTAGAGTCTAACATTACCTGTTCTTAAATACTAATTATTAGTAGACTTAATATAATAGGAAGCCTATTTATTTTCATTCATTGAAGAAAAGGAAAATGGAAAATATCTTATAATTATGGCATTTGGATAAAGTGTCTAATGTTTTCCTTTTCAGGATGCCGAAGGAAAAGTGATATGTCCTGTCCTTAGACACTACCAGTGTCATATTTGCGGTGCCACTGGCGAGGTTGCCCACACACAAAAATTTTGCCCATTTAATCCAAGGACAAAAGGTGACCCTGTCAAAGCTGGTGTACCTCCAGGGCCGTATTCAGACCTATTCGGGCATATTATTTCCAGCGATGATTAAATTATCCTCATGATTAAATTTTATGTTGCCATTTATTCTCTCCTTTTTACCAATTATATCTATATTGCAAAGTGTGGGTTGTGGGGTAAACAATATTATTTGGAAGTGGAAGTTGAAGCTTGTTTAAAACTTATCAGTTCGAATGGCGCGGTGTGGCGGTAAAGAAGTAGAGAGAGACCGAGTGGACATTGCCATGTGCAGCTATATCAAGTAGACATGAGTGCGTGTAAGGGATCATACAAAACGGGGGATCATTGCCTATAACTTGAGGCAAGTGTTTCAGGCGGGTGAAGGAAGTGTGGGCAGAGGTATGATAATGGGACAAGCGCAGACCGGGCACCCCTTTCTCCTTATTGGGGTAGTGAAAGAAGTGGTAAAGATGGGTAACAAAGATTCCCTTATAGAGCGTATTATCTTGTTAAAAAGCAACAAAATATCAGCAAAGTGAGGTGGACGGGGAGCGCTGAGCGTAAAAGTTCACTTTCTATGATGTTTACTGCCCAAATGGTAGCCACTCCATGGGGGCATGCACCCAGCAAAAGATGCCTTTCCTATCGATATCCCCTTACATGATGCGGGAGGTTCACGAATCCACAGGGTATATATACTGGGGAATTTCAAGGAAAACACCGGGGGGATCCATGTACGGGAGATGCCAATGGTCCACTATGGAGGCGACGCTCATATAATCGGTGGAAGTAAAGAAACGCTCCTGCGGTGAGGAACCCACGTCGGCCCGAAGGCAGAGATAACGTTTCACGCGAGCAGCAAGAAGACTCTAGGCCAAACGAAGGGTCAAATTGGTTGGTTGCTGCAGGAAAAGGAGAGGCATATTATTATCATCACTAGTGAACATAATGGCAAACCCAATGATGGTATCTCTGCCGGAAATGTGGAAGAGAGGATAAGTGAAATCGAATGGAATGTTAATAGCCCGAGTATTCTAAATGACATATTGGGCTTTTCTGGACCAGATGTGCACGCAATTCTCCCAGATGTTATTTCCCCACACTTCAGTTTGGGGGTTGAGGTTGGTCCTACCAGAGAGCTCACCGTTATAAATGAGGCACAGGGACATCAATAATTGCTTGCTCTCTGTTAGCATGATTGCCTAGTGACGGTGCCGGAGAATGACGCCGGGGGATTTGTGATAGAAATGCTACAATCCCTTCCAGGCTGCCTACTTAACGGCAGCTGCGAAGCAAATTTTTGACCTGGCGTCCGACAAAGAGGAGTGATCTATTGCAGTAGTAGACCATCTGCATAAAAAGCGTTATGGACAAGGACGAGAGGTCCTCTCCCATCGAAAAATGGCCAGTGGAAAATGAAACGAAAGGAAACTAGAAAGATCGATCCCGTAGTAATTAGAGAAAGGATTGCGGATAAAACCTTTGAGGAATAAGAGTTAGTACACGACAAACCATCGTGGATGATGGATTAGGGTCCCGCCTTCATTGACAGAAAATTGCCCCTTTAGTCACATCCCGTTATGACTGAAGTGTGACCCAAAGACCTGACCTAATTTCAATATAGGCTTACTTTTTAATTCGATATTAATATATATATATATATATATATATATATATATATATATATATATATATATATATATATATATATATATATATATATATATATATATATATATCAGCTCTAAAATGGTTTCAATGCTAGGTTCAAAATAACTTATGATTGGGAATTAAAATTGAGAACGCCGAAAAGGTTTGTTTGAGGTTAAATAATCTCCGATGTTTGTTTGGTTACAAGATTCTAAAAAAGTTATCGACACCTTTTAATGAACTTCTGTGGAGTGGTGGATCAATGTCCAGAAGAGGATTCTAGATCCACTTGTTTAGCTTGTCGAGATGGAGCATTTTCTGACATAGGCCGAGGTATCTGGTATCTAAATGCTTTCTAGTATTGAAGGTCATTCCTGGTCGTCTGGAATTTTTAAGTAATCCGGAAAAGACTAAACCTTTTTAAAAATCATTTATTATTTGATAAGCTCACCTCGCAATCGCCTCTTTTTGAGAGTCGGGAGTTTTAGTAAATTCAATCTTTCGATATGCCACTTATTTCTAATCAAAGGAATTAGTTTAGAAAGGTCAAATGCTTGTATGTGTGTGTGAGAGTGTGTGTGACGACGAGGGAACATTTTGATGTCAAATCAATCAGGGAAAGAGGGAAGGGAGGCCGGGTCCATTAGAAAAGGTCAAAGGCTTATATGATCGTGTATTTGTGTACTTGTGTGTTTGCATGTGCTTGTAAGTATGTGTGCAGACTCGGGTTCCTACCTTCAATACTATTACTCACGTAGTGTTAAATAAAATATTGCAATGATTGAGTAAAACGAATGTGATTTTTGCATTCAGCACATCAAAATTGTCCTAAATCAACAAGAAAAAAATTGACAATGAATTTCGTGTTGGTCAATTGAACGGGAGAGGTTGAAAAGGTCAGAATGCGAAAGAAACCTGCGTCTACTTGTAATTTCCGATCTCCACCCTAGGAAATAGTGCATAAGTTCTAGGAATAGAGATGATAGTGTATTAAGGTTTATTGGGATGAGAGTGAGAAATAGGAGTGTTGATGTCATTCTGGAACTGTACCTGGCATTAGTTAGTCCTTATCTTGACTAGGAGGTAGAATTTGGGTTACAGTATTATATATAAGATGGATATTGGTTTGCTTATATCTTTGCAAAGAAGAAAGACTTAAATAAATCATGGGTTTAGGAGCTTACCTTATGGTAAATGGCTTAGGAGACTTGATTGGAGTTTTTAAGTGGGCACGCGCCTAGTAGGGGATATATAGGTAAGGTCCTTATTTATAATAAACATGATAGGACAGTTAGCAATGGATTTAAGCTGTACAAGTTTAGGTTTAGGAAAGAGACTGAAGGAAATTGCTTTAAAAATCGCGTGGTAGATGAATGGAATAAACTCAGTAGGCATGTGATAGAAGAGTCCTTCCTCCTTGGAGCATTTTTAGAATAGCTTGGCTAGATTTATGGATGAGGGTGCTAGGGGAGACTGAACCGGGGATCAGTGACTGCATCGTATAGGATATTCATTAGCGATTTTCTTCCTTAAGTTCTGCCTGAACCCAGGAGGGTTATCCAGCTCTCCTGAAAATGGCCACCGTCCACATTACCCGCTTTTACCTAACACAACTCCAAATAAGCGCCATTACGCAAGGGCGATCACAAGGGTTTGTTTGCTTACATTACCACACACTAAGGTGTGCCTTAAGTCCAAAAAGAACCAGCAATAGGTGTTGTGCAGGGTTGTCTGACTGAAAGAGAAGGAGTAAGCAGGAGTGGTAGATGGAAGGCGAAAGGTGACAGGGGTTACTTTTAGGACGTTATCAGATACCTTCTTGAGTTCCTTTTATAGTAATAGTACTTAAATAATGTACGTTCATTACATTTGCGTGTTTTCAAAACAGAATTTATAGCAGGCAATTTGATTCAGTGTATCAATCAAGAGGGCGTATAAATTTGAGGGGCTTAATCCCTCAGGTGCAGTTTCTAGCTGGAGGGGAGAGGGAGAGTGCTTGATTCTCAAATTATGTTAGGTTTATTGAATATAGAGTGAGCAAACGCTTGAGTTTGAAAGATATTTGATAAAAATCAAAATTTGTAGCGTTATTTGGAATACACAATTTACATATTGTTGCGGGTGCGCAGCTGCGTATCGTAAGAGGTGCAAAAGTGTGGATGGTACTTTCCTTCCCATACGATATCCCAAAATGCACACGATATTGTGGCCCACTTTTTTCTCCCTCCAATCCCCCATTTCCACTCAAAGGTTAAAATGATAGCCACTGCTTGCGATTGTAGGAGGAAGGACAAACTATGCCTCTCTCCCCTCGCCGGAAGCAGGCAACCGTATCGTGGTAAAGCGAAAAATTAAACCATTGACTGGAGTTGAGCTTCTTTAACGCCCACTATTAAAGTCTTCGGCTG
Organism: Ceratothoa steindachneri; assembly: GCA_963969495.1. NCBI lineage: Eukaryota > Metazoa > Arthropoda > Malacostraca > Isopoda > Cymothoidae > Ceratothoa > Ceratothoa steindachneri. The sequence continues at coordinate 24,868,671 of OZ018333.1, forward strand.
GAGCTCATTATTTTCCTTTTCTTTAAATTGATTAAGTCTGAAAATCTTCCTTCGATGTCAATCTCACCATTTGGCAAATTTCAGGTCAATTTACCTAAAGCTTTATTCGGGTTAGGATAGATTATATTAAAGATTAATATTTCACTTATTATCGCTAAATATTTCACATTTATATTTTTTATTATTGTTAGGAAAGGACGAGGAATGGTATTATGATAAAGTTATATAAAAAAAACAAGGTTGAATATCAGGGTCCTATAGGCTCTGAAGATAATAAATGATATTAAAATGGTTTAATCTTTCTCTGATTGCTTAAAAATTCCAGACGACCAGGAATGACCTTCAATACTAGAAAGCATTTAGATACCAGATACCTCGGCCTATGTCAGAAAATGCTCCATCTCGACAAGCTAAACAAGTGGATCTAGAATCCTCTTCTGGACATTGATCCACCACTCCAAAGGAGTTCACTAGAAGGTGTCAATAACTTTTGTAGAATCTTGTAACCAAACAAACATCGGAGATTATTTAACCTCCACCAAACCTTTTCGGCGTTCTCAAATTTAATTTCCAATCATTAACTATTTTGAACCTTTTTAAACTGTCCCCCCATTTTTTCTATTAATGTCCAAGGGAGGGAGCGGGAGGGCGTAGCATTGAAACCCTTTTAGAGCTGATATCCGGAGGGGGACCCGTGCAATCTTAGCCCCCACGCTCGCAGATGCGTTCCCTTCTGGCCCCAATGCTTGAAGGAAGATCTAAAGCTATATACATATCTTCCACACGCCTTGACTTCATCTATCTTCACGAACCTCGTGCGGGCGATGCTCTCGTAGGTTTTCGCTTTATTTTTTTATATTAAAAGATACAACACACAAGGGGTGTGGTTTGTCGCCGGATGGAGTCAGAATAGGATTACAGTTCAGGGCAGTTGCCAGAGGTACCAGGTACCCATTCGTAGTTTAGGGGTAAAAAGAATAGCCATGGTTCGCCTCGTTCACGCTGGATCGGGGGGAGCAGACCCTCCTCTTCCACTCCCAGCAGGTGGCTGTATCCATTAGAACAATCTAGCATCTCTGTGCGTTGAAGGACGCCGGTTTGATTTAAACCACCTTTGGGGGCACTAACTGGGTATATATATATATATATATATATATATATATATATATATATATATATATATATATATATATATATATATATATATATATATATATATATATATACTGGGTGTCCCCGAAAGAAGTTAATCGTACTTTGAATTAGCATAACTCCAAAACTTTTGGATATTTTTGGATCCTGTAAAAGGTGTTTTATTTAAAAACTATTTATCTGTCCCTTTTATGATATTGATACACTAATGGGTTTAGTGGAGGCTATCAAAAATATGTTTGCGCGAGGAAGTAAAATAATTAAGCGAAGCCTAGGTAGGCTAGGCGACCGTGCACTTTCAATAGAAGCGTAGGGAGCCTAGGTAGCCTAGGTCACTGTGCGATTCTTCAAGCAAAGCCTAGGCCATTTTACAGTGAGTTACCAGCCACGCTGTGGTATGGTCTAGTCGTTATTGCTTACTAAGCAAATCAAGGCGTTTCTGTGTAAAAGTTTACTTCCATAGAACTTTTTTAATCATGCGGTTAACCAAATATCAACGCGTATTTGTGGTCACAAAATTTATTAATACTGGTAGTATTAAACAAGTACAAGATTCATTTGAACAACGTTTTCGAGGTAGGCACCCACCAAGTAAGCCCACAATTTGGAAAAATGTTCGTAAATACCAACATGAAGGAACATGCTTAAATCTAAATAAAGGTCGTTCGGGTGGTATGAGAACCATAAGAACATCAGAAAATATCGAAAATGTTCAGACGACACTTCTTCAAAATCCACATGTATCAGTCAGAAAGAATGGGTTACAATTGTCGAAGTCATCATTTAACCGCATTATTAAACATGACTTAAAATAGCATCTCTATAAGATTCATGCAAGACGCCAGCTTCTTGAAACTGATTTTCCTCGTCGTAGACAATTTGTCGAATGGTTTCTCCATAAACCTGCTCGTTTCTTGGAAAACATTGTGATTGGTGTCAAGGCAGCCTTTTTCAGGAATGGAAAGGTAAATAGCCATAACTTTCGGGAATATGCGCCGCTGCCCCCCCTCCCTAGCATTCAAATTTGACACACGTATTTGTTAACATAAAGTGTCTCTGTGTATGGAATATGCGGGAATGGCTATCTTGTCGGCCCATGTTTTTACGAGAATAACTTGAATGGTGCTGCCTACATGAGTATGATCAACGAGAGGATCTTGCCGGAACTCCGCCAAATTTTCGGCAATCAATTCAATAGACTTTGGTGGATTCAGGACGGCGCACCAGCTCATAGACAGCTTGCAGTAAGAACAGAACTAAGAAAAACGTTTGACAACCCCATGCAATTGAATGGCCCCCAAGATCCCCTGACTTAACACTGTGCGATTATTTCTTTTGGGGATATCTAAAGAATAAGGTGTATTCTACTTTCCCACAAAGCATCAACCAGTTAAGAGATAGTATCACACGTGAAGTCAATAGACTTAAGGAAAATCACAAGTTAATCAAAAAAGTTGTTCAATCAATGCGATCAAAGGCGCAACTGTGCTTGGAAAGAAATGGAGGACATGTGGAAGGAAACGGTGCTTTGAAAATTAAAAAATGAATTTTATTACCCATATGAAGAGGTGTTTTTGTTAAAAATGGATTTAAATATATTTGTTGATTTTAAACTTCGAAGTTTCATTATTTTACTTCCTTGCGCAAACATAATTTTGATAGCCTCCACTAAACCCATTAGTGTATCAATATCGTAAAAGGGAATTTGATGTAATTTCTAGAATCGACAGATAAATAGTTGATAAATTTGATTTGTTTTGCAGAACTCAATAATCTCTAATAGGTTTTGAGTTCTACAAATTCAAAGTACGGTTAACTTTTTTCTGGGACACCCTGTATATAATCTGAGATAGTAAAGTCATTATTTACTCATACAAAATTAAAACTCTTGATTGCAGATTTTTCTTGCTATTTAATGTAATTTTATTTATTGATTCACGTCATTCATTTTAGGTAATTTATAACTCCATTTTTTTATTTACTATCCTAAAGTAGTGAACCCTCTTGCTTTCCTTTGTAGCAGGGAAATTTAGGGAGAGAGTGCGAATCCCTTAATCCCATAGGCTGTTCAAGCTGATACTTGTATGGGTCAATCGAATCGATGTCCTTTTATCCCGCAGAGCGGCTTCGCTTATCTGACCACTTCAACTTCTGCAGAGCGAAGTCGCATCCTTCGGTCTACTGTCAATTATCAATCCAATATCAAACCTCGGGAATTAATTAGGGGAAAGTGGTGTGGTTGGGGTCGAGCCTGAATCTCCCGAGGATTGTAAACCCCATCTAAAGTCTATATAAGTTCTCCTCTTCCGCCTTTTATAAAAAAAACATTGGATTGGTGAGTAACTTCTGACCTCTTAGGGTTCATATAAAAACTTCATCTCAAATATCCGCCAATGTCAAAAGGTGCCGCCAACAAGAGAAAGCTATTTTCACAGACTCACACTGAATATACCTCAGCATGTCTCTCCTCTCTATTCATTTGCCACCCGCAAACTACCTTCTCTAATAAATCTATTGTTAATTTACCACCTACGTTACGAAAGTCTGGATATCTTACCATGGGAATCTACGTCCCAATGTAAAACTAACGAGTTAATCCTTGTCTTTTTATCAATTACTGAAGACGATTTCAGAGCAAAAGTGAAAATGTTGCAAAGCTGAATATTTGATTATAGTGAAGGGAGACTTCCTCTTCTTCCCTATATTTACTGTAGCTTTGAGAAGTTAGTGAAACATTTCTCAGTGTAAGGGAACTTTTGTACATACAAACTGTTTTACCTTTCACCAGAGGACTGCAGAAATGTCTTTGCTAACCTTTCCTGTAAAAGACTGAATGGTTTTGTTTTCTTGAACATCCTGGGATATTTTTGTCCCTGGAGAGAACGTGGTGAATAAATTTGATAATTTAAACCTAGAAATGTTTCAAAGTTTATAACAGAATATACATTTTTCTGGCCAAAATAAAGATAGTTCACTGACTTTTGATACATTTTATGTTTATTGTCACCAATTTGCTTCATAATTCTTTAGTTTAGAGTAAACCTATATGACAACATTTAGTAGTATTTCTGACCAAGCAACCACTTGGTATAGATGTTATAACTGTCCTAATTTTAAAATAAGTTGCAAAAGTGAGGACGCATTGAAAAGACATTACACCATATTATAAAGGACGCATCGTCGCCTTTCTTGAATGCGGCAAATCATCATGTGATTTCTCTATAGCACCAGCTATAGGCATAATAACTATACAGAAAACAATTGCATGATGGAAACAAGAATGCAAAGCCGGTTCATCTGGTAGCAAATGTGGTAAGCATCAAATTCTTGACGAACGAGACAGGCGCTCCTTGAAGTATTTGGTCAAGAAACCTCGGCGTTGCTCTACGCAGCAGTTAACCAGCCTGTTCGGCGAAGGTCCTAAAACGATTTCAACGAGAACTATGCGTTGCGAAGTTGCGAACTGAAAATAAATGCATATATGCAGCTGTTCTGAATACGGAAACATTGTGACTGCAACAGATAAAAAAAGGCTTCAGTTCTCCGAAGAACATAAAACCTGACTGTAGAGGATTGGAAACGTGTGATGTGGTCCGTTGAAACTAGGTGTACCCTCTGTCAGATTATGGCGAGAACCACATGAAACATTGGATCCATCATGCATCATCCCCTCCGTGCATGAGCCTGGAGGTAGTGTGTTGGTCTGGGACTGTTTTTCATGAGCTAGACATGGATCTGCAACCCTCTGCAGCAACAAGATGAAGAACCCTGACTATATATATATATATTTATATTATATTTATATTATATATATATATATATATATATATATATATATATATATATATATATATATATATATATATATTTGTTTTATTAATTTTCAATAAACCAAATAAACTTTAACTTGAGGCGTTGTTCCATGCCTCGATGATCGCTTGAGGATCGTCCTCTAAGAGTGCTAATCTTTATTTTTATTCTAGTGAATGAATAAAAGGGGTTTCTTTCTTGACTTTATCAATTATTGCCACTTTAACTCGTTCGAGGATAATTAAAACGGTGCTTTTACTAAAAAAATAGACTCTAATGAACATGAACCATCTCACTAAATAACATAAAACAAATACCGATCTAATACACTTAAACAAAGAGAAAATGGGATTACTGGGTGAGCTCTCAAAGCTCGATAAGAGATAGGATTTTACGGGGGGAACAATTTTTAAGATAATATCTTTGTTCTTGGTCAGACATCCACTAAACTAATTATTATGGACGGGGACATAAACAACAGCATTCTTTAATCACATAAGGTAATGTAGATTAAATACTCGCTACCTGTTAGACGATCTTTGGATATTTTTGATCTGGCGAGGCGTTGCTCGAGTTGTTTGCTCCCTAGATGGCGTTCGTCGATCTGCCTGTCGATTTGACGGGTGACGTCACGAGGGATCTTGGGTGGAGGCGACTTTAAGCGAGATTTTAGTAGTTCTCCGTTTCTTCCGGATCAGATGAAATCGTTGTCTTCTTTTTTTATTTTTATCTAGTTGGCGTTTGTTCAACTCAGAGAGATTACGAGTTGGAGTCCTCAAACTGGCTAGCTTGATACTTAGTATCTTGGGGGCTCGAAAGTTGTCGAGCTTCCTTGGTACACTCTGGTTTTGTACAAGGACTGCGAGTTCTCCTTAACTTGCAGAAAACTTTCTACTGGTGATTATTGTGTTTCCTTCTCGAACTCGAAAAATATCTCAACCGGTGACTTACTTGTCTCTTCCATCAGGACGAACAAAAAGCCACGTTTCCTTGGGTCAACCTGTTATATACCCAAATTACTCCTGCTGGGTAATAGGGAGGTGGAAGTGGGACTCGCAAGGTGAGACCTTAGATTGGTCTCCCACGCTAGGCGTCTTGTAGCTCTGAGAGAGGGTAATACGAGATCGTCAGTTTGCATTTTTGAATGGATTGTTTATAAGTACACCCTCGAAGGGCCTTTTGAGGTGAGGTCAGGAATCTATATCGTAACATTTACCCTTTTGCCCGTTCTCCTATGTTACTCTTATTGTACCTCTACAGTGACTAAAGGGGCCATTTTTTGTCAATGGAGGCGGGACAAAAATCGATTATCCACGATGGTTTCTCGTCTACTAACTCTTAGTCCTCAAAGGTTTTATCTGCAATCCTTTCTCTAATTATTATGGGATTGATCTTTCTAGTTCTCTTTCGTTTCATTTTCTCCTGGCCATTTTCCATGCGAGAAGACCTCTCGTCCTTGTCCATTTCGCTTTTTATGCAGATGGTCTACTACTGCAAAATATTACTTCTCATGGTCTTACGCCAAATCAAAAATTTACATGGCAGCTGCCGTTGAGTAGGCAGCCTCTAAGGGATTGTAGCATTTCTATCACAAATCCCCCTGCGTCATTCTCTAGCACCGTCACTAGACAATCATCATATCACAGCCCAAGCAATTATTGATTTCTCTGTGCCTCATTTATGACGGTGAGCTCTCTAGTAGGCCAAACTTGGCCTAGCCCAACCCCCAAACCCCATCCCCAAACTAAATTGTGGGCAAATAACATCTGGGAGAATTGCGTGCACATCCGGTCCAGAGCATCCCAAAAAGTCATATTTAGAATACTCGGGCTATTAACATTCCACTCGTTTTCGATTATTCTCTTCTCTCCATTTCCGGCAGAGATACCATCATTGGGTTTCCTATTATGTTCACTAGTCATGATAATAATATGCCTCTTCATCTCCTGCAGCCACGAACCAATCTAAACCTTCGTTTGGCCTAGAGTCCTTTTGCTGCTCGCGTGGAACGTCATCTCTATCCTTGAGGTACGTGGGTTCCTCTCCTCAAAGGTGTTTCTTTACTTCCACCGATTATATGAGCGTCGCCTCCACGGTGGACCATTGGCATCTCCCGTACACGGATCCCCTCGGTGTTTTCCTTGAAATTCCCCAGTATCTATACCCCGTGGATTAGTCAACCTCCCGCATCATGTGGTGTGATATCGATAGGAAAGGCATCTTTTGCTGGTTCATGCACCCATGGAGTGCCTACCATTTGGGCAGTGAACCTCATAGACAGTGAACTTTCACGCGCAGTGCTACCCGTCTCCCTCTATTCACGGATCTTCTGTTGCTTTTTAACAAGCTCCTACACTCTATAAAGGAATATCAATTACCTATCTTTACCACTTCTTCTTCTTTCACTCCCACCATAAGGAGAAAGTGATGCCCGGTCTGTGCTTGTCCCATTATCATACCTCTGCCTACACTTCCTTCACCCGCCTGAAAAACTTGCCTCAAGTTATAGGCAATGGTGCCCCGTTTTGTATGATCCCTTACACGCACTTATGTCTACTTGTTATGGCTGCACATGGCAATGTCTCTCTCTACCTTTTTACCGCCACACCGCGCCATTCGAACTGATAAGTTTTAAACAAGCTTCAACTTCCACTTCAAAATAATATTGTTTCCCCCACAACCCACACTTTGCAATATAGAGTCAAAATGAGAGAAAAAATGGCAACATAAAATTTAATCATGATGATAATTTAATCATCGCCGGAAAAAATATGCCCGCAATTGGTCTGAATACGGGCCTCGAGGTACACCAGCTTTGACAGGGTCACCTTTTGTCCTTGGATTTAATGGGCAAAATTTTTGTGTGTGTGCATTCTCGCCAGTGGCACCGCAAATCTGACACTGGTAGTTTTTAAGGACAGGACATATCACTTTTCCTTCGTCATCCTTAAAAGAAAAACATTAGACACTTTATCCAAATGCCATACCTATGAACCAAGTTAGGGCTCTTAAGTTAAAAATAAGATATTTTCCATTTTCCTTTTCTTCAATGAATGAAAATAAATAGGCTTCCTATTATATTAAGTCTAGTAATAATCAGTATTTAAGAACAGGTGATGTTAGACTCTAAGAGATAAAAAACAGGAGCCATCATTCAAAAGATGATAAGCACCTCTTCGACGCCCATGACTAAAACAAAATGGACACACCACTGGATCCATCTTGTTAATAATATCCGATTCTATGGATCGCAGCTCTGAAGATTCTTTGAAAATCCGATTCTACATCTGGCAGCTCTGAACAATCCTGAGACATTGAAGAAATATTCAATAGTCCCTGAGAAGCTTCTTGTGACATCATAGAATAGTTCAGAGAAGGTTCTCTGAATGACATTGACGTGTTCAGTGCTTCTTGTGTTGTGTTGGAATGGCTCATGGGCGGCGTTGAAGGTTCAAATGTAGGAGTATCTCCAAGTGAGGCGATTGAAGGAGTGGGCATATATTTCCTCCAAATATATTCCTGCAAACACTCGCGGGCTTTCCTGCGAAGGTAAATAAACAATGCTACAAAAATGGGTACGGGGTGAGCCTATTTTTAGCATGAAAAAAAAAGTTTAATTTTCATTTTCCATAAACAGACATTAAAAGTTTTTTTAGCTCCGAAAAAGCTATTAATTTAAATAAAATAAATTGCTGCAATACTTAAGAGAGGAATTACCAGGACAGAGTTCAAACTCGAGTTGATGAGTGTTCAATATGTGAAAGAATTTGTTCACAGTAGCTGTAGATGCACTCACAAGGCCCCCTTCCCTGAGTTGAAAAGTATTAGGTGCCACCAAACAAAATACACCTGGATTAGTGTCCAGGGCCTCCACTAAATGGATGGGGTTCTCAGGGAGTTCCAGCAAATTTTTCCCCAGTTGTGCAAGCGTCAGGTATGTTCGGAATAGGTGTTCAACTGTGTCTACTGTTAGCGTATTAAGATATTTGTAAGTATTTTTGGATGGTGACCGCATCGGAGCCTTACCAGTGAGATCAGTTGGATGCGCGTTATTTTTTATGAGTTAATGTCTAGTGGAATGGTATTAAGGGAGATGTTTCGGCCCCCTCGAATGGGATGTTTTGTGTTATTTGTATGTTGTGTAAACATCTACTGAGGTGTACTAATGTATGCTGTGTGTGTGGCAGATGTGGTGTTTGTAGTGGGGCGGGCGGAATGACTGGGTAAGATGCCCGAGAGATACCGACGAGTGCTTTAATATAAGGACGCCAAAATAGCTTTGATCTTTCGATCTTTCTCTTCTTTCTATTCATTAGATTTTCCATCTTTATTTCTGTCCAATGATTCTTCGTTGGATTCTACCCATATGGATAACTTTCTTCTTAATTAGAAAGCAAAATAGAAACAACTCACGCAATCAAATTTTCTCTAAACACCGAACGAGTGGGACGCTGGATGGGGCCTATTACTCTTTGACCGGGGGAGCTCTCCAATTCTGGAATAATAATAATAATGGGTTACCAATTACTGCACCTGTCCCCAAAACGGGAGCCAGAAATATAGGTAATACGAAAGAGTTATTATGAATATCAATCATAATTATTAATAAAAAATTTGTATATGTAGGTATTTGATGATTATAAAATTATAAATGTTTGTTTAGTTCCTTATATCTTCCTGTAGATCGAACCCAAAGGCTTTTAATCTAAAAATACGAGAACATAATTCGAGCATTGTTTTCCTTTCTACATGTTATTATAGGCTGTTGGGTTTTTTGTCACTGATTAATAATTCACAATTACCTTTGTTCATTAATTACTGATCATATGTTTTGCCCTGCAAATGTCATTGAAATATTAGTTCATTACAAAGAGCTGCTATTTCATCTACCATAATCTAGGTCGTTAATATTTAATGAGAACATGTAACAAAGGAAACTCTCTCTATGGTCATCCATTCCTTACGTTTCGCGACTTCAATTATTAATTATCTACCGAAGAGAACAAGAAATAATATATTAATCACACGTTTTCTTACATTCTTGATAACTGCGGTCAACGTAAATGCATTTCATCAGATTTGTACGGTGAAAATACTCATTAAGTAAGGTTTTTTATAGTATCCTTTTGACTAGTTATCATTAACCATGTGTCATTCTAAAGACTTAGTTAGCTCCACCAGTGCGACTCAAAGTATTTCTAACTACTTTGTTTCCGTTCTTAGAATTGGACAGGAGGGACAGACTTAGTAAACATGAGGCTCAGACAATTTTTCCCATGAGGCTTACCATGGGCCGGATGCCAGTCTCTTAATTCCTTGAGCAAGGCTGGGAAATCTCGAGTCCTGTCTTCGGGCAAATCGTGATCAACGGTTTCAAAGGGATGAGAGGGAGATGTTTCTGGCCATGGAGATTCGCCTCCGGGTATTCTCAGTACAGGCAAGATGAAACAAGTTGCTGGAGGAAAAAATAAAAACGGCTGTTATCGAACGAGTCCATAAAAGAGAACAGCGTAAAGAGAACCGCCGTCAGTCTAAATGATGATGCAGGTACACAAAGCAGCACTAACATATTTATATTCAATATCGTTCTAAATAAGTACTTACAAACGGCACAGAGCACAAATTAATCTTCTCCATAGCCAATTTTTCACAATTACTAATTTCTACAAAAATAAATATTCAAGGTATGGTGACCAAACCACTATAAAACGATATCAAGAGACCCCGATATTTGTCCTAAAGAAGCGAGTGGAAGAAAAGTCTTACAATACTTGAGAAGACATCTGTCATTCAAGCTTAACTATCAATTCACAGAAAAACATCTTTAGAAATTACTGGGGAATTTAAGGAAGTTTCAAGTTCAACAATATTACCCAGAACAGTTAAAAAGGGACCCGAAGATGAAGAACTAAAAGGATGCAAAGAAAGAAATCATGAATATCTTAGGTCAACTTAAGAAATTGAACATATGAGCAATGATCTAAAGTTATCTGGTCAGATGAAAGTAATTATCAAGTATGTAAGAAGGACCATTAATACTAGCTAGAACAGGTTAAAAGGGACCCGAAGATCAAGAACTAAAAGGAATGAAAAGAAAGAAGTCATGGATACCTTAGTCCAACTGACAAAATTGAACATATGAGCAATAATCTAAAGTTATCTAGTCATATGAAAGTAATTATCAAGTATGTAAGAAAGACCATTAGTGTAATTAATATAATTCCATATAATATCTTGGAAAATTTAATTAAAAATCTTTTTTGTACAAATTTGCAGATTGAACATCATACCCTAAGGTTAATATAATCCCTAGGTGAACAACCCAAATGATTCAGGCAATCATAAAGCCAAAATATGATCAATGCATACAAAGAAATGGATTGTTCATATTTTGGCTTTATGATTACCTGAATTCTTTGGATGTTTTTGTGGTTTGGATTGGGTGGTCGATAATGTCTCGCTGGGTTGTTCACCTAGGGATTATATTAACCTTGGGGTATGATGTTTAAATTATCTACATAAAAGTAAAAGATGTTGAAGCAGTGGGGTTGAAGTGGCAGGCAATCCTGTAGATATAATCTACCTCATGGTTCTCCAACTCACATCACCTTAGGGAGGGTATTTGAGGTTGTTTATTGAAAGATTTTGTAGGCGGAGTAAAGTGTCTAGTAGATTGACAAAAACAACCTCTTGTTAATGCAATGGGAATCTTTGGTCATCAGCAAAAATATATTATAGGAAATGAATATAAGTTTCGGGGACAAATATGAACGGCCGCAGAAGACCATGTTGTAGAAGGGATACTGACTAGCAAAAGCAAAAATTGAATCAAACATAAATTTTGAATGGCAGAGAGCAACAAGTACTACCATAGATCACCACCAAACATCTCATAATATAACATAATTTCACGAATGACAAAGGCCAAGAGGGCTCATCCACGTCCGGGAAACCTCACTGACAAAATGCATCCCTACAATTGTCAGATCATACATCTACAATAGACCATTCAAACCTTCCAAAAGAAAGCGTCAAAAACATAAAGCATCTCTACCAAGACTCGTCAAAATCCAATCACTCAAAATATGCAATAATAAAAAACTGCATCCACAGGAACTAGTCCAGAATACCCCCATCCCCCCCATAATTTTTCTTCCTCACTAATAATCATTCAATCTGCGTTTGCAAACTTTCAAGTTTGGAGTGTCTACTCTCTCGGGTGTAGAACTATTACAGTAGTCTACCACTCTAGTGGTGAAAAAATATTTTCTAACATCCAACCTGCACCTTTGTTTTTTTTACTTTCCAAGTGGAGAACCCTAGTCCTATTACTACCTTGTTTTACTCATTTGACATTAGACATATTAAAGGCAGAAATATTGCTAGAGTAGTAGAACTAATATTAAGAGAGGGTATAGTGGTGAAAACTTTTAAAAGGTAGAAAAAAGTAGGGTTCGAGCTTGAAACATTTGTTGCCGGGTGAAAGAGTATCTCCAGCAAAAGTTATGATAAAAATAGCATAAAGAATAGAGTTAGCGTGGATAGTAGATCCCTGGTGAAAGGGTAGCTCTGGCCTATCTTTAAACTTAAATAACTTATACAAATTATCCTTCCCAGAACAGATTTTCACAAGCTTAATTATACCATTGTATAGTCGATCTCCATATTCAAGGTGCTTAAGGAAGGTATTATTTGTGTTTCCATCATTTGTACCGACTCTAAGAGGTTGATATGAGGCCTATAATGTGATGATCATGCTTATATACAGTACTCAAAAGGTGGCCTGACAGACTAGTTGTAGAGTTTAAGGATAAACTCTTTACTCCTTAGCTAAAATTACTCTTAATGTATTCTAGCACCCTATTTGCTCTATTATTTGCCTCAATCCACTTCTTGGAAAACAGAAATCAGCCAATACCAATCCATTTCATAGCTAAATTGTTTTTTATCACTTTAAATTTTTTTAAGGTTAAAAGAGCTACTTCATAGCTCCAAGATAAAAAATTATTTCGGTCACTCTGCACTTTAAACCTACCCTCAACTTCTTTGACTACAGCTGCCAATTTAGTGTCATCAGCAAAAATTGACACTTTGCTATTTACAGACTCTGCGAGATCATTTATATCAACTATGAATAATAAAGGGCATAGAAAATATCTCTGAGATACGCCTCTGATAACGCACATCCACGGTGACCTCACTCCAGTCAATACGACCCTCTGTTTTCTGTCTTTCAGCCATTCAGCTAGACAATCAAAACATTTCCACATATTCCATGCATTTTTACTTTGTGATCTAATCTCATATGTGGAACCTTATCAAAGGCTTTGATAAAATCGAACTAAATTACATAAACATTCTCTCCCATATATAAATGTTTAGTTACATAATCCATAAAGTCGGGTAAATTTTTTAAACACGATCTAACTCATCTAAACCCATTATTATCATACCTCTCTAGATGGGCAGAAATTCCCTTCTCACCTATCTTCTCTAGAAATTTACAAAGTATACAAGCTAAGCTTACTGGTCTCAAGTTATATGTCTCCTCTTTACTTCCATGCTTAAACATTGGCACTACATTCTTTAATCTCCAATCTCTAGGTATTGCTTCCTTTAGACGAGCCCACACTCAGCCAGCTATAAACTGTTAATCCCATTTATACAACATATTTCAGTTTAAGAACATCAATAACTTATGGGAAGTACCATATAGTCCTTTTACCCATGAAGGCACATCAAGTCCAACTCCTATAAAACAGCATACGATGATAGTCTACTAATGCTTTTTATGTTATATCCAAACAATTATTAAACATCACTAGTAATGTATTGTTTATGGATATTTATATTAAAGACGAACAAACTGGCACTATAACTGGGAAACCAGAGAACCCTGTGGCGAGAACGCACTACTCCTGGAGTTCGCGAACAATGAGTTCCTCACTCAATGGGTGAGAGAGCCAACGAGAGGAGACAATATCCTCGACTTGGTTTTCACCTCTGAGGATGACATCGTTAAGGACCTCTCTGTTGTCGAAGAGGTCGGTGGTAGTGACCACCGACTAATTAGATTTGTAGTCAAAGTCCCGAAGGCAGGGCCTGCAACTAGTAAATCGAGGAAACTTGATTTGAAAACAGCAGACTTTGCAGGTCTTCGTGCTGGACTGACTGGCGTGAGGCTAGAAGTGTGCGATGTTGTTGAAGACTCGTGGAACAGTTTAAAAAAGAAGGTCATGAGTCTTCAATCACGTTTCATCCGTCTGAAATGTCCCCGTCGGTCTTCTGTTGAACCAAAGTGGTTTAATCAAGAAATCGGCCAACTGCTTAGGGAGAAAAGAACTGTGTACCGGCAATCAAAGACCTCGGGTGACTTTGACGAATACCGGAGGCTAGCCAGGAGAGTAAACTCCAGCATAAGGGCGGCTTATCGTTCTGAGGAACTCTGGGTAGCGAGACTCTGTAAAGAGAATCCCAATGAGTTTTTTGGATATGTGAACAGCCGTAAACCAATCCGTCGAACGATTGGCCCTTTCAGAAATGAGGAGGGGGCATTAAAGCACTTAGATGCCGAAAATGCTAACCTCCTCAACGACTACTTCTCTTCAGTGTTTACTGAAGAGTGTGGTCCCATCTCCCAGCCAATGGATTCCTACTCGGGGGAAAAGCTGGAGGATATGGACTTCACATAAGGGGAAATAAAAAAGAAGATCAGTGACCTAATGACGAACAAGTCCTTGGCCCGGATGGGTTTCTACCTAAAGTGTTGAAAGAAGTGCGCGATCAAGTGTCACGACACCTGAGCGCAATCTTCAACATGTCGATCCGGACCGAATGCGTTACTAGAGACTGGAGTGAAGCGGAGGTGACTCCTATCTTCAAGAAAGGAGACCGAAGCCAACCGTCTAACTACCGACCTATCAGTCTGACTTCAATAGTCGGTAAACTCATGGAAAGCACGGCTTCCGAAGGCAACGGTCATGCCTGACGAACCTTGTGGAATTCTTCCACTTCGTGTTCAGTGAGTACGATCGGGACAAGGCGGTGGAAGTGGTGTACTAAGACTTTCAGAAAGCCTTTGATAAGGTACCACACCGCCGCCTTCTCCGGAAAGTGCAAGCGCTGGGCATAGACGAAAAAGTAGCTGGATGGATCGAGAACTGGCTAAGTGGCAGACGGCAATGGGTGGTGGTGAATGGACAGGTTTCTGAGTGGGTGCCCGTTAATAGTAGGGTGCCTCAAGGTTCTGACCTGGGAATACTACTATTCATCATCTACGTCAACGACATGGACGGTGACATGGTTGCCAAGATTTCCAAATTTACCGACGATACCAAGCCTGGTATGAACGTTGCAAAGTATGGAAATACTACCCGCCTGCAGGAAGATCTTGGGAAGATTGGGGAGTGGTCGGACAGGTGGCAAATGACTTTTAACGTGAACAAATGCAAAGAAATGCATATCGGCCACAGAAATCCCCAATCTCGGTATATCTTTAAGGGCACTGCTTTTGAATCTTTTGACACTAAGAAGGAATTGGATGTAACTATTACTAGCGACCTCAAGTTCTCGAAACAGTGCATCGAGGCAGAGAAGAAAGCCCAAAGGATGTTAGGCTACATAAAGCGCCAGTTTGGATACCGTAACAAGGAGATAGTACTTTTTCTGTACAACTCCCTCGTTCGGCCGCACCTGGAGTATGCCGTACAATTTTGGAGTCCTTCGTTTCGAAAGGATATCGCAAGGTTGGAACGCGAACAAGCCAGGGCAACCAAACTGATTCCCTCTATCCGACATAAAAGTTATGAAGATAGACTAAGGGAATTAGATCTGTTCTCGCTGGAAATCCGTAGACTGCGTGGTCAGCTCATCGAAGTTTTCAAAATACTTCGAGGGTTCGACAATGTTGACTACCGGGATATTTTCACACTGAGTGAGAACAGAACGCGCAATCACGGCTTCAAACTTGAACTGAAGCGTTACAACCCCAATTTGTGTGGAAATTTTTTCACCTACAGTATCTGCGGTAAGTGGAACGCACTTCCAGTGGAAGTTGTCAACAGTGAATCTGTTGACCAGTTCAAGTCAAGTCTGGACAAAGTCTTAAAGTGGCCGTTTCGGGACGCAAAACAATTGAGCAGTCATGTGCCTGCTCGATTGCTAGTCCAAAGGTACCCTCTTTGAATAAACCGTAAGGTCTCCTAGGGTACTTCCTTTCCATGTTACTCCTTGTAACTCCTATTCCGAGGCGCTGCAACTCAATGTAGAAGGAAATATTGATGCAGATCGAACATAAAATTCTGGGAGCCCAGATACTTCGAGACTTTAGAGACATTTTCAAATTATTGGAGTCGGAGCACTACAAAGAACTTGACCAAACTCAAACAACGAGTGAATACCAAAGGAAAAAATCGGTTTCTTAAATACTGAACTCCTCCTGAGCACTTTATCAAGGCCGCTCTAGTCTTATCAAGATATCTTAAGTCGCTTCTAAGGGTATATCTGGGGTGGGAGGTTTTAGCAGTCATCCTTCCAGGGCATTACTGACTGCTGCACCTTTCTTAATCCTTTCTGCCCCACGCTTGACAACAAACCTCAAGTTGTGGCTACATTACTTACTTACCTTTTTTCTCCTTCCCTAATTTCATCAAGTATTCGCTTTATTCGTTTTCTTTTAGTATTATGCCCCCTAATAAAAGAGACTCCTTTCTGACTCTTTACAGGCCCCATTCATCGCAAATTTAGTTTCTTTTATTCATTAAATTCCGCTGTTGTCCTTGACCAGGGATTCAGAGCCCCATATCGTTGATTAAGAGCTGATGAGGGACTTGTGTGGAACGGATCATTAGTTCCGTTAATCACATGGGGACATCGATTCCATTGACCCATACAAGTATCAGTTTAAACAGCCTATGGGATTAAGGGATTCATACTCTCTCCCTATATTTCCCTGCTTCAAAGGAAAGCAAGAGGGTTCACTACTTTAGGGGAGTAAATAAAAAATGAAGTTATAAATTACCTAAAATGAATGACGTGAATCAATAAATAAAATTACATTAAATATCACTGAAGATCTGCAATCAAGAGATTTAATTTGGTATGAGTACAAAAGGAATTTACTGCCGTATAAAATATATATATATATATATATATATATACATATTACGAACCAGAGTCGTTAGATTGGTCTATTGTACACAGCCACTTAGTTGGCGTGGAGGAAAATCCCCCCCCCCCAATGCTGTGTCAACGAGGCGAACAATGGCTATTCATTTCCCGCCGAACTACGGCGGGTACCTGGTATTATTTCAACTGCCCTGAACTGGAACCCCAATCGGACCCCATGTGTGTCACGTTTATTCAAACATTTAAAGCGAAAGCCAACGAGGGCATTTCCTGCACGAGGTTAGTCAAGATAGACGAAGTGAAGGGGAGTAGAACGCATCGTGAGCGGCGGGGCTGAGAATACACGGGTCTCCCTTCAGGTATTAGCCATAGAAGGGTTTCAATGCTACGCTCATCTCCCCTCCCTCAGGAGTAATAGAAAAGAAAGGGTGGACAGTTTAAAAAAGGTTTAAAATATTTAATGATTGGGAATTTGGAGCAAAGAATAAAGCTTTACCATAAGATTTCAGCTCAATTTAATAGACTTCCGAAATCATCGACCTGGACGAGTATTAAACGAACATAAAAATATAAAATACTGGAAATAAAGATGTTAGGAGCTAATCGTAGATATGATTCAGCTTTTTAAATTTGTATTTTTGCCAGTTACTTGAGTTGAAAGATAAGCCAGAACTACCCTTTGACCATGGATCTACCAAACACACTAACTCTATTCTTTATGCTATTTTTATCCAAACATTTGCTGAAGATACCCTTTCACCAGGGAACAAATCTTTCAAACTTGAACTAAACTCTTTCTTTTCTACCTTTTCAAAAATTTCTCCACTATACCCTCTCTCACTATTTGTTCTAGTACTCTATCCATATTTCTACTTTTAATAGGTCCAATGAATTGGAAGGTAGTAATAAGACTTGGGGTCACCAATTGAAAATTAAAAAACACAAGTGCAGTTTGGATGTTATAAAATATATTTTGACCAAAAGGGTGGTAGATTACTGAACTAGTTTGCCACCTGAGACAGTAGACAGTCCAAACTTGAATGTTTTCATAGGTAGATTGGATGATTACACTGAGGAACAAAGAATTTGGTGAATTAACAAAAGTACATTTTCCTACCTAATTAGAGCTTACTGAATTCATATCTGAAATCAGATTCTCTCTAAATGCTACAGATTTTTCGTAATATCAATAACTAATATTATACAATAATTTTCATTTTATCACACCTATCATCATGCCATGAAGTAATTTTGAATCATCCTTTTGCGTTATTTATCGTAAGGCAGGTTTTTCTGCATATGAGAAGACACTTGAATTACACATTAGGATTACAAATCCTGTAATCAAATATATGTTAATTTATTAATGACCGTACATCAGGTTAGAGGACCTCTTCTTGATTTCAATCGGGCAAAAATTTGCGTTTGTAACTCTTTCTCCTGTAAGTCTTCTCTGGCTGATCTCTTATAATCGTCTAGCGGTAGTCCACCATCATGTGTCTATCCCAGTGACCTTGGTAGCGCTCTTCGATCGTCATCAAATCCTGATGGAAGCGTTTCCCTTGTTCGTCGCTCACGGCTCCCAGATTCTCTGGGAATCGTTCGAGGTGACTATTTATGAAATGCAGCTACACACTCATGTTGTATCCAAGATCACGATATGCTAAAAGCATATTAGTAACCAGATCCTCCTAGTTATGCGCTTTTTTGTTTTCCAAGAAGTTAAGAACAACGACAGAAAATGAGAGCCAGGCTGCCTTCTCTTTTTCATTCATGGTGTTCACGAATCTAGAATCACTAGAAGTCTTCTGATTTGGGGACCATCAAATACTCCTGCTTTTATTTGTTCGTATGACAAAGCAGAAAACGCCGCTACTATGTACTGAAAACAATCATTGTCAATGCTCAACGCCTTGACATATTGCTTCATCATTGCCAGTTTGAGATGAAGTGGAGGGAAAATGATCTTCTCTCAATTTACGATTGGCTCAATAACAAAGTTTCTCGTATTTTTAGATTAAAAGTCTTTGGGTTCGATCTACAGAAAGATATAAGGAACTAAACAAACGTTGATAATTTTCTAATCATCATAAAACCCACCTATACACATTTCTATGAATAATTATGATCGATATTCCCAATAACTATTTCGTATTGCCTATATTTCTGGCTCTCGTTTTGGGGACCGGTGCAGTAATTAGTTACCCATTATTATTATTATTATTATTATTATTATTCTAGAAATGGAGAGCGCTCCCCGTAAAAGAGTAGTAGGCCCCATCCAACAGCCTACACGTTCGGTGTTTAGAGAGAATCTGATTGCGTGATTAATTTCAAATTGTTTTCTAATTAATAAGAAAGTAAACCAAATAGGTATAATCCAAGGAAGAATCGTTGTACAGACCGAAAATCTAATGAATAGAAAGAAAGGGAAGATCGAGGCTATTTTGGCGTCCTTATATTAAAGCTCTCGTCGGTATCTCTCGGGCATCTCACCGAGTCATTCCGCCCGCCCTACTACAAACACCACATCTGTCACACACCCAGCATACCTTACTACACCTCAGCGGAGGTGTACACAACACACAAATAACACAAAGCATCCCAAACCAGGCGTCCGGAACATCTCCCTCAATACCATAACATGGCGCATTGCATTGGTCATCCTGGTGAGGCCCCGATGCGGTTACCATGCAAAAATACTGACAAACATCGCAGACTTCTTCATACGCTAACACTTGACACAGGCCAACACATATTCACATAACACGCGAGCCTTGCACAACTGGGCTAAAATTTGCTGGAACTCTCAAAGAATCCCGTCCAGTTAGTAGAGGACGTTGAGGCCCCTGACGAGTGCCTTGACACTAATCCAGCTGTATTTTGCTTGGTGGCGTCTAATACCCTTCAACCCAGGGGAGGGGGCCTCGCGGGTGCATCTACAGCTACTGGGAACAGAATATTTCACAGATCAAACATTCATCAACTCGAGTTTGCACTCGTTCCTGGTAATTCCTCTCTTAAGAATTACAGTAGTTTATTTGATCAAAATTAATAGGCCTTTTGTAGCTAATCAAAATCTCTTTTAATGTATGTTTGTTGAAAATGAAGGATTAAACTACTTTTAAACTCCGTCCAAAAAATAAGCTCACCTCGAGTGTTTGGAGGAATATTTCTCGAAGAAATTTATGTCCCCATCTCCTGCTTCCATGGCATCACTTGGAGCCACATTAAAAGCTTCAACGCCGTCCATGAGCGCTTACAACACGCCACATGAAGCATCTTTATCATACCCATACCTAGACACCTCTGCCGTGCCACGGGACTGTTCTCTCGCGTCAAGCGCATGTTTCACGTCACGGAAAGCTTCTTGGAACAATCTTATGATGACAATCGAGGCTTCTTTAGCTTCACTCAACATTTCTATGACGCCACATGAATCTTTCACAGCGTCACTGAACACGTCTATGACATTGAGAGAACCTTCTCTGAACGCTTTTATTATGTCACGAGAAGATTCTCTAACATCAACAAGCGCATCTTGGACAGCTCATGAGGCTTCCCAGGGACTATTGAATACCTTTTCGATATCACAGGACTCTTCAGAGCTCCTATATATAGAATTGGATCTTATTAACAAGATGGATCCAGTGGTCTGTCCATTTTGTGTTAGTCATGGGCGTCGAAGAGATGTTTATCATCAATTGAAGGTTTGGCTCATGTTTTTTTCTCTCTTCTAGTCTAACATTACCTGTTCTTAAATACCGATTATCACTAGAGTCAATATAATAGAAAGCCTATTTATTTTCATTCATCGAAGATAAGAAAAATGAAAAGCTTTTATTTTTAACTTGAGAGCCCTAACTAGGTTCATAGGTATGGCATTTGGATTAAAGTGTCTAATGTTTTCCTTTTAAGGATGACGAAGGAAAAGTGCTATGTCCTGTCCTTAGACACTACCAGTATCATATTTGCAGTGCCACTGGCGAGAGTGTTCACACACCGAAGTTTTGGCACTTTATTCCAAAGACAAATGGTGACCCTGTCAAAGCTGGTGTACCTCCAGGGCAGTTTTCAGACCTATTCGTGCATAATATTATTTCCGGCGATGACTAAATTATCATTGAACACTTTTACATATTTTATGTTGCCATTTTTTTTCTCCTTTTTACCAATTATATCTATATTGCAAACTGTGGCTTGTGGGGTATATTATATTACTATTAATATTATTTCAAAGGGTAAGTTCAAGCTTGCTTAAAACTTGCCAGTTATAATAAATTTCTAAGAAATTAAATGTAATTAGTTAATGTCTTTTTAATTGGGAAAAACGGTACAAATTGCGCTTTCTGACGGAAAAGAAGGGAGAGACCGAGGCGACATTGCAATGTGCAGCCAAATCAAATAGACAGGAGTGCGTGTAGGGGGTCATCAAAAACGGAGGACCTTTGCCCATAACTAGATGCCAGTCTTTTTGGCGGGTGAACGTGTTGTAGACAAGCACATCGGGCACCACTTTCTCCTTAGCTGGGAGCGTGTGATGAATGAAGGGTAAAGATTGGTAATAAACAATTCCTTTTTCCAGCGTAGGAGCTTGGTAAAAAGCAACAGAAGATCGACAAAGAGAAGTGGACGGGGAATACTGAGCTTAAAAGTGCACAGTCTGTGCGGTTCACTGTCCCAAAGGCAGAATCTCCAGGGGGAAGAGACACACAGCAAAGGATGTTTTAACTATCAATATCGCACCCCTCCATGCGGGAGGAGACGAATCCATGGGTATAAATACTGGGAGATTGAAAGTAAAACACCAGGGGAATCCGGTTACAGGAAATACCAGTGGTCCTCCGTGGAGGCGACGCTCATATAATCGGTTGAAGTACAGAAACGCTCCTCCGGGGAGGAACCCACGTCGGCCCGAGGACAGAGATGACGTTCCACGCGAGCAGCAAAAGAACTCTAGGCCAAACGAAGGTTTAGATTGGTTCATCACTGCTTGAGATACAGAGACATATTATTATCATCACTAGGAATCGAGAAGAGAGTTCCATGAAGGGGTAAAGTTAATATAAGCGAAAACAAGTGGAAAGTGATTACCTCGATTATTCTAAACAGAATACTCGGATATGTACGGAATTCTGCCAAATGTTGTTTGCTAACCACCCAACCGCGATAGGGTTTGAGGGGTTGGGGCTAGGCAATGTTGGACCTACAATAGAGCTCACGGTAACAAATGTGGCACAGGGACTTCACTAATTGCTTGGGCGGTGTTATGATTATTGTCTGGTTACGGTGCCGGAAAATGACGCACGGGGGTTTGTGATAGAAATGCTACAATCCCTTAGAGGCTGCCTACTCGACGGCAGCTACGATGCAAATTTTTGACCTAGCGTCCGACCATGAGGAGTGATCTATTGCAGTGGTAGACCATCTGCATAGAAAACGTTATGGACAAGGACGAGAGGTCCTCCCCCATCGAATAATGGCAAGAGCACAAGGAATCGAAAGGAAACTGGAAAGAGCCATCCCTTAGTAATTAGAGAAAGGATTGATGACAAAACCCTTGGGGACCAAGAGTTAGTACACGAGAAACAATAGTGGATGGACGACTTGTGTCCCGCCATCACTGAGAAAAAATTGTCCTTTAGTCACATCCAGTTGTAACCGAAGTGTGACCCAAAGCTCTAACCTAATTTTCAATAGGCTTACTTTTTTAATTCAATATATACATATATTAACTGCCGGGCCAAAATAAAGGTCGTTCAGTGCAATAATTATTTAATAAGCTATTGGACCTCCTCTAGATAGAATTACAACCCTCATCCTATCTGACATTAATTTTAAATGGTTTGAATCTTCTGTAGCTTCAAATTTGGCCAGAATTCCAGCAGCCGTAGACCCAAATATTTCAATGATGATGGAAGATGCGATTAGGCACGCAGTTCCATCTCAAGCTCATCCCATAAATTATCTATGAGATTTAAATCTGGGGACTGTGGTGGCCACTCAATATGCCAAAATGATCCCTAATGCTAGGGCAACGAATCTTAAACATAACATAACATAACATAATTACACGGATGACAAAAGCCACAAGGGCCTATCAAAGGTCATCCGCCTCCGTCAAAACCCACCCACAAAAAGCACCATCACCAGGGGAAGACAAAATCAAAGTCCCCCACAATATAATATAACAGATGACAAAAGCCACAAGGGCTCATCATAGTTCATCCGAGTCAAACGGCCTCTTTTTTAAGGCACCCAAACCCTCAGGAAAACTACATCCAGAGGATTGCATCCAGAAACAAGGGTATCACCAATCAAGGCTTGTCAAGAACTAAATCATGCTGCTATAGATATATACAAACAATATTAATATATACAAAACTTAGGAACCATCACAACCTTCCCTTCCCATAAACTCATCCAACCTACTCTTAAATACATTTAGATTTGGACTACCTACTACCCTCTGCGGCAATTTGTTCCAGAAGTCTACCACTCTATTGGTAAAAAAATATTTTCTTAAATCCAACCTAGACCCTTGCTTTTTAATTTTTTAAGTGGTGACCTCTAGTCCAATTTCCATCATCTAACTCAAAAAACTTGCTAACATCCAATTTATGTATCCCGGAAAATTTTTTAAAGAGCTCAATCATATCCCCTCTCACACACCTCCTTTCGAACGAGAACATATTTAATACCCTTAGTCTATCTATATATTCAAGGTGCCTCAGGGAAGGAATAATCTTTGTTGCCCTCCGTTGCACTGACTCAAGAAGGTTAATATCGTGTCTAAAATGTGGGGACCATGCCTGTATACAGTACTCTAGATGTGGCCTGACATATGAGTTATAGAGTTTAAGAATAACCTCCTTATTTTTGTAGCTGACATTTCTCTTAATAAAACCCAGCACTCTATTTGCCCTATTTCTTGCTTCAATACACTGCTTAGAAACCTTAATGACTTATCTATTACTACTCCTAGATCTTTCTCATCCTCTACTGAGCTCAGTCAATGCCCATCCATTTCATAGTTAAATTCTCTATTATCTTTTCCCATGTTAATAACTTTGCACTTATCAAGGTTGAAAGTCATTTGCCACTTATGTACCCAGGATAACAATTTATTTAAATCCCCCTGCACTTTAAAATTATCATCAATATCTTTAACTACAGCTGCTAATTTGGGAACATCCGCAAAAATTGACACTTTATTATTAACTGCCTCCCCAAGATCATTTATATAGATGACAAATAATAATGGACCGAGAACTGATCCCTGAGGAACTCACTGATAACATCCCTCCACTCTGACTTTACACCATTTAGCACTACCCTTTGCTTCCTGTCTTTCAGCCACTCAGCTATCCAATTTGAAACACCCCCACATATCCCAATCATTTTTAATTTATGAACTAGTCTCCTATGTGGTACCTTATCAAATGCCTCACTAAAATCTAAGTAAATTATATCTACATTCTCTCCCTTATCTACTTGATCTGTTACAAACTCCAGAAAGTCTAGTAAGTTAGTCAAACATGATCTACCTGATCTAAACCCATGCTGAGCATCGCTGATTAACCCCTCCCTCTCTAGATGTTGGCAAATCCCTTTTTTAACTATTTTCTCAAGAATTTTACAGACTACAGGAGTTAGGCTAACCGGTCTAAAGTTATTTGGATCCTCTTTACTACCCTTCTTGAAAATGGGGACTACATTCGCTCTCTTCCAATCATCGGGTATTTCTCCATATTCGAGTGACCTAGTATATAACTTGTCCAGAGCTATTGAGATACTTTCTATACCTTCTTTAAGTATCCTAGAATGAATATTATCAGGGCCGGAGGCCTTGGTAGTATCTAACTCACCTATTAGTCCTTTTATCATCCTCCGATCCACACTAATGGTAGTAAACACCTCATTCCCTGACCCATGAGTACTATACTTAAGACTATTTAGTTTCTCTTTTGTAAATACTGATGCAAAATGACCATTTAGTACCTCAACTATTTCCTCATCAGTTTCTCTCACAACCCCTTCATATTTGATAGGTCCTATTTTAACTCTGCCAGACTTGTTATTAATTTTATAGTAACTAAAGAACTTTCTAGGATCTTTGTTGCTATCCAGAGCTAATTTAAATTCTGACACCCTTTTGTTCTTCTTTATAATCTTATTTAACTCATTCCTAGCTATTCTATAATCACTTAAATTTTGAATATTATTTTGTACCTGTAATTTTTTGTATGCCCTTTTCTTCTCTGAAATTTTTCTAGCTATCTCCTGATTCCACCATAATGGTTTCCTACTTTTGTTCCTAATGGCCTTCATTGGGATACATTGTTCTTGGACTACATTTATTATATGCTGAAAGTATCCCACATCCCATAAGCATTTTTACCTCTGAATTCTATATCCCAGTCTACCAAATTTAGCAAGCTTCGAAGTTTTACATAATCTCCCTTATGAAAATTTGGAACTTTTTCAGCATTCTCAGTTATTTTACCCTTCTCAATTCCCAAGTTAAAACGAACTATCTGATGGTCACTATTTCCCAATGCTTCCCCAACAGTTAATTCTTGAACTAAATGATCACTGTTAGAAAGTACTAAATCTAATATATTGTCCCCCCTCGTTGGCTCATTAACAAATTGATTCAAAAAATTATCCTCAAAGCATTCTATGAACCTGCCACTTGTTCTATCCCTACCTATCATATTTTCCCAGTCCACAGAGTTTAAGGTCCCCAATAATAACTGCATCCGTTTCACACCCTTTCCTTATTTCCCTTATCATTAGTTCCTCCATATCATCAGTCTGCCCAGGTGGCCTGTAAAAAGCTCCCAAATGCACCATTCTATTTTTACTGAACCTAATATCTATCCAAAGTGACTCAACTCCATCCTGCTTTAATGAAGTATTTAAACTTGAAACAATGTTGTTTTTTATGTAGATAATTATTCCTCCACCAATCCTACCTGTCCTTTGACTAATGTACATATTATAGCCCTGTAAATCAAATTCACTTATAGTGTCACTAAATTCTATTTCATTAACCCATGATTCAGTAACGCATAATATATCTATATCCTCATTGCTTATATAACTAAATAGCTCATCCTTCTTGTTTATAAGACTACGAGCATTTGTATACAAACACTTTAACCCCCCTATCCCTGAAGCACCTCTTGAAACTTGAATGACCTCACCTCTATCGCCTTGGAACCTATTTCTGTTATCTGCCAAGTCCATTCTACTTTCAGTACTATAATGTCCTCTCATAATTCCCTGACCACTATTAGTATCTAGTTTCCCACCCGCAAAGACCTAATAACACGATCATACTCCTCCCACAACACATCTACCCCCTTCCTACTCAAATGCAGTCCATCCATCGCATACATTTCTTTCATTCCAACAAACCTATCCCACACATCCACAAACATGACACCTTCCATCTCACACATCCTCCTCACATAATCATTCAGTCCAATTGCACGAGACATCCATTCTACCCCAACATCCATTCTTGGAAGCACACCTGTCACAACACTTTTCATTCTACTTTCTTTCACCTTTTCAATCAACCTCTTGTACCTCTCACGTAACTCACATGCACCCACTTTCTTCACATCATTCACTCCAACATGTGTAATCACAACCGCATCCCTTGCACAGCCAGACACCAGCTCCTCATACCTATCAGACAGATCTCTCACTCCAGCACCCGGCAAACACACCCTCAAACAATTCAATCTACTTGCATTCAACTTCCTATCTAAATATCTAACTCGCGAATCACCCATCACAAGCACTTCAGTCAGACTCATATTCCTAACCCCCACAGACCTAACTCCATCCCCACTTCTATTCTCATTCAAACTACCAGTCACTCGAACTCCACCCACACCCCCATCAGTCATATCACTTCCAGTTACTTCCTCTCTTAGGGCACTGAATCTATTAGTCAAGCTAATAGGTTTTGTGTCCCTCTGACTCATACACCTATTCTCTCCCTGGCTAACAACCTCAACAGAGGCAACCCTATTCTCACAAAGAACAGGAGAAGCCTCCCTAGCTTCACGTTTCCTAACCACTCTCCACTGTCCCCCATCCTCACTAGGCCTATTTCTAACTAATCTAAGGGGGCTAACTTCACTATCACTAGAACTATCATATCCTACCTCCTCCACCGGCCCTCTACCTTCACCTGGAACATCTAACTGGCCTACCTCACCACCTAACCTATTCCCAGCTCTAGGCCTAACACTAAGTTCCTTCCTGAGCTCAGCAAATAACCCCTCCAGCCTACATATCTTGTCTAAATCCTGCCTTCTCATCCCCTCTAAATCTACAATGCATTCACGCAGCCCACATACAACACATGTATACCCCTCACCTTATACACCACAACCAATGCATACATTCCGACACTCATGCTCACTTTTATCCCCAAACTCCATCACTTATTCAAACAAAGAAAGAACTTAAGTAGTAATAAGAAAAAGAAGAAGAGCAACTTAGCTTTCGCTAAAGGGGGTGAGAAAAAAAAACAAACAAACTGTAGAAAAATCTGAAAAATAGATCAACAGACTGAGAGCTCTATGAAACATGTGCTAACTGTTCGAAGGTCAGTCGAAGACTAACCTTCGAACATCTTTGACGATGTTAGCCGGGTTCATTACTACGTTATCGTCCTGAAACATTTAATCGATATAGGGAAAAAGAAGTCCATTGTTATGTAAACTTGATTGTCCAGGATATCTGCAAATAGTCGTGGGTTTTCATTTTGTTGTTGCAGAGGGGTGCTCATTCATGTCTGACCCAGAAAAAACACTCTCAGACCATCACACTAACTCCAGGCTCTTGCACAGACGGGACGATGCATTATGGATCAAACACTTCATGAGGTTCTCGCCATACTCTCTTGCACGCATCAATCTGACAGAGGATAAAACTAGATTCATCAGACCACATAGCATGTCTCGAATCCCCAACACTCCAGTTTTTATTTTCTTTGGAGGGCTGAAGCCTTTTTTTTCGATCTAATGAGGCCACACATGGACTCCTAATTTAGACACAGCTGCGTATAAGCATTTTCTTTTCAGTTCACGACGCATAATTCTCATTGAAATCGTTTTATGACCTTTACAGAACACGCTGGATGGCTAACTGCTGCGTCGAGGAACGCCGAGGTTTCTTGAACAAATGCTTCAAAGAACACCTGTCTCGTTCGTCAAGAAGTTGATGCCTACCACATTTGCTACAACATGAACCGGCTTCTCAATCATGTTTCAAGCGTGCAATTGTTCTCTGCATAGGCATCATGCCTATAGCTGCTGCTGGAGAGATATCATGTGTTGATTTGCCACATTCAAGGAAGGCAACGTTGCGTCCTTTATAATATGATGTAATGTCTTTTCCACGTGTCCTTACTCTTGCAGCTCGTGTAAAAATTACGACAGTTATATCATCTATACCAGGTTGTTGCTATGTCAGAGACACTACTGAATGTTGCTATATAGGCTAACTCAGTGAACGACCTTTATTTTGGCGAAACAGTATATAAGTGTACCGAAGTTCATTGGAGACTGATGTTTGTTATTTTGCCAAAGGTAGAAGTAAATTAATGTAATTTAGCACTTTCTTTAATTTAAGTGATGCGTTTCGATACATCGAGTATCATCTTCAGAGTTACAATAGAGAATTATTACAAAGTATTCAGTTTATTTATGTTACAAAATGTATTAACAAAATTACGAATGAAGCTATACACGTATAGGCCGGTTGGATCCAGGTGATAAAGGGTCAGACGAGTAGGTAGCCATATGGGAAGGGGGAAGTAAGCTGCTTGCCAGAGGAAATTAGTAGCTAGGGGCAGCTCTGAGTACACCTGTCCCTCTGTTTCCTTTTCTTTTTCTGGCAAGCAGCTTAATTCCCCTCCAAATTCATATACACGTATATATATATATATATATATATATATATATATATATATATATATATATATATATATATATATATATATATATATATATACATATATATATATATATATATATATATATATATATATATATATATATATATATATATATATATATACAGAGAGAGAGAGAGAGAGAGAGAGAGAGAGAATTGTGTCTTCATAAAAATATATACTATGTTTAAATTATCAAATTTATTGACGACTTTCTCTCTAGGAACAAAAATATCTATGCATCTTCTTTCTAACAAAACCATTCAGTTTTTTTTAAGATGGCTTAGAAACAACATTTCTTCAGAAATTCGGTGACAGGCAAAACGGTTTGGATGTTCAAAAGTTCTCTCACACTGAGAAATGCTTCCATTCATTCTCAAATCTACAGGATATGGTACAAGAGGAATTCTTCTTTCATTAAAATCTCACATTGAGCTTATCCAGATTTTCACTTTTGCTGTGAAATCATCTTCAGTAATTCATAGAAAGACAAAGATTAACTCGTTAGCTTACATTGGGGCGTAGGTGCCACTTGTAGGATACCCGGACTTTCGTGAATGAGGTGGTTTATTCACAATAGTTTTATTAAAGAAGCTAGTTTGAGGGCAGATAAGGAATAGGCAGGAGAGACATGTTGAGTGCCATTCAGTGCAAGTCTGTGAGAATAGCTTTCACATGGTGGCGGCACCTTTGGACATGGCCCTTTTTTGAGATGAAGATTTTATAGAAACCCCAACAGGTCAGATCTTACTCACCAATCCAATGTTTTCTATAAAGGGGGGGGAAGATGAGAATTTATACCCAATTTGGATTGGGTTTAGAATCCTCACCAGATTCAACCACCGACCCCAACGACAGAAATTGCCTATAATTAATTCCTGAGGTTTGATATTTGATTGTTAATGGACAATAGACCCAAGTATTCGGCTTCGCTTCGCAAAAGTTGCTAAAGAGAATTTGCCGGTTGCGTGTGAGGATTTCGAACATTCGTTAGACGGGGAATAGTATTTGAAATTTCAAAATTAGGAGTTCTTTTTTCGAAATTTGAAATAGTTGTGGTAACACTTTGAAAGGAAAGGAGGTCCTCTAAAAAGAAACTTGTGAAACATGTAATTTAACAAACTTTACTAGTCGAAGATAACGTGTAGAATCCATCGAGGGAATTTCCCGAAAAGACCCGTTTTTAGTGGCGTGCGAGTTTAGTCGCAAACGACTACATCTCCTATTATAGGCAAAACCGGTCGGTCCCTGTTTCGCTTTTTTTATGCTAGGCTATTATAAGCTAGACGATATCATACTAATCTATGCCAGGATATTATTTAGGCTATGCAATGCTATGCTAGATAGCATATAGTATGTTTGGCTAGATCATACTAAGCTATGCTTGACTATGGTATAATAGGTTAGTATAGGCTATACTTGTCTAGGATAGTTAATCCTAGGTCAGGCTATTCTGGGCTAAACAGGGAAATCCTATGCTAGGTTAGGCTAAAGTATAATAGGCTATGGATGGCTATATTAGGCTATGCTAGGTAATGCTAGGTTAGGTTACGATAGGTTATCTATCCACGGCTATAATAGGCTGAGCTATGCAAGATTATTCTGGTTTAGGGTATGATATGTTATAGTAGTCTAGGATATACTACTCTAGGCTATAATATGTTACGCTTGGCTATATTATGTTAGGTGTGGTTATGCTAGGATAGGCTATACCAAGCTAGCCTATAGTATGCTAGGTTTAGCGAGGCTATCGTATTCAAAGATATATTGGCTAGGCTATACTAGCCCATTCTAGCTTAGCTATGCTAGGTTAGGCTACTCTAGGCCACGCTAGGCCAGCCTTTTGCGTGCAATGCTAAGCCATACCTGGTTAGACTAGGCTAAACTAAAGTATACTAGGCTACACGAGGCGAGTCTATACTAGGCTAGGCTAACCTAGGCAATATTATATTATGCTAGGTTTGACTAGGGTCTACTAAGCTAGGCTGGGCTATAATAGGATACAATAGGCTAAAGTAGGATAAGTAGAGTATATATACTATGCTAGGTTATACTTTGCAAGGTAGATTATACTAACCTAGGCTAATTTATGATCGACACAAATAGGCTATTCTTTTTAGGCTAGGCTACCCTATGTATGGCTAGGCTTGACTATACTAGGCTAAAACAAGATAGGTTATGCTATACTATGCTAGACAATACTACGTTATTCTAGGTTTTTCTCTACTATGCTATGCTTAAGTATGTGACTATTCTATACTATTTTAGGCTTGGCTAGGCTAGGACAGACGACGTTATGCTATACTCTTCTGTCCTATGCTCTGCTATACTATGCTATAATATACTATGCTATGTTATACTCTGCTATACTGTGCTATATTATGCAATATTTGCTACGCTATACTCTGAGATGCAATAATATTCTATAAAGTGAGGGCACCCGACATTTTGGCCAGCAGACCTTGTTTCTGAACGACCACGTTTTTCTGATAGTAAAATTCCCCACCTTTTTCCCATTAGTTAAAAGGTTACTTTATAAAGAAAATGGGTATTTTAAGTAAACCACAATAATTAAAAAATAAATGTAAAACCACCTTTGCACACTTTCGCCACGATGCTCACTCAAGCGAGATTCATTCCACTCAGTGTTTCCTATTTAAACACTTTCATTATTGGTAAAATCAGGCAATGGCCTCGCCAATCCATCGTACGGGGGGAGCTTGCGCTTCGCTACTAAGTATTAAAATTTTAAATCTAAAAAAAAAGCAGCCATGGTTAATTTTTTATAAATTTTCTGGACTTCGCCAATTATAATTGTAGAAGTCTAAATAACACGTACATTAGTGCACGCAGAAAAACCCCGACACAAGCTGCGGGACTAACTGCGATCATCGTCACCAGAAGAAGCTTTTCACCGTCATTCTCAAAAATACTTACGAACTCAAAGGTGTCGTTAAAGTGAATTATCCCCTCCCCTAACTTCAACAGTTTATTCGTTGACTAGAATTCCCATCCCGAGCCTATAACTTAAAGTATTAAAAATGATTAATTCAGTGCTTAATTCAACAATATTATTCCATTCATTCTGTCGGATGCCATTAAGACGCAAGCATCTGCCATTAAGACGCAAGCATCCTAGTGAGTAATTTTCAAGTATAATCCCCACGAATTTATGTAGACTTACTTATTCGGTGCAAAGCTTAATCCTATTTATACCTATATACGCTGTTTCATATTTCTAATTCATGTACCTTAAAGATTATTTTTGTATGTGTGTGTTTAACTATTTTGGATGTTCTTTTGGCAATTAATAAGCAATCCACTCGGCTTAAATCTCAATATTACACCGGTCCACCCATGACTGTCTTTTACCGAGTGGGGACACACTCAGTGGATCATTATCTTAATTTTGATCAAAAGGGAAGCACCGAGGTTATTCTTATTCACTGGAACTGGCTACTGTAGGTGTATTAGTTAACCTTCTCCGCTTCACCCTGTTGCAGTAATAAAATATATGTTCAGGAAGTGTGACTGGGATTACCCACTCACTAAACCTCCACAATAATAATTTTCAAAAGGAGCTCTAAACTAATTTTCCCGCTTTTCAAAATATTTCGTTGCAAAAATATACTTATAGAAGAAGATATATAAAAATAAATTTTCTGAACTTCACCAATTGTATTTCTTTGGGTTTTAAAAATACACAAAATTTCGATACTTGTATTTATTTCTGAACTTTGATGAAAAAAACATAAGTCATAACCAAACTAAGATGAATTTAGTATTCACATACTCCAAAAAATCCCCTTCTTATATTATTGAGTTAGCGACGATGATGATGATGATGATGACGATGATGATAACTGTTAATTTTATTTTTAAAACTATTCATCAATTTATCGATGAATTTAAGGTGATTTTTTTCTAGCTATGTTCGTTTGAAACCTCCGTTCTTTTAGTTTAAAACCGTTGTTATGTGTAATAAATACCAGCGTTGTACTTAAAATACTTTCGATAATTCACGTTTTCAAATTTATTTAAAATTTTCAATACTTCGATAAGCTCACCTCGCAATCGTCTGGTTTCGAGAGTCGGTAATTTTAATAAATTTAATCTTTCGATATACGAATAATTGTAATCGAGGAAATTAGTTTAGAAAGGTCATATTTGTGTTTGTGTGTCTCTGTTTGTGACTATGGGGGACGGGGCGGGAACATTTTGACATCAAACCAATCAGGGGAGGGAGACGTCGTCCATTAGAAAAGATCAAGGGTTTATATGCTCGTGTATGTGTGTACGTGTGTATTTTTATGTGTGTGTGTGTGTGTGTAGACTCTGGTTCCTACCTTCAATACTACTATTCACATGCCAAATTTGTATATAAAATTCCGTGTGAAATCAGAGTTACCAGTGGTATAAGGCAAGGGTGTACTGGTTGCCCACAGTTATTTGTGGTGGTGGTAAACCAAATTATAAAATAAATATGTGAAACAGGAATTGGTTTGAAGAATGAAATACTGGATTTGCCGGACTTTTCTTAGCTGATGATGGATTGCTCTTGACCAATACTATAAAAGCCAAGGAGCAGCTGTTGGATGTACTCGAGGATTTAGCTGGAAAATGTATCTTGAAATAAGCCAAGATAAAAGTAAATGTTTGATCTTTAATGAAAATAACAAACCTGAAAGTATAAACAACATAAAAGTAGTACAAAGGATAAGATATTGTAGGAAAATGGCGAATGTAACACATTCAGTGATAGCAAGATCCTGCAACAGACATGATAGGAAAAACATTTTGGAAATCAGTAGTGCGACCATGGGTGATGGCAGGATCAGAAACTGGAATAGCAAAGAAATAAAGGAATTACAAAAGATTGAAAATTCATTTTGGAGAAAGATTTGAGGTGCTCGCGGATATGCTCCAAATGTTCCACTCAGAGGGGAGGTTGGGGCGTCATCAGTAGAAGCAAGAGACACGAGACAAAAAATTAGCTATGGATGGTATAAAAAGAACAAAGGGAATGATTTATTGAGGAAAGTTCTGGACGATCTGTGGAATAACCCTAAGTGTATGAGATGGATACAACAACTGAAAACTTATATGAGCAAGATCGGTTTAAGGAATGTAGATCAACTGGAACATATAAGCAAGGAAAAAATTAAAAAGAGAATTTATAATTATGACGACACAAACGTAAGGAAGGAATTGGAAGAAAGAACAACAATTACACTTCATAAACAATACAAGTCGACCATCCAAGAAGAAGACTCGTATGAAAATTCTAATAAATCAGTTGTTTTTCAGAGCTAGAACAAATCCACTTCAACTAAACTGGAGAAAAAGATTTACAGATGGGGAGTTAAACTGTAAGATGGACGATGCAGGATTGGAAGTAAATCTGGAACATTTTATGATGGAATGTAACCTTAGTAGATATAAGAAGAAGATTTTGAGTGGAAGTGAAGCATAAGTGAAATATTGATGTGTAAGGGGGAGAAGAAAGATAAAAATAAATGTATGGAATGCATATATTGTCTATGAATAAAAGGAAAAGAATTATAGGAAGAGGATTGAAAAATTAAAGAAATACGGATAGTCCAGTGCTGATACACAAGCTATCCCGGGCGCCATCATCTGATCTGATCTGATTATAAGATGGATATTGGTTTGCTTCTATCTTTGCAAAGAAGAAAGACTAAAATGAATGATGGGTTGAGGAGCTGACCTTGTGGTGAAAGCCTTACGAGAATAAATCTTCATACTTTAGAAAGTAGAAGAGTTCGAGGGAGACATGATTAAAGTTTTCAAGTGAGAAGGCCTATAAAAGGGAAGAGAGAAGCGAGGTTCTCATTCTTTGTGAACAGGATAGGACAGGTAGCAATGGGTTTAAAATGAACAAGTTTAGGTTGAGGAATGACACTGGTAGAAATTGGTTAACGAATCGGGTGGTAGTTAAATAGAATAAACTTAGTAGTCAGGCGATAGAAGAGTCTGTCCTCCTTGGATAGTTTTAAGAATAGCTTGGATAGATTTATGAATGAGGGTGCTAGGTGAGATTGAACCGGGGAACAGTGGTTGCATCGTATAGGCTATTGATTAGCATTTTTTATCCTTTCTTAAGTTCTGCCTGAGTATCCTGTGTCCAGTTAGGAGTACAAATCTTCACTGACAGTTTCCCCTCAGATTGACTTATACTCTTTGAAGATAGACGAGTATGTAGGTACACACATTAGCCGTACTGATTTCAAAGTGGACTCTAATTGGGCGGCCTAAGACCAGCAGGGTCATACAGTTATCCTGAAATTGGCCACATTCCACAATAATGGCAGCTCTCCTTGCTGTTATCTAACACGAATCCAAATAAGCGCCATTACACAAAGGCGATTACAAGAGTCTGTTTGCTTACATTACCGCCTTAAAACCAAAAGGGCCAGCAATAGCTGATGTGCATGGTTGTCTGACTGAAAGAGACGGAGTAAAGAGGAGGGCGAAAGGAGACATGGGTTACTATTAGAGTGTTATTAGTTACCCTCTTGAGTTCCTTTAAAAATAATAGTAGTTAAAGAAATATCGTTCATTATATTTGCTTGTTTTGAAACAGAGAGTTTATCGCCGGCATTCTGCTTTTACGTGTGAATCAAGTGGGCGATTAAAAGTTGAGGGGCACA
This sequence comes from Ceratothoa steindachneri, assembly GCA_963969495.1. NCBI lineage: Eukaryota > Metazoa > Arthropoda > Malacostraca > Isopoda > Cymothoidae > Ceratothoa > Ceratothoa steindachneri. The sequence goes on from OZ018333.1 coordinate 24,904,410, forward strand.
ATCCTGCGGGTGCAGTTTATAGATGGATGGGGGAGGGAAAGTCTGCTTGACAGGAGAGTTTTGTTATCAGGTGAATAAAGAGTGAACAAATGCTTGATTTTCAAAGATATTTGATAAAAATTAAAATTTGTTGCGTTATTTGGAATACCCAATTTGCATATTTGTTGTGGGTGCAATTGTAGGAGGAAGGACAAACTCGGCGTCTCTCCTCTCGCTTAGAGCAGGCTACTGTTTCGTGATTAAGAGAAAAATTAAACCATTGACTGGAGTTGAGCTTCTTTGACGCCCACTAGTAAAGTCTTCAGCTGGAGCTCATTATTGTCCCTTGATTTAAATTGTTTAAGTCTGAAAATCTTCCTTCGATGCCAATCTCACCAGTTGGGAAATTTCAGGTCAATTTACCTAAAGCCTTAGTCGGGGCGGGATAGATTATATTAAAGATTAATATTTCACTTCTTATCGATAAATATTTCACATTTATATTTTTTATTATTTTTTGGAAATGACGAGGAATGGTAATATGATAAAGTGATATAAAAAACAAGGTTGAATATCACGATCCTTTGGGCTTTGAAGATAATAAAGGATTTTTAAAAAGGTTTAGTATTTCTCTGATTACTTAAAAATTCCAGACGACCAGAAATGACCTTCAATACTACACAGCATTTAGATACCAGATACCTCGGCCTATTTCAGAAAATGCTCCATCTCGACAAGCTAAACAAGTGGATCCAGAATCCCCCTCTGGGTATTGATCCACCAGTCTACGGGAGTTCATTAAAAGGTGTCAATAACTTTTGTAGAATCTTGTAACCAAACAAACATCGGAGATTATTTAACCTTCACCAAACCTTTTCGACGTTCTCAAATTTAATTCCCAATGATTAACTATTTTGAACCTTTTTAAACTGTCCACCCTTTCTTTTCTATTACTGCCCAAGGGAGGGAGCGGGAGGGGGTAGCATTGAAACCCTTTTAGTGCTGATATCCAGACGAGGACCTGTGCATTTTCAGCCCCCACGCTCACAGATGCGTTCCCTCCTGACCCCAATGCTGGTAGGGGTATCTGGAGTTATATACATATCTTCCAAACGCTTTCACTTCATCTATCTTCACGAACCTTGTGCTGGAAATTTCCCTCGTTGGTTTTCGCTTTAAAACTCGAAAACAACAACAACAACACACATGGAGTGTGGTTAGTCGCCGGAAGGAGTCGAATTGGGGTTCCAGTTCACGGGCAGTTGCCATAGGTACCAGGTACCAGTCCGTGGGCCGGCGGTAAAAGAATAGCTATGGTTCGCCTCGTTCAGGCTGGATCGTCGGGGACCTTCCTCCTCTACCCTTAGAAGGTGGCTGTATCCAATAGACCAATCTAACAACTCTGGTCGTTAAGGGATGCCGGGTCGATTTAACTCACCTTTGGGGTCACTAACCGGGTATATATATATATATATATATATATATATATATATATATATATATATATATATATATATATATATATATATATAAATCTGAGAGAGTAAAGTCCTTATGTACTCATACCAAATTAAATCTCTTGATTGCAGATTTTTCTTGCTATTTAATGTAATTTTATTTATTGATTCACGTCATTTATATTAGGTAATTTATAACTTCATTTTTTATTTACTATCCTAAAGAAGTGAACCCTCTTGCTTTCCTTTGAAGCAGGGAAATATAGGGAGAGAGTGCGAATCCCTTAATCCCATAGGCTGTTTAAACTGATACTTGTATGGGTCAATGGAATCGATGTCCCCATGTGATTAACGGAACTAATCATCCGACCCACATAAGTCCCTCATCAGCTCTTAATCAACGATATGAGCCTCTGAATCCCTGGTTAAGGAAAACAGCGGAATTTAATGAATAAAAGAGACTAAATTTGCGATGAATGGGGCCTGCAAAGAGTCAGAAAGGAGTCTCTTTTATTAGGGGGCATAATACTAAAAAGAAAACGAATAAAGCGAATACTTGATGAAATTAGGGAAGGAGAGAAAAGGTAAGTAAGTAATATAGCCACAACTTGAGGTTTGTTGTCAAGCGTGGGGCAGAAAGGATTAAGAAAGGTGCAGCGGTCTGTAATGCCCTGGAAGGATGACCACTAAAACCTCGCACCTTAGATCTACCCTTAGAAGTGCCTTAAGATATCTTGATAAGACTAGAGAGGCCTTGATAAAGTGCCCAGGAGGAGTTCAGTATTTAAGAAACCGATCTTTTCTTTTGGTCTTCACTCTTTGTTTAAGTTTGGTCAAGTTCTTTCTCGTGCTCCGACTCCAATAATTTGAAAATGTCTCTAAGGTCTCGAAGTATCTGGGCTCCCACTGAAGAAGAAAAGCCGCGCTTCTCAAAGTTCCTCCGTAAGTTTAAGTTTTCATAGATCCGAATCCCAAATTGTACTTTTGTTATCAGGTTTAAAATTTACCGCGTTTATGAAGGAGTACTCGATACGTCCTAATACTTTTCAAGCATTTTTAGATTTCGTTTAACTGCTCCTTATTTACCTAAAGGTCAGACGGGGTAACCATATTTCTGGCATATTACCAACCTCAGAGAGAGTGAAAGAGAGCGACCAAAATTTTCCCTTCCGTGAGTCCTCTAGATGAAATAGATGGGGGCTGAGGCCACTGAACTTATTTTCTTTAGAAAGACCGTTGAGAGGGAGTGGTATTGATAAGTTCGAAATTGCAAACTTTTTGATTCATAAGAGAGAAACAAGAATGTTTTCAGATTTTGAAAATTAAAAGAATTTTAGGTTCGATCTGCATCAATATTTCCTTCTACCTTGAGTTGCAGCGTCTCGGAATAATGTTCTTAGAGAGTTATAGTGCCAGTTTGATCGTCTTTAATATAAATATCCATAAACACTACATTACTAGCGATGTTTAATAATGGTTTGGATATAAAATAGAAAGCATTATGAGACTATTATCTTATGCTGTTTTATAGCAGTTGGACTTGATGTGCCTTCATGGGTAAAAGGACTATATGGTCCTTCCTATTGGTTATCGATGTTCTCAAACTGAAATGTGTTGTATGAATGGTATTTACTATTTATACTCGGCTGAGTGTGGTTTGGTCTGAAGGGATAAATACCTATAGATTGGAAATTATACAATGTTATACCAATGTTTAAGCATGGAAGTAAAGAGGAGGCAAATAACTTGAGACCACTAAGCTTAGCTTGTATAGTTTGTAAATTTCTTGAGAAGATAGGTAAGAAGGGAATTTCTGATCATTTCGAGAGTGGTATGATAATAATGTGTTTAGATGAGTTAGATCGTGTTTAAAAAATTTACCTGACTTTAAGGATTATGTAACTAAACATTTATATAAGGGAGAGAATGTTTATATAATTTACTTAGATTTTAGCAAACCCTTTGCTAAGGTTCCACATATGAAATTAGTTCACAAATTAGAAAAAACATGGAATATGTGGGAATGTCTTGATTTTCTAGCTGAATGGCTAAAAGACAGAAAACAGAGGGTCGTATTGACTGGAGTGATGTCAGCGTGGATGTGCGTTATCAGAGGCGTATCTCAGAGATATTTTCTATGCACTTTATTATTCATAGTTGATATAAATGATCTTGGAGAGGCTGTAAATAGCAGAGTGTCAATTTTTGCTGATGACACTAAATTGGCAGCTGTAGTCAAAGAAGTTGGGGGTAGCTTTAAAGTGCAGTTATTTAAATAGTTTTTTATTTTGGGCTCAGAAGTGGCAGAGGACTTTTAACCTTAAAAAATGCAAAGTGATAATAAAGAATTTAGCTATGAAATGGATCGGTATTGGCTGATTTCTGTTTTCCAAGAAGTGGATTGAGGCAAATAATAGAGCAAATAGGGTGCTAGAATACATTAAGAGTAATGTTAGCTAAGGAGTAAAGAGATTATCCCTAAACTCTACAACTAGTCTATCAGGCCACCTTTTGAGTACTGTATATAAGCATGATCATCTCATTATAGGCCTCATATCAACCTCCTAGAGTCAGTACAAATGATGGAAACAAAAACCTTACGTTTCCTTAAGCACCTTGAATATCGTAATCGACTATACAATGGTATAATTAAGCTTTTGCAAATCTGTTCTGGGAAGGATAATTTGTATAAGTTATTTAAGTTTAAAGATGGACAGGCTTCTGAGTGGGTGCCCGTCACTAGCGGGGTGCCTCAAGGTTTTGTCCTGGGACCACTACTATTCATCATCTACGTCAACGACATGGACGGTGACAAGGTTGCCAAGATTTCCAAATTTGCCGACGATACCAAGCTTGGTATGAACGTTGCAAAGGATGGAAATACTGCCCGCCTGTAGGAAGATCTTGGGAAGATTGGGGAGTGGTCGGACACGTGGCAAATGCCTTTTAACGTGGGGAACTGCAAATTAATGCATATCGGCCACAGAAACCCCCAATCTCATTATATCCTTAAGGGCACTGCTCTTGAATCGAGTGACACTGAGAAGGACTTGGGTGTTACTATCACTCGCGACCTCAAGTTCTCGAAACATTGCATCGAGGCCGAGAAGAAAGCCCAAAGGATGTTAGGCTACACAAAGCGCTAGTTTGGATACCGTAACAGGGAGATAGTACTTTGTCTGTACAACTCCCTCGTTCGGCCGCACCTGGAGTATGCCGTACAATTTTGGAGTCCTTCGTTTCGAAAGGACTTCGCAAGGTTGGATCGCGTACAAGCCAGGGCAACCAAGCTGATTCCCTCTATCCGACATAAAAGTTATGAGGATAGACTAAGGGAATTAGATCTGTTCTCGCTGGAAACTCGTAGACTGCGTGGTCAGCTCATCGAAGTTTTAAAAATACTCCGAGGGTTCGACAATGTTGACTATCGGGATATTTTCACACTGAGTGAGAACAGAACGCGCAATCACGGCTTCAAACTTGAACTGAAGCGTTACAACCCCAATTTGTGTGGAAATTTTTTCACCTACAGTATCTGCGGTAAGTGGAACGCACTTCCAGTGGAAGTTGTCAACAGTGAATCTGTTGACCAGTTCAAGTCAAGACTAGACAAAGTCTTGAAAAGTGGCCGTTTAGGGACGCAAAACAATTGAGCAGTCATGTGCCTGCTCGATTGCTAGTCCAAAGGTACCCTCTTTGAATAAACCGTAAGGTCTCCTAGGGTACCTTCTTTCCTTGTAACTACCCTTTCACCAGGGATCTACCAACCACACTAACTCTAAAGTTTTTATCAAAACTTTTCCTGGAGGTACCCTTTAACCAGGGAACAAATCTTTCAAGCTCGAACTATACTTTTTTTTCTACCATTTCAAAATTTTCACCACTATACCCTCTCTTAATATTAGTTCTACTACTCTATCAATATTTCTGCCTTTAATATGTCTAATGTCAAATGAGTAAAAAAAGGTAGTAATAGGACTAGGGTTCTCCACTTGAAAAGTAAAAAAAACAAAGGTGCAGGTTGGATGTTAGAAAATATTTTTTCACCACTAGAGTGGTAGATTATTGGAATAGTTCTACACCCGAGAGAGTAGACAGTCCAAACTTGAATGTTTGAAAACTCAGATTGGATGGTTATTAGTCAGGGAGGGTAATTATGGGGGAAGGGGTATCCTGGACTAGTTCCTGTGGATGCAGTTTTTTATTATTGCATATTTTGAGTGATTGGATTTTGACGAGCCTTGGTAGAGATGCTTTGTTTTTGACGCTTTCTTTTGGAAGGTTTGAATCGTCTATTGTAGATGTATGATCTGACAATCGTATGGATGCATTTTGTTTCATGGATGCGGATGAGCCCTTGTGGCCTTTGTCATTCGTAAAATTATGTTATGTTATGAGATGTTTGGTGGTGATCTATGGTAGTCCTTGTTGCTCTCTGCTATTCAAAATTTGTGTTTGATTCAATTTTTGCTTTTGCTAGTCAGTATCCCTTCTACAACATGGTCTCCTGCGGCTGTTCATATTTGTCTCCGAAACTTATATTCATTTCCTATAATATATTTTTGCTGATGACCAAAGATTCCCATTGCATTAACAAGAGGTTGTTTTTGTCAATCTACTAGACACTTTACTCCGCCTACAAAATCTTTCAATAAACAACCTCAAATACCCTCCCTAAGGTAATGTGAGTTGGAGAACCATGAGGTAGATGATATCTAAAGCATTGCGTGCCACTTCAACTACACTGCTTCGACATCTTTTTACTTCTATGTAGATAATTTGAACATCATACCTCAAGGTTAATATAATCCCTTGGTGAACAACCCAGCGAGACATTATCGAACACCCAATCCAAACCACAAAAACATCCAAAGGATTCAGGGACTCATGAAGCCAAAATATGAACAATCCATTTCTTTGTATGCATTGATCATATTTTGGCTTTATGATTGCCTGAATCATTTGGGTTGTTCACTTTGGGATTATATTAACCCTCGGGTATGATCTTCAATCTGCAAATTTGTACAAAAAAGATTTTTAATTAAATTTTCCAAGATATTATATGGAATTATATTAATTACACTAATGGTCTTTCTTACATACTTGATAATTACTTTCATCTGACCAGATAACTTTAGATCATTGTTCATATGTTCAATTTTTCCAGTTGGACTGAGATATCCATTACAGGAGCTGCCAAGTGTAGGCCATGAATGGTCTTTTGCAGCCTCTTTCTTTTCTTATGTTCTTATGACTTCTTTCTTTTCATCCTTTTAGTTCTTCATCTTCGGGTCCCTTTTTAACTGTTCTGGGTAATATTGTTGAACTTGAAACTTCCAAGAATTCCACAGTAATTTCGAAAGATGTTTTTCTGTGAATTGATAGTTAAGCTTGAATGACAGATGTCTTCTCAAGTATTGTAAGACTTTTCTTCCACTCGCTTCTTTGGTACAAATATTGGGTTCTCTTGATATCGTTTTATAGTGGTATGGTCACCATACCTTGAATATTTTATTTGTGTAGAAATTAGTAATTGTAAAAAAATAGCAATGGAGAAGATGAATTTGTGCTCTCTGTGCCTTTTGTAAGTACTTATTTAGAACGATATTGAATATAAATATGTTAGTGCTGCTTTGTGTACCTGCATCATCATTTAGACTGACGGCGGTCGCTTTCTGCTGTTCTCTTTTGAGGACTCGTTCGATAACAGCCGGTTTTATTTTTCCCTCCAGCAACTTGTTTCATCTTGCCTCAACTGAGAATACCCGGGGGCGAATCTCCATGGCCAGAAACATCCCCCTTTCATCCCTTTGAAGCCGTGGATCAGGATATGCCCGAAGACAGGACTCGAGATTTCCCAGCCTTGCTCAAGGAAGTAAGAGACTGGCATCCGGCCCATGGTAAGCCTCATGGGGAAAATTGTCTGAGCCTCATGTTTATTAAGCCTGTCCCTCCTGTCCAATTCTAAGAACGGAAACAAGGTAGTTAGAAATACTTTTAGTCGCACTGGTGGGGCTGACTGAGTCTTTAGAATGACACATAAATAATGATAACTAGTGCAAGGATGCTATTAATAACCTTACTTAGCGAGTCTTCTTACCGTACAAATCTGATGAAATGCATTTACGTTGACCGCAGTTATCAAGAATGTCACAAAACGTGCGATTGATTTAATATTTCTTGTAAATCTCTTCGAGATAATTATTAATTGAAGTGGCGAAACGTAAGGAATGGATGATCATAGAGACAGTTTCCTTCGTTACATGTTCTCATTAAATATTAACGACCTAGATTATGGTAGATGAAATAACAGCTCTTTGTAATGAACTAATATTTCAATGACATTGGCAGGACAAAACATATGATCAGTAATTAATGAACAAAGGTAATTGTGAATTATTAATAATTAACTAAAAACCCAACAGCCTATAATAACATGTAGAGAGGAGAACAATGCTCGAAATTAAATTATCGTATTTTTAGATTAAATGCCTTTGGGTTCGATCTACAGGAAGATATGAAGAACTAAACAAACATTGATAATTTCCTAATCATCAAAAAAGCTACATATACAAATTTATGGAATAATTATGATTGATATTCATAATAACTCTTTCGTATTACCTATATTTCTGGCTCCCGTTTTGGGAGAGGTGCAGTAGATGGTGACCCATTATTATTATTATTATTATTATTCCAGAAATGGAGAGCTCCCCCGGTAATAGAGTGATAGGCCCAATCCAGCGTCCTACTCGTTCTGTGTTTAGAGAAAATCTGATTCGGTGAGTTGTATCAATTTTGTTTTCTAATTAAAAAGAAAGTAAACCATATGGGTTAGAATCCAACGGGGAATCTTTGGACAGAACGAAAGATGGAAATTCTAATGAATATAAAGAAGGGGAAGATCAAAAGATCGAGGCTATTTTGGCGTCCTTATATTAAAGCACTCGTTGGTATCTCTCAGGCATCTTACCGAGTCATTCCGCCCGCCCCACTACAAACACCACATCTGCCACACACACAGTATACATTACTACGCTGACAGTAGACACAGTTGAACACATATTCACAACATACCTGAGGCTTGCACAACTAAGGAAAAATTTGCTGGAACTCCCTGAGAACCTCATCCAGTTAGTGGAGGCCCTGGACACTAATCCATGTGTATTTTGTTTGGTGGCGCCTAACACTCTTCAACTCAGGGAAAGGGGTCTTGCGAGTGCATCTACAGCTACTGTGAACAAATTCTTTCACATATTGAACATTCATCAACTCAAGTTTGCACTCTTTACTGGTTTTCCTCTCTTAACATTGCAGCAATTTATTTGATTAAAATTAATAGGTCTTTTGGAGCTCAAAAAAACGGTTTTAATGTCTGTTTGTGGAAAATGAAGAATTTAAACTCTTTTTTGTTTCCATGCTAAAAATAGGCTCACCCCGTACCTATTGTTATAGCATTGTAAATTTACCTCCGCAGAAAAGCCCGCGAGTGTTTGCAAGAATATATTTGGAGGAAATATATGCCCACATCCACTCCTTTAATGGCCTCACTCGGAGATACTCGCAAATTTGAACCTTCAACGCCGCCCATGAGCACTTTTAGTCTATGGGAAACTGGTCCGCCATCACCACGCGCATCTTGGACAGCAAAGGAGGCTTCTCCGGGACTGTTGAAAATTTCTTCAATTTCTCAGGATTCTTCAGAGCTGCCAGATGTAGAATCGGATCTTATTAATAAGATGGATCCAGTGGTGTGTCCATTTTGTGTTAGTCATGGGCGTCGAAGAGATGTTTATCATCATTTGAAGGTTTGGATCCTGTTTTTTTTATCTCTTAGAGTCTAACATTACCTGTTCTTAAATATTTATTATAAGTAGACTTAATATAATAGGAAGCCTATTTATTTTCATTCATTGAAGAAAAGGAAAATTAAAAATAGCTTAATTTTAACTTAAGAGCCCTAACTTGGTTCATAGGTATGGCATTTGGATAAAGTGTCGTAATGTTTTCCTTTTCAGGATGCCGAAGGAAAAGTGATATGTCCTGTCCTTAGAAACTACCAGTGTCATATTTGCGGTGCCACTGGCGAGAATGCCCACACACAAAAATTTTGCCCCGAGGACAAAAGGTGACCCTGTCAAAGCTGGTGTACCTCCAGGGCTTTATTCAGACCTATTCGGGCCTATTATTTCCGGCGATGATTAAATTATCATCATGATTAAATTTTATGTTGCCATTTTTTCTCTTCTTTTTACCAATTATATCTTCATTGCAAAGTGTGGCTTGTGGGGTAAACAATATTATTTTGAAGTGGAAGTTGAAGCTTGTTTAAAACTTATCAGTTCGAATGGCGCTGTGTGGCGGTAAAGAAGTGAGAGAGACCGAGTGGACATTGCCATGTGCAGCCATATCAAGTAGACATGAGTACGTGTAAGGGATCATACAAAACGGGGGATCATTGCCTATAACTTGAGGCAAGTGTTTCGGGCGGGTGAAGGAAGTGTGGGCAGAGGTATGATAATGGGCCATCACACACCGGGCACAACTTTCTCCTTATGGTGGGAGTGAAAGAAGAACAAGTGGTAAAGATGAGTAATAGAGATTCCTTTATAGAGCGTAGGAGCTTGTTAAAAAGCAACAGAAGATCGGCAAATAGAGGTGGACGGGAAGCGCTGCGCGTGAAAGTTTACTGTCTATGAGGTTCATTGCCCAAATGGTAGGCACTCCATGGGGGCATGCACCCGGCAAAAGATGCCTTTCTTATCGATAGCACACCACATGATCTGGAGGGTTAACGAATCCACGGGGTATAAATACTGGGGAATTTCAAGGAAAACACCAGGGGGATCCGTGTAGGGGAGATTTCAATGGTCCGCGACGCTCATATAATCGGTGGAAGTAAAGAATCGCCCCTGCGGAGAGGAACCCACGTCGGCCCGAAGGCAGAGATGACGTTCCACGCGAGCAGCAAAATGACTCTATGCCAAACGAAGGTTTAGATTGGTTCGTCGCTGCAGGAGATGGAGAGACTTATTATTATCATCACTAGTGAACATAATAGGAAACCCAATGATAGAATCTCTGCCGGAAATGCAGAAGAGAGAATAAGCGAAAAAGAGTGGTATGTTAATAGCCAGAGTATAGTAAATATAAGACTTCAAGGGATTCTGTGTACCAGATGTGCAGGCAATTCTCCCATATGTTATTTGCCTACAATCCAGTTTGGAGATCGGGTTTAGGAGATGGGCTAGGCCAGGTTGGACCTACGAGAGAGCTCACCGTTACAAATTAGGCACAGGGACATCAATAATTACTTGGGTGTTATGATGATTGTCTAGTGACGGTGCCGGAGAATGACGCAGGGGGATTTGTGATAGAAATGCTACAATCCCTTAGAGGCTGCCTATTCGACGGCAGCTCCGATGCAAATTTTTGACCTAGCGTCCGACCATGAGGAGTGATCTATTGCAGTAGTAGACTATCTGAATAAAAAGCGTTATGGACACGGACGAGAAGTCCTCTCCCATCGAAAAATGGCCATGGGAAAATGCAAGGAAAGGAAACTAGAAAGATCGATCCCGTAGTAATTAGAGAAAGAATTGCGGATAAAAACTTTGAGGACTAAGAGTTAGTACACGGGAAACCATCGTGGATGATCGATTAGGGTCCCGCCTCCATTGGCAGAAAATTGCCCCTTCAGTCACATCCCGTTATGACTGAAGTGTGAC